>VWZS01007728.1:326298-926298 GCA_013397075.1 Rhabdornis inornatus | reverse complement strand
TTGGTCAAAGCCTTGTTTGCAATTATGATTTCAGACTCGCCAGTACAAGAAAGGCATTTACAGACTGGAGAAAGTCATTGAACAGAACACCAAAATGGGCAGGGGCTCAAGCACAGGACTAGGAAGAAAGGCAGAGAGGCCTGGGTTCTTTCAGCCTGGAGAAGAAATAGCTCAGGGAGATCTTACTGCTATCTGAAACTGCCTAGTGGGAGGGTGCAGAGAAGACAAGACTCTTCTCAGAGCAGGATCAGAGGGCAACAGACTCAATATGAAATTAGAGAAATTCTTCTTTGATATAGGGAAAACTTTTCTTGTGGCAGTGATCAAACATTGGAATAAGTGGCCATGAGAGGAGTGGAACATCCATCCTTGGAGACATCTAAAACTTAACTGGAGTTGAGAAGCTTATTCTAATTAGGCCTGCATTGAGCTGTATGTTGGACTGGGTGACCTCCACAAGCCCCCTCCAACTTAAATTATTCTGTGGGTTTAAGAGTCAGGAAAAGAAGATGTTTTCACTGGCTGATTCAAAGGCTTTTGGTTTCCACACTTGGAGATTCTCTGTTTCTGAAGTATCAGCAGAGTGCAAATCCAAGGGGAAAGTGGAAAACCTTGCTCCCAGCTCCTGCTACAGTGGGTACTAGCATGACCTGCTTGGATCTTCACAGTCCTGAGCAATAACCAGACCACCTTCAGGCAGAAGGAAGGGGCTGAATGGCAGGACCATGGATGATAGCTAAATTCAGCATTTGGAGCATAAAAGCCTTGTTCATTTTGCTCTGCTATGCCCCTTAAGGGTTTTTATTCAAGTGGAAGAATAAGGTCTTTGGAATTCTTGTAAAATGCTGCATGTTTCAGTTGCAGCTGCTCAGACTCTTAGGGGAACAAGAGAAAGTGATTAAGGCCATTTGGTGTAACTATAATATAATAAAAATATATAAATACTCTGATATGACCAAGCCTGCTTTTTTTGAAGTCTGAGGCAAGTAAGGCCGGTGAGGTAAACAGAAGTAGATTAGACCTGAGAGCATTTCACCTTGCTTTTCCCTAAGAACCAAGCATTACTCTGTTTTTCAGGTTAATCTTGGTTCTTCATCTCATTCCACCCTGGCATGCTTGTGGATCAAGGAAATATTTACACAGTAGAATAATTCACAGCACTCTTTTTCCTCCTTCATGAACCTACTTTTTTTTTCCTTTTCTCCACACTCCCCATACGCATTCACCAACCCAAATTGTGTTTGTTACATAAGCTGTCAAGTTATCTGAATAATATTGTGTTAAGGATTTAGCTAGAGAAACAAATTCCCTTGGTGTAAGATTACCCTTGTGAGTAAGATTAGAACAGCAAGTGTATGATGGATTTGTGGACTTAAAACTCATTCCATTTTATTTTGATTATGAAGGCAAGGTTAAATATGAATTATATCAGCAGAAGTATAAGCATGACTCTTCAGAAACTCATGAACTTTAAAATCTCTGCAAACCTGTGTTGGTGCAGCAACATCACATTAAAATTGGCATGTACATCCTCATTAGTTTCCATTTCTTCCCTTAAGCAACTAAAACTGCTAAACACTTCAGTAATCAACTTTCTAGTCCTACTTACTTTTCTCAAATCCAAATCTTCTGGACTTGCCCACAAGAAGAGTTAATGCTCACTTTTTGAAAGACTAGAGAGAGCACAACAGCTCTCAGTGATGTTGCAGCTTGGTGTCAATTGATAACATTGCCACACTGAAACTTTCCCAGGAGTGTGCCCCAAGTTCTGCTATCCAGCCTGGAAACAGCAAAAACAAATGCTGATGCAAGAGACTATGCAGCACTAGTGAGTCCGAAGCTCACTGAAAATGCTCTCAAGCCCCTGTCTACCCTTTCTGCCTTTAGAGAAGTCAGAAAGCATAAGTCAGGGAGGACAGATTTAATGTCATGTCATTTATTGCCCATGAAATTTATTGCCCACAGTCATCCCCAGCCCAAAGGTGTCCTGAGCATCAAGAGGCCACTAGTTTTAGCTATGAATGGGGGAAACACACTTCCCATCCAAATGTCAGGTCTGTATAGGACACCAGTGCAATTGAGCCTGCCACACTGTATTTCATGGTGTTTTCAGATGCAGAAACATGTCAGCTAGGGTGGTCTCCTAAGCCCAAATTCCCCACAAGTCTGCTGATGAACTGACTAAACTTAGAGAAAAGTCTGGATTTGATTTCACTGTAAAAAGAAGTAGATTTTGATAACCATTTTAAATAGACACTTTCACATAACCAGAATCAATCCAGTCTGCTGGTTGTTGCTAATTAAGTGATTTCTGCAGGTATTTACTTCTAAATAGCAAGATACATTTCTCTTTTAGAGAGCAACATGACCATTGACACGGACTTCAAGCCTCTTCCATATTCCACCACAAGAAAAGTAAGTAAATAAATCCATGCTTATGACCTGTGGTGGCTTATTGCCTTTCTTGTGTGTGCTCTTGCTAATGATCAACAGAATGATGGAGAAACATTTAACAAGCAAACTGAGACTTGAAGTGTTCTTCTTCTTGAAAATCTTCTCCAGGTTTCGGTGGGAGCTGGGCTGCATTGTGCCCTTTAGCTGTTGGAATAAAAGCCTTCCAACCTAAATGCCTTTGCACTTTGAACACCTCCAGACAGAGGAGACAGCAAAGTTGACAACGCTGCAGTTTTAGATCTGTTATAACTCTTTTCATCGTCTGCTTTTGTGGTACAAGCAATTGTTTGCAAACTGGAATTGAATACTGGCAGCCCCAAAATGTCTTCCCAATAGGCTAACTGCTTTGTCTTATTATCTATATTCTGTGATGGCAGAGATTTTAGTCCCTGTTACTTGTCAGAAAGTTTCATCATTTGCAGAGGGGGAAAGACATGATGCATATTTCACTGTGGATTTACTGTTATTTCTTGTCACAAACTGCTGTGTTTTGAAATGCAACCTTTTGGTCCTGGCTTAACGGCAGATTCCCATACCTTTATGTTTCAGATTATGCCTAGGTAAAGAAACTTTGTTAGACACAGTTTTTTTAAGTAGAGAACAAATAATTGGTGACCTCTGCAGCTGTTCTAGTGAGGTAAGTGTTAAGCATCAAGGGAGCAAAGCCTCCACTGAAACAGCAGCCTGTCCTCTGGCATCTGTAGGTGCAAGTGATGGAAGTTCCTTCAAGTTCTGGTACACGCTTCGGAGACAATAAACGCAGGAGAGAGTTCTGCCTGACATCTCAGATACTGGCAATTATAAGACAGGAAAAACAGGTTTTCCTGGCTGCTTCTGACTAAACACTAACAGGTAGCTTGACACATAACTTGAAACTTCAGCATCATCAAAAATGAAGCTACAAAAACGTCACTTTGAGCAACCAAAGACCTGGAATCCACTGCTCCTCATCAGTATATTTTCTCCATGTTACTAGCAGTGCTAGTTTCTGCTGTGAACTGGTCAAAGCTTAAGAAATATTGAAATCTCAACAGCTATGTAAGATATTAGCATATAAATCATAATACATGGAAATCATGACATTTTCAGTTTCTTCTGGTCAGCCTTATATTCCAGTAGGAGTATGAGAGGTGAAGGACTTTGGAGCAGAACCTTTTGACAGCAACCATTGTTGAATATCCATGATTTTGAGTATTACAACAAAATTTNGTTGTTGTTGTTGTTGTTATTTAAGACATGAGAGAAATATTAGGCTGGTCTTTCTTAGTTTATCACAGGGTTTCTAAACCCCAGAGAATTAAAGGCAGAGGTGTTGCTGGAATGCAGCAGATATTTTTCCTTATAGTTTGTTTTCATCTGACAAAGCAAGCTACAATTTGAGCTAAAACTGCAAGGAAAAATTATGCCTACCTTAATTAACCAAAACTGTCTCCTCCAGTACTAGCAACATTATAATCCAGTTTATTCTCCAGTGAGTTTGGTTTGTAGGTTCTTTCAGGGAAAAATACTTTGCTTAAGTAAAATAAAACACTGAAGGAAAATTCCACATTTTTATTCCTTAAACAAAGAATATAAAACCCCAGACTTCTCCCCTTTTGCAAATCCTCTTTGAAATAACCCAATGAATTCAAATGGTTTAATGGTTCAAACTGAGAACAAACACATACCCACTTACTCTTTTGAACAAACACATAAAACATAGAGCTATGGTGATAAGGTAAGGTTACTGAGGCACTTTGTACTTACCAGAGCTTTAGCCTCTCTTACTTGATGGACTCCTAACCAGCTTTGACTTTTCATTGACTTTCCTCACCTTTAATTTAAGACTGCATTGACTTTTCCTGTCACCTTAATCCATTTCTAGCATTAAATTGCTGCACAGCTAGCTATAATGCTACTCAGTATTGATTATATTCTTTCCTCTCAATAATGTTTTGTTACATACATTGAAAAATAGTCCAAGAAGATTCCTAGTGCTTTGCTGGTTTATAGTAGTTAATAATTCCACCTTTTTTTTTTTAATGTTTCATTACTCACTTAAACCCAGGTCAGTGTTTTGGAGGAAGGAAAGCTGTAAATTATGTGTGGTGCAGTGTCTATACAGAATGTATTTGATCTCTGAGGTTTGCCATAAATGACAGCTGCTTGAGAGTAAATCCTTACCAGGTCCCAGTAGTGGCTTTCCAAGACACTGAAATCTTGTTCCCACGGCTGATGCACAGCTGGGCCAAGCTGAGTCACCACAGAAGGAGTGGGTGACAAGGAAGAATGAAAGCTATCTCAGCCTTGGGAATTCCCAAATATATAACCTGCCAAGAGGAAAACACACATCCCCTGGGGATTTGAAGTTCAGGCTTCAGACACTTGGAGGACCCTCCACTACTGAGCAGCTACAGATGAGCTTCTCAGGGATGCAGCAATGCTAGAGAAGTGACACCTGCCCGTGTGTCAGGTTTGCACAGACAGTGCCTGCAAAGCCAGGACTAATTTCCTCCACATCCTTGCCCTAAAATGGTGGCAATTCTTCCTTTTTATGCATGTTTTTTTTCACATAGGTTTTTCACACCAGGGTAGGACCTTACCTCCATTACAATAACCCAAGTCTGCTTAATAGGCATTTATTTCTTATGAAAGAACTGGAATTATAGAAGTGAAAAGATGAAACAAAATATAGTATTCTGCAGGCAACTACCAAATGGAATAACACTGTGTTAGCTGAGGCTTAAAATACTCTCTGGAAACTTAAAAGTTGCCTGAAGAATTACACAAGGAAAGATAGAATCTTTTTTTCCAGCCCCAGGATTTAAACCTGAATTTATTGTTCCATGACAGGGTGTCTCCTCTCACCATTTACTGGATCATAAAAAGAAAACTTAATTTTTCTAGTAAAAAAATGACTCATGCTTCCAGCCAGGCTCAGTGATGTGCCTGGCTGGGTAGGTCTTCAATGCTTTTTTGGTAGAGAAAGGATAGGACATATCCACGATAAATATAAAACGGTTTAATATTTTTTCAGGAAGGAAAGTACTGTGTTCATTGCTGTCTGTCTTCTTGACTGTGCTGTCACTATGCAGGCTCATTCCCAGGAATGTAACATAGGGCTCATGGAGAACAAATCTCTCCTCCTGTAAGTCTGCAGACTCTCCCAGGGCAAAAAGATGCATCTTAGGTTGTCCTCAAAGTCAGCCTGCTTAGGTGGACACATTGCTAAAAAGTAAACTATAAAACAGTATGAGGTGATGTGTTCCAATACACCTTCCTTAGCACCTTTAAAAGAAGCTTTTGGCCTGTTGTTTTTTTCCTTCTTGTGTCTTGTGTTTGGTATCACCTTTGTTTGTCACGGATGGTAAGTCCTCTCTGACTTTCCTTTCTTCTTTCCCATAATATTAACATAGCTGTGTAATGTAACCCAGTCTGTACAGGTAAGTGCTGACAGGTATTTGTGGTTATGTGTCTGTTCCTGGGCAGGCCATTAAAGCCTCAGAGAAATCTGGTTTGTATAACAGCTTCCACCACAGACCTCAGATATGACCTCACAAAAATCACTCTGATTTCCTTCATTGTGTTCTCTCTCCTGTCCCTGGTCTCCCCAGCCCTGCTAGAGAAGAGCCCATCTCTGACCACAAAAACCTGAGCTGTGCGTGCTGCAAACTCTGTGTGCTAGGAGAATACAAATTAATGACATTAAACTACTATTGAAAAGCCTTATTGACTCACGTCTTTTATATGATATTGAAGCCTATATGGCTCTTAAGCCTCTGTCACAGTTAATACCAGCTTTCAGTCATATCTTTGCAATTGAAACTCAGCAGGGGACTAATGGATGACCAGCTATTTTCTGCTAATACACCATAGAAATGAGTGTGCCTGATCAATTCTTGAAAACACAGTGCAGAAAGTACTCAGAGAAAGTCGAAACTATTCTTTTTAAGAGAACATTTTTTATGCTCCCTGATTCTGCATTTAATTCTGTAAGTGTAGTTTAAAGGGCAAAGGGAGTTTTAAAATTTCATTTCGCATTCAGACTCTTCTCCTCTCGGCACTCCTGTGGAATTGTTGCTGCTGCTCATGCATATTGAGGGGCAATGTGCATGTTTGCAGCAGAGTACATCTCTGCAGCTCATTCCCAGCCATTTCCCAGGTGCTTGGTACTGTGATAGCATTGCAGCCCATGGGGTTTCCTGTTTATATCCAAATAATTTTTTCTTCCATCCTACAATGGATTTTCTTTTGCGAAAACTGTCTGTATGGTGGAGGAGGGCTGGATGCAATGTCCTCATAAGCTCATCAGCAATTTGTGCTGCTCCTTCAAAGTGTACCACATCCTTCAAAGCACAGCATGTCTTTCAAAGCACTGCTAATGCTTGCCTGTCAGCAAATGAGAAAGCAGGGCAGGAGCCAAAAGTTAAAGACCCAGGTTGCAGGTTGCTGCTGGGAAGCACAGTTTCCAAGCATTTTGATATCAGAATTACTGCCTAGACCAGGAGCTAGCCCAGAGTGCCTTGTGCCTCTTTGTGGATTAGCAGGTTGTGCCACGATTAATGAATTCCTGCTCTTTCTTATTTAGACAGAAGGTACATGAACTGTTCCAGTCAGCTTCAGTCTCCAAGAAAAGAATCAGTACAGAATATAATGACACAGTAGGAAAAAAGAAGCCGGTGTTTCACCAAAGCCTGGATGATGGTTCTGCCCTTGCAATTCACGAGGAGTCCCTGTAGGTGAGAAGCTCCCACAGTAGCTGTAGCATGCAAGGACACACATGGCATGTGTCCCAGCAGGACACCCTTCATTGCATGCCTTGGCAGTTTCTGTGGTGTGTGATAGGAGAACAGCACAGCTGGCAGAGCATGTGGCAGTGCAGTTTGGGAGGCAAAGCTACAGAGCTCTGCTGTTAGACTGCAAGCCATGGGGTGAAATGTCCCTGCTGCTACCAGTAATGCTTCACAATAAAACCCTTTCTAGCTTCTGTTCATTCTTTTCATCCTTTATTTCAAACATTGAGAGTCAAACCCTGAGACTGTAGTGAAAAGCAGACATGTCTCTCATGAACATAACACCTGAGATGGAAAATCCTGAATGTGCACCAGTAATCATGTTAAAAACCCTCTGTTGTGCTTCTGTTCCAGACACTATTCTCACCGGGCTGCTATCCAAAACTTCCTTTGCTGCAGTGCACTCTTGCTAGACACTGACTGTCTGACATGAAGTCCAAGCAGAGAGAAGTCAAAGGAGGCAGTTAAGCAACTGGAAGTCTGTAATTTCTTTCTTGCTTGAACTGTGTGTACTCAAGTGAGAAAGGATTTTATTTTTCTAGCTGAAAGAGATTATCAGAAAGCTTGAGAACATGAAAGAGTACCTTAAGCTGGAGACAGTTCAGATAATTTTTTTGCTATGAACATTCTAAATGACTTCAGTACAAAGTGAATATATAGCAGTGCTGGACATGTGTTAATATGTGATGTCTGGAATGGCCATTAATCTTTGTTTTTATGAAGTTCCTGTTGTGAAAAAAAAGATGGGTCATTATGCCATACTTTCAACAAACAGAGCAAAAGCCAGTTTATTTCTGAGGAGCTTTTATCTAACCACACATTGAAGAGGGATGTGAAGGTTGTAAGTAGAAAGGATATGCACTAAGTATATGTTGGCATTGAAATTTGAATAGGTGGGTAATAGAGGCATTGATGAAAAAAGACAAATGGGGAAAAATAGAAGAGCAAAGAAGAAGGGAACAACAGTCAAAGGGAATGAAAAAGGAAAAAGAACATATCTGCTATGGCTGGGGGGAAGGCCCTGGGGAATGTGTATTGGGACATGCTAGCTGTTACAACAGAGGAGAAAATGCTCAAGACAAAATTGATATAACCTCTTGGCATTGGAAAGAGACATATTGCAGACCTGCACAGTGGCTCCTTAGCCCACCATTTACTGCCATGAACAGGGATATCTGTTTGCCTTCCTCTGGAGAGACAAATTACTGCTGTGATTTCTCACAATAAGTGGGCAATATAATCCTTGATTTCATATACAGTTCTCATAATAACATCTCAGGAGAACATGGAACTATGTCTATGTCTTTAGTTGCAGTAAGACTATTCTATTGGTGATAATAACAGATTCGTTCCTTAACTGTTCCCAGTGCGAATAATTATAAATTCTTCTGTCAGTGTTTGGTGGTCATCTCAGCACACTATTGGCACTCATGCTTTTTGTCACCGAAGGAGGAAAGTTTAGTTTTGCATTTGACTATTTCAAGATTTCTACTCCAGCATGTCTTGAGTTTCTGCAAACTCCTTATCCTTGTGGAAAGTGAAAAAGAGAGAGTATTCTTAGGGGATCAGAGAAATAAATAATTTGCAAGCTGCCTAATGACCACTTCAAAATTTAGAGGAAAATGAGTATACACATGTTCATAGAATGTCAGTAGGGGCTACTCAGTAAAGTCTGTACCTGTGCATGTGAACTGAACTTCATCAGAAAACAGCCAGGCATGGCAAAGAGACCACTTACACAAGAAGTACTTTTCCATTTCAGAGTGGTTCCAAAAATAATTTATATGTAGCATTTTTTTGTCAGTTTTTTTGTAGTTATTCTTCTGACAATCAAAAAGATGTAAAGTTTAGAAAAGCAGACAAGTCCAGAAATAGTCTCTGACCTCTGCATATCTCGGTAGCACTTCTGCAGAAATCCTCCCCAGTCAGTCAGACAGTGTTCTGAAGACAACCTTGTACCAAGATCATATCCCTGAGGATCAGACTAGACAGGAATGAAGAACAAACATACATTTTACATTCATATGCACAACAGGAACATTAAAAATTCGGCTCCTTATAGCAATATTTATAACTACAAGTAAATATTTTCTCTAAATTCATCTTCAATCTATTTCCTTAATAAAATTTCCTTAAGTCTTTAGCTTTAGCTAGAGAAAGATATATGGTTCTTTTTGCTTGAAATACATTTACTGCTGCTAACAAACCCAGGCTTCTCCTCTGCTTCCCCAATCCTGCCCTGACCCAGGTTACACTACTGTGGATGGAAGCTGCTGCCTCACCTCCTTCTTAAAACTTTTTTACAACTTTCCCCCACTCTCTTTTATTACAGATCATTATTTCATATGAACTCCTTCTTTCCTTACATCCCTGTATTTCACTGCTCTTTTTTCCAAAACATAATGAAACACTTTCCCATTTCCTCTTTCAATTAATTTGCCTGACAGCCTCAGCAGTCCTGGTGCTGATTGCTGAATTTTCTTTTTCCCAGCCCCTCTTTCGTTGCTTCCATCCAGATTTTTCACAGCTCTGCTACTCAGCATAACTTTCTTAGTGGACCATATCACTTCTCTGTTTAAATCCTTTCCAAAATCCATTCTTGCTCTTAAAATTCTGGTCTTTTTCCCTACTTCAACCTTAATCTCAGAACTGAATCTATGTCCTATATGAATGTTTCTGGCACCCACACGTTATCTTTTACACTGTCCTTGACCATAAAACTCTTCCTCAGAATTCCCTATTGTATTCATGTCTATGTCCTCATTTTATTCCAAACACTTGGAAAGACATTTTCTTTCATATGAAGGCCACACTATTAACTTGTCCTTTCTAAGTAATGAAAAGAATACTCAGGTTACCTGACAAGCACGGCTGAGTTGCCTTTGGAAGGAGGCAACTATGCTAAATTATACCAGCAGAGAAACTGGCTGAAATACAAGTTAACTTCATCATTTAGAATTTCTTACTGTGCTTTGATTTATTTGTGTCTTATCTTCCGGAGTTTCAGCTGTGAAGGGTGAGAATTATCTTTATCACTGTACTGAATATCACTGCTATGGCCTCAGCTCTTTCAAGCTGGTAAATAATGAGATACTCATGAAATTCCTAGCGGGTGTTTTGTTTTAATACCTCATCTGATTTCAGTGGGAGGTTTACCTGAGCACGATTTTCCACTAAGCAGAATAATTTCTTGTTCCCCCTACCAGGTAACAAATGCCAGCTTAATACATCAATCCATCATCACATAGTTAGGTATTATCTGTAGTCAAAAGCCCCAATAAAAAATTCTAATCTCCTTAGAATGATAAAGGAGAAAACTAATCTGAGCCTATTGCTAATAAAACTGAATTTCCTAAAAAGCAAGGGCTATTTATACCTTAATAACACAATGGTCTTTGCATCTATCAGTCTGGAAATTCAGTACCACTTGGTATCATATAATTTATTTTGTTCTAGCAAACCTGTTAGCAAAGTGAGCCCTACAGCTGTTGGAGAGAGAACTGAGGAGTGGGAAAACATTATGTCTAGTTCTGCATGGTAAGCACTGTTATGGCCAGGGGCAGAACTGGAGTTGTTTTCTGGAGCATTGGAGCATGCATTTTGAAATGCAACCCTTGCTTTTGCCAAGAGGTGAGAGGTTGATTCAGTTGGTTGGACAAAAATAGAGGGATTGTAGAAAGACCTGGCTTTTTGTTCTGAGTTCTGCTGTAAGCCCTGCCAGGTATGTAAAAGAGGATGATTTAACACATTGTCCTGGTTCTGGCCAGGACAGGGTTAATTTATGCAGTATCCAGGAGGGGCCATGGCCAGGACCTGGAGGTTATTCTATACCACCTCCTTCGATTTCCCAGGGATGGGGAAAGGGTTGCTTTGGAGTCCTGGAGTGTGGCAGCACTGTGGGGTATTGTCAGGGGGAGCACTCACATGTGAATCATTCGTCTCTTGTATTCTGTCATTGGTATTACTGCTGTTACTGTTCATTTTCTTACTTCATTGCTATTTGCAGTGAATTGTTCTTATCTCAGCCTATAACCTTTACCTTTTGTGCCTCTGAGTCTCCTCTCCAGTCCACCACAGGCAAGGGGGAATGCGGGAGTGAGAGAGCAGTGGTTTGGAGTGTTTTGGTGGAAACACTCAGCTGGGGAAACCACTGCTCACATCTTGTTAGGAAATGTGGGAATTAGTTACCTGAGGAAGAGGCATGTCACTTTCCTTTACAATGAATGGCTGTGTGATAAGCTAAAGGCTTTTTTAATTATCTGATATAACTTCAGCGAAGCAGTGTCACTGGGTAACACCCCACAGGCCACTCTGAACTGTGGCACCAGACAGGATGTTCACAACGGCTCCCAGTGGCTCCTAATTATTTTTTCATTTTCTAAGAGCACCTGGTCTGTTTTATCGTCAGGACTCAGTGGTACCTTGTGACATGGACACAGAAGTCCACCTCAAATCTTCTCTCATAACTCATCATGGTGCAGCACTATTCAAGTAATGGGTTAGTAGTTCAGAATACTGCTCATGCCTGGCAGAAAAGACTTTGCCTGAAGGCTACCTGAAAACATAAATAGGGCTAGCTAAAAAAACAAAGAGCTCTTTATCAAATATGAATGGAATGAACTGTCTTATGATCCATTCTCTTGCAATCCACGTTACATATCTGATACTTCCTTTCACAGGCAGGAAAAGGAGGGTCTGCCAAAAGGTAGGGAAAACACCATCACTTTCTTCCCCAGATTTCTTCAGCTCCTGTGGTAATTTAAATTTTCTCTTTCATCCTGAGTGAATGTTGAGCTTGCTAGCACCGAACTCACGTTTCATTACACCTGTGATAATTTGTCTGTTGGTAATTTGAAGGTTGATTAGTTTTTTGTTACCTGTAATTACAGACAAGCACTCTAAATGTTGCTTAGCTGCCAATCTGCTGGTCTAGTAAAGAATAATTTAGATATTTCTCGTGTAATTGAAAGAAACAGTTGATGGACAGGCAATCTGGCTGATGGCTGGATTTAATACGTGTTCTCTCATGGTAGATAACACCAACAAAGAAAGGCCCATGCTCTGCTTGCAATGGCAGGGCTTGTTATGTCAGTTAATTACCATTTGTTGTTAATCAATTACATCCAACCAGCACATACAGTCTCCATTGACCTGTAAGAGGGGTGGTGATTGTTTGGCATGGCACACTGCTCCATTTAATCCCTGGGCTCTTGGCAGAAGACACAGTCTGGTTTCTGATCCTCTCCTGATTCAATCTGAATGGTGATGGAGTGGAAGCTGTAGTGCTCAAACAGGGCTTGGGTAACATCTCTCAAAATCTTCTGGCTGTCCATTGTGTCTTCTACAGATAGCAAGCAGAAAGTGATCAAAACACATACATTTTGATAATACTTTAAAGAAGTATTGTATACTTATAATATAGACATTGATATCTAATACAGATATGGTATACTTCTAGGATAGAAAAGTTTGTTTGAGAAGTGTTTCTTGTCCTTTTTATCCTCCTTTCAGGAACCCCCATGTCAGCAAACCTTTGTTCATTCAGACGTGGTTGGAATACGTAACTTTGGCAAGAGTTAAGCTAAGTTAAATAATCATCATAGAAATTCACTTTGGCAAAAGACTGGAGGAAAGCAGAAATACTTAATAAAGATTAGTTTGTCTAGTCAGGGAGATGCAGCAGAGCCAAGTGATTGGGGTGGCTGATAGACTCTCTGGTTTTGGAAAGTGGGGACTCTGGAGGACTTCACCTCTAGCCCTGTCCTTGGCCAAGCACAGCTGGCTTTTTTTCCTCTTAATACGTAAAAAGCTAACAGACAGAAAATTGACCTGAGTAGTGGACAGTTTGTCAGCTGGAATAAGAACTACGATTTAAAATAGTATTTTAAAAGATGGACTAGAGCTACCTCTAAACTCCATCTATTTTTACAGATGGTTTTACTGCTGGAGATCCATCAGGAATGCATATTGGCCCTGTAAGTTTTTCTTGTAGAGATCAACAGTTTTCAAGTTTGACAAAATTATGATAAAAATCCAGTTTGAGCCTAATTCTTTTAATTTGTTTTAAATACCTTGTCATTTACTTCGTTGTCCTGCAACCTCTGCAGTTTTCAAGTTTTGGGCTAAGTAGAGGTCCCTGTTGTTTAGACAAGTTTTCTGAGAGTAGGATCTAAGAGATTTATTTGTTATTATTGTTAATTTTATTTTTCAAAAAAATTATGATGGTTCTTTTAACCAGCAACAGATATATAGTCAGTTTAATCTGAATCAAGAAAGACTGACCTTTACTCAACACCAGCTGAATAGTTACTCCCTGCTTACAGAAATTTACTGACCTGTGGCAACGTGAGCAGAGAGAGCAGTTTGATTCATTGTCAGAGACCAAAGATGAAGGTTGTGAACAGACTCCACTTTTTCAACTGCTAAAATTCTTGCTTTTACAGCATCATAAGCAAATCCTTTTGATGTTCCTGAAAAGGAGATATTAATGGAAAAACAATATTTTTAAGGGATAAGAATTATGCTCAATAGATGAATCATGAACCTCTATTCACTTAGATGTATCATTTTTATAAAAGTATTCGATGCTTTGGAAAGTCCATCTATTTCAGAATTCACTGTGTTATATAATCCTATCCCTTGTTTTAAACTTCTTCATGGGAGGTTGAGACTCATGCATGTTTTAGGGGACAGTGTGAATGTGCAGTTTACATAGGGTAGTGAGCTATTTAGTCAGATCATGTTGTAGTTTTGCACCAACAGCTTTTGTGAGTGCATCTCTATGCCTGTGCAAACAGCATGAACTCATCATGCTCCACTTGGGTCAGTAAACTGGAACAGCAGCTCCAGCATCTAATTTCTTTTCAGAAAATTCTGGGCAGAATATTCTACTTAGGAGATAGAGTGCCCAGGAGCACAGTGGGCTTGGTGCAGAGGGGAACAGAGCACTGCTGACTTTGGCGTGTCAGCACTGCTTACAGAAGCTGGGAGTCACTGCTTTGAGAAAGAGACTCCTCAGTGTCAGGGGTTGCCCTCCCTTCCTGGTAGTTTGATTTTATTTTTCCCAATAACCAAGAGATCTGATATTTTGGCAGCCAAAATACAGTCAGTTGCCACACTCTTGTCTAGATACACTTCTTCATGGAAGTATCTCAATCTCACAATCATTGAAAGTAAACAAAACCTCAAATGAAACTACTGTAACAG
This sequence comes from Rhabdornis inornatus, assembly GCA_013397075.1. NCBI lineage: Eukaryota > Metazoa > Chordata > Aves > Passeriformes > Rhabdornithidae > Rhabdornis > Rhabdornis inornatus. Next base: position 911,866 of record VWZS01007728.1, on the reverse strand, counting down.
TATCAGATAATTTATTTCTTGAAATAGCAGTAGGCACAAGTGAAAGTGAGAAGAAATAGCCACACAAGCAGATGCACTGAGCAACCATTCAAGACTGCACTGTTAGAGCTACTTTACCCTTTAATCCTCATGTCTTCACAGTTGAGAAAGAGGTTGCATTATATTATTCAATGTGAGAAAGGCAAAAACATACATCTGTGACTGCTCAAGTCATTTTGCCTTGTAAATCAAATATTCAGGCCCATAGCTGACAGGATTAAATATTGCTAAGCCTGGCTCTTCTTCTGCTGCCGTGCTTAGAATTGTTTTATGTCCATGCACTGGAATGAAACTGGGAAGCTCCAACAGCTTGCTTTTCTGGAGTCATATAACTAAAAATCTTTTAAACTTCTGCCTCTTGCACTCCGCCTATTTCACAGACACAGTTCAAAGCACAGTCAAAGCACATCTTCTTGACAAAGACGGGTAAAGGAAATACACGATGAACAAGGTAAGTAGGCATCTCATGTGCCAAAGGAGTGATAGAAATGCTACACATATGGCAAACAAAAGCAACTCAGAGCTCATTAGCAAAACACCAGTACACAGATTTTTACAAAAGCTGGCATATGTGTAAACATAATGTAATGGTAGAAAACAATTTGGATTAAAATTAGAAATAGGTTTAAAGTATGATCAGAGCCATGAGAATATCGGAAGCCAATGCAGAAATGCGCCATTATACTTTTTTTTCAGCATATATAAGCATTATGGAGAAAACAACAGAAAAAAACCCAAAATATAAGTATATTGATTCTGGAATCAGGTCCTACCTTCCATTAACACAGTTAAAATATCCCTTAAAATCGTGATGGTAGTTGCCAAGACAAAGGTGGAAAACACAAATGTGCAGATTGGGTCGGCTATTTTGTACTGTGGCTAGAAAAATACAAACACACTACTTTGTTAATTTCATTATTGTCGGTTATTGTCATTTTTAATTAGTTAGCATGAAAGAATAATAAATTCCATTCATTTTGTACAGAATAAGTGCTGGCCTCCTTTGCCAGCTAGAGAGCCTCAGCACAGGGAATTAAGGTGTTACAGGTGAAGAAAGGAAGAGACACCAAAGTATCCAGTGGAAACACCAAGAAGAAAGGGTTACTCTCAACAGTTATTTCATTTCCCAAGAATAATATAATTAATTCTCTTTGGTACAAATACAGTGTGCATGATTAAGACAGAGGAAATATTTACATAGTACCTAGTGTCACAACGCTGTAAAAATAGCACTTATCATTGATTGCAAGGCAGTCATATGAGCTAATAAAACCAACCTTAAAGAAGATGATAAGTGCACTAATTAGCACACTAATGCTCTGGAATAGATCTCCAATGGTGTGCACAAAGGCTGCCCGCAGGCTGGCATTGCTCAGAGCTGGCTTTTCCAGAGGGGCTGACACGATTTCCCTGGCTTGTGCCCCATGGCTGTGCCCGTGGCCAGTCTGGTGCAGAATCAGGCTTAGTCTGCAAGAGATGTAAAGCTACAAATATCAGAGGATATAATGCATCTCTGAAAGCAGTGAGGTCATACATATCACCACCCTGCCACTTCTGGATGCTGAGCAGTAAAATTTGACACATTAAGTAGAAGTGCAGAGTGGCTGAGCAGACAATTCCTAGGTTTTTGGTGATTTGCATAATCAAGAAAGTCTGTGAATGGGGTAATTAATGAGGCCTCAATTGCTATGGAGTTCTTGAATATTCTGACATCTAATAAAAAATGAGATGGAGATTAATCTTTTCCTGGGGTTTGTAGATTCATAATTTGCCTTTCCAGTGTGGCAGCTAAGAAGGGAGGAGAGCAACTGCAACTTTCAATGAGAAGCAGGACTTCTCTTTTTGACCCCTTTCCATATCCTCATGGAGGCCATAAACAATATTTTTGCAGCCATTATCTCCCTATAGTTTTGGGGTTTTTAAATTGAATTAGAGCAGCAGGTTCAAGGTTGAAATGTCATATGGGAGGAGAACAAAATAACTTACAGGATGTTGGTGAGCACGGCACAAGCAGAGGTAATGAGCATCACTGTAGCATCAATATCATAATCCGGGTGTAGCAGCCTCATGCAAGCCAAATATATCAACACACCAGTCACCATCCAAACTATTATCATAGACATCAAAGCTCCCAGAATTTCTACGAATGAAAAAAAATCTGATTTTAAGAGTCAGAATAGGAATGCAAAAAATTTGAAGAGGTTGATGATAACGGTTCCAGGTTTATGAGCTTTATAGCCAGGAGAGCTGCTTCTTGTATGCTGGCAGTCTTAAAGAAACAAAGAATGGGCCAACCTCCTTTCTGATCACAGTAAATCCAGTGGCTATCCAGGGTAGCTTTGTGCATGTGGTGGCTTAACCTTGTTCTACCTGCTCCTACTCTTGTCCCTTTTCCAGTGCTGAGTTCATGCAACATTCTAAGAAATTGGAGAAGTGTAAAAGATCATTTGGGGAGTTCTGGGCCTGGCTGTGGTGTGAAACCCATAAAGACCAGCCCTCCTCTCCCAGCAAGATAATCTTCACCACAGGAGCAGAAGTTTGAAGGAAGGAGAGAGGCACTGCTCACCCAAATCCACTGTCAGACATAATCTCCCTCCATTAGCCTCCCCTGTTTCTGCACACCTCTCACCACTTCACACTTCAGAAAGATAGTAGCAGCTCCCAACGAAGTCCTGTCAGCAAAACTTATCCTGGAACTCATTCTGCCAATGCCACAAAGTCATTTTTGTGCCACCAGCTGTGATGAGAACAAAAGAAGCTATTTTTTCCCCAGGGTAGCAAAATTTAATTTTGTCTCTATTGAATTTGAGTTGGGCTCAAATAAATCCAGTCCCCAAGGCCACTTTTTATTGCACTGTTATAGGAGAGGTGCAGGGAAGTGCATATGAACGTGCAGCATGCTTTTAATAGGATATGGGACTAGTAATTGCCGTGTGACTTGAATGGGTAAATGAGCACAACCGAGACAATACCAAAGAAAATGCAAGCTCACAGTAAAGTGAAAGGCAGAAGACAGCTAGAAAGCATTTGCACAGACCTCCACTGACAATCCATTAAAACAGCTTATGATTTTTTATATCATTTTATGGGGATGCCCCCTTTAGCAGGCTGCAAAAGCTTATCAAACCACTGTTTTGCCTAAAAGTGGAAAATAATAAATCAAAGTGCACCAACAGGGGAATCTAGTTTTGCTTAAAAGTAGATAGAAGCAAACATAAATCATAGTTTCTTTTCTGCAAGTTGCAGGTTGAACCCCTGCAACTTGGCCCAGCTGAAGGGGTTGATGGCTGTGCTATCATTGGCATGAAGGCAGCCAAGGGCTCTTGTGAGCACATGTATCCACCTGTGTGGATTTATGCATTTCTTCCATAACAGAACATGTTAGTGGTCATCTTTACATATTAATTTTCAACAGAGTGTCTTGGCAAAAGTTTACTTAAGCTTACAGATCAGTTCAGCAGCACTAAATACTTCACTCGAGATTCTCAGTTCTTAGTTACTTTCTTTCAGAACTACCAGCACTAGCAGAGCACAGCAAAAATAGTGGAGGATTGTGTGGGAATCTCTGAGTACAGCTGAGAAAAATTAAGGTGCAAGAGAGTTTTTGTACCTGAAAGCAGTTTGGCTCACACTATCAGTCTTATTTCAGTACTGTGTTTCTGTGTTTGTGAAAGTGGCTGCACTGCTCTGGCGTGGAGGGCAGGAGGCATTCAGATGGCTAAACCTGAGCACTGCCATACAGAGTCTTTTCATTACAATATCTATCAGTCTGAGAGAAGCAGTGAAAAAACATCTTCCAGTGTCATGGAGGGCTGCACCTGCATGACCTTGGTAGTCAGTGGAGAGTGACTTTCCTACCTGACTGCCCTCAGCTACTCTATTAAGGTACCCACCTGCATATTAAACTGAGAATATAGCTAGGGAAATAAGCAAGAAACAGGATAACAAACATGGAATGCAATTAAATAGCTTCTAACATTTGATGCAAGGCTCTTTCTGCTACCAGGATAAAAAGGGCAATAAAGGATTGAAGTTCTGCATTCAATGACAAAAGTGATCTAGTTCAGACTGAGGATGAAGTCACATGAAGTGGCTGAACCTGCCTACATCAGCAAGGAAGGTCTCTCTTTCACTCCTTCCCTCAGGATAAAAGATAATAAACATGAAAAGTAGTGGTAGATCAACTGATGTTAAGTAGTAGTTTACTAAGGCTGCAAAATTCTGCTGTGTGTTGTCTACATAATGCCAACCATGCTTGAGCCATACCGAACCTCCAACTCACCCAGCAGCCTGTTTCCAACAGGGCTGGTAGAATACACTTAGGGAGCTACAGAAAGACAGGATGAGTGTGGCATATGCCTTCCCTGGTACTCTCTGCAGCTACAACCAACTTTGGCCTACAGACACCTGAGTCAGAAGCTGTTTCTGGACATTACTACTGAACAACCTTGAAGCATTTATCATCTGAGTCCTTGGTTCTGGTGCAGAGGTGTCTAGAGTCATTTGAGGTATACTGACACCTCCTTGTGTGACTTGACACAAGGTGTATAGTTGACCCATAGACTTCCAGAGTGGCAACTGGACTTCAAATGGCAGAAATCATTTACATATAAGCAACAAAACTGAGCCCTGAGACATCCAACATGAGACTTACTTTCAGACAGAGACTAGTCAATTGCCTACCTGTAGGCATTACCTAAGTGTCTAAGCTCCCTCTGCAGACAGTGGACATCAAATTAATGCTGATTTTTCACTGGCTGACTGGGAACACATTCTGGTTTCTTATCTGTGAGTGTCTGGTCACATTTGACAAGCCCTGATTTTGTCCTTGGCACCTTATGCAGTCTGCTATAGGTCTTGTGCAACAGCTGCCATTCCCATGCATAAGCCTCCAACATCCTAGGGATGTAACACTGGACTTCCATTTTTAGGAGGCTGAATGGAGTCAAGATTTCTGTTGAATACATCAGAGACTTGGACCCTGTGCTTAAAGGTGCTCATGTGCATGTAGGCACTGATACTTAGGTGTCTAAATCTTGAACAGACTCATACTCCCAGAAAATTATTCTCATGGTTAGTATTTTGCTAGTGTCTTGTCTTCTGTAAAAACACTTGTGTTTGATTGTCAGGCTTTTGGTAATAGGTATCATCTGTAAAATGATTGTTTTAGGTTGAGGAAAAAGTACTTTAAAAACCTGTTTGCATCTGATAAAAACCAACAGTGATAAAGAGATATGAAAGGAGAGAATCTAGAAAAGGGTAAATGTTACAGGATCTCACTTTTCTACACATGTAACATTGTGGACTCTTTAAAATTATTTAATAATTTGCTTTAGAAATGGAGCAAAGCCTAATTTTTATGGTTATTGTTGCCTTTGTAGAAACTTGTTTCATAACAAGTTGAGAGCTCAGTCTTCCACACACTCAAGTCACTGGGAGAAGTTGCTGTTAATTCAACCAAAGTTAGCACCAGCCCAAAACTATGGTAAATAATGAACTGAAGGATGTGCTTTTAGATAAGAGATGACTCTTCACTTCTTTGAAATTCACTATCTTACTCTGTTTTGTGTCCTGAGAGCCGTGGGAGCGTTAGTGCACTGTCTCTCCATGCCTGCAGACCTGCCTTGGACATCAGCATGCTCTCCAGCCCCTGGCTATGGTCACTTCCCTTTCCCATTCCACATATTCATAATGTGCCATGTTTGCTACCTGCTCGGTGCCACCCAAAAGTGAACTGTTTGGTGGGAGGTTTGGAGGTGAGCCACAGTGAGAAGAGGCTGATCAGGAAGCTTGTCAGGTCCACCAGGATGTGTGCTGCATCGCTGAGCACTGCCAGGCTCCCGGCGATCTGCCCACCTGTGTGAAACATGCATCTGGATCACAGGTCTGGTCAGAACTCTGAGCCAGCCAGATCAAACTCAAGACCTGATTTGCTGAGAATCAAAGGGAACACTTAATTTTCAGTCATCATACAAAAGACCCAAGCCTCTTCAAATATAATTTCATTTTGTACCTCATTCATGCTGTGAAAGGTATGAATTAATAGAAATACATAAGCCAAATTTCTTTGTTAGAGAGAGACCTAAGAACAAGAAGAGTTGTGATACATTAGTTCTATAGTTACATTATTATTGTACTGTTTGACTATTTTAATATCAGACTTTTTTTGTGAAAAACCATATTAGGAATCACATTTCCAGTATCCTCCCACTATCTTTTCACAAAACACCAATATTTTTATGTATCTACAACAGTTCAGAGACCTAGCTTATGGGATAAATTTCCTGTTTGTTACAGGAAAATATGCATGTTCTTCCTGCTGCCTGCTTATTTGTCACAGGCAACACTAAAACAGAAATACAGGGAAAGATCCCAGTAGAAGAACTGTAATAAGCAATCAACCATTTCAGTGAGGGTGTAGAGAAAAATGTTCTGTTTTCAGGCTAATCTAGTATTTTGAATCTGTAATGCATGACTTAATTTTCCTGCTAGAGCTCAAAAAATGTGGCTAAATATCATTTTATTCTGTGGGGGTTTAGATTTATGTGGATTCTGAAGGAAAAAACCCCACCAAATTAAAAACATTTTGGGTTATTTTAATTCACATTTCTTTTACTTGGTAAGCCAAATATCATTATTTTGCCAATTTCTTCTAAACGTGTCTCAGGGCTAAAGGCAAATCCAGATAAACTGAAAGTTTGCTTTAAACTGTCCCAGCTCCTGGTGGCTGCAGGAGAAGAAAAGGATCCCAGGCAGGACACTGTTCTTCCAACACATTATAGCAGGGGAATCTTTTCATCAAAGTACAAATGTAGAAGAGTAGACATAATAGAAATAATAGAGCCAAAACACCTAGTTTCTGCATTTGGCAATGCGTTTCCATTCTTCAGTCATTTAATTCATTTCAGCTCACTCATTTCACCTGACCACAACCCATATGAGAATTAATGAATCCTGAAAACATAATAAAATGCCTCATTCAAATCTTCGGCAGCATACCACTGCCAAAAGGACATGCAGATGTATCTCTCCTTATAGCTGGAGCATTTTCATGCTAGCAGGATGGACTGTCTGTTTAATTTCCTCTTGTGTGTATATTTTAGATTAGAATACCTAACACCACAAGGTATTTCAGCACAGAATTTTGCTCAGTTACTTCCCAAAAGAGAGAAAGCATGGCTGCAGAATTTGGGGGCATCTCATTCTTTGCGGTAAAATGAAAAATTCATCAGAACAAGTATTTCCCAGCACATGCTCAAGTGTAAATGCACAGATACTTTTTGGTCACGGCACGTCTCTTAGACTTTCACTGTTTTCAGGGTAACTGTATTTCAAGAGGGAGGCAGTTCTGCTTAGCAGGGGTAAGAAGGCTTGTCTGGCAGTGTCCAGATGTTAATAACCCAGGCATCAGGTATCTTTCAGCAAACAAATATGTAGATCATAAGCTGTGGGCAAAACCCTATTGCATTTCATATACTCTTTTTCCATGTTCTGTGGGACAGCATCTCAGAAGCTTGCTGCTAGCATGCTGTCTTTGAAAAATGTTTGCAAATTATTATTTTATGTATTGCTGGCATAAGTAATGTATTGGGTGAGTTTCAGAGATCTCAGTCTGCTTGACTTAGCAGTTTGTCTCACTGATCAAGTTTTTATGTTCTGCTCTGACATGAGACCACATGCAGTGTTTGTCTTTCTACTGCCCAAGTGGAAGTGCTTTGGAATCCACATTTGGTCCTTAACCACCAAAAATCATTGAAAAGCACTTTCAACACTGGGAAGTATTGATCTGACTGACATCTCCAGACCTATGGAGATTGTGATGGATCTTCGTTAGAAGAACAGAAGATAATTGTCTTTCAAAGAGAGTTGGTGGTATATCAGCAGTGTCCCATTTGTGAGAGCAGTAATGGCCAGCACAGATGCTTTGAGAAAAAATATCACAGAAAGATCTAAGCATTCAAAGAAGCACAACTTTTCAACCTCTCTGAGAGTGATGCAGCTTTATTTCTTCTGTTTAGCAGAATAATGCCCATGGAACCTGTTTGCCCTTAGAGGGCAAGGAGAGGAGGGGAAGATACTCTTTATCTTCAGGAGTAAAATAAGTGTTGTAGTTATAGGCTTTTACAGCTTTTTATCAATACTCCCAACAAGTGGCCTTTGAGACTTACCATTCCCTATAATGGATGTTTATAGCTTTATAGACCACAAGCAGTAGAAATTGTCAGTCACTCAATGGTCAATCATCAGGCACAGCAGTCTTGCCTAATGATTAAAAAAATTAAATGTATGGTTCATAATTACAAAAATCTCCACAGAGAGCTGTCTGTAACTGCAGTTAATAACTGGTTTGTCAAAGTTTAATGGTCTGAAGCAAAACGGTCTTCAAGCCTGTTACTTAAGCTGTCACTGCAAAAAAGCTGCATGATTCATTAAGCAAAATGAAACATTTAGTTAACATATCATCTGTCCTTCCAATTATCCTCTAGCACAGCCGTATTCACCAAACTTAAGCCTACTGATTATATGGTTTTGTTAATAATGCATCACTTCTGGCACTGGAAATTACTGCATGGGGATTAGCAGCATGCACCAGTTTTCATGGAGGAAATGCACGTGACCTACAAGCAAGAGGGCTTCATGCAGAGGCAGTACATGGGAGGGAAGAGGTGGAGAAGTCCCTTCTGGGTTTGGCAGCCAGAGGAGAAGGCAGAAATGCAGCAACTCTTTCAGTGCCTCCACTTCTCGCTTGCAGAAAAGACAAAGCCTTTCTGTTTCATTTTCATGGGGCTCCAGAGATGTCTGAGCTGGGGAAATATGGGTATCAGAGGCCTTCCTGGCTGATTTTTGTTACATTGGCTGGAACACGTATGGCAAAAGTCTGTGGGATTCCTCATGCCTTCCCTTACCTCAGCTCACTGCAGAGAAGGGCAAATTAAAGAGCCAGGAACTATCAGGTGGATACAAATATCACAGAATCCATGGAGAGAGCAGAGCAGTGAGACAAAATGAAAGCCAATGCTCTATGAGTAAGCCAAATACTTTTATTGGATATTGTAGGGTGGGTCCAGAAGTGAAAGCTAATTAGGTAGGGGAATAATCTTCCATTGATCCAGAGACACACTAGCAGGCCAATTTAAAAGATAAACGTGCCCTGATATAAATACATTGACTTAACTGTAGAAAAACAGGTGGTGAATCTGGCCCTGGATTTCCCTGGATTTTGAAAAGATTCTTGCATTTATTTTCAGATCCTGCTCTAGCAGCCTCTATCAGTGCTGAGGTCTCACTGGCCTGGATAAATATATAAAATATTTTAATCTTTTAAAAAAGAATGTAACCCAATTTATTAGAAACCTTTTGTGATGCTAAGACATGCATCAGTCAAGCTTAAAGACCTGGAAGAACAGTTCAGACCATTAACTGATCTTTGTATTCCTACCCAGATGCAATCCTTGTATGAATATATGAAAATATTTTGATAACTTCACTTAAATCCTCTCCTCCTCCCAATTCTTTTGATGACCAGGGACAAAGGAGAGTTATTTAATGCCAGGTGGGTTCACCCCTGTCAGCATGGTCCCTGCAGTCAGAGTGCACACTGAAGGCAAGAATGTAGCTGTGCTGGGCACCAGACTGGGCCCTTTTTGGACACACATACTCCCCTGTTATCTCAGCAATCATGAAGAAGGTGCAAATTACTGATGCTACACAGAGCTTCCTCCTGGCTTGATGCTGTTCCCTCTTTCTGTTCTCATAAACCTGTGAGTAGCTGTGGCAGTGATATGCTGGATTAGCTCCTGTAACTTCTGCTTCCTGCTGCTGCCTCTCTTCATTTGAATTCTTCTGAAGCCAGCTCATCCTTTGGGATAGAAAGAAATAGAAGGTTAAAAAAGAAAAACCCTGGTTATTCAGGCGTCTAGCCTTACAGCCCCAGAAACGACGTAATTAATGCTTTCAAAGGATAAAAGCAGCATTGGGAACAGCAGAGCAGGTCACAGAAGAGGCTTGCTCACACAAGCAAGGCTCTGTGGGAGGGAGCTGTGCATGAAATGAGTGTTCTGGCTGTGTTTCCCAGCTCTTTGGGCTCTCCTATATCATTTAGCAGTTTATGAAGCACAGGGTGGCTTTCTTAGGCTGTATATCTCATGCACACCTCATGACTTTGAAAAAATTGTACCTCATGCAAATAGCTACCAAATTCAGTGTAACATGGAGAAAATTATACTAAAAAATTCAGGATTTTATTCCCAAAAGCTTTGTCAGGAAAACTAGTCAAAAAACAGCCCAAACTTCTTTTTCTTAAATATAATTGGCTAAAGATATTTCTCTCCTCTCTCTGCACACAGAACTATTTTATCTCAAATTTCCACATATATACAAAATCTACCAATATTCCAGCAGAGCCTGAGCATAGAAAATATTAGCAAAAAAATCTCAAAGGTATTAAAAAATCAAAGAAATCAATTCTCCATAGTACATAAAACCCACAGTACAGGTAGAACCCTTTGTGCCACTGATTTCATGGTAAGGTGAGAAGTCCAGCAGAAGTGGCTCTTTGAGCCTTGCTCCATCACAAAGTGATTTCTTAGCCAAGTCTGCTCTGCCACAAAACCTCAGTGTTGTGCCTCTCAGGGTTCCTGCACAGCACACGTGGGGTGGGGGTACAGAGGTCTGGGGCCAAGCTCATTGCAGGGCAGCTGTGGAAGCTCCTGGATGACCACAACATCTGGAGCTCTCAGTAGAGCGATCAAGAGAGTCCCCTGGGAGACCCCAGGGTGGTTTGCTCAGCAAGGATGTTCCCTTCTCCTTCTCTCTCAACAGAAAAGAGCCCAAATCGCAAAACAAAACCCTCTAACCCCTCTCCCAGACGGAACTTGAAACTGTTCTGTCTCTCCCAATACAACACTTGTTGCCAGAGCTACTCCTAATGTGATGAGTGCACTGAGCCTGTGGCACCAGAAGATGAATTCTACCAAGATGCACATACACACCATCCCTATAACCACATGTTGCAGTATTTGAGGTCTGTGTATGCAGGGGCTACCCAGGACCACAACAAACTCCACTGTTTTTTTTTCTGAAATTAGCCTGGGGGCAGAATGTGGGACTAGGCTTAGTTGTCCCAGTAATAAGAGTGGCTTTTCCCCATTTTGACTTCAGACTTTCCTCTGGGACTAGGAAGAATTGTTTCTATAGCTGAGTGAAGGAAACCTGTGCTCCAGGAAGTAACATGAATCCTGGTGACTTTCTGTACTGTTTCTGCACTGTTTATAGAAGTGTCAAGATTCCTAAAATCTCACTGGAAAGAAATCAGCTGGTGACTGGCAATATGCAGTGGTCAATGTCCAGAAAAAAGCTGTACTGAAATCACAAGCTTTTTCCAGCTGCTTTTTTTGGGCAGCCTGAGGGGGCTGCAGCTGCTCAGCAGGTTTGAAGTCCTGCCAGATGCCCCACACTGATGGGCAAGAGGCAAAGGCACCTGCAGAGCTGATGCCTCAGCCTTTTATGTTCATCATCATCACAGACGTACTGGCGAAAGAAGAGCTGACCCATCTTGGCAGCCAAGCCCTGCAACTGTAGATAATCAGTGTGGATTTGGTTCTGTAAATATTATTGAGATGTTCCAAGGGTGTGATGTTCCCCTGAGTCAGCCTGTTTCCCAGCCAGGTTAGCATGTGGTCTCTGTTTGCTCAGTGGGGGGTGACTGATTCCCCCTGTACGTGAGGAACTTGTGTGAAAGAGCAACTGGTCAGATTTAATGCTTGATGCTTGGAGACAGCAAGTTTTCTTAGTCCTTTTGTCAGCCTTTTCCTTTATTTTCCTCACAACAACAAATAAATAGGAGTTGGAGTGTCTGGGGAATGGGCTGCCCATCTGGCAGCTGGGGTCCCCACCAGCCAGTCCTTTTCCAGTCCTTTAGTTTTACATTTATCGGGTTCCTCATGTGCACTGTGTCATTTTTTACAATATTTTACTGATGAATTAGACACAGAAGGTACCACAAATTAATTCCTTCCAGATGGCTGAATAAAATGCTGTAGTTCTCTCACTCTTCCCTAGAGATCAGGGCAGGCAAGATTTTCTTTCTCATGATCTCTCTCTGGAGTTAACTTCCAATGCTTTTCTATAGTTTGCATGTAAAATTAATTTCCCCTTACCTCAATTTTCATCAGCTGGCATTGAACATTAAAATCATCTTAATGACATGAGTCATGATCAGCTCAACAGCCTCTCAGGCAGGAATGCCAAAATCACTGCTGCATATTCTGAGCCACCAAGTCCTTTCCTTGCTGTTAAAAAAATAGGTCGCTCTGTGATCTCCCTCTCTTTTGTTTTTTTGTCTTTCAGTCTCTCAGTTAACTAATAAAGCTTCAGGGCATCACTGAGGGGCAGGAAAGCACTGTCCACAGATCTTGCTGGACAGATACAAAAGCAAACAGAGACAGCATAAACCCACAAATGTCACATTTTTCTGTCTAAAGGGTACCTAAATAAAAGTGCCCCAGTTGCCAGAGGTGGTGAGCATTCACTGCTCCCTTTGAGCTTGCAGAACAGCATCTGGCCCGATGAGTTGGGAAAACTCCTGCCAGTTCCTGTACGTAACCATTACTTTTCTCTTTCAAAAGCTGCCTGCCACTAATTAAAAGAATCTAAGAATCTAAGAGGCAGTTTTATAAAAGTGTGAATCAAAAGCTTAAGGTGAAAAGATCAGCTTTGTTAGACCAGAAACCGCTTCATAGTGTTTTACAGCAAGATGTAGCCTTTGAGCATCAGGTCTCTGTGCCAGAATATTGCAGAGTCACAGATTAAAAAATAATCTTTTCTCCACTTCAAATTCTCTTTTCTTTGTAAAAAAGATAGTCAGGGGAATGTCACTGAAAGACTCCTACTGAGTCATGCCCAGAAGGGGGAAGCAGAAAATATTAATACATATTGCAGATTTCACACAAATCATTAGCAATAGCTTTTTATTACAACTTCCTTTCTGTTTATTTTCACTTGATCTGCTGGGTGCCTTGATCTGAAGGCTTATGGGAATAATTGCTATCCTCCTAGACCATTATGAGTTCCCCAATCAAAAGAGGAAAATATGGAATCACTGCACTTTCCACAGGAGATCATCTCCTTCATGAGGGAAAATAGTAATTTTCTGGTGCCTGAAAGGATAATGAAACTGCCTTCAGAGAAAAATTTATCAAAGCCATAGTCACTTCCCTTATGCTGGCACCATTCCGATTTCAATTGATGTACCAATCTTGAATATTTTCAAGGTGTGTAAGACCGTGTTAATAACCTGACTGTCCAGTTTCTCCTTTTCCTTACTGTGGGCACAAAGTAAAGGCAAGTATTTATATATTTACATACATTTAGATGTCTAGTAGATTCATGCCCTAGTTATCTTATTTGGCCTCATTTTGAGAGCCTGGCCCTGTATGCATAAATGTATTGTCAAAAGTTTTCCTTCTACATAAAACTGTAACAATAGCTGCCTGGAGACAGACCAGAGGTGCACGTAGCCAAGTATCCAAATTCAAATATCCAAATGAGCATGAAGAAATACATAAGGTCAAAGTACCAAAGAGGAACATTCTCAGAGAGTTACTGCTCCCCAGTTCTGAACCAGAGCTCCTGTCCAACATCTCTTTACAGATCTGTATTCCACATACCCAGCTGACTTGAAAGTATTGAGTTCCACAATTTAATTATGATGTGTGTAAAAATAATGTGTCTTTTGTCACTCTGGAGCTGTCTGCCTGCTATTTTAATTAGTTCCTCTACTGTTAGAAATAATGAGTGACTATTCCCTGTTTACCTGCCTCACATCATTCATGATTTTATGTATCATTGTTATACCTCTGAACCATCAATTTTCTGAGCTGATGCCCTAGCTATTTAATTTCTGTTTCATATCACTTACTACCTTGGTTCTAATTTTCTTTCTGAGATGAAGTGGGCAAAACTGAATTGGGTGTAATGGAGATGGCATATGGCCAGTCCTGGGCAGACACAGCCCTTTCTGCAGGGCCCTAGTGTCACCTGCAGGGGGGCAAAGGCAATGGGATGGGGGTTGCTGTAAGATATTTTGTGCTACTGGGCCAGCTGGCAAGCCAGTACAAAGGAGACAACCACAGCCAAAATAGTCCAGAAATCACAAGAAACACCTATCATCTTCCTGAGCATTGATTCTGTAAAGGAAAAGGAGTGGTGGAAAGCCTTTATTTGATGAGGACTCTTTGATCTCGTAAGAGTTTTCATATTGCCTACTGGAAGGGAGAAAAAGAAGAAAATGTTCCTTATGTGCTTGCTATAGAAAATCACTCTTCACCTGGAGAAATCAACCCCCAGGTTCGCTTCAAACTTTTTGCCTGGTGGTATGAACCTGGCAGACAGGAACCAATTAGGAGTCTGAGGCCTATAGAGAGGAATATCTACAGGTAAATGCTCTGTGTTAAAAAGTTTTGCATGAAGACAAACCCTAACATTTTCACACAAGTTTCCTGCTTTCAGCATTGCCCATCCCTGGGTTTTTTCCCCACCTTGTCTCTTGTCTCAGAGACAAAATAAAAATCAAAACATTGAAACTTAAAGCCTTGAGTTTCACTTGTGCAATGGTATTCAAAATCCCATTATAAAGACAGATAAAGAACATAATAAGAAATCCACACTGGATCAACCCAAACTCTAGCTCATAGCATAGCTGGCACAATCAGATGCAAATCCACTGATTTATGAAGTGGGATATTTAATATTTCTGGTCAATATTACAGTGGTCTGTAGTCAGCAAGAAATAAAATACTCTGGCCTGTCTTCATTCATGGAGACTTGAGTATTTGGTCAAGCCATTACCTAGACCATGATAAAGGGTTATCTAGATCACTATATAGGTGATAACAAATAGAAAAAAATAGAATATAATTGATTAGTCATTAGAACTTATTCTCCCTTAATACCACCATTGACTCTGAAAAGACCATACAAAACTATCTTAGTTCAGACCTAATTTAAAGACACATGATGTATGACTTATGGACAACATGTGTTGCATGAAGCAGGAGGTTCTGAGTGCTCAGCTTCAGACCCTGTAACCATTATGGTTCATAACCTTCCTCAAGTCTGGTTGGAATTGGTGTCCTGTCCTGAGACCCATCCTGTGTAATGCCTTCCTCTGTTACTTGGAGGAGGAGGTGTAGGGCACCCTGATCATGTTGGCAGATGATGCCAGCCTGGAGGTCCAGCTGATAGACTGGAGGGCAAGGCTGCCATGAGGAGTCTGGAGGAAGAGCTCAACAGGAGCCATCTAATTTCACAAGAACAAATATAAAGTCCTGCACCAGGAACAGACAGATTTGTGAGACCACATCTACAATATTGTGTCCAGCTTTGGGGTCCTTAGCACAGGCAGGATCAGTAAATCAGTGCAGGGGTGACCAGGATGATTAAAGGCTGGAGCACTTCTATGGAGACTGGACTTTTTGTGAGCACCTAGATGCAACCTGCCAATATTTTCGAGGAGGCTATTGAGAAGATGGAGTTTAATTGCTCTACATGGAGGAAGGATGAGGTCATTGGTCACAAATTGAAACAAGTTCTGATTTAATATAAGGGGAAAAAAAAAAAGATTGTGAAGTTAATTCCCTATTGAAGCACATTGCCCAGAAAGGTTGTGGGGTTTCTATCCTGAGAAATTTTTTTCAAAACTAGATTGGAGACAACCCTGAGCAACATTATTCAACCTCTTGGTTGGACCAGAGACATTCTTAAGGTCCCTCCCAACATGAATTGTCCTATAAACCTACAACTGATCTGACTTTCCAAGGGCTCAGTTGAAGCCCACCCCTTTTTAAACATTTCAAGTTTGACATGGGAAGCCTTAACACATCCAAACCCTCTAGTGACTACAGACAGGTCTGGCATGTGCAAAACACTCTCCTCCACAAACCTGAGTGCAGGGAAAGGGGTCAGCTTTCAGGCTTCCTACTCATACGGTCAAGATAAAACTAATTTTGTTCCCTGTGTATTGTAATGATGGCATTTATTAAAAAGAAAGAGGCTGGGGAACGCCAAGGAAATAGGCAATCTGTGTGTAAATAAATTCTGTTGAAAGCATTACAGCCGCTCATTAACGCTACACAGGGGGGACAGAAAAATGTGGTAATTTATACCAAAGGCTAATATGAGCTTATTGCTACTATTGGCTTAAGGCAGCTGCTCTGTGAGCCCAGGCCCAGAGGGCTGAATCTCCTCATGGGCTGGCTGTGACTCATGGGCTGGCACCCCAAGCTGCTGGGTGCAATGAGAAGCAGGGCAAGGGCTTCCCTTGTGCTACCAGCTCTTTCCAACAGGAGGAAGACTCTGGCTCTCAGCCCCTATTTCTGGTTATTTCTGGAACAAGTAATTAAATTGTGCAGTTAATCAAATTTCATCTGTCAGAAAAAGCAAAATGGAGCTGCAGCACAAAAGTCACATGGCTGGATGACAAGTCTTCTTAATTTTGGAGAGCTGAGCTACCACCTCCATCATTCAGCCACCTCAGGACCATCACTGTAGAGCCCTCCTGGGACCAGCCCTTCAGCTCAGAGGCCATTCCATGTAGCTGCAGAATCAGCCAAAAATTGCAGTTGCTGCAGCAATTCAATCCTAAATTCAATCCTAAATTCAATCCTAAATTAAGAAATAATTATCAGAAAAAAATTGACTCCAGAAGGTGTGTTAGCTCTCAGATGGGAGGACCAGCTGCCAGGGATTCATGCCCCTGGTGTGCATCCTACCCTTCTGCTTACCAGGGATATTCCCCATTACTGGTGATCCAGGGAAAAAATGTTTCCTCACAAGGCAGCCTAACAACTGTCCCTGTCTCAGGGGACCATATAATGCCCAGAGTTGTCCTTTGTGTCCAAAGGTTGCAAGGGGCCAAAGGACCTCAAGCACTGCAAACTTTAAAAAAAACACTGAGTGTCTTCAATAACTAAAATGAACTGCAGAATCATATGGGATCTTTTTGAAATATAAATATTACCACAGAAGGCATTTTGGACAGTGCCATCTATATTTATGGAGCCACGTAATAATATTTAAATAATAACCCAGACATTCAAACGACTAAAATATGATGGCACTGACCCCAGTATAAGAACATGAAGAGACAGATTTCCATTTGAACTGACAGTGTTTACGCCAAGTTTCTGTCTCACATGTTTTAAGAGAGCCAAGCAATAAATAACCTGAAAACCAATGAGATAATGGAAATGTCAAGAGGTGCTAAGCTGTAACTGAGCAGCAATTTTCTTTTAAAAATACTTGCTAGTCTTAGTCAAGAGGAAGAATGAAAAAAGTTAAACTGCAAAACTATTTTGTGATAGACACTTATACTCATTTTTTAACCCCATCTACAGCATTTCATGTTTTCAGAAGATCTTTCCTCATTCAAGCAAGCATTTACTCACAGGACCTCTGGCACACAAGAGGTACATTATCTCTAAGCCAAACAGACTATCCACAAGAATAAAGCATTACCTTTCTTTCAAATGAAATGGATAATTTAGACATTCAAGCATGAAGGAGCCTTGAGTCAAACATGGTGTCAATAGCACAATTATAATTCAGCCTAAAATTGCAGCATAATCCATGAGGTTTTGCATCCTACAATAAATCTACTAAGCTTATAAAATGTATAGCAATAGACACTTGCTTCAACAGTAGATTGGTTCAATCGATCACAGACATATCAGACTGTTGTCTAGTAAATGTTTCAAATATCTAATAAGAAAGTTTGGGAAGGAAAAAGTTGAACAAAACATTTTGAAAGTAGGAAAATGTATGCAAGGTGAAACTCTTCAGACTTTGACTCCTGCAGCTGGTTGGCAGATTGGTGATCTCACATTGCTCTGAGACAGAAATGTCAGTGAAGGAAACAAAGAGTTGTGTTACCTGTCTAGGGCCAAGGAGTACTTCCTGGTGTCCCTCTCGCTCACAAGACAAGTTCTTTCAAGACCCTTTTCAGTAGCCATGAAGGAAGTCAATGGTGTTTTGCTTAGTTTTTCCCTTTAAACTCTCTTTTCTCTGTCTGAAGCGATACGGGCAGAAATGTCCTCTCTGCTTATGCAGAAGTCTCTGCCAAATATTTAAAAATGAAAATGCTTTAATGATCTTCCGAGAGAAACTGCAGGAGAAAGCTTCTTTCCTAGTGCCAGTGGCGTCACTACCATGCCAACCAGTAACTTGCTGAGCATGTCAGATTGGAGATCTGGGCCTCCCTCCCTCCCTGTTTTCATTTATTTTCCTTCCATGTTTGATGGTGGGTCTGCTCTTTGGTCACGCAGGGGGTGCGTGCTCTGCCAGGCACAGGCCCAGGGTCCAGCACAGCGGAGCACGCTCCAGTGTGCGCAAAGGAGCTCACATGGATGCACTGAAAAAGAGAAGCAAGGTCATTAAAACAGCCTGATTTGACTGGAAACAGTCAAACCCCTGTTTGACTTTCTGCATGCTTGGCTTGGGAGGAAAGTAAACCTCCCTCACTCCAGCTTTGTGCAAGCTTTTTAATCTAAGCAATCACTCTAAGGACTGATTTCTTCCTCTGGCATGTTCTCTCCTAATGGTTCGAATGAGGAGAGGCTGCTCATTATTGCCATTTGCAGCACAGGTTATTGAAATCTTCATTTCAGCAGGAAGAACTGCAGGTTGTTACTTGTGCTTTATTCGGTTTGTTAGTTCTATTGACAGCCACAGTCCCCTGGAGGGGAGGAGAAGCCCTCCAGCCTCACCTCTCTCACAGCCTGACCTCAGACATTTGCTTCAGCACTAATGGGAAATCTTACACTGGTGTTGGCTGTGTTTTACCATATTATTGGCAGAAGCACACTGTGTGTGAGAGCCCTACCTGTGCACTGCTTTTGTGAGAGAAATTAGAACAAGGCTATGGGAGGCTGCACTTAAATTCTGCAGTCTTTTTTACCACAGGTACTCTAATATTAATATGATGAACTGGGATTGTCCCTTCCTTCCCTCAGCTCTCAGAGCTCATACTCTGTCTGAAATTCATGGGGACAGGTGGTACATTTGTACATATAAATGCAAACAATTTGGCTTATGCCAACAGGGATCCACATGTTGCCTCCCACATGTCAGCTGTGCAAACATTTCCCTGGAACCTGTGAGCCAGGGAGCTGACTGTATCTCAGGCATTTTTCTGAACAGCCACAGCAGAAATGCATGTTTTTTCCACAATGTGCTGCCCATCTTTGCTGCTCTAATGCCCTTTCCTTGAGAGCCTTTTCCCAGGTTCTTATACCAAATGATGCACCCTTATTAGGTGGAAGAGATTGATTTTACGACTCACTCCTGGAACTTCCTGTCTTCTTCTGAACTGTAAAAGGTTGCTCTTTAATGTTTTTAAAGTTGATGCCACTTACTGGATCTGAAAATGTGCTTGTCCAGCACGGCTGGTTTGAGAAAAGACTCTGGTCCAAGGATATGTAGTATGGACACAGGACATTTGCAGGAACCTTACAAAACAGAAGTGCCACATTTCTTGTCACCCCAGAAACGCCACTAAGGAGCAACTTCATTCTGCTGCCAAGAGAGAGTAAGGGAGGAAAACGAGGGTGGCCTCTCCAGCTGTGCACCCTGGAACCTGACACAGGCTTATAATTCACATCCAGTGAGAGATTCTGCTAGCACCCCATCCCATAAATATCACCATTATTGCAGTGTCTCTGTAACCATCTCAACTAATCTTTCATTCAGAAATTACCAAAGAGCAACATCCCGTTGCAGACTCAGGATATCAGAAAAATAAACCTGACCTGGAACCTGATTTACAGGGGATATCAGCTTTTCTAGGGTGCTAAGCCAAAGTATCAGGTCTAAGCACCTTCAATTTGAGGAAAATTTAAAATCCACCTCAGAAGATTACAGGTAATGCCAGTTTCTGTTTCGAATCACTGTAGGCATGTAACTTTTGTTAGTGAGATGGATGAGTTTCCATCATTTTGCAAAAGGATCTTGAGCCTCAGGTGCATACCAGCAAAACGAAGCCATAGATCATTCACAGCATTTAATCTAGACTTCTGTTTTGTGTTTATTATTGTCAGTGCTGATGGTCGTGCTTCTCAGGAGACAGGCTGTGAGGCAGGATAGAAAGAAATCTCTTCTGAGCTATCCACAAAGACTTGGGTTTTCTCTTTACACAGACTCTGAAACTCATTAAGAGAGAGACAGCAGCTGTCTGTGGAATTTCTGTTTCAGAAAAATTATTCAGACCATCTCAATAAATTCATCTCAGGCTTTCAATAATAATGCAGTTTGTTCCTGAGCCTACATTAAAAATACCACAAATCCAATCATACCAGTTTTAATGACCCCAGTCAAGGACATTTCTCAAGATTTGCATCCAACACCGACATGTAAGGCATCACACTGGCTTTTGCAACTGAAAGCTCCTTGTCATTTTTATCCAAAATCTCCGTTAGTAAAAAGGCATATCCTTGATCCCATTTCAACTTTAATCAGCTACACTTTAAATATGAAAAAAATCCAATCCCTCTCATCCTGTCATTATGGGAGTAGATACTGACAGCTTAAATGTACAGAGGAAAAATCAGTGCATCTATTAATTGAAAATGCCACTGAAGTCGATCATTTTTATGAGCCATGAGACATCTTGAAGATCATCTGCAAAGAGTTCCTCTACCTTCCTCTGGCATCAGCTTTAGCACTGCATCACCGGCAGCCTAGGGATCCAGGCACTTGTGATTTCTGGGGCTTGGTTATTACAGTTTTTACATTTGTAGTGAGAATATGCTTTTTCACCCAGTGAAGCTCCAGTGCCTTCCAGCCATCCGTCATTTTGGGATCCAAGGCTGGAAGCAAGACAAATGGAAAGAAAATCCACTTTCCTCTTCTTGTGAACCCATCAATGCAGAAACCATTTATAAGTGAGTGTTAAAAGGAAAATATCTACCGCGATTTAGATCCAATTTAAAAATCATTAAAAGGATGTTAATGTTCAATATTTTAAAATACTAAATTTTTAAACATCAGTATTTTTTATCTTAGGTTTGCTGCCAATTTCTCAGAAGAATGAGACTTTTGGTAGTAACTGACTGAGAGGTAAAAGTCATCTGCAATGTTTTAGATGGGTATTTTAGATTGCACAAAGTCATTGGGGGAAAAAATATTTCTGAGGCCCTTGTCAAAGAAATTCAAACTTGCATTGGGAGTGGGGATCTAGAAGGAACATGATACTATTCTGGGGTGTACACCTTTACTTCCAACAGTAAAAGTATATGCTGTTACCAAATCAAGTAGAAATCCTTCCGCAGAGCCTGGGGCTTCAGGTCAGGATATATACTCCTCCTGTGAGCCGAGTTCCCAGAGTGTCCAGAGTTTCTGCTGGTGAAGCCAGTGGTATGAGACAGCCCCTCCCAAGGCAGGAGTCTTTAGAGGAGCTCAAGGCCTTGCTATGGATGGTGGGAGAGCCCAGGGTGCCGAGTCTGGGCAGGCAGCACACTGGTAAATAGATGAGGAGATAGGGATGAATCTGGACCCCAGCATGGGAATCCTGAAGGACACCACAAATATGAACCTTGCACAGCTACAAACTTCCTCTGGCCCATGCAAGGCCTCTTGAAGGGTTTTTTTTCTCCAAGCTGTGATATGAATATGGGTCTAATCTGTATGGTGGGATGGGGGAAAGGGGGAAAGCAAGGTTTAGCATTTTTTTGTCTTTTTTACCTTATTGATTCAAACTTTTATCTTTATCTCATTTTCATAGAAGTGCTCTGAATCATCTTCCCAGTGTCTCGGGTCTTGCAGCTGAACCCCCATTGTACAAAGAACCCAGCTGTCATTAAGTTCCTTGGAGAGACCAGGCCTTCAGAAGTAGTGCCAAGAAATGTTATTTTGATACCAAGCCACTTTGCTTTTCTGAGAGTATGGCAAGCTACTGTGGTGTCTGAGTGTCCCAAAAGTCCTGTCCAGGAGTAGCACAGTCTAATCTTAGAAGAAGTTTTTCCTTCTAGGCTGTAGCTGGAAAAGAAAAAGACAGTGCACTTGAAAAACTAATGCTAATGTCATCTCAAATGTTATTGTCAAAGACTGTGCCAGCTTTTGTTATAAAAATATATTATCTTTCTCTGAGCACTTAGTGGTTTTCTGTCTCTTTTCCATTGCAATTGCAAAGGGCTTCTGCTTGGTTTTGTTTTTATGATGTCTGAAGTTGGTTGGGGAATTAAGCCTGTAATTGCATTGCTAACAAGTATTTCTTAGATACTTTTATTTTTCCTTGGGGAAAGAGACTGTTAGGAAGAGAGTGCACATATTTCGGCAGCAAAAGAGACAGCTATGACATTTGGCTCCTAACTTACTACCTGGATATCATTTTAATTGTTTTCTTCTACTAATAAAATATAGTAACTTTACTGCATTAGTTCCTTTATTACACCTCCAACATACATTTCATTGTCATGCTCTTCCTAAGTACATTTGGGTCATGAAGATACATTACAATATATATTGAGAGCCAGTTTGTTAAAAACACAAGGAGTTCTGCATTATTTCTCACCAGTGCAAAACTAATTGGTTTTTCTTAGCTACTGCATATATATTTATTTTCCATTTTATCATCTCTATAATTGCAGTTTGAATTAGGAAAAGGACAGAGTGACCTGGTAAAAGCACTTGCAGGGACAATTTGTATTTTGCTTCCCAGCAATCAGGATTTCTCAAGCCTGTCAAATTGTGGTGGGTGTTGAAGCAGTGCTCACATCCTTCTTGCCTGGGCCATACTGGCCATTGCTCAAGCATTTTTTCTTTCTTCCACAACTTCCAAAATTTTCTTTGCAAGAATGTGTATTACTGGGAGGGAGGAAACCAGGGCTCACAATTCAAAAATTCAAGAACGCTGAAACTTGAAGAAGTGAGGTGTTTTTTTGCCTACTCCCTTTCTAGTTTCTGAGTATGTACAATGCACTCAGGGACCAGGGCCAGGGCAGCTGAGCTCCAGTGTGAGCACCCAAACAACACCTGTGCCAGGTGTGCACATTCCAGGTATGCGCAGGGATGGCATTCCTGAAAATTCCTGGTAGGAGGGACCTCTCTTTGCTCTGTCTCCTGGAAACTGCTACTGGGTAAGACATTCTTTGCAGCCACGTATTTTCTCTCTTTTCTGCTAAAGAAATCTGAAAAGTCCAGTATAAGTCCAGGGCTGGAACTCCAGACTGCTGCCCTTGCACTGCATTATGGCGTGCAGCAATGTACCCATGGTGTAAGGGATCCAAATGGGACATACTGGGTGACTTTCAAGGCAGAAAACACAGGGGGATTCTACATCTGGCATCTCAGAGGTGCAGCACTTATGTGATCCCCAGGTAGCACCCACCTGGACTCCCAGAAAACTTGAAGGGACATCAACCTTGCAGCCTGAAGCTAAACCTGTGGAAATAGTTGAAACACTTCTAGTTTAGGGAAGCAAAGCACGCTAGATAAGCTATAATTTTAATGGCATTTTCCACACATGCATACCTTTGAGCTGCCTACCATAAGTCTGTTTCCTGCCTGGATTCTCTGGGTACCTTTTATATGGTGCATATGAAGCATCTGGAAATTAAATGAACAGTTAAATAATGGCTCTCTTGTGTATGGAGCACAGTAAAAATTACGCAGAGAGTTTTTATAACTTTTTTAATATAATAAATTTAAAGAGACTGAATGCTGGTTTTATGATATGAGATTTCCAGATTGCTCCCAAGTCAGCAACAAGCTATTCATAACCTTTTATTATAGCATTGTCATGATGACTGTAATCAAATCCCTGAGCTACCTGATGATACCAGGGGTAGCATCAAGCTGGTGAATATGGATACGTTTGCATTTAATATGATGTTTAAAGACTCTGGCTCCTGCTTTTTTCTAATATTAAAACTCTGTTGATAAATTTGGATCTAGTTTTCTCTTTAAAAGTATTTTGGTTTTGTAGATATCTGTAGGATATAAATGTATGAGCTGATTCGGTAAAATACAAGTTTGTGTTCCTACTAGAGCAAACTTCTTCACCAGCCTCCCTCTACTGTCCCCCACTATCTGGGGTTTTCAAACACCAATAAAAATTTGATCTAAGCAAAATCTGCTAGGAAAGCATCTAAGTAAGAGCATGCTGATTATTACAAAGGTTGGTAGCACTCACCTGCTAGGCTTTTTGGCTTTTTTCTGAGTATCAATACCAGAACATTGCAGCATCAGCTGGACCCCAGTTCCTGCAGAGCATCTGGGCTGACCTCATACCAAGGGCTGAATCAGAGGATTTGCTTTGATGCCCTGTTCTATGTGTTTTAACATTCTGAGGTGCCATCTGTAAAAACAGGCCTTCTGTTGGGGTCTGCGCACATCAATAAATTAAGTAATTGCTCCAGGTCATCTTGTGCTAGTGCTATACAAACAGCAGCGTGTTACAGCCATGAGATTTGCATTTGGAAAATGTAAATCTTCTCCTCTTGCTAGGACCCAAATCAGAACAATGCTTCCCCCTTTTCAGCCCCATGGCTGGGCTGCCCATTCCTGTACAGGTCTCACAGCCTCCTCTTTAAGCCTCTAATGATGGATATTCCTCATGCAGTCTATTTCTGTGCTTAATTACTTCTGCTATTAGAAAGCTTTTCCAAATGCCTAACTTAAACCTCACTGTAATTTAAGCCATTATTTCATGATGGAGAATTAATTCCTTCCCTCTCTACAGCTACCTTTTATATGTTAGAAGCCACAGTTGTGCCTCACTCTTCTTTTCTTTTAGCAAACAGCTCCAGTTCTTTTCGGCTGTTGCTTTGGACTGTTCTGCCCTGGACCCTCACCAGAGGCTGGATTGCTTCTGAGCATCAACAGCTGGGCACATGTTCCAGCTGGGGCCATGCCAGTGCTGAAAGAAGAAAGATTTCCACCACATGCCACATAGACAAAACCCTGCTTATATATACCATGGCAATGGACACTTCTCTGGAAACAGGATAATATTACTTACCTTGTTTCATTTGGTGATTTACTAAGTGCCCTCTCCACCCAGACAGATCTCCTGTTATCCTGGTGCTTACCCTACTTTGGCTATTGCATATTTGAGGAGATAATTGCCATTACCTGTGTATAAATACTTTTCACTCAATCTATTTGCATCTTCTTTTTTTCTGTTTTAATTATTTATTCAATTTGTCAAAAGTATTCTGAATTCCAATTCTATTTTTCAGTCCTTCAGGTAACCCTTTCCAGATAGAGGTCATCTGAAAAATTAATAAACACATCCTGTATGCCTCTGTTCATAGCAATAATAAAAATACCAAATAATGCTGGTGAAGGACAAACCACAATAAAACCTTGGCTTAATGAATTAAAGTGCATGTGTACACAATCTGCAATTGATTTAGCACGGAACTCGCAGATGTGGATACCTACCTGTGGTCACCATGGCAATGTTGTAATATACAGCTGGAAGTCCAACAGAAACAATGATAGCACAGTGAAAACCTTTGGAAGTTATTCTTGTTTTCTAACAGGAGTCTAAATGCTTTCTTGGAACCATGTTTGACCAGGGTAATAGATGGTGTATTGGAACAAGGCCTCAGGACTTAATTTTTAACACCTGTGCCCAAGAAGATGGGGGAATATTGGTCTATATCTGTTATTTTTCTGAGACTTTGCCCTTCATGCTTGCCACATGGAAAGACTCAGGTCAAGGCCTTGAGAGTGGGTTAATTGTGGAGATTTGGTGGCTGCAGTTCCACACCAGTAACCTGCTGGGTGGTGAGTACATGTTCCTGCTCATTTGGCTCCGCAGGATCCCTCTATATTAGGCTTCCTTCTGCCCTGAAACTCACAGGGCTCCTCACCTTATCTACAGGGTCTGCAAAGAAGTTGATTTGTTTCAAAAGAATTATACTTTAAACTGAGATTAAGGATCCTTTAATTTTTTATATATATCATGAATTAGGCAAAAGAAAGGGAAAAAAAAATCTTCTATGCACTCAAGAACTTTTTCTATTGAAAGAAGTAAAAGGAAACAAATGAAAAATTGCTATGAAAAGGGCTGTTTTGCTTTAGAAAAAAAAGTGTTTCAGAAAAAATGTTCAAGTGGTTCTATGCAATGTCATGTCATCTGCCTCTGAAATCCCTGTAATGACTTTTGCTGTGGCTATTCTTGATCAGCAGACAACATATAATGGCTTAATACATGAAGGGCAGCAGTATCAAAATCAAAGAGCAATCATCTTTGGGAGGCATCCAGAGGAAGGCATCAATGAACAGATGGGAATTCGGCTGAGGGCCACCAAGATGCTTGGGATGGGAGCCCTGTGAGGGTGGGAGGACAGGCTGAGGGAGCAATGCTGGTTCATCCTAGGGAAGAGAAAACTTGGGATGTACCTAGAAGTAGTTCCTAATGCCCACAAGTTCATCAAAGAGATGAAGCCAGGCTTTTCACAGCTAAGTGCCTGGTGGGAGAATGAGAGATAATAAGCATAAAATGAAAAAAAAGAGAAATTCAGTCTGGATATGAGCAGGAGGACAGGATAAAGAACTCCTGAAGTGCCTTCCAGCATGAATTTTCCATGATCCTGTGATTTGTACACTGCCCAAGACATGGCTGTGATTTTAATTTCCACTTTGAATCTCCTCATTCCTTTTGGTTAGGATCACATGGAGTTAAACACATTACTTAGTGTTTTTCATGGTGTAAATAATCTGAGCAGCACCCAGTGAGGAAACACTGGTTGTAATGTAAAAGTAAACAGCCTGCTTTAAGAGAGAGAAATATATCATGCAGTTTGAGGAAACATCTGCAATTAAAATAATCACTGTGCTGGAACATGGCACTTTTCCAGGAAGAGCCATAGGTAAGGAGAAACAACTGTAATACATCATTTTCCTAACACCCAATCTATGGCAGTTCTACACCACAGATCTGCAGTTTAAAACTTTTGAGTGCAGTGAAAGATGATTTATCTAATCTATATGGTACAGTTCAAATGTCCTGTGATTAAAATGAGCTATTGATCTGAGGAGATTCTAATTTAGATCTGCTCACTTAAAAAGAGTAATAAACTGAAACAGTCTGGAAAGCTTATGTTTCAAATGACTTATCAAGGAGTTAAAAAATTTAGTAACTTGAGCCAGCAATAACTTTAACAGTAGCCAGAGTCCCAGATTTTACTGAGCCAAATTTTCCTGAATTATTCACAGAAGTATGTGGATAACAGTTCTTTCTGTTACACTTATGTCGAGAGAGATGCTCAACTATAGTAGGTCTTATGAAAATACATGAAAAGTAAAATACATTCTGGAGATTTCAAAATATAACTGCAGCAGTGATAGCAAGTAATAGCTTTTCAGGCATAAAGTGTTGTTAGTAAAGTATGAAGAGGCCAGCCCCATTTTCCAACAGATTTTGCACTGCTGAAACTTGAGGTTTTGCCAAGGTTTTCGTGAGATTTTAGGAAAAAGCTTTATTAATGTTTTATTGCTGAAAATCTGACCAAATAGGCACTTTGGCCATCCAGTTCCTCACAACCCCACTTTGTTTTTAACTGTCTAGTCTGTATAGCTCTGTTTTTTCAATGAAGTTATGAAATGAGTATGAATTTAGTGGAGTCAAACACAACAAACGTGAATGTAGTAATTGCTGTAAGATTGCACTCAATTTTCAGTCATGCACACAGTGGGGTGTACTGTGCCATACCCCCATTAGCAACCTGGATAAAAAAAAGCATGGACGTGCTCAAATGTGAAAATAATGAACAGGGGAACTGAAAGTACTTGAGAGGGTTAGAATTTAAAATAATACACTGGAGAAGTGATCTGAAGTCAGAAAGATGGAGCGTGGCATAGACAAGAGCAAAAAGTGCTACACTTGGAAAGAAAAAAGAATGAAAAAGGAAAAATAACTGGGCAGCAACACAGCAGAAAAGATGGCTACAGGGAGTTGTAATCTAAACATAGCTGATGTCATGCTGTTGCCAGAAAGGCACCTTCAAACCTGGAAAATGGACAGTAACTCTCTTCTCATCAGCACTTCTGAACCTTGACAAGGAGTGCTATGTCCTGGTTTAGATGTCACATATCCAGAGATAAAGACCTTCCACTTGATGGGAAGAAAAGTGGCACTTTGAAAATATTTTCTGTAGCGCATGACTGAAATATAATAGATTTGACTTAGCTTAGCAGACTGGTAGAAAGGCAGAAGAAAGGTGGTATTGAAGAGGGTGTGCAGAGAATGAGGACAAGCAGCAGATTAGGACAATTTGCAGCAAAAGAGAAAGCTGAGCAAGAAACTATCTAGTTAGAGGAATAGTTAATCAATGGAACAAGTAACCACGGGCACAAATCTTCCATCACCAAAAGTTTTGAGAAGTGTTTGAAACAGATAGGAATTTGTCCTTCAAAATGCACCCTACAAGGGGGCCATGAGCCCCTAGCTCTTAAGTAGTAAGTAGTAGACTCTCATTGGCAAGTAAGAGGAGTCCCAAGCAAGACGGCAGAGGTGATTGCAAGACATCTCACCCAAAGTTATAAAGACAGACTCCTGAGATATGAAGGATCCATGTTTAATTATCCATGATAAGATTTGGTTCAATTCTCCTTGTTGGGAGACTGTTTAATCACCACATGATACCTATAAGCTGGCAGGAAATATTTGTTACAGATCCCACTTCCAGTAAAAGAATTAAATATGCACTAGCACGAGAGCTGAAGTCCAAAACAGGAGTATCAGGAGTAAGATGGAGGCTATCTTTGATTTCTATGATAAGGACAGCTGCTCAAATAGAGTTGAAATCATGTTTCTCTTTCTTTGTGTTGAGTGTGTCAGGGGCTGCTCTATGCAAGTTCTGTCAGTGCCCCAGGAGCATTGCACCACTGTTGAATGGACACTCCCAGAGCACGTGTTGAAATTAAATAGATTTGAGGGGTTGTTTCCACGGGATAATGCTCCAATCCCTCAAACAGCATGGTTGGTTACTGTCCAGATAGTGATGGGAGTCTCTGTTGCGAGGATCCTTTCAACAGCATCTTCAGCTGGACCTGGCGAGGCCCCCCAAACTTCTGCT
This sequence comes from Rhabdornis inornatus, assembly GCA_013397075.1. NCBI lineage: Eukaryota > Metazoa > Chordata > Aves > Passeriformes > Rhabdornithidae > Rhabdornis > Rhabdornis inornatus. The sequence continues at coordinate 882,749 of VWZS01007728.1, read as the reverse complement.
CATGTTTTAGGATCCATCTGGGCATTGATCCTGCATTACCACTCCAGCACATGTATGGTCTGTTTGTCATGATAATATTAAATTATGCAGAAAATATGTATCTCGACTTTGTACCAAATGCTGACTGTATGCCCATTTCTGCATCTGCACAATTTCCACTATTCACAAGTATCTTACCTGTGCACAGTCTGGTCAGTTCTCTAGCAGAAATGGCCTGGATGAGTCATTTGGATGGCCAGGTTCCTGGCCAGGTTAATCAACACATCTAACACGTAAATATTGCCTGTCAGTCTATCCAGACACAGCAGAAGCTGCCCAGGGAATCTCCAGGCCAGTCTGACACTTTTGGATGGCTCCTGCAGCAGCTGCCCAACAACTCTGCTGTGCAGAGGCTGGGAGTTCTGGCAATGCCTTCCTTACAAGGCAGTGTCTTGTCTTGGAACAATCCCTTGTTTCATGTATGCAGCAGCTGGCTGAGAGCTCTGGGACCAGGAATTAAGGATGAAGTGTTGCACACCCAGGCCAATCCCAATCCCCAACTACACCACACTTACAGCTATAGGACAGCTTGAATTTCGAACTTAGGTCTCATGTTTGACTAAAGTTCCATGGCTTTTGCCCCACATATACTCACAGGGCAAAGGGTACAGCTAAGAGTGGAGCCCTGTGTCTGCTGAGCATCCTCTGCACCAATTATCACCTCATTAAATCCCACGGCAGTGTTTTTGCTCTCTCCCAAAAGAACACATTCTCTATGCTTTCATTACTGTCATCGTAAAACTGAAGCCCTTTGTTAAAATCTTCACTTGATGGACAAATGTAGATGCACATAAACCTGATGATATAGCAAATTAATAATGGCTTGCCTGCATCAGAGATGTTTAGTTTAAATTACTGTTTCAGGGTTGGTAGATGAGACCTTTCATCTCCTGTATGCAAACTAAACTTCCCGACCCAAAAATTATGTCTGTCAGCAGCAAGCACAAAGCCCTACTTGTATTTAATCCTTGTACACATTTCTCAGACTGGGCAAATGTATACTTTACTACATCCTTAAAGGTTCTTTCCCCATGACTTTTCCTACATATGTAGTGTAGGTAGGACAGTGGTGGTACGAAATTCAGTTCAAAACATTGCAACTCCTACTCTGCAACTCAAAAGTGTGAGAGCTTTGATACTTTTCTTAGCATTATCTGTGCAATTAAGTTAATTAATTTAATCACCTGCAAATGAAATGGTTTCACATCATGACTGATAGTTTCAAAATAAAAGGCCACATTGCATTTTGGAAATTTGGATGGGAAAAAGATAAGAGGAAAGATATTTCAAGGCGGGGGAAAGAAGAAATTTTCCATTATGTAAGAAAATAAAGAAATGTCTACTCCGAGGAGGTAATTATAGGTTTTTGGATCTGTGATCAACGTATTCTCCAATTCTTGGCTAGACACAGAGTGGAAGCTTTGAAAGAAGGAAAGAGATCCACACTGAGAAAAATTCAGAGAATCAGAGGTCAAGTGCTTGGTTTTGTACATAAAATAAGATAGCTGATTTCTTCATTCTTTTTTTCCTAGTTAGACAGCAAGCTAAATAGTGGAATAACTTTCCCGGAATTAATTTTTCATTTACAAACCAGAGTACAAGTCCCTTCTGCTACAGTATGAATGTATTAATAGTTAGAGGCCAGATAACAAATATAATAATAAATCATAGAATCTTTTGGGTTGGAAGAAACCTTGATGATTTAGTTACAGCCCCCTTGCCATTGGCACAGACGTCTTCCACTAGACCAGGTTGCTCAGAGCCATCCAACCTTGCCTTGAACACAGCTAGGGACAGAGCACAACGCCTCTGGACAACCTATGCCGGTGTCTCACAACCCTCACAGTACAGAATTTCTTCCTGATACCTAATCTAAACCTGCTTCTTCCTGTTTGAAGCCATTTTCCCTTTTCCTGTCACTGCATGTCTCCTGTTGGTCCCATTTAGGTACTGGGAGATGCTATAAGGTCTTCGCGGAGCATTCTCTTCTTCAGGCTGAGCACTCCCAACTCTCACAGCCTGTGTCCACAGAAGAGGTGCTCCATCCCTCTGATCATCTTCACTGTCCTCATCCGCCCTCACTCCAACAGGTCCATGTCCTTCTTCTTAGGGGCCCCAGAGCTGGATGCAGCACTGCAGGTCGGGTCTCATGAGAGCAGAGCAGAGAGGAGAATCCCTTCCCGACCTGCTGGTCACATCACATCTTCAGAAACACCAGTGGCAGCTCCTCAGAAGAGCTAATTCCTAAAGGAGTTCATTTCAGAGCCATCCACTGGGAAGTGCAGTGAACTGGGTGCATGACTGAGAGTTTTTGAACTGAAATATGGTAGGACCAGGGATAGCTCATGGGGATGAAATTCTGAGGATTTGAGTTTCTGTAGCTGTAAAAGCCAAAAAAATGTCACTGGCCTTCTCAGGAAAACATCTTGAGATAAAAGCAACCTGATAGCATTGTAGGAGAAAAACCAATTTGGAATCAGGAAATTGCCATACTTCAGTGGATACTCCGTCAATATAAATATCCACTGGCTGCTGGAAAGCTGCTTTTAAATAAATGGAAATAACACATTTTGCAGTATTTTAAGGGAAAAAGAATCTCCTTTTTACCAAACAGCCTTACTCTTTAGATGAGCCTAGGGGATTTCTACAGCTTTCAGCATCACTGCATCCGAATGAAGGATTATATTTATAATCATAAACACGTAGAACCCCACGAATGCCACTCTGCTTCACACTCAGGACTTCACAGACACAACCAGGAGAGAGCTCCAAAGCCCACTGGAGATGACTATACTCATTCTAGCTATTTCAGTGGCCTTCAAATCAGACCACAGGGGAACAGGCTGCTTGAGCTGAAGCACATTCCTCTTTTGTGACACCATTGCTTGAGCCTCACACTGAATTGAAAGTGCTTTATGCCTCACATGACGCTATAAATAAAAAAATCTCTGTGTGTAGTGCTATCGTTGCAATATGTGACAGATAGATGCTGTTAGTTCCAATCAGGGTGAGCAGAAAAAGGGTTAATGACCTGCAGAAAAGCCCCTGAAGGTGATTCCAGCCACATAGGCATCTGCCTTTCCACCCATCAGGGGTAGTCACAGCAGCAGGACTGGGTACTATACAGACAGAGACTGAAATTAGACCTCTTAAAACCATATTCGTTAGCAATCACATCTGTGGATTTTCGTAGTATTTGGGATGCCAGCTAGAAAAATACAGCTAATTTTCTGCCCGTGAAAAGCCACTAGATTTTTTAAAGTGCAAAAATACCAGTGTTGTTATTTACATAGCAGGAAGAAGTCACATTGTTTTCCACGGCCAGTAAAGGGGTAATAAATACCCCATGAATAGCAACCAAATTTCCAGATTTAAGGAAGATTTTGGCCACTTCATGCATGAAGGATACATGCACGAGATCCACACTTTCATGGCTGGGTGTCTAAATCAGCCTGAATTATTGCAAATGAGTTCTAATAGGAAGGTACCCAAATGCAGTGTATTGAAATGCATTATTTATTGAAACTGAAGTATGCTGGGTACCTGTCCCACCTCCTGAAGCTCCCACCTGATTGCACTTGTGAGCTGTATCAACACCACTCTGTCACTTGATTTGTTGTATTTAGCCAAGGGGTGCTTCATCTGTGCCTTATTTTCTCATGGTAGACCAAATTTTACTCTTACTAACAAAATGCTGCTCACTTGACATCAGTGCAGTAACTCCAGTGCAAGAGGAAACAGGCTGTGTTTACACTCACTTTGCTGCTGATTATTTAGACCTCATAAGGGAACTTGGGAAAAGACCAGGCAGTCCATCAGCTATTAACTTAGAGACTATTTCATACTTCATATGCTGCTTCTCTGCTTTCAGAACTGTGTTGCTCAAAAAGGCTTGTCAAATTCCAGTGACTTTTGCAGCTTGTGTTTATGCTGCCTGTGTTAGTTCACTGAGTATGGATTTCCAATACTTCTTTTACATTTTCATGGTTTTTACAATTATACATCTTTTCTATCATTATCTGGAATAGCCAGATGCCAATTTTGTTCTGTCCTAATTGCTGCTAATGACTTATTGATGTAAGCAGCTGCTTTCTACCTCTTACTGCCTTAGAGGTATTTATATATAGCTCTTTAATGCAGTATCAGAAGAAATATTTCTTGGTGAGAAAGAACAGCTTTCTTGATTCTACTTCAGCACAGATTTACTGTATACCTAATAAGATGGTGGAGGTCAAAACACTTAGAATTACTAGTCCATTCCCTAAGTATGTTTTTGTTCATAATGGGTAAGCATGTCACTACTGAACATGCTACAAAAATGTTACACAAATAATATACCCTATATAATATACCCTCTGTGCCTATCATGTTCAGTGCTGGGATTCAATATTGCTGGCAGCATTATAAATGGAACAAGCACTTTCATGGCCACATGTGGCTCCTGTTGCACTGCGAAACTCCACCAACATCACCATCAGATCAGATAAGGCAATAACTGGGTCTGTGATATCTAAAGCCATTCCTATTCAGGTCCCTGATCTGGGGTTTCTAGAAGCCTGTTATCTTTCATGGAAGTGAGTTCCTCAGTGGCAGCTCTACAGAAATTTCCAGAGCTTCTCACTACTTGCCCACAGTCTTGCTGCTGGCACAAGTATCTGTGTGAGAGGTCCTGACTGCAGGATGATGCCTGGGAAAGCTAAAATCAGACTTGTGCAGGATCCAACACATCACCACAGAAAATCTCACTTAGGCAGCCATAGGAAGAGTGAAGACAGAAAGTAAAGCAAGAATCTGAGGCACTCAGACTAATTAATGCTTGGCTGGACACATGTACCACGGAACTTTTGCATTTTTTTGTTCCAAACCACAGAATAACCTCCGATAATTATCTCAATAACTGCAGAGGTGACAGATCAGATAGAACACCATTTTATGCTCTTAAAGGAAGAATATCTTTTCTGTTTGCAGCATTTTAATACTTAGGAAGGAGTTCTTAAGTGATCTTTATTATAGGTATGGTGCTGTCTTGTAAAACTGTTTCTAAATAGCTGTCTCTGCTTCTAAAGAACAGTGCTAAAAGTATATATCAAAAAAGTTAAACTTACTGAGTGGTTAAGACAGACAGTGGGGTTTTGGCATGTACAATTTGAACTTTTGTCAATTTTGCAAACTATTACATTTTACCCATATGTCCTGGGGTGATGTTGTCGTGCTTGTATCCCCAGTCGTGTGTTCTGTTTGTGCTTCGTGTTGTGCTCTGTGCTTTCGGGACTGGCTCTGAGGGTGAGGGTTTGTTTTGTCTTGTTGTCGGCCAGCTCACCTCCCCCATGGTCTGTGTTTAGGAAAGGCTTGCTTTTGCTTGCTTGCTCTGCTTGCTTGCTCCTACTTTTTGCTTTTGCCTAAATAAAAATTATACCATCTGAACCTGTTCCGGACGGGGACCTGGGAAACACCACGAAACACCGGGAGTCTGCATTTTGTGATCAGCAGCAGTCACCCCCAGCGCCGGAGACCGATAACAGGGCGACCACTCGCAGGAGAGACTTTCCGAGTTTGTCATCCTTTCAGAGCGGTGAAGGAGTTTTTTTGTCATCTGGTGATGTTCAGGTTTTTGTGTGTGTGTGCTGGGGAGTGTTTTCCTTGTTAAATAAACAGGTTTTTTCCACTTGTCTCTGAGAAAATTCTTCCCGAACCCGGTGGTGGGGGAGGAGTCGTGGGGGGTTTGCTTTCTGGGGGCTCCTTCCGGAGGTTTTCCCCTAAATTTGCCCTAAACCAGGATACCATATTTGTATTAATTTCTGCAATTCAGCACCCCACACAATATACGTTTGATGCAGGATTTTTATTTTAGCAAATCTGAGTTTCATTTTTAATTTCTGGGTAATTTTCTTTCTTTTACTTTTGTATTTCATTAAGTGCAGATGCTTATAACTTAAAACTCTTAGAACTCATAGGCTTTTTCTTCAAGTTATATTTAATGTTTTAATGCTGGTTTAAACAAGGACAGTAGTGGCATCTGTCAGAGAGATGCTGCCAATAAAATTCAGTGCATTTTTTTCAGCAGAGACTATAAAGAACATCTCTGACTATAATGTCATTCAGAAACATGGTTGTAAAAGAGGCTCATATATTCCTGTTTATTCTCACCTTGAGATTTATCATGATGGAAGTTAGTGTCATAAGAAAATTCAAGGTTGTTTTCTTTCAAGCACCTCCTGTAAATTGCATTGAGTAGCAGGAGAGAATTGTTTTTAATAGTGTAAGAAACAGGAAGGCTAATTTTGGAAGCATTTTAAATATTCTACTACTGAATACTGTCCCTTTCTGTCAAGCATATGGTAGACACTCCTGACTGAAACAGAAGGGCACAATCAAGTTCGGATTATTTTTAATGCAGTGGTTGGTGCTTAAACCAATTGTGTTAATAAAATAACAGGAAAATTGTGAAAAAACTGTCCTTGTATTTGGCCTACAGCTGCTCACTGATGTAAGTGTTCCATAGAAGAGGCACTTTTTAACCTCAAGTAGTGGAAGGTAAAAAGAGGAAGTTGCCCTTTTGTGGTCACCTTTGTGCCATTTCAGATGACCTGAGTTTTTGAATGAGTTACCTTTAATCACTTAAGAATTCTGTAAGAATCACATGTTCCTCAGAGGGAGGTAGGGACTCCTCCTGTAGTAGCACATTATGGGGAGGACCTTTATGGATACTAAATCTTTCCATATGGAAAGTACTGTTGTTAAGTTTAAGAGGCTAAAGAAATCCGATCACAGAACTGGAGAATTAGAGTGGCAATATACAGTTTCATCTGCTCATGCAAAGAGAGGATACTGACTGCTTCTCTTAAACTGGGGATTAGATAAAGTATCAATGTCACAGTTATTTTAAATATTCTTAATACATTTTTTCAAATTAGATGAATCAGTAAGTGGGAAAACAGGTTTTCAGACCACCTTTAGCAGAATACTCTTAGCATAATAATTAACAGCTAGCAACCCACATATTCTTAGTGAATAAAGGTTTACTGGAGAAAAATGAATAAAAATAGAAAATGTCTATTCAAATTCCAAACAAACACAAGCTTCTTTTTTTCAATAGGAACTGAGAGATAACTAGCATCTCTGAAAACCAGTTCATTGATTTTCATGACTAAATATGATTCAGGTACTTCAGCCTAAATTATTCTATCTTTACTGAGTTGCATAAAATACTACCATGGAAATAGAAAAAAGACATGTCTTGGATTCCTAGAAGTGGCAAGATAGGCAATTACTCTGTTTAATAAATATTTTGGTGGTACAAGTCAGTACTCAACCTCTACTGGGTCATGGCTCAGATGGACAAGAAAATGCACTGGATCTTACTGCTTTAAGTATCTTCTCATCTTTACCCTGATTTCTTCTCCAGAGCTCTGTTTTAAATCTTGGTAAGTCTCCAAAGACAGCAGAACCCAAGTTTCAGCCTGGCGGTGGTTATAGACCTCACCCAGGATCCTTTCTCTGTCTGAGAGCTGAGAAGTTTGCAGTCAACCAGCTCTCCACTGGCATGGGTTGTTGAGGTTGTCTTGCCTCCAATCAGAAATCACAATGGTGGCTTCAGCTTTCTTCACCAGAAAAAGAATGAAGAAAACAGCAGCTACTCCTTTACTTAACTCACTGCTTCATTTGTTTCCCAAGAGTAACCATGGCTCAAACGAGGAGGTCAAGGTGAGCAGTTCTCCCCCACCAGGAGCACAAAGAGCAGCAGAAGGAAAGGTACCTTTTCTTCCCAGGAGGTTTTGTGGTTGGAGAATTGAAAACAGTATCTCAGTGATGCCTTGTGTTTTAGCTTTTATATTTTTCAGCATCTCTGCTGCTTAGTGTGTAACTCTGAAATTTCATATTAGGTGTTAGTAAGTTCTCTTCACAGGGTACTTAGACAAAACAATCCCTTCCTACCTAGAGAATCAAGGACACCCATTACCCAAAAAGCATAAACAATGGCCAGGGAAAGGGGGCAAGCCAGAGGGCTGAGACTACATAGCCTGGGGCTGTGGTTGGATAATTGACCCCAATATGTAGATGAACCAAAATTTATAAAAGCATAAAGACTTCATGACTGGGATCCATCTTGGATTTTATTTGGGTGTACCCCATCCAGGCTCTTGCACTGTCCAAAATGTATCCTTTCAATAAATACCTATTTTATTTCTTTTGCCCTGTCTAGTCTCTGTTCCAGGTCAGTCTTTCCAGGCAACATTAGCAGTCATCTGTCTCTGCTATGAATGAATTCCCAGGAGTGACCTCTCTTCTGAGAGTCTCCCACATAAGCATGTTTCTCTTTAATGTATGGTGACCCAACATGTGCATTTATGCAATGTGTGCTGAAAGCACTCTGGGTTTGGTAAGTTGAAAATCTCCAGTAGGAGTCATGGTTGCTCCATGAAACAGGAAAAGCAAGGTCACACAAAGCTCACTGCCTTCACTGACATCTCAAGAAGATGGAAAGTAGCCAAACAGATGAGAAGCATGTCGTGTGGGAGTGTGCAGCACATTTTCAGGAGATCTTCACAGGTCTGTGGGCCATGGCATGACTGACGTGAGCTTCATGCACCCACACTGTGGGGCTCTTTTGTTGTCTGAGGAGCACTGTCCACCTTCCATTGTACGTATTGATGGGGACCTGGTGAACCTGCTTCATGGCCCTGCTTAGATCTGATCCTTTCAGGACCAAGGATTTGAAATCTCAGAGATTTTCAGAGACCCAAGGAACAGACAGGCTTGGTGCAGTTTTGATCTCAGACCTTAGGAGGAGAGTTACTTCTGGTACATGAGGGGGTGGTGAGACATTTTAAGTAAGTAGTCAGATGTATTCCTGTCTTCTTGAACCTGCACAATGATGTTAGAAGAAAGAGTGTTAGTAGTATGCTTGAAAAGGGAAGACAAGTTTTTAAAAACTTTCATAGAAAACAGTCCATGAGGAATTCTGAAAGTTAAAAAGAATTGAGGGAAACTGTAGGAAGGATTTGTGACCTGAAGAGAGAAAACCAAAGGAGGTGAACTTAGTTAGCTTTTGAAAGCCAAAGAATATTGCAGAGTGGTTAAAAGTGTCTAAAAGAGAAGGATATCAGATAACAGCATGATTTTAAAATAAATAGCAGATCATGCCTTAACAACAATATCAAATGTCTGGAGGCTGAAGTTTGAAAATAAATTGAAGAATTAATTAAACTGCCAGCTAAAATAATTGAAAATAGAGCAATTCCATTTGTTTTCCAGATAAATGACTTTGCCACCAAAAGTTTTCACTGTGGAAATGTGGATGCTTTCTATCTATTTTCAGTACAAATAGGCTGTTTGATGCCTTTATGGTTCAACTTTTACTAGCATGTTGCCCTTTTGGCACGAAGACTACACTTCTCATTAGGGTCTGTTGCAAAAAGGTCTTTTGATGTATATGGCTTCTCAACAAAGAAGGGACAGAAGTATAACGAAGTATGGAAATTAATCAGATTTGATTATGGTGAGTTTGAGCAAATCACACCTCCTGTGTTTGGAGTTGTTTTCAGAAGCATTCTGAGAATCGATTACACTGATTTCAGGCTTCAAAATAATTAAAGGGGAGGGAAACATTTTCAAAACAGTTGTAGTTAGTACGTGCAAGCTGAATAAGCACATGATTAAGTATTTGTTGCTCAGACCTCTCTTAATCAAGACCTGTTATCTCTTTAAAGTATATATTCACTTAAGGGAAAAACCTTGTGTTTCTTTCATATACATGAAATTCTGGTCGAATATAAACCCATACTCTTGAAAACTAGGCAAGTAGTCTATCTGACTTTCCTTGAATTAAACTGTAAATTATGGAGAACTGTACAGTCTAAGAAGTAGAAAACTATTGCAAAATTTACTGGATTTTTAAAAAATCTACTTATCGATGCCAACATTTCTGTCAAATATGCTTCATTAAATATAATAAAAGAAGTCTGTATGTCTAATGATATTTCAAAACTTCACACAAAAAGAGCATGAGGACAGGTCAGTGGAACCTTATGGAGCATAGGTCAATTTGTAAAATTAAAAAGAAAAAAGAGAAAGAAAGACAATAAAGCAAAGAAAAGAAAAAGCAAAGTTCCACAGAGAGAAGTGACCAGCAACATGGAAACCTGATTAGGTCTTACTTCGCTGAAGTTCCTTCCTTTGCACTATTTAGGTGCCTTCTTTGACTTGATTCCTAGTAATGCTCTAGGTAAAAGTTCCACAGATGGCAGAAATTTGCTAAAAGAAGAATTTACTGTCATTCCTCCCATTAATAGATGGGAATGTAATATTCATTAAAAAGATTCCAGACTTCAGTCATCCCCTAATGATCATGCAAATTCTCTCATCGATGCATAATAGAACAAAAGAGATCTGTGCCTTAGGAATTACTTCTACCACTTTCTATGGCATTCATTAAAATGTCATATTTCAAACAACATTTTGCAGAAGTTACTAATCAGATTTGCTTATGGGACACATCAGAAAGAGGAGGAAATGGCAGATGTTTCCCTGCAGTTCTATTTTGTTTTTCTTGGCTTGGTTGGACTTTGATGTGCCACAGGTAAAATCCAGAATAAAATATTTATGCTTGGTGTTGAACTTTATTTCTGCAATATAAACAAAACATCAGGATTTCCTTTAGGATGTGGGAAGATTTCATGAAAATCCTTGTAGAACCAACAGGTAGAAAGCAGCAAAAAGAAAATCTGTGCTACTTGTGCCCACACTCTCTTGGGTAATGACAGGAAGGTATCTTTAGCTGAGGTGCTGGTTTGTACTGATTCTTCTGTCTTAGGTTGCTTTACATAATGATTTTACTCACAGTAGTACAGATCTCTCTAAATTTTTTTTTTTTACATCATATGCCCTGACATCTGCCCATAACTATGGACAGTGGTAAGAAAAAGCTGCAGTGAGTTACATTTAAGAGGTAGATATTGACAGAAAGAATCTCAAGTCAAAGTTAGTTTGGGAAACTGGGCTGCCAGTAGAAGGGAAGGATAAGAAGGATGGACTCAACTCCAAAATTTAGTCCAATTTAGGCTCCTGCTCTGAACTGGTCTCAGGATGCACTTTCCCTTGATTACCTGGGGAGCCCAGAGACTAAACCTGTAACTTAGGTAAGGTGTCTTAAAACTCCTTGCATTAACCAAGACCTCTTCTTTCAAGTGCATTTCAGCTATTACATGCCTGGAATAGCTGCGAGGAAATCATATATGATTGCTGCTTTCCTTCTGATGGAAAAACGTAAAATTTAATTCACCATGAAATAAGACCATGAGCTTAAATGATAGCTAAAATGGCTGTGAAGCTGGTCAAGCTTTTTGAGAACTGAAAAATCCATGAAATGCTTGAAGGAGGATAGTAAAACAGTAGTCCCCTGATGGTGTGTCCTTCTGGTCACTGTACCATGCTCAGGGGTTAGGAGAGCATCACTCAGGTCACATCACACTGGGAACAACCGCCCACTTAGACAGGGCTGACCTGATTGCTGTAAGAAGATGTCTAGAGCAGTTCAGTGAACAGCAATAATATTTTTGAGGTGAGAAATGCAATGTAAACCCCTTGACCTTGCTGTGCTTACCCACCTCTGAGGATAAGAATTTCATTTTCTCTTTGTTTGTAACAGCATGAGGGAAAATAACAAGGCAAAGCTCTGGATTCATCTCAGGTGAGGTTCATTTATCAGGTACCAAGTTGTTCAAAAAACAATTCAACTTCTACATAACAGAAAGTCAGTTAGCATTAGATTTTTTCCTAACTTTCTGTCAATGTATGTGAGCACAAGAACATTTCAATATCAGGGTTTTTCTTTATCTGATGGTGACACTATTTAAAAGGGAGCAGGGGTGAGGAGAGGAATACAAAGTCATACTTGAGTAACTTTAATCATTAAGAACTTGCTCTTTTATAATTGGCTAAAAATCCTCCCGTGTTCCAGTCCTTAGTTCAATGGATTAACAGCACAAGGACACTGACCTGCCGTGTCTTTTCAGGAGGAACTTGCCGAGTGGAGATCCAGGAGCATTGAGCTCATTATGCATCCTAGGCAGGAGAGGATCAATCCTACTTCAGAGAGGGAAGATGGAGAGCAGAAAATGTGGGAGAATTAATGGAAAGGCACCTTTTTTTTTTTTTTTTTCACTATGCTTTCTTTAAAGAAGAATAAAAAGAATCTGTGTTAGGTCTGAAAGTATGACTAGGTGTAAAACCAGCTTGTGCCATTTTAAGGGAAAAACATCACCCTAAGAATTGCTTGGGCTTGTCAAAAATATCGGGGAGAAAAGAGGATACAACCAAGCAAGCAATGGATTTAAACCATATTGGATTTGGGAAGAAATGATCACTACAAGAGTTCTTTAAGAAAGGAAATGCTTTGCTGAGTAAATTATTTACATCCACTCCTGGTTTCCACAAGTAATAAAAGAAATCTGATTTTCACCATCTTCTTGCTGCAGTTTAGAAAAGTGAAAAAATGTGACAAGGTTTTTACTGTGGGACACCAACAGGGCTCTTGTAGATCAGCACGTTCTTGTTCTCTGGACCAAGAGCTAAAGCTGAGGAAATAGGTGGCTCTAATCTGGCATTAGCATTACAGGGCTCAAAGAAGTCAGGCTGGCTTCCATCATCCAGAGCCCTGTACCAGAGATTAATGACCCTACAAGAATTAAACTCAGAAAGAGAGTTTGACCAAAGCTCTCCAACTCTAACCCAGTTAGATTGCTGTCAATTTTTCCTATGCCCATTTGCAGGATCAGAACCTTTAACCTAGAGCCAGCTGATGAAACAATTCTTCAATTGGTAAATGCAGTTGTATTAAACTTTTAGAGGACAATTTGATTGCATTTTTCAGAGGGATAAAGTCCAGCTGGCTTGTTCTGACAGTGTTAAAATGCTTTTTGTAATTATGTTTAAAATTATTCAATAAATTAGATATTATGCACTGTAGGAAACTTTTCCTAATACATGGAAAAATACATTTCCTCATACATTATCACAATGAAATGTTTTTGTTGTTTTTAACTCAAACTATCTGAAATTTTACTGAATGGGAAGTTTCACCATGCTGGCTCTAAGTTTTAATTTAGAATTGAGAATAATGACAGGGAAGTAACTATTTCCTAAAGAACAACAATAAACCCATGGATTTTCATCCAAGTCTACCACTAACAATGATTGGAGAGAAACTGGGGAGAAAATTGAAAGGGTTTGGAAAAAGTAAGCAATACTCTCAAAGCAATAATATTTTTGACATGTTCTTATTAGTATGATAGCTCATTCTGCTCTGTGAGATACTAGGTTGATAATCTAGTGCAAAGTTGCTGCCTACTAAAAAATAAATTTTCTTATCTAGTATATACAGATGTTTTCATCCCTATTGCCTATTTTAGGGTTTATAGTTTGTCCTCAAATCTGAGTAATGCCAACAAAAATCAAGCCTCAAAGCGAATTCCTTACTGGAATTCAATTTCAATACTTTACCCATCAGTGTTCCTGGGATAGAGTGTGGTGATGCTCTAAAGTTGGCATCCAAAAGTTACATGGTCATGTGTAACTCAGACAAAGCATGACTGTCACAGGAGAGAAATAGGCTCAAAGGATCTACCAAAGGTAGACATTTACTACTGACTTTCATTTAATCAGAAGATTAAGGTAAGTAAATACAAATCTGTGATAAAAACAACCTCTGAAATGTATTGTGTTTTTTGAGGAAAGTACAAACAGCTTTCAAGCAAATCCAGAACTGTTTTCAGAGCAAGAAAAACAATGTCATTGGGTATTACCCCAAAAGTTGGTTTTACCTGTGTACACAGCAAAATTTCTGCTCTAAGGAAGGAAACTATGTAGATTTACAGAAGACTGGCACTTTGTACAACAGAACTATGCCATCACTTACAGGCTGTTATCATAAAGAACTGTGGATTTATTATTTCAGAGACAAAAATGCTATCTACTGGACTTGGTTTCCTTAAGTGTGTAAACTAGATTAATAGATTTCAAAGCTCTAGGTTCAGCACTTTTGCCTTTTTTACTAGATAAAACACGATGACAGAGATCTGACCTTCTACTGAGTCAGAGAATTTCCTGAGAAAGATTTACATGAGGACAGACTGCTTGCACATGTCCTTCACAGATGGATTTCTTCTGCTTTCTATATTGCTGTTACTTACAGTTACTGTACCCATCACTTGTTCTAGTTTTGATGCAAAGACAGTTTTGGATTTGTTCATGTACAACCTACAGTTTAATCACAACTCACAATTTTCAATACTCAATGGAGGCTTATAATAAAGATGAGTACAAACTTTTTAGCAGAGCCTGTTATGCTAGGACAAGAGATAATGGTTTTAACCTAAAAGAGGGATGGTTTAGACTAGATATAAGGAAGATATTTTTTACAATAAGGATGGTAAAACACTGGCACAGTTTGCCCAGAGAGGCTGTAGAAGCCTCATCTCTGAAAATATTCTGGGTCAGGCTGGACTGGGCTCTGAGTAACTTGATCTAGTTGAAGATGTCCCTGCTCATTGTAGGATGGTTGGAGCTAGACAACCTCTGAAGGTCCCTTCTAGTTCTAACCATTCTATGATTCTGTGAGTTTATCTGAATCTTGCTTTTTACCCATTTATATCATTGCACCTCAAAACACTTAGCTAAGAATATAATAGCTTTTGAGGCAACAGAAACATGTAGAAACCACGTATGTTTGTATGTTTATATGACATGGTCTCCACCACCCAGCAGGAAGTGACAGAATCTGGCTGCAGGCAGGCCTGTGTGCAGTTTTCCAAGCAATGCTGCATCCGCTTATCTGACTGCTATTTGGGGCTTTTCAGAAAAAATCATGAAAATAAGAACAAATACCAGAGGGTGGAGCATGATATGAGGCTGCCAGAGGTGCTCAGAATTGACCTGAATCATTCCTGTGGGACAGCAGCTAAAAGGGGCTGAGTGTTGGGTGATGAACTTTCTCCCAAATATATTTGCCATGTGAGCATATAACATGGCCTTGCCCTCAGTGCATATATTGCAGCTCTATTTCTAGCTGTGAGTTGCAGCCAGTCCATGTTTCACTCATGTAAGAACTGCAGAATGATTAATATTTCCAACTGTTTGTCCCACCAAGAAGAAGCAAATGTGTATTTACATTTGTCTTGCTTTGTATTTACGGATAAAATTCCTAGGGATCCTCCTGTCTAACATCCAGCTGCAGATACACACAGGTATGTGGCACAGAAAAGATTTCCTAATTAAGGTGTGCTGCGGCAATGAGTGTGTCCCAACAATATTCAGTGATAGAGATGTTTGGGAAAATGAGGGACAGCAACTAAACAGCATTTAAGAACTTTGAGAAATGCTTGCACGGAGAAGATGCTGCTAATCAAGAGATACTCCCCAGGAATACAGGAGTCCATAGACAACAGGTCGTATTTCACATAAGAAATTAATTCCAGCCTTACTCCAGCCTTGTCAAAGCAAGAAGGAAATAGAGAGGATGGAATTACATGTGATCCCAATAATGTTTGATCTTGGCTGGGAAAACCACGGTGAGCAGTAATCAGGGCTGATGTCAGAAGTTCCCCTGTGAGCTCCAGGGGCAGATTTTCAGGGGGCAGAGCTGCAGCTCACCGCATTGCAGAGGCTCCAGGCAGCTCCCACCAGCCCATCCTGCTCCAAGTGCTCTCCAGCTCTGTTTGGATGATTTCCTTGTGCTGTTTAATTGCAAGATCTTTCTTGCTCCTTACACACTCCCACACTGTGGGTTCATTATCTGATCCCTCTCTTTACCCAAATCCTCTGCTCTGAGGGGTCCCACGCAAAACACACAGTAAGCATTCACAATTGCACCAGAGCTCCTTTTATACTCAAGCCAACAACCACCCTGTAGAAAAAGCCACACAAAATCTAGTTATAAGTGGGAAGTTGTGAAATAGGTGTATCATGAAGAAAAAGGAAAGGAACTGATTTTATAAGTATATTAGCAGGGGAAAGCACCAAACAAGGAACCCTCTACAGCAGTGAAATTTGGAGATTAAATCAAGAAGATATCCACAAAGAGGCAACAGAGACCTTGCTGTTCCTGTGATTGCTGAGGCTGCTATTAGGCGTCCTGCCATTCAGCAAAGCAACTGCTGTTGTCTTTGGGAGCACCAATTCAGGATCTGCTTCAGTGACTGTAATTTAATAGTAAAGGCATCAGAGGTTGAAAATGGGAGCTTGGCAGGCATGCTTGGGAGAAGAGGCTTTTTTGTGTGCGAATCACTAAACCTCCAAATGTCTTCTTCAACTCTGCTTTCCTCAGTCATTTTCTTTTCCAGGAAATGTATAGCCTCAGCATGTCAGAAATGAGAAGCATGGATAACCAGCCAGTGTTAAAATCACAGAGGTTTATACTGAGGTGCAAAGTCAATTTGAGAAAAATTGGAGAGCTCAAGGAAGCAGAGCCCTTATTTCTGCCCTCTTCATGGATGCTCGTCTTGAACCAGGCTCTGGACTGCATGCTGTGCAGCTTCATTACAGATTTAGGCAGCAAACTTCAGGCTCCAGGGCAGTTTGGTGAAACTCATGGCCTTGTATCCAGGCTCACAGAGATGCTGAGGCTCAGGTGAGTCATAGCTTGTTTGCATTCCCTGAGCCCTGGGCGACCATGAGCCAGCACAGCTCAGCTCCACCAGCAGAGTGTTGGGCTGTGCAGGGCTGGAGCAAAGGCTGGAGCACCTGTGAGTGACTTAACCTGACTGGTCACTGTGCATGCCCACAATAGCCAAGATAGCTACACTGGCTCCAAAGGAGCCAGCACTGCTCTGGATGCTTTATAAGTCACTACTAAACATCACATGGACAGCAGCATCAATCTCTTCTTCACCATCTCCTAATTCACATATGAAATTGGCATCATTTTATTGGGCATTTTTCCTTGGTGACCCAGCTTTGGGCATAATTTTCATGTGTCTGTGGACTCTTTTCATCATCCACAGACATGTGGCAGCTTGGCTGGTCTCCAAGCCCACAGCAAAGGCCAGTGCAGTGAACTTTTCCTGGTCCCAGGGAATGTCACCCTCTCATGCTCTTCCAGTTCTCATTTAAATGAAAGCTCTGGCAAGTCAAGAAAGCACTGGTGCTGCTGAACCTTCCCAGGCCTCTTCTGTCAGGCTGACAATGACACAATTAATAAATTTTCAAAAAGACAGTGTATCCTGTTGGTGCTATCTGGTGTTTAACACATTAGGATGATGTGTTTTTGCTAGGTTAAGAACTAAGATGAAGCCTCAGCACTTAAGTCTGATGCCCATGGCAGTTTTAAGCACTGAGCCAAATGCAGGATGTGGCTGTAGCTGAGACAAGTCATGATGGCGAGTTTTCCCACATGCAAGACAAAATTCTCCACTCCTATGGACAACCACATGAATACATAAATAGAATTTATGCTGCTGAATTTTGCTGTGATAGAATGAAGTCCCTACAACAAAGATGGAGAAAGTGAGAGGCAAAAGTGCTGACGTCCATGTAAGCCTCAAGTCCACCCCAGAGTACTTGCTGGTGGGGGCAGAACTGGGGCCAGGCTGATCTGCAGCTGTGCTGGCCAGGGCATGGAGCAGAGAGCCTAGCTGAAGGACAGGGATGAGATCTCCAGCAAAAACTTTTTTATTTCCCATAAACAAACTGCACTAAAAAAAAAAACAAAAAAAAACCAAACAAAAAAAACTTTTTAAAGAACTCACGTTTTCCAAAGAACCTATTTTTCACAAAAAAGAAAATAAATCCAAAATTGGGTCTGTGAATGATGCTACTGTATGTACAAAAATATACAAATACATTCCCCCTTTTTCCCAGTTCTCTTCCTCTGCGACCCAGGGAGACAAGGCAGAGTTCTGCAGATGGAACCTGCTGTTCAGTTTATAGAACCTCTAAAATAGAAAGAAAGTACATTCTGGAAGAGCTCTTTAACACAAGGGTGCCTATGGCTGATGCTGAGTCATACTCTGCTGAGCTTTAGGGAAAAGAAAAGAAAACACAAGTGACTTTGAGCACCACTGCAACTGTAACTGATACTCTATTTGAATTAAACATTTCATTTACTCTGCCACAGTGCCTGTGACCTTTTCAACTGCAGTTTGGCTCTAAATGACTGATGTTCTTCACGTCACACACGAGGCTTAACAGACTTGTTCTGTCAAAGAATGAAAATAGCTCTGTGGGTATTTTGTCTCCTGTTTCACAGAGAGATAACAGTGAATGCAATAAAAAGTAATGGTGTGGAAGAGATCATGCTGCTGCTTTCCAAGGGTCATGTATATATGGCTGATGAGGAGCCTTGGCACTTCAACTGTCTACTGAATTAAAAAACAGAGATGGGCAGCAGCCACTGTGCAACCTGAAAACGTGCTGCACACGTCCCGTGTCTTCAGAGCCAACGTGACCTCAGCAGAAAATTCAGGTTATACTCCCAGGAATGAACTTGCAGAATAAATGTTTTCTAAGTTGGGTGAGCTCTTGAAATCGTTGGTTTTCTTCATTGGCTAGGGTCTACAGGTGGATTGAAATGATTTTATGGGGTGAATGGCCCACCTGTCCCCCTACTCTCAGCAACATGCAGCCCCTAATCAGAGGGGTGCAGTGCCAGAGCTTGAAGGGAGCCTCAAGTAGTTTGACCACACTGTGTAACTGGTGATTTTATTTGTCTTCTCTGAGAAAATGGAAGTATCTTCCTCCAGAAAAGAGAACTAGCAAAATATTTTAAAATATCTCTGCATTAGTGAGCCCTAGGAATTATTTGGTTGGAGCATCAAAACCCATTTTCATATTGTACTTTTCTTATTTTTCAGATTTAGTCTCTTTCAAAACACCTTAGGGAGAGAAGTAAGGTCCCTCTCTGGATGTCAGAAGTCCCTGTGGCACAGGGAGAGGTGACACCAGGTGCCTCAGCAAGACACACATATCCTGGAACACCTGAAAAACAGACCTGGAAGCTGGAGGAAAGGGCATAAAAGCTGTAACTGGCTGGTTTCTTTGGGATGCCACAGAGTCATCTGTGGTTACCTGTGTCACTCTCTTCATCACAGACAGCAAAAGGCACAGCCAAATGCAGCTGGATGGCTTGGGGCTGGAATTGAACACAGGGAAGGAGATAATCACAGAATCACAGATTCAACTAGATTGGAAAATACCTTTGAGATCATCAAGTCCAACTTATGACCAAACCAACTTATGACTTACCACCTTGTCAACTATATGATGGCACTGAGTGCCACATCCAACCTTTCCTCAAACACCTCCAGGGACAGTGACAACCACCTCCTGGGCAACCCATTCCAATGCCAAATCACCCTTTCTGTGAAGAAATTCCTTTTAGTGTCCAATCTAAACCTTTCCAGGCACAGCTTAAGACTATGTCTTCTTGTTCCTATTGCTGGTTTCCTGAGAGAAGAGACTGATCCTCAGCTGGCTACACCCTTCTTCTAGGGAGTAGTGGAGAACAATAAAGTCTCCCCTGAGCCTTCTCCAGCTAAACAACCCCAGCTCCCTCAGCCATTCCTCATAGGATTTGTGTTCCAGACCCTTCACCAGCCTTGCTGCACTTATCTGGACACTCTTCGGCACCTCAACATCCCTCCTAAAGGGTCCAGAAATTAATGCAGTTCTCAAGGTGTGGCCACAGCAGTGGTAAGGGGAAGAATCACTTCCCTAGTCCTGCTGGCCAAACTTTTCCTGATGCAGACCAGGAAAATGTGGAGGCAGAAATGGCTGAGTAGGGATGAGAAGGGACAATACAGTCTCTTTTAGCAGCTCTGCTGGCTTTCAGTGCTTGTTGAACTATAGCCTGATTTTAACACACAGAGATACACCAGAAATCAGCTGCTGCTCAGGCATGGATGGCCCAAGAGTGTGCACAGGCCAGTGTCAGGTGTACATGGAGTCATGAAATCAGCAACAGAAAAGTACTGTTAGGTCCTGTGCAACACTGTGAAATCCCAGCTCAACACAGGAGAAAACATCACTTCTGGCAACAGTCCACTCACTTTTCAGTCAAGGGCTGCTGCAATGTTTGCAAAATGAACCAATTGGAGAATACCACAGGTAAAAGAAGAGTAAGGAAACAGAAATTATTGGATTTGATATGCACAGCCAGTTCAGTCTTTGATGATGCAGGTGCATCATCCCATGGATGTTCACTGAGAATCAAAAGGCTTGGCTGTAACAGTCATAACACTCTGTGCTTGTGTGGATAAGCTGGAAAGATGAGAAACTGGTGGGAATAGTGCACTGAGACCCCTCAGAGGAACACAGGTGGGACTCCAAAGCAGCCAGGAGCCTGGGAAAGTGGGAGGCAGCCTTCTCCTGCAGCACTGAGGGGGAGAGCCAGAGGTCTCTGGCCAGAGGTCAAAGTCCAGTCCATTAGAGACCTACCAAGGAGACCAGAGGAACCACCAGAGGAGATAGACAAAGCTGCATTATAATATAGGCCATGATATTAACTTCATACTCTAAAAATAAGGGGAAAGGAAACTGAGGAAACTCACAGTCGAATAGCAGATTGGCATTAATGAGTACAAACAGTATCCAATCAATCTTAATGGGCCCCAGCCAGTACTTTGACAGATTAGTCTTTTTTAGTGGATTTCATGGACTAGTACTTTGAAGAAAGCACACAAATTCCTCATCACACATGGAGGGGAAAGAGTTTCACAGGTTTCCAAAGGGAGATCCAATCTGCCTAATAGATGTACCTAAAACCATAACCCATTTGTCTAATTGCTCATAACTGACACAAAAACTCACGGGTACCATGGCTGCTGGCTCCAGAACTAAGGTTTGTACCAACTCTGACAGTGATCTGGGGATGGAAACACAAAATGCCACAAAGGTGATGTGTGATGGCCAAGGCAAGCCCCATCAGTGGTCAGCTCTGCCTTCTCACATTTTCTTGTATTAGCAGAGTGCAGGGAGGATGCCCACACACAGTTAATGCACCTCTATACTTTGACTGCAAAAACTATCTATGCTGCAGGTGAATAATGCTTTATGTTATAGCACAGAGTGTGAGTCAAGAGCCAGGCTTACCTCCCACACACGTATCTTGTAATATCAATATATGTGACTCACCCTTCAGCTGCTCCTATAAGAAACCAAGAAATATTTCATAAAAACCTATCCAGAGACTTATTTGTCTTCAGAAAAAAAATTATAAGCCATGTGTCCTCCCTCTTTTTTTTTTTTTTTTTAATTCAAGCTTTATCTCAGAGTAATGTGTTCTGCCCAAATCTTTCTGCACACTCCAATACCATAGGTAGGGGAATTCATTGAACAATTATTCTTTATCCAATTTCTTTCTTTATTTGTAGAAGCAGTTTTCTGTTAGGAAATACAAGTATAGTTAACTGTATCCATAACCTTTCTTCTCTGCTTTCCAAGACTTTCCGTCCTTATTCTTGTCTCTTTACAACTTATTTCCCTGTACCAAGAAGCACAGAACATTCTGTATCCTGTTTGTAGCTCTTACTGATCTCCTGCTGTTTTCCAATATGGTGGGCATTGTTTTCTTTTTCAAAAAAAGAGAAAAAAGTTGTTTGTTTGTTTGTTTCTTTACTTTATCACCATTATTGTAAAAACTGACAGGAACCCCTTTACAGACTGTAAAAGCAACATGCTTGTAGATGTGCAGTCAGAACTTGAAATGGTTAGTTATAAGGTGATTATCCATAGCAACTCTCAGGTCGTTTCAGAGCCCAGTTATTAGGCAAGCAGACTGTTTATTCCATGCATATTTGCAGCATTTTTTTAGGTTTTGCCAGTAGATAATTGCTGCTTCTTAGTACTCCCTTATCTTCTCTAAGGAAAGACCATGTGTGGGCCACTTGCCATAGATAGATTGATTGCCATAAAAAATCTCAGCATGGGTTTCAGTTACTTATCACTGTTTTCCCATATTTAGAGGATAGGACATAGCTTTTGACAAATGAGGACTCTCTTACACCTAAAAGATAATTCAGTATTTCTCCAGTTCTATTTAACTTATTTAGTCCTATTGCATATGTCATTTATGCTCTCAAAATGACTATCATCACAATTAGCATTTTGCCTGACACTTTGCAGAACTTCAGAGGAGCGAGGTTCCTGCTCTAAAGAAGCTTGCAGTCCAAGGGCTACAGTGGGAGCAACCAAACAGTGTGACACTGGTGAGCAGAGCAGAGAGATGGTGTGAAAGGCTGTGTGATGCTCTGAATGGAGAGAGAGCAGGGTGAGTGTTTCCAGTGCCAGCACTGGAAACTTTCCTGTCTGACTGGGCTGTGGAGCTGTACTGGTGCTGTTAGCCCGATGGGGACATGTCCTACCCGGCTGAGTGGCTGCACTGGGTGAGGTGGCACCTGGGACTGGGGCTAAGCCAGCTGCTGCTGTAGCAGCACTCCTGTCATGGAAACACGAGCCAGCTGGCATGCTTGGTGGCTGTGTGAAATGCACAGCCTCCCTTCTTAAACCAAAAGAAGCTTAATGACATAAACCACTGGTGAAGGTTTTCAAGTCAATCCCAAGCACGAATACAGGCTGGGCAAAGAACAGGTTGAGAGCAGCCCTGAGGAGAAGGACTTGGGGTGTTGGTTGATGAGAAGCTTGACACAACCCAGCAATGTGTGCTTGCAATCCAGAAGTCAAATATATCCTGGGCTGCACCAAAAGCAGCGGGGTCAGAAGGTCGAGGGCAGGGATTCTCTCCTCTGCTCTGCTCTCATGAGACCCCACCTGGAGTGCTGCATCCAGCTCTGGGGTCCTAAGAGGACATGAACCTGTTCGAGTGAGTACAGATGAAGGTGATCAGAGGAATGGAGCACCTCTCTTGTGAAGACAGCTTGAGAGAAGAGAAGGCTCCAGGCTGAGCTTACAGCAGCCTTCTAGTGCCTAAAGCAGCCTACAAAAAAGCCAGAAAGGAATTTTTGACAAAGCTGGGCTGTGATAGGACAAGGAGTGACAGCTTCAAACTGATAGAGTAGATTTATATTAGACATAAGGAATAAATTATTTTCTACAGGAATGGTAAGGTAGTTGAACAGGTTGTCTAGAAAAGCTGTTGATGCTACATCCCTGGAAGTGTTCAAGGCCAGCTGGGATGGGGCTTTAAGCAACTTGGTCTGGTGTAAGGCATTCTTGCCATGGCAGGGGGTGGAACCAGATGATCCTTAAGGTCCCTTACACCAAACCGTTCTGTGACTCTATGAAGTCAGGGAATTTTGGCACCTGAGGCGTTGCTCGGGTTGCTGAAAATGCTCGGAGAAGCAAAGCACCCCTCACAAGGCTGCCAGTGCCCTCCCTGCACGGCTCAGGTTCGGCTGAAGAAGAACCTTTCCCTTCCATCACCCTCTCGGTCCGGAGCTGTCCCGTGGCTGGGGAACGGAGCCCGTCCATGCACAGTCAGGTCTGGAGCGGGAAGCGAGCAGAGGAATGAATGGAGTGCAAGAATCCCGCCGCTGTCCCGGGCCGGGCCTGTCCCGGTGTCCCGGTGTCCCCGTGTCCCGGCCCGTCCCGCTGTCCCGGTGCCCCAGTGTCCCCGTATCCCGGTGTCCCGGTGTCCCCCTGTCTCGGTGTCCCTGCGTCCCCATGTCCCGCTGTCCCGGTGCCCCAGTGTCCCCGTATCCCGGTGTCCCGGTGTCCCCCTGTCTCGGTGTCCCTGCGTCCCCATGTCCCGCTGTTCCTGTGTGCCGGTGTCCCCGTGTCCCGGTGCCCCGGTGTCCCGGTGTCCCCGTGTCTCGGTGTCCCGGCCGTCCCCATGTCCCGGTGTCCCGGTGTCCCGGTGTCCCCGTGTCCCGGAGTTCCCGTGTTCCCGTGTCTCGGTGTCCCGGCCGTCCCCGTGTCCCGGTGTCCCCGTGTCCCGCTGTCCCGCTGTCCCGGTTCCGCTCGGTGACACCAGGTGGCAGCAGCCGCTCGCGTTCGGAAGCGCTACGCTCTCCCTGCCGCAGGCCCGCCGCTGTCACTCGTTCTGTGAAGGTGTTCTCCACCTCATTTTCCAGCCATTTTGTGAATTTTTTTGTTCCCATAAAAAGGGGAGGAACAGCCCTTTTTCACTCGGTCTGCGCTTAACTCGTCTGTGCGCTGGGAACAGAACCGGGTCGCATTCCGAGCTCGCTTAGAGCTCTGCTCAAGCCAGACGTGTCATTTCAATGTGATGTAGTCAGAGAGCAAATTAAAATCCCGTTCGGGAAAGCTGCTCAGCTTCAAAGCCAAGCTCTCAGGAGCTCGGTGCCTGTCAATGGCGTGCGAGGTAAATGTGACTGAAGGCAGGGATGCGCTCACAGCAGGAGCGCCGGGGCTCCGGGGAAGGCAGCACGGGGGATGCTGCAGAGACTGATCTCACACCGGTGTCACCCTGCCTGTGCCTGCTGGGCACCTACGGCTGGTTTAATCCTTGGATTCAAATTCTGCTTTTCTAATACTTCTCATTTAATTGCTATGTCAGAGAAGATCCACATCCGTTGGCTGCAGTGGGATTCGGCCCGTGTTTTTATACCACTGTTCAATTGCAATGTTGCATTTCATTGAGGAGCTCTTGTGTAATTGGAAGGGCATGTGAAAATATATTGTATTATACAGGTACTTGCAGCACAAACCGCTCAGCTTTTCTTGTAGAGTTTGAATAAATCTTTAGATCAAGTTCACCTCCTGAGTGACCCATAGATCAGTGCTGAGTTTTGCTGCGGTATTCAATTATTTATTCATTATGTTTTCCTCATTCTCGTGACAAAAAGAAAGATTTAAAGAGTCATTATAGTGTTTATGGAAGTGTTAACCAATTAAAAGCTCAAGGTTGCATGCTATTTCTTCTGAACAACAAAGTAAAAAAAAACCCAGGAGAATGATTGATACAGTTAATATATTTATTGGCATTAGTACATTCTCTTTTATTGCTGGGATCAGAGTGACATCATTCATCATAAAGACAGCATAATTGTCTCTGAATGTTATAAAAGGTGAAATTCATTCTCCTGAAAATTAAAGAGAACACTGCAAAGCTTCAGTTAAAAAAAAAAGGTCTGAATGATACAGATGATAAAATGTACTGGCTTTAAATTTCTGTCCATAAACCTGGAATGAAGCTACTGAGAATTAGTCCGAAATGAAGATTGTAATGCAATAACCTGAAATTAGTTTAGGCGGTCCTCTAATCTCATTTTTCATAAGGTAGGACTATTCATCATAAAATCTGTTTTACTTCATTGGCAGTATTTCAGCTGTCTACTCACTGAATGAAAACAGTAAAGAAGTGAAGACACCAAATGAAATATATGTTATTTGTTCTGGCAGAATTATCCCACTCCCAGCGAAGTAGACACAGCAGCATCTTCTACCTGATCCTTGCTCCCCACACTCAGAACTACTCTGATCCCTTACTCTCCTTTTTCATATGCAGGTTTGGCTTCAGAGGAGGCCTTCACCTGATTAAGTGCCTCTCTCATAGGATTTTAACTTTGCTTAGATTTTGCTTTTATCTCCCTGTGTAATTTCTTATCTACAAAGAGACTCTGAAGACCTCTGTGCTACTCCTTTGAAGATCAACTCTGCCACTCTTGCCTGTATCAAATAATTCTCATCCTGTGAGTCTGGATGGGGTCCTCTTCCAGTTTGATGCTGCCTAAGAAATGAGATGCAAAAGGAGGGAGGATGGGGGGAAAAAAAGGCTGAAGGTTCTTACTCAGGACTCTACTAAAGGCTCCACTAAAGCTACATGCTGCTCCTTGCCTGAGCAAACTTTTCCAGAGCTGACTCGTGCTTACACCACGTTTGCTGTGGGAGAGTCATCCATACCAGTTACCCATGGGAAGGGAAGCTCCCATTGCAAGGTGGCCAGCATAGTTTTTCATGTTGTAAATCAAGGTGGGTGTCCCTAGTGACTTAGAACTAGCCTTCTGAATTATGCAATAGCTGTACATGCCTGGTTTAATCCAAGTATGTTTAAAATTAGCCTTTAATCTTTTGCAAGTCCCGATGTTCCGAAAAATGAAATTGTCAGTGCCAACCAGACCAACTAAGCAGTATTAATTAACACCAGGAGAAAATCACAAAGGATTTTCTTTGATCTTTACTTGAAGACATTTTGTGCTTGCCTTTAATTTCCTCTCCTGATTCGAAATAGCAAGTTCAGGTTGTAGCTCTTTGTTAGAATAATAATTAAAACAATCTAGTCTCCGCATATACATTGTTTAGCTAAAGGACACTAATTATGTGCATAGGTTAACAGACTAATTGAGGTTAAACCTGCAAGGGAGCAGCCCTTAGATTCCTCAGGATGCAAAATTTTCTATTAAACAAGGCAGTGTCAACCCAAATCTGGACTCTTAATTGTTTTCTCTTTCTTCAAAAGAATCCTCAAGACTGCTTCTGAGTTCTCCTCTCAAAAGGTACAGCTTTTAAAACATTTCTGGAAGGGTTTCTCTGCCCTGTAGATGTTTAGGAAGTCACCAAAAGAGTTCAGACTAAAGGGGCTTTCAGTTGATGCTCACTGCAGGGTGCCTTGATGGAACCAACCAGACAGAGGAGACATGGCCCCATGGTGGATCCAGCCCTGAAGGAGAAATGGCAGTGAAGAATGGGATGCCACTGGCATTCCCCTCAGGGAATTCTCTTCACTGAGAGCTGTACCTCCACTCTTGGGACTTGAAGTGGGGCCACGCAGGCCAGCTGTACTGCACAGTGCCCCAACACTGAGCAGATTGGGTGTCTCAGCTGACCTCTGAGCCTGCTCCTGGGTTTACCTTACATGAAAGTGAGAAGGGTGAGAGGAGTATCACCGTGGATGCATGGAGAAGGCCACAACATTTTACCCTTTTATGTCAGAAGTAAACAAAGGAGACATCCTTTGTTTACTTTGTTGCCAGGAAAGCCAGAGGCAACTAATCTGGAGTGAGCAAAAGGGAACTCTCACTGTGTCTACCCTATACTATGGCCAAAATTTTGAGATACAGAGGAAAAGCATGATGCAGTCTCAAAAAAACTAGCTAATCTTGGATCAAGGCTTTTCCCTTTTAAGAAATCTGGGGTAATTCCATTACCCAGTGCAGTTATTCCAAGTTTTAGCACATACAGTCCCTGACTAAACATGGACTCTGCAGCTGTCCTTGGCAGGATAATGATTACAAGAGATAATCTTCATGTTTCAAGAAGCATTGCTGACAGAACTCAGAAAGAAATGCTTTCTCTCGCTCACAGTAGCAAGAGTATTTCATAGCTATCCAGATGCATTATGAGAACTTTATGTCTTTCTCTAAAACAAATGGTGGAAGGCATTGTCAGAGAAAGCACAGATGGATTGTGTTTCTCTCTGCCATGCATCACTATGGTTAGACGAAGATTAAATTTCTCTTTTGTATTTAGGCAATCTTGCCTTTATTTTCTTACTAATAGCAGCTGGAGGAAAAATGCTATAAATCTGTTTATTATGCATTCACCACATGACTACTCAGTACTTCTTATATGCAGCTCTAGTTCTACTGTTGTTTGAATCAAAAATTGAACTCAATGTTTGTTAACAATGTCGGGATCTGTTTGATGGTCCTTCCCCTGCTCCATTGGTGACCACATCACAGGAGTGCAGGGCAGGAGGAGACAAGGTTACAAATAATGGCACTGTTTCATGTTGACTATTTTACTGCCTCTGTGTCTGTGCTCAGATCTTTGCTAACTCCTGAAGATTTACATCCCAATCCATCCAAATCACTGTGCAGGGCTAGGTTAACCTTGACAAAGCTGTATCCTTCAGTGCTGAATTTAAAGCTAGAAAAATTGAGTTTCATCTTAGAGAGCTTAGCGATTTCTTTTCCAAATCTGCCACATTCAAGAGCAACATGCAGCAAAGTTTTCTCCTTTAGACATTACCAAGAAGAATAAGGACAAATTAAGTGAACTCAGCCATTAAAAGTACTGTGGCTTCTCTCAGAGAGGGATGTTTAAAAGTCATACAGAACAGAGGAACTTGGGTACAGGTTCACTGCATCTGACATAGAAATGATCATGTTGTTTCTGCTGAAAGTCAAAAACAACGTAGTTGGTAAGCTCTCTATGTTTGCTGCTAGGCAGAAAATATATACCCTTAGTTGTTTTCATTATAAATAATTTATTATCCACCATTTCAAGCCACATACCAGCTGCTGTTTATTCAAGTTCTGTATTGTTTCAGTTCCTTGACATTAAGGAACCAGCCATTAATATCAAATAACAATAAGCACTTAATAACCATTTATTACCAAAGAGATAGATTAATGACAATTTCAGGAAATTTTCTCTTCAGGGAAGTCCTAAGAAGTGCTATGCCATTGGATGCAAGTGTTTAAAAATTTAGGTGCTTGTGACAATGGCTATTAAGTTCTATGTGTGTGTGTGTCTGCAGTGCTCAGCACTGTAATGAGGTGACATCTCTGTCGAGATCCTCTAGGTGCTGCCACAGTACCAAAAAAGGATGAAGTGCTGCATTTCTTTCATTGTTGGAAAGAGACAGTAATCAAGTAAACTGCTATTCTAGCAGGCTTTTAAATAAATACTGAGAAGTAGCATTTTTCCTTTGCAGTTCTTTGGTCAACAGTTTAATTGCAATAATTTCTCAAAAAAAACCTATGCATCAACATCCCTTCTGAAAGGAGAAACCTCTTAAATACATGGTATGTAGAAATGTCAGGGTATTTTTTAAAAATATAAAAAGATTTTAAAATAAGGTTAATATTCAAATTCAATTTGAAGCTATTCTGTTTTATTTCCTCACCTACCAAATCTCGCTGGCACACAGAGACATAGTCTTTACTGCTTGTAGAGAAGTCTCCCTCTCTCCCCCACAATTTCAAACAATGATCAGCTACAAGGACTGAAAGCTAATGGAAATCATTTCCGTCTAGAAATGTAGGCAGGTTTAATGTAGCTGTTTGTTTAAAAACATTTTCCAGTGTTGTTTTTTATTTGCAGACCAAAGACTTAAAAAAAATCTTGCCACCAGCAGCTCCCAAGGATTTTACTTCAGTGCCCCATTCCTCAGATGGGATAAAGGAGCATAACTTCAAAGGAATCCTGATTTACACTGACTTTTCAGACTGAGTCTGAACGCAGTGCTCAGGGGCATGGTGCTGCTCAGCACTTGGATGCAGCTGTCCTCCAGACCCAGGGTCTCAGCACCTATCTCTGTGATCCATGGTAAGACTTTTGTCCCCATTATCTCGGAGATTAGCAAACAGAAAACGTGTAGAAATTGGGATTGTATTAAAAAATCCCAATCTCATTTACATACACATCTGTCACAACTATAACTGCAGCTACAAATCTTCAGAGATGCTGAGTCTGGGTGATTTACATCATGCCGGCATCAGAGTTTCCAGCCTGAACAGCGTCACCTCACCTGTGCTCTGAGCCAGCACTGTCACTTCCAGAGGGATGCTCCAGAAGTTCCATGTGGGAAAGGGCAGTTGCCACAACAGCTCCTAACCAGCACTGATATTATTTATGGTTTGGCAAGGGGTAGAGGGGTGCCTTGTTTTTAATCTGAACTACTCTATTTCCTGGTAAAGCCCCTCTCTGTGAGACTTAAGAGTCTTTTGGAGCCTGCTAAGAGGATGGGTGTAAATTTGGCCTCAAATAGGAATAAACTTCATTAGGTACTGGTGTGCCTGCCTGGATGGCAACTTAAATTCTTCCTCTCTGTACCAGAGTGCCTGTGTCTGAAGAGATGAGGAGTTTGACCAGCAGCTAAGGCCAGGATTCATCAGTGAAAAGCTTGGATGGACTGAAAACTTATTTCATGGTATTTACTTATGAGAAAGATACTAGGTTCTTTTATACCTACTAATACAAGGAATATCATTGTAAATTGAAATTATATTTATAAAAATATCCCAAACTTCTCCCCCCTTCCAGACTTCAAAAAACTTGTTGTAACTTCTCACCTAGTTTAATCAGCGTAACTACAATGTGTCCATGCAGAAGATAAATGCTGTTATTATTTAAAATTCCTAGCACCAGCTTCCAAAAATGCTGACAAGTCACTAATCCCAAGAAAATGTATGGTAGTTAATTAAAAGTAAAATGTGCAGAAGTTATCCAGTAGATTGCAATCAACAAGATTCACTGAATGAACATTTTGTTCCTCACCACGGAGACAGGTTGTTTCCAACCCTTCCTCCTCCTCCCAGCGGGACATTGGGATAAGGATGAGCACAAAATGAAATTTTAACAAACATGGTCTCAGCCCCAGCAGCAAATAAATCATCTTTCAGAGCCAAGCACTTGGAGATACATATTTCCACCTCTTTCCGAGCTGTCCTACTGGCCGGGGAGGAGGTTTGTTCATTTTACTTAACCTTGAGTTGAAAACCTGGCAAACCGGGAAGACTCCCAGTAAGCACAGGGAAGTGCTGGTGCACCCTGAGGCAGGATGGGGTGCCCCACCCATGCAGTATGGAACTGAAACAACCCACTCAGCAAGTACCTGCCAGAGACCCTCTATGAGCCAAGGAGAAAGAGAAGCCTCTCAAAGGGATCTGTCTTCCCAGCACCAGGCAGGAATGGGACATCTCTGTATGTCAGAGATGGTGTTGAGATGGTCTCTGTATGGTTGCTGAGGTGATGCCAGTGCAGCTCTGCTGCCAGTGCAAGGGGTAAGCAGCTCTTGCAGACACAGGGAAACATTCCCTCCACCTTACTAGCACTGGCTGGTGCCACAGGGAACAGCTCTCACAGAGGGACTGGGGGAAGCAGGAAAATGGTCAGAAATTGAGCTACCATCTTGGCTTCATATCCCCAGAAATGCTCCTAGAAAAGTGCAAAGCTTTAGTGGCTAAAGTCAGCCTAGAGGACAGTCAAAATTCTCACCAATGAGTCAGAATTTCATGGACTCTGGGAAAAAAACCCTTCCTTAAAAGTGGTGTCTGGAGTCAACAGGTGGATGCCTCCAAGTGTCTGTATGTACAGGATTAGCAGGCACCCAGGGTTTGCCCATGGTGAGAGAGGACATCACCAATATGATCTCAGAGATTCAAGATGCAGCAAAGTCAACACTTAAATATGGGACCCTGTGAATGAAAGAAAAGGAGCAAGGTTTTTGTCATGATAACAGGGTGACCTTTACCTTTTTGTGCTATTTGCTGCCTCAAAAGCAAAGCTTAGTGGGAACACACAACCACTGTTAGAATCATAAATTCATAAAATCCCAGGATGGTTTGAGTTGGAAAGGACCATAAAGATCAGCTAGTGCCAACCCCCTGCCACCCCTGCCACAAGCTTTCCACTAGACCAAGTTTGTCGTAGCCCCATCCAGGCCTTCCAGGGATGAGGCATCCACAATTTCTCCAGGCAACCCATTCCAGTGCCTCACCACCCTCACAGTAAAGAATTTCTTCCTTATACCTAATCTGAACTGACTCTCTTTCAGTTTAAAGCCATTGCCCCTTGTCTTATCACTGTATGCCCTTATTAAAAGCCCTTCTCCAGCTCTTTTGCAAGCCCCTTTAGGCACTGAAAGGCTGCTATAAGGTCAAGTCACAGCCTTCTCCTCCCCAGGCTGAACAACCCCAACTCTCAGCCTGTATTCACAGGAGGGGTGCTCCAGCCCTCTGATCATCTTCATGACCCTCCTCTGGACTTGTTCCAACAGGTCCATATCCTTATTATTTTAAGGTCCACAGAGCTGGATGCAGCATTCCAGGTGGGGCCTCATGAGAGCAAAGTAGCAGAGAATCACCTTCCTTGACCTGCAGATCATGTTCCTTTTGATGCAGCCCAGGACATGTTTAGCTTTCTGGGCCACAAGCACACATTGTCAGCTCAGTTGAGCTTCTTGTCAACCAACAACTTTCCCAAGTCTTTGTCTCCAGGGATGCTTTCAATCCATGCTCCACCCAACCCAGGTGTATTTGTGCTTTAGATTGTCCCAACCCAGGTGCAGGACCTTGCACTTGGCCTCGCTGAACATCATGAGGATGGCATGGGCCACCTTTCCACCCGACCAGGCCTCTCTGGATGGCACCCCTTCCCTTCAGAGTGTCACCAGCACCACACAGCTTGGTGTTTGCTGTGGCAAACTTGCTGAGGGTGCACTGGATCCCACTGTCCATGTCACTGACAAAGATGTCAAACAGTGCCAGTCCCAAAGCCAATCCCCCAGGAACGACATTGGTCACTGGTCTCTGATTAGGACACTTCTAGAGGTAGCAAAGAAAAAAAAATGAGCAGTGGATGGGCAAACAGTGCACCCATAACATCTTAATTCTTGCATTTCCTTTACAGGAGTCCTATCTTCTCTGACAGCCATAGCTAAACATATTGTTTGATCTGGGGTTTTGAAAGGGGGGAAGTTTTAAGACCCATTAACCAGGACCATGGGGGTGTGTCTCATCAAAGTGACAGCTTGTCAAGGTTTTATGTCAGTTCCAACCAATGGAGGGAAGAGCACTACTGAA
This sequence comes from Rhabdornis inornatus, assembly GCA_013397075.1. Taxonomy (NCBI): domain Eukaryota; kingdom Metazoa; phylum Chordata; class Aves; order Passeriformes; family Rhabdornithidae; genus Rhabdornis; species Rhabdornis inornatus. The sequence continues at coordinate 850,272 of VWZS01007728.1, read as the reverse complement.
TTGTGCTAACTAGCCCTGCAACTTGTCTGTTTCCTTTTAGCACTGAGATCTTTTTCATGCAACAGTAGGCCTAGCATGGAAAAAGCAAATTTTCTGAGACCCATTTTATTCCTTTAAACAAGGTCATTAGAAACAGCAGATGCTGTTCATCACACCTGATGTGCTTTGGGGAAGTAAATTTCAGTGCACTGTTTGAAGAAAGTGAGGGTAGCATTTATTAACTCAGCTGAACCTCTTCACCCAGCACAAGCTGAATTACCCAAGATGCCATAAATTTCAGGGAATGGGGAGATAAAGCACTGAAGTTATTGTGTTCCCATTGGATACTGCAATTGAAACAGTGCTTCATTATCCTCTCAGCCGTACTCAACAACCTTCCCAGCAAACAGAATTACAGAATATGCTGAGCTGGAAGGGACCCACAAAGACTCCCACCAGGAGTCCAACTCCTGGCCCTGCACAGGACCATCCTCAGGAGTCACACCATGTGCCTGAGAGCATTGTCCAAATGCTTGTTGAGCTCTGTCAGGCTGATGCTGTGACCACTACCCTGGGGAGCTGCTCCAGTGCCCAAACACCCTCTGGGTGAAGAACCTTTCTCTAATGCCCAACCTAAACCAGCCTTGACACAACTTCAGGCTGTTCCCTCGGGTCCTGTCACTGCTGACCATAGAGATCAGTGCCTGCCCCTCCTCTTCCCCTCACAAGGAAGTTTTAATTACAGTGAGGTCTCTCCTCAGTCTCTTCTTTTCCAAACTGAACAAACCAAGTGACCTCAGGCTCCTCATATAGCTTCCCCTCAAAGACTTTCACTATTCTTGTTCTCCTTGGGAGGCTCTCTAATAGCTTAGTATCTTATATTGTGTCACCCAAAACTGCACAGAATATTTAGTGAGGCCCCAGTGCAGAGCAGAGCAGGACAATCCCCTGCCCTGCCTGGCTGGCCATGCTGTGCCTGATGCTCCCCAGGACAGGGTTGGCCCTCCTGGCTGCCAGGGCACTGCTGGCTCAGGTTCAACTTGCCACTGACCAGGACCCCCAGGTCCCTTTCCATGGCACTGCTCTCCAGCCTCTCATTCCCCAGTCTATCCGTACATTCATGGATGCCTCATCCCAGGTGCAGAATCTGACACTTTCCCTCACTAAACTTCATATTGTTTGGGATTACTCAGTCCTCTGATTTGTCAAGATCTCTCTGCAGGACCTCCCTGCCTCTGAGGGAGGCAACAGCTCCTCCCAGTTTTGTATCATCCTGCAAACTTGCTCAGTGTCCCTTGCAGTCCTGTGTCCAAGTAATTTGAGAAGATACTGAACAGCACAGAGCCCAAGACGAAGCCCTGCAGAGCCCCATGAGTGACAGGCTGCCAGTCTGATGTCACCTCATTCACTATAACCCATTGTGCCTGACCCATCTGCCAGCTGCTCACCCATCCCATGTGTTTAACCAGCTGTGTGCTGTCCAGAAGGATCCTCTGGACAGTGTCAAAAGATTTACTGGAATCCAAAAAGATTACATCAACTGGCTTCCCTTAATCAACTAGGTGGGTTACTGTGACATGAAAGGAAGTCAGGTTTGATATCAGGACTTTCCTGTCATGAAGCCATGCTGGATGTGACCCGTGACTGCATTGTCTTTCAGGTATTTTTCAGTATCTCTCAGAATATTTTCCTTAACCTTGCCAGGCACTGAAGTGAGACTGACAGGCCTGTAGTTTCTGGGCTTCTCCTTCTTGAAAACTGGGACAGTTTCCCAGCTTCCAATCAGCTAGGACCTCTCTAGATTCCAAAGACTGCTCAAAAATCAAGAGAGATTCATCAAGAGTAATGTCTTGTCTTTCTAATTATAAGGGGAAGAAGGCAGAGTTTCCATCATATTAATGTTTAGCACCTTTCCTTGTAGAAAAAAAAATATTTCCAGGTGCATCCACAATTTAAACAATTTTCATTAGAAAATTTAATGCATATTGCTATAGAACTATATAATTGTAAAATTTTACATTCCAAATTAGTTTATGGGTACTCTGTAAGGAAAAGTATTCTGGTTTCACTATTTAACTTCAAATCAATTTTTGTGGTTTTATCTGAAAGAAATAACCAGTGTGTATTGAAGGAAAAGCATTCATTGGGTGGAAAGAAGGCTTTTTCAGGGTCCCCAATTTCATCTCCCCATTTTTTCTATTATTAGTCTATTATTTAGGATTTATCTTCCATCCATAACACTCTCTGGTCTGTGTATCAATAGCACTTTCTTCTCTGAGTGGCTTATGTCCAAAAGAAGATAAAATGCACTTGTTTTGGGGGGAGAAAGATTTGTTCTATTTAGATACAGACATATATCTGAGCATAGGCATAAAAACACCTCTGACATTTAAAATTTTTCTTTGGTGCTATGGAAGACTGAGGCACAAATAACTTTGTGACCTGGAGTTCTAAGGTCTTTCTCCATCAAAAAGGGCAAAAAGCAGTTACAGCAGCTAGGGAACTGAAGAGGAAGACGAGCCTATCTTTACTTGCAAAGAATATCCGTAGAATAGGAGGCATCCACAGAGAAGAACCGTGCTGCACTGGTGAAAGGGAAAAAAGTTGATTATAACAGTGTTCAGAGAAAATTAATATTCATGGAGATGAGTTCAGACTGACAGCTGAGAAAGAGTTTTGGCAGACACATATTAGATAGAGTAGGATGATGGCAAGTGTATATGGGATTTTTTTTTAACCTTCACTCTTCACTTCCACCATTTTTCAGTTAAGCATCATTTTCCCTTACACAATATTTACAATCTCCACTCCAGCTGAACAAGGCTTACACAAATAGTTTTTGGAAGGCTGAAGGATGTAACCTCATATATGGGAATGTCAGAAATCATGTCCTTCCTACTAGGCTGAGTGCTAGACTTTCATCTAACACAGCCAATACATAATCATGGCAAAATGACAGAATTTGCCTGGTCTTAGTGAGGAGGCAAGCTCTTGCTCTTACCCTGTGGCCATATCTAGAATAAACTCCTAAAAATGTCTTCATTTCTAAGTAGGAGTTTTGAAATTTAGGAAGCAGAGATGTGTTCACCATGACAGGTGTTTGCTGCACTTGTCACCTTCCTCATCTCCCCAAACATCCAAAGGTCTGCACAATTCCTGCATATACTTTTCCTTAAACCTCATGGCACAGAAAACCTTCCTGTACAGCTCTTGAGAAAGACAAGGCTACAATAGCTGGAAATTACAACAATTCTGATTTCTAGAGGTTAAAGTCAAAACCTTCCCTGAAATGTAATAACATGTTTTACTTGGACTGAGAACAGGAACAGAAATAGAGCCATATGCCAATTTGTGTATCATTAGGCCCATTTAATTGAATTCATTTAGAGATAGATATATGACAGGATGCTGCACATCCAGCTATCAAGGATAGAGCTACTGGATGCTGAGCTGTGGCAGCACAGCTCTCCCCCTGCCACCTGCCGCTGCCCAGCTCTGCTGGCAGCTCCACCCTTGCTGCTCTCATCATCCCTGTTCCCTGCCTGGGTTGAAATTGTCTCCCACTGAATTTACAGATATGTCCTGCTGTCCACACCAACATCACCAGGATTTCAGCCTCCAGCTATCCTGCCTCCCTCCTGCATCTCAGATGGGCTCTTGCCACTCATCCCGAGCCCCAGTTCCCAACGCTTACTTTTGAGATGTCTGAAATTAAGGTTTCTGACTTTGTGTGTTCCTGAAGTCATTCATCTAAATTGCTGCATGTTCTTAGAGCCCAGCAAGATTGGGAAGATGGCTGTATCCTTTGTGAGACTGCTCACTGCTTAGCACTGGCAGGGACACACCAGGCCCTGTCCAGTTCCTTCCCAGGTACAGGCTATTCCAGCTTCCCCTGCTGAGCTGCTCCAACTCTGCTCACAATTTCTTTCACATCCCTGGGCACAGCCAGCTCACAAATATGCAGCGCTATGAAAATTAAATCGAGTTTAATCACTAACTAAATATCACCATGGGCATATTCTGATTGCATTGCACTGGGAGGGAGACAGCTGCTGCTATGTGCCATGTAATCTCCTGTGCTGGAATGCAGCAACAACTCTTTGAACAGACATCAATGACAGATCTAAAACTTGGCTTTACACAGCCTAAATGTCATAGACTTCTCTCTCTTTAGAATAATGTAAGAGTGGATAAAGTCCTCTATCTTCGTCTTGCTGATTCTCTCTTTGGATGTGGCAAGGGAGAGGGTAGATATTTTTTTAAAGTACTACAGGCTTTTAGAAGTATTGAATGTCTGGGTGATTTCTGCTTTCAGATGTCTGCAATATCTTCAAATTTTTTCCCTCCTGCTATACAGAATTTTGGGGCTTTTTTAACATATGACTTATCCCTTTTGCTGTTATAATGTCCATATAGTCTCTTGTTTTTTCACTGTCTCTAATGAACATAGGTAGAGCCTGCAAATAAACCATTATCTGCAAGAGGTCTATACATTAGGCACAGGAGCCCTAGGAGGAAAAAGAGAAAGCACTATGAAAAATGAGCAAGTTGTAAAAATTAATGCTTTTCATTTGATCATTTGAGCAGATTATCTGGAAAATTCCATTCTGCATCAGTAATGAGATGAGATGTGAAGAACTGTCTTTTGTTAACAGATGGACTTGATCTGAAAGGTTTTTTTCCAACCTAAATTATTCTTCAACTCTGTGTAAACTCTTACATCTGATAGAGGATCATAAAACTAAAGAGCAACTGACCTGTTACAGGTTGGTTGCACAGGATAATAAAGTTTTTAATGTTCAAAGACAAAGATCCCAGTCCAATACATTTCCTATAATACTGCACAGCAGAAATAAAAAATGGAGATGATAAAGAGCCTTGGACATTACATATTACAGCACTGGCTGATCTCTTATTTATGAACACAGAGCACACAGGGATTTCAATGTTCTCCTAAGGCTAAACACCAGCTGGAAATGTGGACCCTTCCCATGGAGAGCCTGACTGTTGCCGGAGGTAACAGAGTAAGAGAGGTAAGAGAGTCAGGGCATTTGTCTCTTGGTCTCATCACTGCTGTCTCAATATAACCCACTGTTTCAACTCCATTACTCAAAGCTCTCCTTCCTGCACTTTTTCATGTTTGATCTCACTCTTCAGCAAAAGGCATTAAGTGAAGAATGTAAGCCACAAAGTTCAGAGTTTATCTGAACTTCGGCAAAAGTAGAAATTGATAAGATCAAAAATCATAGAATCATTAAGGCTGGAAAAGACCTCCAGGATCATTGAGTCCAACCTCTGACAAAACACCACATCAATCAAACCATAGCACTTAATGTCACATCCAGTTGTTTCATGAACACTTCCAGCAATGCACTTCCAGCAATGTTGACTCCACCACCTCCTGGGCAGCACATTCCAATGCTTGACAGCTTTTTCAGTGAAGAAATTCTTCCTGATGTAGAGGAAAAGAGTAAAAACAATGCACTGGGCTGTGTGAGAAGCTACCAGGATGATCTTTGACTAGAAAATGTAAACAATTCCAAACTTGTTTTGCCAGTAAATAAGATATAGGATCAGCCTGAAAAATCCTCATGTACATCCTTACCAGTGCATCCTCACCTGTCTTGAACATTCCTGAGAATTTTCCCCTGGAATTTCCCTTTCATGGTATCTCTAGTTCAGACTTCTCATGGGCTCTTCTCAGACCCTGTCCAACTTCCCTTTGCTTAGATTAAACTGCATATGTTCTGCCATTTTTCCAGATTCTTGGCCTTTAAGAGAAAGTTTTTTCACATTGCTTATTCATTCTTTTTTCTGCTAGAATTTTTCCATGGCCTTAATGTTATCTCATACAAGCAATCTTAGAAGCCCTGCTGTTTTCTACTGCATCTTGTCCACTGTTCTATGGTACTTGCACTTGAAATATAGATTATCCAGGTTAAGACTCTCCATTTTTTGTGTCAATCTTTCCAGCCTAAATCTGGAGACAATGACCTGTTTGGAAACTGATTCCATGTTCCTGAGCCTGCACGTTTTAGCTCACTGGATATTTTTAGTCAAGGGCATTGAGAGGTTCCCAGCTAATGCTGGTGCACAAAAAAAAAAACAACAAACCCAAACAAAAAACAAACAAAAAAAAAACCACCAAAAATACAAAAAAATCTCTGTAGATTAAATGTCATAGAAAACTCTACTCATGTTTTTATTCTGACTTTGGGGGGCAACTCTGCTTGTGGTCACACCATGAATGCTTTGTGCTTTGTTTTTATATTAATAGTGTAATACAGATAATGTACTCTGGAGTATAAATCTGGCTTACAGTATTTATAGATACAAAACCTATACAAAACCTTCATAAACTCACCAGAACTCAATTTTAACAGACACAGATTTTCCAAAGAGTCACACTGGACATTCAGGTCCTGTGTATGGTCTTGTGGTGTCTTTTTGCACAACTAGTTCAAATATTCTGTTTGCCAAATAGTACCCTAATGTGCAAAGAAGCTTAATGGCTACACTGCAGTGGAACAGCACAAGTTCATGCATTTTAACTGCCTTTTATTTAGGAAAAGGCACAACATAATGAAGTGTTTGAATTCTGGCCATGACTCCAGTCTCCTGTGTGGTTCTGTCCTCAAAATTTGGTATCAGATCTCAGAAACCCATTTTCATTTTCTATCTTTTACAAAGACTGTTTTAGGACAGCAGTGGTTTCAGGAGCAAATTTTCTGATGTTAATGGGTGCACAGGGCACAGAGAATTGCACAAGCACCACCTACACATTTCACAAAACTGCTGATTATTTACCAAAGTTGAAAATATACACTCCAACTTTCTCCTTTCTCTTTCACACTTCTCACTCTATGATACATTTTGCATATGTAAGCCCTTTCAGTGTAGATATTTTGCATTATGCCTTGCTGAAGTTTCACAAAATGAAAAACATCTGTCCCCACATGGCAGACAGGTTCCTGCTCTTACAGGGTGCTCAGCTACAGGGACAGCTGTCAGACAACACTCATCACTTTTCTGGCTTTCTGTTTAGGAGACCTCTTGTCTGAAAGCCAGTCTCTTCTCTTCCCTCTCCAAGCCTGCAGGGACTGGGGAGAATTCCTTTCTGATGCTGAGACCTCCCTTCCCAGACACTGTATGATGACAGTTGTGCACTTGTGTCTACAGCACAAAAAATAATACATGTAGACATGAGATAAATCTGAGTTATTAATTGAAAATCATGGCAGCCATGGGAGGCAAGAGGTTACTAGCTCAACTGAGGGATGGGGAAATTGAGGCAGCCTCCCAAGGTTACACTGTGGAAGAGATTGATGAATAATCTAGTATCCCAGACCTGAGCTCTTATTTCCAGATCACTTCTGCCTCTTAAGATATGTAATAGAGCAGCATTGGAATTTTGGTGTAGAATTCTAATAATAACCAGTAGTCAAAAATATGGCTCATCTAGCAATAACAGCTGGAGGAAAATTAAAAATTTCCTTTTTAATGTATTTTCTTCTGTTCCACAGTGTTTGATATTAATTAAAAGAGACCCCTGAGCAGTACAGAACTGCAAAAACCTCAATCAGTCATAGCTGAGAATATGCTAAAACTTGGTGTGTTAAAATTTCAGGCATGGATTTTGGCTTTTAGCTTAGGTTGCGAGTGCATTCTGCTTTTTGTTGGCCCGGTTTTAAAATTCACATTTTCTGGCAAATCAGCTGGGTCACCTGAGGGCTCTCAAATCCAATCAAAGAGTGAGTGATTTCTTTCAGATTTACTGTCTTGTTATTTTTTAAATTCTGTATCAAATAATTTATATGGACCTCTACCTATGTTATAGTTCACTGATGCAATAATTTCAAAGGTTTTTGGCAAAATAAACCTCCAGTGAAAAATATTCTTGTTTAATCGCTAACATAAGAAAGACAATAGTATTGTTATGAATTGTGAGTTAATTTTAGAGCTCTGCTGAAGTGAAAATAAAAATATTTCAAGTTGCAGGCCCACAGGGCAGATTGTCTGCTGTGGAACTATACAAAGACAATTGGTCAGGGAAATGCAGCATCTCCTTTATCATGGTCAACTTTGGACTTGCAAGGGATTCAGAGCTATAGCCTACCCAGAGGATCTCTAAACAAGCAAACTTTCAGGTGGATCATCAGCTTGTAGGCAGGCTGATCCAAGCTGAACAAGCTCCTCTAAAACAAACTCCCCCTTCTCTCCACCCCACCCCTCTCACTGCTCAGCCATCAGGGCCATCTCTGTTTCACATATCCAGTGTGTCCAGAAAAGTCTGCAGATGTGGGGTGCTCAGAGTGCACTTGCTTTGGGAGACCTGTGACCAGAGCTGGCCTGTGATTCAAAAGGCAGCACCAGCACAGTCTCCCATGGAACTCCTGGAGAGGGACACATGTGCCCTCTCTTCCTAAAGGCTCCTGATACCCTTCAGCCTCCAGGCAGTGTTCACACAGTTATGGTGCTGCAGTTCACAGAGCTGTTGACTAAGGGCCTTCTGCACCAGAGGGCTGTACATGCAGCATGTACATGTGCAGATCACACCAGCAGCTCATACCTGCTCCTCCATGCTGATCCTTCACAATTCGGGAAGATATGGCAGCTTTCTTGAAGTGGTAATTTTCAGAGACAGGAATGCAGGAGGAGACCCTGAAACCTGTATCACTACGCCAAACATACAGAGATAAGGAGAAAATAGTTGAAGTGATGACTGGATTTCAAATTCCTCCTGATTTCAAGTGAGATCCAGGCATGCGTTTCACACAAATGTGGATCTGTGACAGAATGAAGCAGCACTCCCAAAACTTACGAGGTTTGTCTGTTCCGAATGCTAAGACTACACAATGTAACTCTTTGTACTCATTAATTCATCTGAACTCGTTACTCTCAGAGACTTTAAGGGAGTATACAATGCTGATCCAACAAATAAATGTCCATGGTGCTGCTGAAATGATACCTCTGCAGGTGAAAATGCATTATTTGGACAAGTGTTGGTGAGACAGCTAAGGAAGCTTCCTGCCAGCATTCCAGGCCCAAAAGAAGAGCACAGTGACAGGATGGCAGCAAATTCACAGGGTTCCACAGTAAGTACCCCTTCCAGCCTTGTGTGTACCTCCCCTAATTACATCTTACCAGGAGCAATGTTTCAGAAATTGCCCCTTTGGAAGTCTGCCTACAGAAGCAGTTCAGTGCCATGAGATATATATTTATCCTCTCTATATACACCTACATATATAACCAATTGCACATCAGATGTAGTTTTGTACACTTCAAATCAGTAATCTCACTCCATTGCATTATGTTCTCACTTCAAGTCCAAATACTGCCAAAAGTCTAAAACTCACAGGTTTTAGTTTTCTCATATCTTTAGACATATAATGCCAGACAGATACTTCACACAGGCACACAGGTATTTCTTCTAGACGAAGAAATACAAGACCACAAACATTTTAAACAGGCAAATAACACAGCAGAGCATTTACTCTGGACATCAATATAGATTTCAATAGGAAAGTGATGTCCACCCCCGAAGAGACATGACAGAAGCTGAAAAACTGAAGTACCACAACACAAATGAGAAGAAAGTATTCAGAATTAATGGTATTTGTATTTTCTTCTGGGTGACACTTGGTTTGCCTGGGAAAAGTCACTTCACTATGCATTGAACCCAATTTACAACTTCAGAATGCTTTTCTTACATTAGAAATTCTAGGTTAATTAAAGAAGACTAGGATGACATATGATTCTATAATTAAGCAGGCATTACACTCACATCAGCAGAAGTGAGCAACTTTGCATACCACAGATCAAAGAGGAAGATGGTGACCTACATTTTCTCCTTCCTGGCAGCAGGAACTGGTGGAGCAATTTTTGGTAACAGACCCCAGCAGGGTGGAATGGTGCTGAGCTGCATTTTGGGGAGACTCCAGACCAGCAAAAATAAGCTCTGCTGGTCTCCAGCACAGCATGGGGCAAGGCTATCCTCTGACAGAGACATATCCTGTGGCTCTTGAGGTACAGAAATTACATTTTTAATAACATAATCTCAACACAGTAAGATCCTGATCCAAATTCAGATGAAATTACACATTGCCACTGACTTCTGAAAATTTAGAAGTTTTAAAAATATTTCCATATTCTCCAAAATTAATTTTTTAAAATGTGCTTTATTTAATAACAGTATCTACAGTCAGAGGATTAAAAAATGTCTGTCCACAGCTCTGGTGACAGTTTACTCTTAAATTACAAGGCAGAAATCACTTCTCTGTGGCTAAGGTGTTCTCCTAGCAGTGTAACTGAGAAGCCCTTCTCAGCAGCCAGGCTCCCAACAATCCCATTGACACTGTAGTGGGGATTTTGACTTCTGGAGGGTCAGAGGAAGAGCCGTCATTATGAGCTATGAGTAACTCAGTTACTGAAATTGAACTTTATTTATGCATAATTCTCTAGGCATTATTTAAATTTGAGAGAAAAGGAGATGTCCCTTTTCTCTCAGTTCCTCTAGTGATATAGTTCCCCAAGTATATTAAGTGTCTTAGAAAGATATTAACTTAAAACAGAGATTAATAGTTTCTGGGGAAAGAAAGCCTCTTTCCTCCAGATGATATCATCAGTAACTCTAGTAGTTAAATCTTTCCTTCTTTCCCAATCAGACCAGCTGCACCAATCCATTTCCAAGATCAGCCTGACCCACAAACATTACACATGAACAAAAAGAAAGGAAGTGTTTTTTCTAGCCATTTGAATTTTGCGCACACTATTGTTCATGAAATTTCAAGTGAACTCAAGTGATCACTTAAATCCCAAAGCACAGAAGATGCAGACATAACTAATAATGAGAACTAACTACATTGCAATACCAAACCCAACTGGTTTATAGATCTGAAACAGCTTGCACTGTAACAGACCATTATTTCTTGAATGCAGCTTTATTTTCATTTACATTCATTTCTGAGATGATAAACAAGGCCAGAGTAGACAGAGGACCCATGGGAGTTGCACTTCACCCTGGAGTGGCAGCTGAAAACTAGGTGAGACACCCAAGTAAGTCAAGATGTCTGTGTTGGCCAAACACTGACATCCCTCTTGTTTCAGTGAAGGATCAGGAGTTATTTTTCTGCACTCCTTCACAATCCATGTCCCACTGCTGAAGACAAAATCGCATTTCTTATTCTCTACATAACTTATCACCATCTTCCATTAAAATAATTGAGAAAAGAAATCATAGGGGTGGTAAGATGCATAGCCAAAATTACTCATCTTTGAAGTGTGGTATGAATTATATTTTCTTGTAGTTCATTTGAGCCCTATGACTCTTTCAGCAGCCAAATGTGCCCAGCAGTAAAAAAATCAATAGACTCCTATTGAGGAGTAAGTGTCTTCCCATCTCCTGTGCTGATTTGTTCTGTAACCTCTGACAGGACCGAGTTTCCTCTTTGGCTCCCACTTAGATTGTGAAACTATGCAACAACAGCCCAAAGAGTGCAGTGGCAGCTCTCAGTGCTGGAGAGCAGAGATTCCCCTGCCCTGAGCAACAGCAGCACTAGGTTAGAGGCATTTGCTTCCTTTGGCCATCCTGCCCTTGCTCACTTTGGCCAATGCTTTTTCTGGTCGTGAGACCCTCAGGTCAGCATCATGCAGGCAAGGGAGAGAGCTCTGGTGCATGTCTTGCAGTGACACCTCTTCCTCCTGCCAAGCCCTGGCAAAACTGTGAGTTGAACACACATTTGCCAGCACAAAACTTGCTACAGAGCTAACCAGGGCCTATGCTTATATTATCATTGCAAGTTAGAGCCAAATCTGTAAGTACGTGGGTAACTGCAAGCCTTGCTGGCTTTATCATCACAGTATTTCTGAGAACTGTGACAGTTATGTTAAAAAACGGGATCATTTACATGGATCCCTATGCAGGATCATAAACCAGATTTCTTCCAGACTTAATACTGCTTTACAATCTCTAGCAGTTAGCACCCATACTATTTGGGTTGCAAGTGAGCTAATTTGTCACCCTTATGGCTTCCACCAGCAGTAGGGTAAGAGTAGCAGTTTTAATTAAAAGTTTATATGCAAACATACCTCACAATTTCTGTGTGACAAATGGTTCTCCTCACCCTGTGGCTTCCCTGCTGCTGGTCAGAACAGAATTCTTGCCTTTGCTAAATTGCACATTTTTATCAAAACACAGGAAGACTGCAGTGATTCTCACACATTTATCTTGGACTTCTGTGTGAGAGGTAAATTTCTTTCTGTCATCCCTACCATTTTATTTGTTTAGGGCTTCATTCCACAGATTATACTGTCTGGAATTAAGGCATCTGTATCTTCACATCACCAGACTGTCATTGCTTTAAAACAAAGACTATTATCTTCTGCATCAATATCTAGTACAACAGATATCCCAGCAATAATATACTGGAAAAATAATAATAAATCTTTGAAGTACTTCCTTTTAAAGTAATTTTACAGTATTACCACATATAGGGAAATAAAATGCGCAAAGCTCTATCTGTACAAGCTGTGCTAATGGTCAAAAATGTGAGAAATTATACAAATAAATACATATCTAATTTAAATGTTTTGGGTGTGCTGTTTGAGTGGCTATTTCTTTTTTTTCCCGTCATATTACCTTCCATTTCTGATTCTTCCCTTTCCATGAAGCCCACTAAGATGGACTATTCTCTTTTCCTACTTTGTGGCTATCTAAACCAGGCAGTTGTTATGATTGCTGATATAAATTCTTTTCATGAACTGAAAGAAAGGTTTGGAGTGATTTTATTCAAAATCAGCATATTGCAGTAGATCAGCCCAATACTTTGCTTCGTGCCATTCTGTTCAATGCAAATTCATTACCAGATAGTCTTGGATCAGTAGAGATGAAGTCTACTAAGTACACTCTTCTGCATTCAGCAGTGCTTCACATACATGCAGACACCAGTGTAGTTATTTCAATGCACAATTATTTAACTGCAGGCAGCTGTGACATCCAAAACCTGCATGCACAGCCCTCTGTAGTGCTGCATTTGCACTGACTAAAAGATCCCACATCAACATACACAAGCTAGTGTTTGCATAGTGTTTGCATTTTTGATCTCTGCATCTGCACCTGTATGTATACCAAGATAGCCCAAAAACAGAGTTATAAATTTGTTGCATTTCTCACTTTAGTGATTGAAAATTAAGCCCATATTGGCAGTCCTTTTCTGTTCCTCTTAGAAAGAGAAAGAAATATAATATTTACCTTACATCAAAATCAGCAAAAAGGAACAAAATATGTTTTCCAGAAAATGTTTGCCAATTCTTAACTCTCAGCACACATTCAAAGTTCAGAACTCCTTGGTATGGCAAAGAACTATGTGAATCTCTCCTGATAACTGTTTAGCCCCCCCGCTTTACTCTTCCAAACTGTATCAAATTTTCTATTGTTTTATTTTCCAATTCTTCTGTTGTTCACCTCTAATAATCTTGTTGTATAAGTTGTTTTTGCCCGAGTAACAATGATGAATGAGATTATAATCGTTAGGAGATGTTTCCTAAGTGGTTTCTTTTATCATCTCTCCCACTACTTTTTTTCTAAGTTTTTCCATGGCCTTTGACTTAATTTGTACATATGACCAAATGACTTCGGTATTTAGCAAGCTCTTCACCCTCTTAATTGCTATTTGCTATGTTTGAAAATACAAACATTCTGAACAAGCTTCTCACCTTCCACGAGTGTTATTCCATTTGCAGGGTATAAGCACATGCACTGAACGAGTACCAGTTTCATTAATCCTGGCAATGAAGCTTTTTCACTCCGCACCCACATCCTTCTTCTCAAAAGTCTACCAAACAATTATGTTGGCCCAATTGTCAGTGGTGACCTTAAAATTTGCTTAGACTGAAGAAAATAATATTTTTCCTGATCTGTTCACTGCTAATTTATCGGCAAGGTTTAAACCAAATACCTTAAAAAAAAAAAAAGCACATTATTTTAATGGCTTAAATACACATTTAGAGTTCATTAAATATGTAGAATGCACTAATCACCTTAGGTAGCTGTATGGACCTGGGAAAACAGCAATTACATATGAACCAGTTATCAGATTAGTAATATTCCTCTGTATATAAGGAATGTTGACACCATTTAACACAGAAGCAAAAGTGAAAAGACAGAGAATTAGACAATGCCCCTGACTGTCAAACGCACACAGGTCATTAATCCTAAAATACTCATGTGGTATTTACATAATATTTAGCCAAAAGTCCAGCTATTGTGTTCCCTGCCTGCTTTTGTTATTTTTGGAAGGATGCACCATTATGTCAGCAATAAGGAAAAAGACACATAGTTTTGGGATTTCTCCATGGAAAGAGAGGAAAGCAAAAAGATGTTACAAAAGGGCCACCACAGGCTCCAGCTGTTTGCACTGCCAGATTTAAAGACCCAGCTCCAAAAGCACCTGCCAGGAATAAAAGCCACGAACAAGTGTAGTTTTGCCAGCACGAAAGTCAACAAGCTTCAACTTACACTCACAGAATGCTCCCAAAAGATTCTTTCCCCTGTGGTTTGATGCAACCATGGTGCTTTATGCAATTATATAATGCAATAATGCCACAATGTTCCCCTGTTTTGATGCAAGTGCTTTGTTTAGGAGGGGAACATGAGTAGAAGTTGACATACAGAGAACGAAGAGGCACAAATTTACTGTGTGGGGTGACAAAGGACCTCAGCCAGGAAGAGAACAGAGCCCTCCAGCTCCACAGCTGGTTGAGAGCCACACAGTGCAGAGCTTAGTCCTGGCAAAGGCTGTGGGTGCCCTTGAATAACCTGTCTTAGAAAGCCTAGACAAACAGCTAGATCATTACAAGACACTTGCTGAAATCTGTTCTAATAACTGAGAGCCTCAAGGTGTCATTGTCCCCTGTTTCTTAGTTATTCGTTTGCAATTTCACTCTTGTTTTAATTTCAGAGCAATTTTTTACTGAAATGTATGGATGGGCAGAATGCTGCAAAATAGATAAATCTGAGATGAGAAGTACCAAACACTTCCTGGTGGTCTCAGTGTCATAATGTAGATGGGTGCTTAGCTTCAAAACTGTTGCTGAATTCTTAATATTTCCTTTTTGCTTTATACCAACCGACTAATAAAAATATGTTCTGCCCAAAACTAACAGAAGACAGCAGATTTGCAGCATTTTGGAGTTGCCATATCTCAGGATGCTGTCACATCCTTCCTTCTAGCAGTAGAGACACTATTACACCAAAGTCTGTCCGTTTTTCCATTTTTAAAGAGGAATAGTACAAAACTGGTAGGGCTGAATGATGGCACCACATAAATGTGGGTTTTTGTCAGGAATTACTTTTTCTCAAGTAAAAAGCACAGAGGGCATAAAGTCATTATTCACTCTATGTACCAAATAGTAAGAAGTCATCTCTAGCAGACTGAGCTGGAATTCAATTCGGTGTTTGGAAGGAGCACAGAGGTCCAGTCCTGAAGGACCAAATCATGCAAATAAATCCTGCCAGAAGCAGCTTTGGTGCTAGTGGGGTCTATCTTGCAGAGGCCCAGTGGAAGTGCTCCACTATGGAGTCCATACCCAGAAGGTGCAGTCATGCTGTGATTGCATGTAGCTCCACTCACTCACAGATTGTCAGCCTGAAAGAGATCACTGCTATATAAGCATCAGGGACAACAGCTATCTGCTATTACAATGTACATACAATCAATTATTTTTGTATGAAAATTTGACATATGGCCACTTTAATGGGGAAATTTAGATTTGTATGTCATTTGAAACTCTGTCAACATAGTTACTTGCAGATGATTAGCATATCTTGTTGAAAGTATTTTTCTAAAGCTGTTTCTTGCACATGCCTATAAGCCTAATAAAGTTTTGTGTTGTTGTTAAGTGTGCGTTGCTGTCTGCTTAACTGCAAAAATCAGAAATGAAAAGCAGAGAAGATGCTGTGTCCTTGCCAAAAGGTTTCACTCAAGTATTAAAAAATCAGCAAGCAATCAACACAGGTCCTCATGTTCCCAGTCAGAAAACAGAGTTTTATATGGTTTTAAATAACCATATAAGTGGTTATTTAACATGGTGAATAAATCAATCCTTTCGTCTAATTAACAGGGTTAAAACAACACTAAACTCGTGACAGTACCTTAGGTGAACTACCTGTTTCCTCACATCAGGTGTTTAAAGAACTGAGCAAAACTAGCAATGAAAGCACTGTAAAATATCAGTGGCGAAAAGCCCATCTTCACTGTCCATGAACAATGTGTTTTAGCATCTGTTCCTTAAATCAGGGCTCAGATAATGTGAGCCCGACTTCTGCCTTCCTTCACCCTGGGCCTGGGTTGATGTTGTGGATGGATATCTTCCACCCACATAAGTCAGTTTGAACTGCTTGATGTTTGCTCCATGTTAAAGTGAAGCTGGGTAGTGTCAGCTGTGTAGTGCCCAGCAAACGGCATTGAGGCACATCATCTATACCACACTTTTGAAATCTGCATTCAAACAAATTTGAGAAGTTGACCACCTTGTTTCTTAGATGGCTCCCAAATCTGCAAGTGCTGAAAGTGGCAGAGAATTTCTAAAGGGCGAGATTGACATCCTGATCTGTCCTGAAAGAGGTACTGTCCAAACAAATGAGGGACTATTAAGAGCAGTACCACAGGGAGGAGGCCCTGGGGCACTAGATGTGCTTGGGGCAAACTGTCTTCAGTCATTTCTATCTAATTTCTTCATGGAGAAGTTCTGGAGCTATTGCTGTACATCTCCTCTCCACAGAGGGACATGATCCCAGCTGTTTCACACTAGTACTGTTCCAGAAATGCTATCAGGAAGCATGAAAATAGAGTATCAACCACAATATCCATGGTCTTTCATAACTCTCTCTACTTCTTCTCTGCCACCAATCCAACATCCCTGCATATCTCTGCAATGCTCTGGTGCTCTTTCAGACACTCTTTCTCTCTAAAAAATGTCTACACATCATAAACGCACCATGTGGTGTTAGAAAAATGTCCTCTAGTGTATTATCTCAAGTCCTCAAGTACTTTATCACATTTATACATGGACAAAATTAAGCATCATCCTGGACAAATAAACGTTTTATGGTAATATAACATCAGCTGAAGGAAGGGCAGGACTGAAGCACTACTTCTGTGAAGAGGGCTCGGAGCTGTGGGCTGCACTGCCAGCAAGCCCAGTGCCACACACACACAGACAAGCCCTGTGGACACAGACAACCAAAGTTTTTAATATTCTGGGAGAGGTCTGTGCACAGAATTTGCTTTGCCTTCTCAAAAGCACAGGATGGATGTTGGCAGCCAGTAGCATAGACAGGATGGTGACTTGGTGCATATAGCAGTCACACCTCTCAAAGCCAGAGCTTTCAGGACTGGAAAAAGCCCAGATGGGCTGAGGGAACCCTCTGAGGAGAGAGTGGAACAGCAAGGGGAGATGCCTTCACTGGGACAGATCTTGAATGTGGTATTGATGATGTGGAAGTATTAAATATATTCAAACACTACTGCATTTGGCAAAAGACATTCAGAGAAGTTCTAAGGATGTGTGATCAAAGTAGTAGGGTTTTTTCCTATACATAAAGTGGAAAACACTTTCTAGTTTATTTTAAGGTGAAATCTTCTGCAAAGACAAAAGCTGCATTACACTGTTAAGCATTTACAGAGATACTTCTAGGACTTTAATTGCAGCATACAGAAGGAGATGCAATATTCTGTCACTGAGCAATACTCATCTAGTTTTCTTTGAAGCCAGAATACTACTGCCATCAGTCAGAAACAAATTGGGCCTTGAATATGTACCCATTTAAGTAAATTGCTTGTTAGCTTCTCCCATCAAATCTGCAGTGAGTCTACCATTGCGAGGCAGAGATAAAACCCACACTCATTTAGAGAGACAACAGTTGCAGAATATGAATTGCTTTGTCTTCTCTGCTTCCTTCAGCCACTTCACAGAGGGAAAAGCAGGCAAGGCAAGGCAAGGCAAAACCAGCCAGCACACAGCTCTGGCTGACATGGAATCATGGTCTCTGGCAGCCCAGTGTTGCCATTGCTGGACATGAACCAAGATTACAGTGTCTCAGAGCAGAGGCTTGCAAGATTTACTCTGCCTAAATTTCTCTTGCCCTGCCTGGAGCTTTGTTTTTACTTAGTTTTCATGTTTTCACTTACTTGGAGTTTTTTTCTGACACACAATCCTATTACTGGATCATAAGGTGCAGCTTTTTTGGACCACTACAAAAGTCCAGAGACCTGCCAGAGAATCTCTGAATTGTGGGATTATGTACGAATTCCAGATGCCAGACTGCCTTGTCCTTGTCTTCTCTGAGAAATAACTGGGAAGAAAATAAACAGTTTCTAACATATTTTGTTGCTGTAGAATACAATATGGTCTTTCCTCAGCATATTTACCAACATGAGTATAAAATTTGTCCATTCCAGAAACCTCTTAAAAAGCCCTGCATGCAGTAAAAGGGTTAATAGCTCAGCTTCTCCTGTGACTGTAGACATTAGTTTTTATGACTAAATGTTAAATTTTACAGTTACATATATTTTATATGCACTGATTTTTATTGCTTAGCCAGTTCTGCATTTATGAATCATCTTCAGCTCCTTCAGCTACTTGAATCTAGGAATGAAAGCGAAAATGATGCTTGGTATTAATATTGTTGCTTTGGGTTTTTTAATCAATTTATGAAGCACAGTTAAAATATTCACTTTCAGAAAAGAAAGTTCAAACTAATCAACACCTGAAGTGACATCTATCTTGAAGAAATCAGCATAGACATTTAAAGAACTAAAAATTCTACAAAACTAAATATATGAAAAATAACGTAAGAATGAAACAAAGGCCTTTTCCTATACATGCACACTTCTTACATACTTTTTTTTAAAAAGCAAACTCTTCTCCCCAAAAGAAAAGTAAACCTGCAAACTCTAATATAAACATCACTCTCCCCTACACTCTTGCTGAAATACTTCTGTAATTTCCAAACAATGCCATGTGTTCTGCCACCAAACTGGATCAAGAAGCTTGTAGAGTTTATCCACAATATTGTTCTCAGAACCATTTATGGAACATATATTTCATCCACAGGGTCTACATCTTGAAACACGGTTTATTATTCTGGGCTCACAGCAACATTCAGCACTTTGGATTCCAAAGCTGCTGACAGCTCATTTCCATTGCTCAGTCTTTGCGTTTCTGGGTTCAAATCCAGCCGAGTCCTGCCAAGCTGACAACTCAGCGAGAGCACCTTCAGCTGAAGACACGAGGAAAAGATTTTTATTAGCAGAAGATAGCCATCAAGCTAAATTACACCATGACTCTTTTAGGACAGACAGATACATTTGGGTGCAAACATAAAAGTAATTGCCATAAAACTCATTAGAAAAATAGACATTTCTCATACCATTTTCAAGTGATATAGCATTCCTGCTAGCTACAGGGCAGCCAAAATAATCCCTCACTGGACAACCAACCACTGGATGTATATTTATCAGATACCTAAAAAACCTGAAAAAGAAGCAAAAAATAATTAGAATCAAAAACCATCTGAAAGAAGAAATACAGAATCAAATGCAAGTCTGTGAATTAATACACACTTAATGCTGTAAAGTGTTAGTCTCTCAAGCCCAGCAAATCCCTTCAGCACCTTTCCTAACTAAACACATCACATGTGTCTCTCTGGAGAGAGCCATTTTAGTGTGGCAATGAACAGAGACACAGTACCAGCATCTTGCTGGTACTTGCATCACCAGAACTGTACCCTTTATGCCCATTTTCTGTGTCCTGGAGTGTAAGATCTTACTGCACACACATTCCAAATACGCAATAACTACGGGAAGAGAGACACAAGCATGCAGATCCAGAAGTCTGCTCCTCTACTTATACAATGGCTATTGTAATTGAAACGTTTGTATAGCCCCAACCTACAGAATTTAGGTTTAAATTATATATTTTTTTGTTAAAAGCACCTCCAGCTCCCACATCAAGTCATAAATCCTATGAAAATTAATTCTTCAGCCTCTATGTAAGTTTTTTCCTCTTCCCTCTATTTTCTTTTTTTTTTCTTAGCAATAACTACCACACATTGCTTATCATGCAAAATCTTTAAAGTGAAATTAAATGCCACAGAAAATGCTGCACATTTTCAAATGTTTATTGCATGCCTTTAATTTCTTAGTAAATTTATGTTGACTTAGGTGTGGGCAAGAGTGCTGTTGCAAGGATGAAAGTTGCCAGAGTATGAGTGTCTCAGAAACTTCAGGGATGAGGTACAAGATTTAGGAGACCTAAAGTAGGAATAAGTTCCAGCATTACCAGATGTTTCCTATAAATGCAAAATGAAACCATAATGTGATTTCAATATAGTCAACACCAATTTCCAATTTAACTCTACTAAATCATCAGTGGATGATGATAGGTGATCCTGATAATTCTGGCTGTCTGATGTTTTGCCATGAAGTTCTTGCTTTCAGTGGCTTATATTTTGCCAAACACAACCAATTGGAGTACATTTTCTTTCTTTACTCTAGGTGATTATGTTTTTGTTTTGGTTCTTAGATTTTGAACAGCCATTTCAGCTGTTTCTGAGAAGAACTGGGGAAAAGAGTCAATAACTCTGCAAGAGCTTGAACTAACATTTTACGTTCTTTATGTTTAACCTCTGCTTTGGGCAAATGAAAAATTTCTAAAATATACATATATACATATTTTTAAATCTATACACTGTATATTTTCTATTCACATTTTCTATATGTTCATTATATATATAAATACAATCTTTGTGTATATATATATCTACATATCTCAGATTTAAAGGATATTTGCTGAAAATACCACTGGGGATCCCTCTGCACTGTGCATGCTTCAGCCCCCCTGGAAAAACTTATAAACATCAGTTATAGCAAGCATACCATTGGGAAAAGATTCATAACTCAGGAAAAATTGGGGCAAGAAGGAAAACCTTCTTAGCTCTGAGGAATCTGCTTCCCTGAGACTCTGCTGCTCCAGTGCACAGTGCACACCCTTGAGCATTCTCACCCAGATCCCGTTCCTGTTGTCCTGACCTGCTGGATTTTGCCAGACCACGGCACTCCTGGGAGGTCCACAGAGGACCATTGCACAACTGCAAAAGCTGACTTCATTGTTCCTCTGTTGGAAAGAGGGGACTCAGCACCACATGATTCCAACAGAAATCAGTCTATGTTGCTAAATGAACTTAATACCCCAAGTGTACTACATGCTTCTCTGTAAAAATCAGAGTAAGATTCACCTCAAGAACCACAAACTGAACCCACAGCTGATGATATATGTTACTGCCTATGACTGACACACCAGTCTCAGCAATCACCAGGGTGTCCTTCAAACCTTTGCTGGGCAGCTGGTCTGTATAAATGTTACCAGCTGCTTCTTGAATTCATCTTCATTCGTCACAGTGGAAGCCTGGACTGTGTAACTAAATGCCTATTGACTGTCCTTTGTGGATTTACCAAATGGAAATAGATATGTAAAAGAATTACCTTTGCTAAGAAATTTTGAAGATGTTAGAAAACTACATTGTCTGTAAGACTGAGTATTCCAAGATAGGAAATATTATAATTAAGGTGGTTCATATAAACTGTGACTTGGGAAAAGATGTGCTGAACTGGTGAGCTCTGTGTTATCGCTGATATCTTGAAGAATCTCTGTGCAAATGGGTTTGATGTGGAGGACATGGACAATAACAATTACCACCTGAAAGCCTGTAACTGCATAAACACTCGATAGTGAACCAACCACCACTCTAATGGAGAAAAATCACTGGAGATCAGCACATTGCTGCAAGGAGAACAGAGGAAACTTATTTAATTTAGGTCTTTGTGAACACAGGAGTGAGCAATCCAGCTCCTGTCCCTTTCAAGGAGTCATAGGATGGTTAAGGTTGGAAGTCAGAGGTCAGAAGGAGGTCATCTGGTCCAAGCTCTCTACCCAAGCAAGGCCACCCAGATAGTTGCCTGGAACTAGATGTTTTTTTAATGTCTCCAAGTTAGAGACTCCACCTTCCCTACGCAACCTGTGTCAGTGCTTGGTTACCCCCACAGTGAAGAAGTGTTTCTCTTTGTTCAGAGGGAACCTCTCACCTCTCAGTTTGTGCCCATTGCCTCCAGTCCTGTCACTGGGCACCACTGAAATGGACCTGGCTCTGTTCTCTGTGTACCCTCTGTTCAGGGACTTACACACACTGGTAAGATCCCCCTGATCTCTTCTCCAGGCCTTCTATCCTCCAGGCTAAAGATCCCCAGCTCTCTCAAGCTTTTCCCCACAGGAAAAACACTCCAGACCATTCACCATCTCCACAGCCATTCATTGGACTCCCTCCAGTGTGTCCATGCTTGTACTGGCGAGTCCAGCACACTCCACGTGTGCCCTCACAGGGTAGAGCAGAAGGGAAGGATCACACCCTCAACCTTGTGGCAACACTAAGGAGATTAATTTTGAGATGGTATCATATGTGTCATAACCAGGGTGTGCAAATGACATCACTGACTTCCAGGACTGTATATTCCTAATTTTGCTTTTTCCTATAGTCTCTATTCTTCTTTTCCCCATCATAACTTTGAAAGTATCTTTCTGAAAGTACATGGTATTTGTAGGCACAATTAATAAAATATATGTACTGGAAATACAATCGCAGTTTTGGATTTAAGTCTTAAAAATTCAATAACCCAAAGTCATAAAGTACATGTAAATATTTCATTACACACACTTAATTGGACTAGAAATGTGCTTTTCTCTGATGTAGATTTATGAAATTGGCTGCAGAAAGGGATAGGGATGCTGCTTGACTCTTCTTCCTATTTTATGATGGAGTATAAATCATTGTCAGTGTTTTAATATATTGAATATTATTAATGTTTAACTAGTGTCTATAAATTTTTTATTAGAACTTTTCTTTGAATAATTGCTTCAAATTAAATTGAAGTTCCTTTTTTTTTTAATACAACAATGCTACAGACATTTACATTTCTCAGAATGTTCTTGAAAGGGAAATTAAGAGCAAAGAGATGTACTGGAGATCTGGAGATTTAGTATTCACTGACATAGTGGAAGCATTACTGAAGAAACTTGGGTTTCAAAGGGTCAGTGTCAGCGCATTTCTACATTTTACATGGAACAGATTCCTAAAAAGAAAAAAAAAGAAAAAAAGAAAACAAAGCAAACTACCCAGCAAATACAGAATAAATTACTTAAACACACACCATATTGAGCATATTGCCTGGTGGAGAATTCCAATATGAACATCATCAGTGTAGAGGCAACCTTCTTACACTACAAGTCTCCAAAGGGGAGCTGCCTGAGGCAGATGGAAAGGAAACAGTGCTGGAAGAGGAGCCCTGGCAACTGGCTTGTTCAGAGCTGCTCACAGGCCCTCCCCATACACTGTGCCAGACTCTGCTGCCTGAAAAGCCCCTGTTCGTGGGGTGTGCCCTGTGCCCAGCTCCCTGGCATTTCATCTTGAGATGTCTGTGCTGGAGAGAGCTGGGATTCCTGCTCCCTCCGACAGGCTGAAACCTGGGGAGCAGGGCTAGCACAGGAGCTCCTTCATCAGCTGCTCCCGCTTTAATCAAACCTTTCCTATGCACCTGGACAGTAGCTTTTCACCCTAGCTGGCCTCTGGCAAGCTCACAAGTACTAAGCTAAACTGGTCAGGGAGCTTAAACAGGTGAAGTGGTAACCAGAATTCTTGGATTTAGCATTAGTAACTTCTTGTAACCTCAACTGCAGCTGCTGGCTAGGATTGAGCTTTTCTTAACAATTTAGCTTCCTTGAAGTCAAAACATCACCTGAGAATGATTTTTGCTAGTAGGAGATGGACAAAATTAAAGTTACAGGTTAAACTAACAACACAGCAGGATGCCACAGTTCAAATCACACTTTACCTGCTGCTGAGTGCAGCCCCTCCCTTCCATAACTGCGGCACTGCATGGATCTGCAGTGGTTCCGCAGTACGGGTCAGCACTGCCCACTGCAGGGACATGCCACTACCCGAACTACTGTCAAATAAAAATACTGGTTGGAGAAACCACACTGCTGCCTTATAGGAGTGCTCCACATTAATTTTACTCAAGACTACTGATGTAAAACACAGCGCTACTGCAACCAATTTGCTTCCAGGACTCAGCCTCTCTCATTTACAGCTCACCGTCGATGGTTTTTTTGCCACAGAAGAATATGGCCCTGGTGACCCACATTTACAGAGCACCATCTCTGCTCTCATATCCTTCTCACTATCCATAGGTGTGAAGGATGTATTAATAGGCTGAACCCATGGCCTTAGGGACAGAGGTTTCCTGTTGCTGCTTGGTGACTGGGGAGGAGCCCTACCCAGCCCTCCTCCCTACCCTGAAACATCATGGGGATGAAACGAGGCGCCAAAAACGTGTGGTTCTGAAATGCTGTGTGCTTGTTGTTTTCATTTTTTGTGGGTTTTTTTATGTTTAAATCACAGGAAGCTGTCGGGGTTGTAATGTGTCCCATCAATCAGCATTGACACCACGCAGTGTCTATATTAAACATCCTACCGAGTCTCACAGGGAGCGTGAAATTTCCAGTGACACAAGATAAGAAAATATTCAGCAGGCTTTCTTAAACAATTTATATGTTACACGACTGAAAGGTCAGTGAGTAAAAATTGTATTTTATCTTCCCTGCATATATATTGCTTGATGATTAGGTCAAAAATGTTACAAATACAAATGCAAGTGAAAAATATGACAATGCATAGTCAGAGATGGGAAAATGAGAGGGTTATGCTGCTCATTTCAGTCACTGAACAACAGATTCAGAGAATGATTGTGCATTGCTAGGGAGAGCAGCTTTTCTGTCTCTTACAGGTATTTTCAATCTTTTGCTTTGCCATACCTGCAAAGCTTGTGTAAAATTACTAGCAAAATATATATTTTATCAATTCCTGGCCACCTCCAGTGCAAAAATGCATGAAGAGCTAGCTCATACTTCAACTGGCAATATTAGACAAATGCAAATGAATCACATTTCCATCCTATTGACTGCTAAGGGGCTTGATCTTCTCTTCAAATATTTGCAGGGATGGGGGGGTGCTCAGTAGACCTGGTAAGTCTGGTTGGGTCATTAATGCTGAAAAATCTGAAGTTCATGTTTCCTGTTTAATGGGGTAGATATATTCTGGACTTTCTGGAAAAAGAATTCATCAAAGGAAAGGGGAAAGACCAAATTCAGACCTTCTGTGTATGGACTCTGCCTTGTCTCAGCTGAATCAAGGCAGAAGTTTTTAGCAGTGAAGTTTCTTTTATGTTGAATTTAAGAACAGTTTTCATTTCAGTAAAAAGAAATAAAAAACTATAACAAATTTTTAATGCACAGGACAGGCAATAGGGCACAAGGCATTTCTGGGCTTTTTGCCCAGATCTGTCATTGACTTCTTGATTATATCTTGTGGGTCTGTTTTACGTTTTTAAGATTAAAAAAATATATATAATTCATGAACGCAAATGTTAAGAAAAAGGAGAGGTTTGATTCACTGTGATCTGTAAGGCCATGTTGCAGGCTGGGTTACGAGACCTTCAGTGTATTTCAGTCCTAATCTATATCCATTTTGCCATTTTGCTTTATTATGTACTGGCCCCAAATCTTTTTTCTTCAGGGCAAATACTGTATCTGGCTGTATGGTTACAGCAAAGTAGCCATGCAGGTCAGAGACATCTGTACTACCTTTAAAGTACATGTCTCATTACAATGGACTCTCCTACAGCAAAGTCACCAGGCTTCTCTGAGATGCATGAAGGACCATGCTGAACTGGTGAAGATCCTTCTAATGTTTTGAGTTAGCTCAGAGCCATGATGCAATATGCAGCAAAAACATGTGGGAATTTTCTACAGGGTGGTATAAACAGAGCACTCACTCCATTCTGCAGGAGGACACAGGAAGGGCTGCTTACATTTATTGATCCTTGTCACAACCTGCTCTTCTTGGTGAATTTGGGGAATGGGCTTTGTACATACACACATGTGTGCACACAGGCGATGTTACCAGAAAACAGCAAGAGGAAGGGTATGGAGTGAGGGTGTGGAAATCTCACAAAAGGTGATAAGTTCTGGAGATTTGTGTTTCTCTTGAATCTGAGGTAGCTGATAAACTCAGAAGATGAGAGTGTCCAAGGCCTTCACCTTGGCATGGCAAGAGCATCAGCACCAGGCTTTGTAACTCACACCATAGTCAAGAAGGTGGTGGCTGCCATATGTAGACAGAGCACAGTCCACAGCATTGACACAGGGAAGGAAGGCACTTCTGAACACCTTCCTAAAAGCTACTGGTGCATTACTATGAACCTCTGTTTCTCAGTGAATACCCAAAGTTGGCCTCCCCACTGCTGCTCTAGCTGGGTAAAATGAATGACTGAGAGGGGTAACTGAGTGGATGGTACCAACAATTACCCGCTGTTAACAGTGACTGCTTTATTCTCTTATTAATAATTGCATAACTCACAAAATGTGTTCCAATAAATGTTGGTTGTAATGTGTATCCCCCCCTGACTGGTACCCTTGTCTGGAAAATTTACCTCCTTCTCCCCCATAGTTAGAGACCAGCAGACAGTGCAAGAAGATTCCATACTGTCCTTGTAGGGAATTGGGGAGGCAGGGATGACGCTGTGGACGGGGAAGCAGGAGAGAGGAAAACTTTCACAAGGGCAGAGAAAGAGAGGCCAGAAACACACCAAGTATGTGCTCACTGACCTGACCTAGAGGTCACTCATAACATCGAGGTACTGATGGAAGCATAATACATACATTAACAGTAATGATGGCATTAAATTACCAAACTCCTTAGACAGATGGGGCTACAGGCTGTTCTGCCTCTTTCATTTGCTGCATAATATTTACTTACACATAAGTAGATAGTCATGTAAAGATTGCTAAGAATTCCTGTTCACAGCTGACTTTTTGCAGAGACTGGTTTTTAGATGCTGTTTAATTTTTGGAAACAGAACATTTCAGTCCACAGAATTTTTATCTCCCTAATAGATCTAATAGGCTCATGAATGGACAGTAAAAGCTTTGCCTTTATATTCTCCAGCCCTGTTGCTAAGAGCTATATGAGTAACAAACTGATCACATAAAATTTCACATTTTTTCTTCACTAAAACCCCAACAGGAAAAAAAAATCTGCTGACATTGATTAAGATTTTGAAAAAGCTCCTATGGTTTTTGCCACGCCAGGCTGCCAGTTTATAGTCTGGGAACATTATCACAGTCTCATTTCCACAACAAAAAGGCTCCGTTCTTTTCTTCAATGTTTGACCATTCACCCTGTCCTCAGTGTTTTGCATCAGAAATGCACTTGTGTTGTCAGCCCCTCTATTAGCACTCACTTATAGAAGGTGCCAAAGAAAAGTGAAAGAAAAGGACAAGTGTCTAACAGGTTACTATAGTTTCTTTTGTGCTCTCAAAATTTGTAGGCTTCAGGCATTTAAAAATGTAATTAACATTTGTGCATATGATAAATTTAAAAAATGAGTGAGCTTTTCACACTTGAATGTTAACAATTTCCATTGTCTGTTACCAGTAAATTTCAATGGCTGGTAATTTTCACTCTACAGATTTTTGTCAGGCTATAATGCTGATAGGTTGTACTAAGCAGACTATACCAAGTTGGGTGGGAGTGTTGATCTGCTGGAAGATAGGAAGGCATCGCAGAGGAGTCCGGACAGACTGGATTCATGGGCCAAGGCCAACTGTGAGGTTCAACAAGTGCTGGGTCCTGCACTTGGGTCACAACAACCCCATGCAGTCCTACAGGCTGGGGAACAGTGGCTGGAAAGCTGCCCTTGGAAAAGGACCTGAGGGTGCTGGTCAACAGTGACTGAACATGAGCCAGCTGTGCCCAGGTGGCCAAGAAGGCAAATGGCATCCTGGCCTGGATCAGAAACAGTGTGGCCAGCAGGACCAGTGTGGGATACACATATTGAGAAAGTAAGAAATTACAGCCTGAAAAATATTCCAGGCCAGAGCTTCTCAGCTCTGTTCCCAGCCTGATAAGCTGGTCCAGCTGAAGGCCAGGGAAAATCTCTCCCAGGATGGTAACTTGGTCAAAATAAAGAGGAATTAATAACAAGATAGAACACCTGTTGTGTGCGTGACCAGGCCCAGGGAACGAGGTGTCTTCTCTCTGAACCAATCATCTTTTTCTGCTCTTAGAGTTGCAAGTCATGTTATAAAAACCAGTGTGTTTCTGAATAAACTTGTCTCTCTCTTTCCTGTCATAAGAGATAACCATGTAGCTGTGCATCTTATTTCCACTGCACCTAAGGGGTTAACACCCCACTCCATGGCTACATTTGGAAGGTCCCACCAATGAACAGACCAGGGCAGGGATTGTCCCCCTGTACTCAGCACTGGTGACGCCACACTTCAAATCCGGTGTCCAGTTCTGGGTCTCTCACTACAAGAAGGACACTGAGGGGCTGGAGTGTTTCCAGAGAAGGGCAGCAGAGCTGGGGAAGGGTCTGGAGCACAACTCAGGTGAGGAGCAGCTGAAGGAGCTGGGGGCGTTTATCCTGGAGAAAAGGAGGCTCAGGGGAGACCTTATCACTCTCTACAGCTCCCTGAAAGGAGGCTGGAGCCAGGTGGGGTTGGGCTCTTCTCCCAGGCAGCCACTGACAGGGTGAGAGGACATAGCCTCAAACTGTGCCAGGGGAGATACAGGTTGGATATCAGAATAAATTTCTTCATGAAATGGGTTGATAAGCATTGGAATGGGCTGCCCAGGGAGGTGGTGGACACACTGTCCCTGGAGGTGTTCAAGAAATGACTGGATGTGACATTTAGTGCCATGGTGTAGTTGAAAAGGTGGTGATTGCTCAAAGTTTGGACTCAATGGTCACAGAGGTCTTTTCCAACCTAAATCGTTCTGTGATTTTACAGACACAAAGAGGAAACAACCATTTAAATATTCGTAAAATAAAAGGTATTTTCCCCCCAAAAGTGAAAGAATTTCATTTATTGCAGGCTGGTAGGTGGGAGGCATCTTGCTAGTATTAAATGTTGCTAATTCTTTTTCCTTTCACTGCCATTTTATACAGTCATTTAGTCACAAGCTATGAAAATGTGTGAATAATCCACTTCTACTGCACCAACTTAACACCGCTCCATAAGCAAATCAAATACAATCTTGGCAACATCTGAAGGTACAGCAAAATTAATGCAATGGAGAATGGGGAGATCATGCAGCCAGAGATCTCACATGACAGTAGTGTTCTTCCTCCGTAGTACCCTTGTTAAATTCCAGAACAGACTAATTGTTAATGGAAAATATCATTTTACAGTTGTCCTACAGGGAGTCCAAAGGTTTTAGTGATGTCTAGTTTAAAGCATTATGGTATCTGTGTCACAAAACTGTATATCACAGGTGGCAGCCTAGCTGGTAAACTCAGTAGCAAATCCAATAACTATTTCATTAGCCCCTGGTGCCAGCATTTGCAGGTCAGAGTAAGGTAACACAGCACCAGGAAATCTGCACTGTGCATGTTCTGTGGTAGTAACCTGAACTTCTTTCTCTGAGGCTGATGACAATGCCTAAGAAAGGTTCTAGTTCACACAGTCCTTAAAAATGCAGTTGAGGCTGTCTCCAGGAGGACATTATACCAATTTGAGCAATTAGGCTTGGAAAGAGACAGAATTAAGTCAGTACTACTGAATTTTGTTGATGTGTTGCTTTAAAGATTGGTGCCCAAGAGAAAAAAAAATGCTGTAACAGAGAATCTGAAAGCAAACACCTCAGCATTTCAATAACTGCAAAAGCCATTTTTGCTTGAATGCCATGAACATTATTGCTGGAAGATAAAGTGAAGGATGGTCCTATAAACAATACATAAAAAGACAAGACACTATTTGTCACAATACTTATTTCAGGGCTAAAATGCTACAAGTTCCTATTGCCCTATTTTAATGTTCCCAGCTGGCTTCTGCAGGGAAATGCTTACTTTTTCTCAGAAAGGGATGCGACTATACCTTCATCTAATACAATTCATATAGGGAACACAGGAAAACTGTCTCCCTGTTGCCTTTTTGCTCCCCATCTCCCTGGACTGGTGAGACAAAAGTATACTAATTGCAGATCACTAGATATGAGACTTTCTGGAAAACATGTAAATAAATCAATGTTTAATCAAAAGGACATAATAAATTCAGTTGAGAAGCCCCACTCCATTGCATCTCTCCATGGTCTCTCTAGTCTATAGGATGTCTAGTATATCTGCTGGTGGCAGGTGATGCCTTGAGGAGCTGGAACAGAGGCTACACACAGAGTTGAGGGGAATAAAATGGGTATTTATTGAGAGGCCTATGAAAGGCCACACCAGCAGTATGAGTGCTACAGTCGTGGCCTCTGCCTGGATGGCTCCAAGATGGAAGCAAAGGAGGAGTTGGTCACGAGTTCTCACACCTTTATAGGTTTCAGTCCATTTGCATGCAGGAGTCAACTGTCCAGTTTAGTCTCAAACAGGGAAGTTTCATCCTCCCTGCTTGCTTGTGTGCCCGCCCTCCTCTTTTCACGTTGTTTATGCTTTGGGCTTGAAGTTTAAAGATACTGTCCTTGAGTCCCTAGCTGGAATCGGACTGTTTTGTCTTCATCACCCAAGCACAATGGAAAAGCACATCCAAGCAGAACAGATCAGAAAACTTAAAACTTGAAGGTATCACAGGTGTGACCATCACAACAGCATTAAAGGCATTCATCTGCCTGCTCATGTCAGAGATAGGATGAAGAAACAGTACCTAGAATCTTTATTCCTCCCTAAATGAAGCCTGGAAAGAAAGGACAATGAAATGAAGAGCTTGGGAGTCAGAAAAAAAAAGGGGGTGGGAGTGGGGAGAGGAGAGGGAGGAAGAATGGGCAGTGGCTTGTAGGTGAATTCTGAGAGGTTCTTGGAGGTGCAGATTATCCAAGGCATTCAAAAGGGTTACAGATTTGGACTTATGAAGCAGGTGAAATGATTCAGATTGGACGAAGTCATGGTTAGAGAAAGTGAAGACGAATTTAGCAAATTTGTTTCAGAATCAGCAAAAGGATGATTAGAAATGAGGCCAGAAATGGATAAGTATTTTGGCAATAAAGATAAATTGTTATGAATAGGCTTGGTAATGCTACATAGAATAAAATAATTATATTTAATAAGTGAGTAGGTGGAGAGACAGAGAGAATGAGAAATCAAAGGTAACAGTAAGGCTACAAGATAAAGAGGACAGTAAAATTCTGAACAAACAGAAAAGGGACAAAAGAACATCCTGGAGACAGCTAAAAAAAAAGGTCTCATCTGGAGAGAGTTTGAAATGGCAAGGTAACACCAAAGAAGGTATGTCAGAGACAAAAATTCACAAGAGGAGGAAAAAATAACCAGCAACTGAAATGGCTGGGGAGGATAATGTAGTTAAAATAGAGACTATAAAGATAAAAGGAGGAGGACTGAGGGTGAAAACTTGAACAGATATTGGATAGGGAGTGGATCTACCAGAGGAGGTGCTGAAGAGAACAGTGTTTGATATTAAAGTAGAAAGCAGAGAGCACAGGCTCACCAAAAGATAAGATGGAAAGGAAGAAGATGTGGGGAAGTGCCAGTGGTCCTAAAGACTGCATTGAGGGGCATCCAATCTGAAAGAAGCCATCTGGCTTGGCTAGGAGAGAACATAGGTGAAGGGGTCTCCATGGATACTGAAACTAGGTAAAACAGAAAGTCTGACAAATACAAGACAGGAATGAATATTTGGAAATCTATTTGGGTGTGAGAAAAGCTCAGTGGGGAAGTGCAACCATGGTTCCAAGCTGACTGAAAAAAGCTGGAGAAGAGGGGCAAAGCAGCAGAGAAACTGTTGAGGAATAAAAGAACAAGGGGCATTAAAACTATGTCAAACAAGGAGTAGAGAGGAAACACCAAAGAAATCATACTCTCCAAGGCAGAGAAAGCAAGATGAGTTTGGATTAAATTGAGAGTAAACAGAGGAGGTAGGAAAATCAAAGTAGTTTTAATTATCTTAAAGCAGATTTTGCTCTTTAATATTAGCAAAGGTTTGCACACTTTGAAATTGTCACTTGCAACTGCAAGATCCAGAAGTCTCGATAGATGTAGACTCATATATTAAACTGATGCTATAGTTGACCTTGTTTTCTGAAGGAGAGACAAGAGATTAATTTATATGGAAGCCTTCCAGCCACTAAAAGCACAATTGGACTAGACAAAATATCATAAAATCTGCCTCAGTTATGGGGCAATCTAGCCATTAGTGCTGGGGTGAAAACATTTTGGAGAATGATTAGTGTTGAATAAGAGATTTATAGCCCCAGGAATTGCAGAATGAAACTCTATGGGAATCCCCATTTTCAGGCTTTCTTTTTCTGAGGAGAGTACAGAACTACTGAGGCCATACCAGCCAAGTATCAATGCAGGCTGGTTTTGCTCAGTAACTAGAAGATTGACTTACCTGGCTTGGGTTGGAAGGAGAACTTGTGCCTAGATTAGTTTAGGAAATTGGCACAGATCTTTCATGGTTTTTCAGTTATGAAATGATCATGACAAAGGAGCCCAACTCCCAGTTTCCAAGCTACTTGTGGCTTACCAAACAGTTGATGTTGCTCAGAAAGGCTGCTGATGAGACAAGCTCTACTTGCACACTGGCACCAATTATTTTATGCCCTGGTTCCATGGCAAGGTGATAATGATATGATGTGATGTGCTGTGCTTGTACTTGAGTGCTATACCTGCACTGCCATGGAGGATACACACCCCTGACAGATGTAGTTGATGCCTTGGAGAGCCTACCTAGAACAGAGGCTAGACAAACTTAAAAGAATAAAGTAGGTGTTTATTAAAAGGCCTTCAAAGAGTACACCTTGGGCAGTGCAAAGCCTCACAGAGGCCACACCCAAGATGGACAGCAGTCATGAGTTTCTCAGATGGTTATAAGTTTGGTCTATTGGCATATCAGAGGTTAATTGTCCAATTATAGCTTCAGGTAATGAAGTCATATTTCCCTGGTTTGCTTCCTCCCTGCCCCAGTTCATTTTTGTTCACACTTTTCGGGGCCTGAGGCTGATGGCGTGACCTTGGTTCCCAGGCTCAGAAGGATTGTTTAGTCTGACCAGAATGTGAAGAAAGCTAACTATCATTCTATATAGAGTTCAGAGTTATACACGAATGCAGTACAGAATCTGAAAAATGTAAAAGCTAAAAACTGAAGGCATCACAGTAAGTTTGCCTCAGACACTAAAATATCCATCACTGCTGGGCAGCAGTGCCCAGCAGCTGCTATTGGTCACACCCTCACATGGTATGCAGTGGAGTGCTAGCAGGGCTAACAGCATTGCTTTAGATGAGTATAGAAGCTGACCCACAGTAAACCACTAACTAAGGCTGTTAAGTCTTAATCTGAAATATAAAAGTGAATGTATGTATCCAGCATAGAAAATGTGAGAGTACACTTCCCATAACCAACCAGAAATACATCCTTGCAAATGACACCTAACTCCCCTGCACAGGACGAGATAAAGAAATTGTAAAATGAGCTTTCTAAATATAGGTAGATGTGGATACACACACATTTAGAGAGCTTGAGAATTCTCTCTCAGGCCTGGGCTTCTCTTGCCTCTCAGGTCCATTCCCAGACTGATAAGCTAATTATGGCTTCAGCTAGGGAGAGACTCTCCCAAGATGATAATATGGTCAAAACAAAATAGAATCTGGTGAAAAACAGAATGGAATTCATAGTAAAGATTAACACTTGGTGTTTTTCCTGTGGGACACATCCTGAGGTATGGTTTCATGGATGTTTCTCCCAATTGTCCAATGAGCTACTGTCCTGTTTTAGCTCCACGTAATATGCTTTAAATACGGGCTGTCTGTTCAATAAAGTTGGCCTTTTTTCCCTAAAGAGGTCCATGTGTGTTGCTGTCCTTTTTTTCTCTCTCTCTTTTTTTTTAGCACAGTAACCGCAGGTAGAAGAGTACCAAATAATAAATCACATGAGAATAAAAAATGCTTTTTAAAAAGTCCACCTCCTTAAGTATGCCATAGCATAATTAAGTTCATTTAACAGGGCAATGAATTGCCTCTTCTACCCAGCCTCTTGCAGGATGATCTTGGTAAAGATGTTAAACCATACGTTTTTAAGAAGAAATCACTCTTCAAATCACTCAAACAAAAAGATTGAATTTTATCTTTTTTCTCTCTCAATATTTTTTGCAACACAAAATCAGTAACACAGTAGTCAGCTTTCTATTTTGAAACTGCACGATAGGAGGAGGCTTTCAGATTGGTTTTTTCATTGGTTTGTTTTGTTTTGCAAAAATTACCTATTCTTTATGGTTTAAGTAGAGAAACAGCCTAGCCCTATAAGGAAGCTGGGTTGACAAAAACTTTAGAGAATCTATACAAATCTATACATTAATACATCTGATGATTAATAGTGTGTGAATTTGTCACAACTCAGATCAACTTATATCTATTAAGAGGCAAGAACTTTTATAAAACTTCTAGTCAGAAGAAGACCCAGAACCTCTTTCCAGAAAAAGCGCAGTTTCTCTCAACTGCACCATTCTGTCCTAGAGGTAAATACAGAAAGATACAATGTCCCTACTCTTGCCTCTCATCTAGATGTTGACAGAACAACTACTTTGCTTTTAAAATCATCACTTTGAGAAGTGTAAAGGAAATATAAGAGGATGATAAAATCTGTTAGATAAGATTTGCCACAAAATGCTTGAAAGCCAAAAGCATACATGATGGATGAGAAGGCATGGCATCCTGAAATCCATCAGAAATTTAGAGAGAAGATGCATTGCATACTACTCACAAACCTGCAGTTTTTCCTATGACTCAAAAACTAGTCATCTCAGCTCAAAAATATCCTGGGAACCACAAACCCAGGACAAGCCCAGGTGGGATTTGAATGACCAAAATTCATTCATAATGGCTGGTTGGTAAAAAAAACAGTTGTGGTCCAATTGCAAGTCCCTGTGAGTTCATTCCTGCATGGAAAATCCAATGCAGCATTTGACAATTTGACCAATGAATGGTGATTGATGGTGGCTCTCCAGGAGCTAAGGACCACACAGGTACAAAGCTGCAAGGTTTTCTCAACATATAATGTTACTAGGGTACCTGTACCAATGGCACATGGCAACTTGTAGTTCTGAAATTTTCATTGTATTTGTTCTACAAATCACCATAGGATTTGGCTCTTCAACTTCCTAATGATGCCATCTTTAGGTACCAGTTAACTGACAAAACTCTGTACATGATCATTTTACAGATGAGGAGAATTGAACCTAAGCAGAACAAATGGAACTTAGGATTCTGGGATTTACATTTCATTTCTTTTAAAACTGCTAAAATTCTACTTAAGTCTAATTATACACCTTTAAAAGTAGGATATACTTATTTTTAACATCATAATCTTTGTGGAACCTAAAAATTTTTACTATGTGCTTATAGTTTCTTTCCTATTACTAACCCTTTCTTCAACTTGACCTGACCTGGCTGGGGTTAAGAGCTGTCCCAGGGAGGCTTCAGTCTGTAAGGTGGCATTGGAGGTCCCCTCCACACCCCCACCTGAGTACTGGAGATGTGGCCCCAGTGCAATCCTCACCAGAGCCTCTCTGAGGAGAGAGGAGGAAGAAAGCATAGCTGGAGAGCCACAGACAGGCAGGAACTACAATACTGCTCATGTGCCTCCAGGACAGGAGGAAGAACCAAGCAGAACAGTGCAGAGATGGGCAAAGGACCAGGAGTGTGGATATCACATGGGTACGGCCATCTAATGATCCTGATGCTGTTGCTTAGTGGATAAACTCATATCACTTGTCCCACTGTACTTTTTGTTGTTGCCCATCACAACCAAACCACCTGTACCAGTTCTGTTATGCAGACAGAGTCCTCCAGTGGGCGGACAGCAAACACCAGACAAACATTTTCTGCAAAGCCAGTTCCAGTGGCTTTCCACAGAACTCACCCTCAGGGTTGTACAGCTGACCCTGTTGACCAGTGGTGTGGGCTTTTCTCCCCATCCCTGGCTGGTCACAGACACCATACAGAGAGACACTATGTACTCACCAAGCTTGGCATCTGGGGGTTCAGGGAGCTGAGGTTCATTATGGAGAATGGCTGCACTGAGTTATTGGCATTGCAGAGCTGGGAGAAAGGTGATTTATTCCCAAGAAGAGACAGGGCAAAACTGGAAGAGTGCAATGGGCAAAGCATGGGTGTGTGCACAGAATGGTATGACAGGACATGGGTGAAGTTTGCCAAGCTGTCAGCAGCAGGGGGAGTTGGCATGTAAGAACAGTGTGCATTGAAGATCTGTCATGCTGTACAGCCCCTCACTGACCAAAGTTGTTTTAAAACCAACTTTGTCCTACTATGCAAGGATTTAAAGCATAAGCTCTGACATTAATCCTGAACATTATCCTAATCTTCAATATTAAGTAGCTGCCATTTTATTTCAGTTCTACAGGGATTCTCTGAATTTCTTTCATCAGGAATGGCTAAAACAGTTCAGACACCCCTGTCATCAGTCTGGCACATGTAGTGTATACTGGGACTTCTTCTTTACTCACTCAGATTTATTCTGGTGTAAAACTGACATAATAGAGCACTAAGTCTCCTGCCTCTGTGTTTGAGTTACCAGACCTTAGCTTGCGTATAGAAAAAAATAAATCAGTGTATCTGTTACATATTTCTTGTCTTTCTTATCTCCAGAGGCAAAATCATTTTAGATGCTTGCCCTAGGGAGCAGAAAGACCATGTATTTTCAGCTTTTGTGATATTTGTTGCTGATTGGATCAGAAGATTACACAGTAATCCCAAAAAAAAAAAAATTTTAAAAATTAACCCCCCCAACAATAGTAATTTCCATGTTATAGCTGTTTGAATAAAATCATCTTCAGTGAAGACTTTGCAATGAAATAGGAGGTGATAGAGAGGTTAATTTGGATGTAATTCTTAAGGTTATTTGACTTGTGGCTGGGAGCAGCACTACTGAAGAAAACACGTTAAACCTCTCTGACAGGACTTTATCTCAACCACTAGCAAAGGTCCTGTCAGCAAAGCTATAGCAGTGGTGCACAGTTCCCAGGGAGCAGGGCCAGTGAGCAGCTGATGCAGGCATTGCACACATGGAGTCTCCAGCAGCACAGCCCAGAAGGGTGCTGAACTGTTGCTGTGCCCTCTGCTCTCCCATCATCACTTCTCTTTGCCTAAAAGAAGGCTCATGAAGCTGACTTCATGCCTCCCTCCAACCCCAAACCTCACAGTTTTCTCCTGGTTTCTAAAAGGATATGCAAGTATAACCTTGGATGAGAACTTGTTTCCCCATCTAAACTCTAGTGAAAACATTATTTCTCTTCATTCTTATTCATGCTGCAAAATAACAGCACACACAATGACAAGGGCCACCCTCCTTCCCTCTAAACAAACATACGCTGACACTTGAGTGGTTGTGGTTAAACTGATGAGTGAGCTGGAAGTACAAACTGCTGGCACAAAGGGGTTCAGGGCCAGGCGTGTGTTTCTCACAGCTGTTACCTAGCAAACATGAAATTTACTATTTGAAAAAACAGTCCCTTTTTTGAAATTGTTGCTAGCTTTGAGAAAAATAACACATTTCAAGTATTCTTTGCACATTGTAAGGGAACACAAACAGCAATGGTAAGATTACAAACAACATTTAAGAGATTCTCTGCCAGTCACCTTTAGAAACCTGCTATTTTCTGTAAAAGGATTCTGCTTTTTTCCCATTAAATCCCTTCTATCTCAGGTCTTCTCAGTTCTCTGTTTCTGCTAGGGGGGGAGAGGTATGTTAGCAATGTAATATCATGTCAGGAATGTGATGTGGCATACTACTTCAGCACAGTTTTAGGAATCATCTGGGCTGAAGTCAGATATTCCTTTATATTCAATGATCATCTTAAAAGGTGTGTTACACTCTTTTGAGAAAATGAGGGGGAAAAAAACAAGATACAAAAAAAAAAGCCATGGGAAGTAAACTGTAGAGATATATATTTTTTCATGAAGATACACTACAAAAATATGCTATAGGGCCCAAAAGTATGGAAGTTTTCCTCTGTACTCTTTTCTGATAGATGATATATCTTTTCTGATAGATGTTCAAATTAGGAATCTACTTGAGGAAAATACATCTGCTATGATAACAGTCCTTTTCTACATTGAACTATCATCCTCACCTACATTTTCATTGCCTGCCACACAGATCTCTTCCTAAGATGTACATCTGCACCCAGCACTATCAGTGTTAATGTGTCTCAAAACTTTCCAAATGGACCTTTATGTGGTCATCCATGGTGCATTTATCTTCACATTTTTTAATCTAAAAGTTGGCCATCTAGTCCAAACCAGTTGTGCAGAGAACTTCTCCAGTGAGTGGAGGGAGACAAGTGTTTTCACAAGGCAAAGATACACACCTCAAGAAGTGCGTCTGGCACCAATAAGAGGAACTGCCTTCTGGATGAACCTGTGTCAGCTCATTAAATGTGGAGACAGCTAGCTGAGACAAGCTCAGACTCTACATGCCAGAACATGGGTGAGATAAAGCTCATCACAAATGTAACATGTAAGACACTGCAGCTGCTGTAAGGCTCAGATTCACTCCATCTTTGTTTAGGTAAACTTCCAAAGTACCTACGGGAGAAGTCATTTGCCTGAGGGACTTTCTATAAAGACTGGAGAATGACAGGCATGTCCTGAGAGTGAGCCACACCGCAGGACTACACAAAAGAATGTGAGAGAAACGCTCAAATTCTATCCAGGTCACCAAAGAGCTCCTGAGAGACTATGGATGAACCAAGTGTGATCCTGTTCCATTTCAGGCAACCTGGACAAGGGGTTAGCATAACGTGCGATGAATCCTAGCCTAAACTCCACTAAACTGGATTTTCACATGTAATGCACAGCACTAAATATATTGTCAGACCTTGACATAAGATAAACCATACCTAACTAAATATAAGGCAAGTTCATAATTGCCTGACATGGTAGCTCTTAGAGACTTTTTTTTACAGCAGAGGAAACCAGATGTTGACTTTATGGAGGTGATAAACTGTTTTAGAAACCATAGTACAACAGGATTTCAGCTGTTCAAACAGATTCTGCTAAGTCATCTGTCTATGTCCAATGAGAGAATCTGCCCTTAATGACCATGCTTCTGCTTATTTTTAACTGGCAACTTAAAACCATCAGTCAGCATGAAGCTCTGGATCCAAGTGGTTACCTGCTATGTTTATTAATTTCAGTACAGAGCCATTTAGCTTTGGATTTTGGCATTCAGGTCTATGCATGATATTCCCTGGTACTTCTGCTCATCTTAATGTAGTGCATGAACATATGTACAGAGCTTGTGTGTCAGACCAAAGCTACTGAAGTGTTTCTGTTCCAAAGCATCAAAGTCAAGAGTTTGAACAAGTACTTAAACTAGCACAGCAGGAGTCTGGCTAACCCATAAAGTCAAGTTGCTTTGGTTTAGCATTCTTGCCCACCCCACACACTCTGATCAGCTGTATCACCACTCTCAGGGTAAGCAGACTCAGCTGAATGTAAAAAACACCTCTTTTTCATCAGTCTTCCCAAGTCCAAGCCCTCCTTTGAAGTGCAGCTTCTTGGTTATTTCTGTGTTTACTGGTTTAACTGCTGTTACCTCAGTCCTGCTGGATCATAAAAGTAAAGTCAATGCTGCTGCTAACCTAGGCTGGACTCCAGTGTGCAAAGACCTAAGGCCAGAGCTAATCCTTCAGTTTAACTCTGTAAACCTCATTAGTTAAAACCAGATACCCTTCCTCATCCTTCTTACCAAACTGTCCATACAGTCATGCAGGAGTTACTTAATGCCATATAGCTGTTCATTCATCTTCTTTCATTACTAAGAAGACAACAGCATTCCACTGATATTTGAGGAAAACATAAGCAAATAATACATAAGGATAAATTATGAATATGAAGTAGTGCAATTCATTCAAGTGAATAGGACTAATAGCTACTTTTCTCCCTCCTCACACATGGTGGAGATTTCTGTGCTTCTAAATAATGTTATTATAATTACTATTAATATAACCATAATTAGGTTTCATAGAAATTGACTTGGGGCTCTCCCTGGGTCATTGTGGACATTTTCCCATCACCACTGATTTGCAAGTGCTTTCCCACAGTCTGATTTTTTTTTTCCATGCTAAGGTAAACTTATCTCACTTTGAAAGAACATTAAAACTAAATCTATAACAGCATGTGGTATTTAACTGCCGGAAGCTGAGGATATTATATACAGAAAGTTTACTGGAAGTCTCAGAGCTCATAGATTTCTACATATTAGTTATGACAAATATGTAGAATACAAATATTTAGATTTTGAATCATAACTCAGGTGGGTTTTTGTGACATCAATTTTATCTCCAAAGGAATATTATCACAATAAAGGCAAATGATACTGGTTTTTTCCTGTATAAGAAAAACATGATTTTTATAAAAAAATATGTGCTGACTTGGTAAACTGCTTTGTTGTGCTGGAAGGTAGTACAAGATTTATTCAAAATCTTAATCTGGGTGTATATATAGAGACCTCAGAATAGGATGTGAGGGGGTGTGTATACATATATGGCTTTAATTCTCAAAACATTACAGTGATAACAACAAGAAAAAAACTGGGATTGTTTTGCCCCAGTTAGTTTGTTAAATGTTCACACTAGTAGATATAGAATAGTTACTAACTGGAATAGTTACTAATAGTTACTAATAGAATAGTTACTAACTGGAAAAATAGCTCTTGATGTTGAGACTGTTATATATTGGTTGGAGATAAGCAGGAGTTTCTAGACTTAAACTAGAACACACATAGGTAAGTAGGCAGATGATTTCAAGCAAAGTCAAATTGTCTCTTTCTTGCAATAGAGGGAGTCATAAGATAGGAAAAACAGTCATTTTTCACATGTTAAGCAATTAATATGTGTTTAGCAGCTTTAGTTTTCCAATTACTTGAAGCAGGAATTTGGAGTCTGGCATAATATAAGCATGATCCCACTGATCTGTGTTTGGATTTCTCTGTGAAATGCTGCCCACAGCAGAGCAAGCTGATAGCCTGAATTTGAAAGGAAATGAGGATTATTTAATTAAGTTCTCTGTCAATCCTTCCCTAAGAAGTTTTGAAGCAGATGGCCAGTTGAAAAAAAAGAAAGGTAAATGGGACTGAAGTCTTTGCAGTTGGAAGGTCCTGGAAGATTTTGGAAAAGCAGTAAATGCAAAACGAAGGAAGGATTAAATATGGCATAGCCAGTGAGAAGACAAGTGAACTCAAGTTGCCTGTTGTACTTGGCAGCCCCTCAGCAGCAATGTTTAGATTTGAAATTACTGAATGCTACTTTTTTTTTAATATAATTATCACAGGGAGCATGAAAACTCTTCCAGAAAATGAAAACTGATTCTAAAATGCCTACAGTATGATCCATGGAATAGTATCCCAGTACATCCAAGGAACCAGCATCCTGGCAGCTCAGAATCAGCCACAGTACATGTTTCCTCTCGCCCAGCCCAAGGGAGAAAACTGAGGACAAACTGGGACAAAAAAAAAGGCTTTTAGGAAATGAGGGAGGAACATTTTGAGAAAAGGGGAAGTCCTAGGGGCCATGAGGGAGGCTAGTGCTCTCCCAGGTGAGGGTAGAGGGAATATGTAGTAACACAGACACAAATTGATAGGAAATGAGATTTAAGTATTTCTGCATGTGCATTTTTAATGTGGCTTCCTGCTTACTAAACATAATCATCATAGTACCACATGTTAGCATTTTTACTGACCTGAGCTTTTGCAAAATCGTCTACACATGTACATCTTATTAACCCCACTTTACTCAACATCAGGCACATAACATTATTTTTAGTAGTAACAGGAAGGGCACTTTAGGGAAAAGGAAGAACAAGAGGTGGAAATTGAAAATTTCTTTTTCTCTCCTAACATAAGATTAGATTTGGGCTTGCAGTATTTGGATTTGAAACTACTGCTTGTAATTTTTTTCATATAACTATTACAGTGAGCATGAAAGCTCCTCCATCAAATTACAACTGATTCTAAAATACCTACAGGATCACCAGAGTCAGGAATTCCTTTATGTTTTGCATCACCTCAAAAGAAAGCAAGCTTGAAAAATGTTCTGCAATATAACAGATGAGTTTCCAGACCTACAAGGAAGGGAGAGCAGTATGGTAGTGCCAATTTATTTTACTGCATTCTTTATTGCTGTGCATCACATTTAACTTTCTCCCATTGCTTTCATGATACTTCTGTTTTTACCAAACAATGTATATTCTATTTGTTTGTTTCTGTAATAAAATTTGTTTTCTGTAATAAAATTTGCTATCATAATACCAAGAATAAAACACTGACTAGTAATAGTTGTCAATAGAAGATGCTGGAAGCCCTGAGGTAAAAGAGCTGTGGGGCAGACAATTTGGAGACCAACCTGCATACAGGAGAAAATGTTCACTTGTTTTCCTAACATAGGAGTAGTGGTTTTATGCAATGATATAGAGAGTTTATAATACCGCAGAAAAATCTGTCTAAGTGTATGGATATTATATACATAAATAACAAGTTTTTTACATACCTTACTCAGCCCTTGACCCAAGTCTGATCATGAGTGCCCTGGGTCAGTCCTTGCATTAGATGCTTCATCTTTTCTTTAATTATTTTATAAATATTGCCATTT
Organism: Rhabdornis inornatus; assembly: GCA_013397075.1. Classification (NCBI taxonomy): domain Eukaryota; kingdom Metazoa; phylum Chordata; class Aves; order Passeriformes; family Rhabdornithidae; genus Rhabdornis; species Rhabdornis inornatus. The sequence continues at coordinate 807,506 of VWZS01007728.1, read as the reverse complement.
AATTGTATGGAAGGTTCCACTGCAAGCTTTTGCTAATGGCTAAATTTGGCAGCCTATTACAGACTACAGGCAGGCTACATTCTCAGTCTTGTCCCTTTATTGAGTTTATTTAAGGCTTGATGGCCAAGTTTACAAACTTAGTCTAGGACAACTTACGGTAGATAAATTCTACCACATACTTCAGATCCCAAAGACATAAATAAGACTTTTTCCATTAATCTTTTGGGACAGTGACTGAAGACATAAAAAACCTTTCTGTTTCCTGGCACCCTGGGTCTGCACTTGGCTAATGGTATATATTTTCCTCTTGTATCACTTGTCTTACAGTACTCTTTGCTTAACCACCACTCACACCCAAACTCTCTGTCTTTTGATCACAGTTTGATTGCTTTGCTACTTTGCTGACTAGATTCTCATAGCTTACAGGCAGCTGTGATTGATAAAGCAGTTCAGAACTAGACCTATCAGAGTATAATTTAGGAAAAAATATAATGATCTCAATCACAGTATGAGTTTAGAAAAAGTTACAATTCAGAAAAATTACTAATGCTTTTTTTGTACTGAAAGGATGCCAAAACAGCTTATGCACTTTTCAGCTATCTGTATTTGAAATTTGAATGCTCTTCCTGAATGCTTTCTTCTTATCTGTAAAGATTTAGGAAGTAAAATCACAGGTTTTAGGATTGTTAAATAGAAAACAATCTGCCAAACATGTTATATTACCTTCTTTACAAACTAACCAATTTTTGTATGAAAAACAGTTCCAGAGTTCTTTTGATTCTTAAATTTCCTGTCCTAGAATCACCGTTTTCTCACATTTGGAAATTTAAATTTCTAGCCTCAGTTTTCTTGTGCAAAAGTTATCCATGTTTGTCCTTGAATCATTACTGCCAGTTGGCTGAAGTGAATTTTTACCTCCACTGGCATTTACCTCTCTTGCAAAAAACAAACTGCATTGTATCCCTCTCTGCTTTTGTTTCATTAACTTAAATACAACGATCCTTTTTATTCTCTTGACATAAACAGGTTCACTGTTCTCCTGACTCTCTCAGTACTCTCAACTCCCAGGCTGAACTGCTAACCTGTTCCTGGCACAACTTCAGCCCACACCATCCAGTTTTCCTCTGGACAACACATGGTTCAAGGGATAGAGCAAGTCATGGACATTTCCAGGAGATGTTTTTGGATGGATCCTGGACTTCTCTTCCAGGTGTGGCACTTGGGAATAGGTAATGTATTTTAACCTTTTGAGACATTTATTTTCATATGAAGGCATAGCCACAACATTTCAGACATTAATGACACTTCATTTAGATGCTGGAGATACTCTGATTCAGTTGATGATTGCATTTTCCATTGTCATGAACATACACATGTATGATACCACATCAACTGACCTTTTGCCATTGTGGCCCTTAGAAGCTGCTTTAGTTTACACTTCAACTTAGCTGAACTAATAGCTGAACTAATTTTTGATCACTCATTTCAAAGTATTTTTCAATGACTCACCTTTTCAATAACATCACAACATAAAGTTAGTCTTATATAGTACCATTTCTGATGGGTTCTGTAAATGTTTGATGCATGTTCTTTATAATACCAGGCTCAGGAATATCTAGATTTTAACATTTCTTCTCCAGTTTATATCAGAATGACAGGAATTGCATCTATGTCTAAATCAAAATCTGAGGGGAAATCTCCAGCAAATTTATCTACTCCCTTCAGGAAACTTTCTTGCTCTTTTTAGGAATCAGCCATCAGAAGTGACAGTAAATTAGTAAATCAGTAAAACTAATTTTTTTCCTTTCGAAGTCCCTCTTATAGGGAATACCCATTTATGGGCTTTAGCATTTAGCTATCTATTCCACTCCAAACTGCCTTTAACATTTCTTCTGAAAATGCGATTTCAGATTATTTATTTCTGAACATTTTATGCTTTACAAAGATGACTGCTCTTCACCATGTTCCTGTTGTTCCTGTAACATCTCCTTTCATATTCTGCATTGGTTGTTCTTCTTGCTTTAGTGCAAACCCCTTAAAATTACTGTATAGACACTTCAGTTGCTTTTTACTGTTTATAGAAAAATTCTCAGACAGACAAGACACTGTCCTTGTTATATTCTCTTTTAATTAATGTAAATACATCCTTCTGGCTATGAATGTTTTCCTACTCTTTAACCTATTCTTTTTTTGTCTGTGTGCTTTTCAATCAAATTTTGTTTTCTTTCTGGTAAAACCAGACGTATTTTCCACTCCTTGCAATTTTTCTCACTTCATCACTCACATAACAGACTCCCAAGAGGCCAGTATCCCTGTGCTCAGTACTGAGCATAAATGTTTTCTAGGAGACGGATGTCCCAAAGTCTCTTTTTTTTCCACAAAAACAATTCCTGCGACTATGACACATAATTACAGGAAAGGTGAGCTGCAGAAGTTACTGCAGATCATCAGATCCAACCAGACCACCAAATCTAACCATGCAGTTCAAGGCAAAGACACATGACAGGCTGTGGAAGCAGCAGTAGGAAGTATCAAAGGCAGGAGAAGAGAATAGGAATGACCTAGGAATAGGAATGCAGCACGTGATTCTGGAGGCCCTCTCTATCCACATGGATGACAAGAAGGTAGTCAGGTTGCTCAAGCATGATTTACCTTTAGTGAAATTATTTATCTTCTACAATGAAACAACCACCTGGATAGGTGAGGGGATAGCAGTGGATCCTTGACTTCAACAAGGCTTTATGCACTGTCACTCACAATGTCCTCATAGGCAAACTCAGGAAGTGTGACTGGAGGAGTGGACAGTGAGGTGGATTGAGAACTGGCTGAACAGCAGATCCCAGAGGGTCATAATCAGTGGCACATGTTGTAGTTGGAGGCCTATCACTGGTGGTGTTCCCCAAAATTCAATACTGGGCCCAGTATTGTTTAACGTATTGATTACTTGGATGAAGAGTGCCTCTGTGATGGATCAAAATTTGATTGGATGGGCTGGCTGAGACTGTGACCTATTGTTTCCCAAAGTGGGTTTGTGCCGCCTGAGGGAAAATGATGATAAGAAGCAGATCCTGCCAAGGTGGGATAATGCTTGTTATATTCCAATCTTCTCCCTCCCGATAAAGCACAACTGCATCTGACAGTGTAAAACTCCCCCAAGGGAGGTATTGAATCATTCCCATATATATGAGGAATTTTTTATATATATGAACTCTTGAACCGTTGAACTCTTTGTTGCGTGGTCCCCCACTCCCAAGGGATCAAGACTGCAAGTCTCACTCTGGCCACGGACACTGAAATCACAACTGTTAAGACTTGTCATTGGATACACAGGTGGTGATATCTTCCCTCTCCACTATCTGATCTTGTTCCCTCCTTCTCTTTATCTCTTTTCCTTATATTTTTCTTCATTGTATTTTTATGTAATTATAGAAAATCAAAATTACTACATATCTCCTTTCCCTTGCAACCAAATTGGTTTAAAAGAAACCTGCCTCAAATATACACTGGTCATTCAGTGTCATTTCATTCTAATTCACCCGAAAGGATCTATCAACAAGAACCTCAGTTACTCTGCCTCAGAGTTGGAACATAACAGCCTCCTCAGTAAGTTTGCTGAGCTGGGAGGAGTGGCCTATTCCCCAGAGGGAATGAATGTATTGAATGCTGAATGTATTGAAAGCATCTAGAGATTAGCAGTTCATTATGATTCTAACACACTGATAACAGCTTCTTGGGACACTCTCATCAGAGACAAAAAAGAGTGAGTAAATGCTGACAGCTCATAGAGGTGAGATGTAGGATAGGATTGAAAAACTCATTGCTTAGATGCCCTAAAGGATAGAGAAAGGCATGCATAAAAATCAGCTTTAGCTCTGAGCTTAAGAAGAGATCAGGAGACAAGATGAGTTTTCAATAGCCAGTGTCATTGTCCTACAACAGGACACCTGTATTCAAGCATCCTGATGCCTGCATGCTGGACAGACTACCTGGGCATGTATGTCCTGGTGCTTGTCTGTGGAAGTCTGAGAGAACATATGTGAAATCAGCAATGTTCTAAAGTAAATAATCTTCCAATCCTGTTTTCCTGCAACTGCTGCTTCTTGCTCTTTCACAACCTGTCTCTTCTAAAGCTCCTTTCAACAGTGTAAGATTGCTCTTGGAGCCGACTGGAATCTGCTATTCCCTTGACTGAAGTCCATTTTGCTCTGCCTATCCTCATATGCCACATACTCCAGCTTCCTCACCAAAGGGTTTAGAATCCTCTTCAGTCTGCTGACAGCTCCCTGATACAGGCCCGGGCCCAGCCTTTATAAAGCGTTTGGGATGTGACCTCACCAGTGTTAAGCGGAGGGAAAATGGACAAGGTAAACAAAGGCTGAATGAGTAGAGGATGAATGAAAAGAGATTCTTCATTTCCTGAGCATCTCTGCCTTGACTCCATTACCATCACTGATCTGTTCCAAGTCATTTGTCTGCAGAGGTGGGACAACCAGAGGAGACTTCTCTGGTTCATCAGTCTACAAATGTACATCAACCTACATCATGGTCACCTTTCAAGAATACCACAACAGCCAGTATGTCTATGGCTTCCTTATGACCTTGGTACATGAAAATCTCTAACATCTTCCACTTACATGCTTCCAGGTACCCTCAGTTTATTCTATATGTAATTCGCTTATAACATTTATTCATCATCTATTAATTTTACATGAAGTACTTATAAATGCACCCTTCATATAAAGTATGATTCATTAATCTACAAAAATTTATTGTTTGTGGGTTGTCTTATATAAAATAGATCTTTATTATTAACAGAATGAAATTACAACATCCTGTAAAAATCATTCATGATTATGAAGACAGAGAAACTACACTGACATACTTAATAGTACTAGAAGTTAAGTAGTATAGCTATTATAGTGTATATATAATATATAGGTTTTTATGGCTGAACAGCTTTTGGTTTCATTCTTTATTTAATAGCTATTTTCATCCACTACATCGCACTAACTTCCATCATAATTCTCTATAAATCATGTCACCCCCTTAAATGCTGCAATTAATTGTTCTACTTGACCAAAGAAACAAATATAGCCATACCTATATATAATAGTAAAATATCCAGGAGAAAATTTCAACAGATAGTCCCAGACAATTTGTACTGAAAAATAGTTAAATTACAACTTTGAAGTGTAAAGCAACTGCAAATAGGAATTGTGAAATGTAAGAATACTTGAAGAAAAAGTACATAGCTGAAAAAAAAGGATAAATTCAGTGAGGAAACTGCTTTTTCACTCCTAAAAGATTTTAAGACCTGATACTCATTTGATATGAAATACTGTATTTCTATGAACTTCCAGTACTTGATTTAATGGCGGGCTGATTTATGCCACTGGACAACCTTGTTCAACATCCCTTAATGTTACATAGTTTGTCTCAGAATCTCTATTCTACAATTTTTCTCAAGACTTCAGCCTTGCCTACAAGGTTACCTTGCAGTAGGAATATTCATTTTATTCATGTCACACTTATGGGGATGTTTCATCCATGTTCAGTGTGATGATTTTTAGTTCACCATGATGCCTCTGCATACAGAGAATGGAATTTATTTTGAATTACATGATCATCTTGGGAAAGAGGATTGCTTGTCTCTTCACTCCTCTTTCAAACACCACTTTTTGTGGGACAGCTTCTATGATGACTTGGAGGACACTTAACAAACTAAGTTGGAAGTCAATGTAATTCTGAGTATGAAATCAGGATTTGTTTCCAGACATCACTTACAATTGTATCAAAGTATAATCCTGATATAATTTTTCATACTCTTTTAAAAGAACTTTCTGTACTGCAACCTCAATGTCTGAGAGCAGGATACAACCTGTAACTTCTGTCTTTGATATGTCCCCAGGGCATGACTGCACCTTTGGGGGCCATTCACAGCTGCCAATGGTGGTTTCCAAAACAGCACCTATGTATTAACCCTGGGATTAACTCAGTTGGATAGAGTATGGTGCTAATAATGCCGAGGTTGTGGATTTAATCCTTGTATGGGCCTGATTTAAGAGTTGGACTTTATGATCCCTGTGGGTCTTTTCCAGCTCAGAATATCCTGTAACACCTGTATTATCCCTGTAGTGTCAGATGGACAACAGTGGAAGCAGCTGTTAGAGAAGATTTATTCTCTGCAAATCTGCTTCCAGACTTGTGAAGCACTGACAGGTACATTCAGTACAGGAGCTGCAATGTAACCAGAAGGGAGATCACAGTTATTGCTTGCACCGTGGTTATCACTTTGAGCAAATGCTGGAATGCAGAAAAGCATAATTTGGAAAGCTGACAAGTATAACTTTGAGAGTCAGATTTGTCTTTGACAAATTTAACTCAAAAGATGTGCCTACCAATAGAGCACAACCATGCTATAAGTACAGTATAGTAAAACAGTAGTTTCCATCTAAATACAGCTTTCATGTCCACACACAAAAAATAATTACATTAATTGACATCACAGGAGTCTGGGAAGTCAGATGAAAGGGAGGTCAAATCGAATTGCCCAACAACAACTAGACTAACAATATATACTTTACTCTCTCATGACTTCTAAAATTTTCTGATCCATCTAATTGCTACTGTGCCAAAATCTAGTTAGTTTGTATTTTATCTTCCAGAGATGTACCAGCCTCAGACCCACAGTTAAAGAAGCTTTCATGATTACTTAATGAATTTAATTATGTAGTCTTTTTTAAAAAAAGTTTTCTATTTAGTGAAATATATGGTGGATTACAATTGTTAAGAAATTGTATTCTTCAATACAATGCAACTTCTTATGCATGGTATTTTGGGAACGTTTTCAGACATTATCGATAACAGGTATTTTCATATACATCAGCAATACATGCCTTTCTGGTTCTGTGGATCAGGTAACACCATTCTAACTGAGTTTCAGTATCAAACTGCTCCCAGGTCAAGTACTACCATGAATACCACTGATGGAGATCTAAGGTATGCTTTAATTTCTGCAAAATTTACATTACTGTAAACTGATGTCAGTTAAACTCCTGCAGAGCATGAGCACTCAAAGTATTTAAAAAGTTGGCAGATTTGACAGAGAAAACATTTAAAAATCAATGTGTCTTCTGTATTTCTGGTGCTTGCCTTCAGTCTCTCCCTTCTTAGCAGAGCCGTCCTTGTGCTGTTTTTCCTGGACCATTTACTACCTGCCAGTTTCCTCATTAGTTCCACCATTTGATCAACTCTAGAAGTTAAAAATGACCACAAACTGTGGCTAGTAGGTTGGGAGGAGAAAGCTAGGAATGCGTGGGAAGAGTGTAACAGAAGACAGGAGAGAAGAAAGACTGCAAGGAAGCATTACAGGTGTTTACTGGTTAAATCTGAAACCTATAATGTGCTAGGAAGAAAAAGGAAGGACGTTTTCGAAGTTTTCTTATTGAATAGCCATAAACTTAAACACTTTAAAAATTATTAAGCAGAAGTGGGTTGATACGTAATGGAATCAAAAAGGCCAGTACAAGAATGCTGAGTCTATAGATAGTTTCAAATTCTTATACTATTTCTCCTCAGCTGGGAAAAATATTTCTCATTTAAGAAACAAAATCAAAGAAACCTTGAAATCCCCAATACAAACAAGTTTACTTGTACTGATTATGTGATGCATGATTTATTGTGTCAGATCCTAACAACATTCCATCTATCCAGGATTAGCAAATACTGAGAGCTGAATTTCTAGTGCCATTTCAGAAATCCAGACTTTCTCTGCCTCATTTATAACTCTTCGTGTCCCTGTCATGGTCTAATCAGAGCTGGCAAGAAAGTACCACACAGCCATTCATTCCTCACCCCAGTGGGAAGAAAAACTGGAAAAAGTAAAACTTACAGTTTGAGATAAGAACAGTGTAATAATGGAAGCAAAAGACAGTAGTAATAATAGTAATAATAATAGTAATAATAGTAATAATAATAATGTAGTGAAAAGCAGAGAGAGAAGAAGAAAAACCATGAAAAACAGGTGATGCATAGCACAGTTGCTCACCACTCACTCACTGATGCCCAGCCCATCCCTGTGATCATTGGCTCTTGGGCAATTCTCCCAACTTATATACTGAACATGATGTTCTATGGTACAGAATATGCCAGTCAGCCACCCTGGCTATGCTCCCTCCAAGCTTTTCGTGCAAATCCTCACAGGCAGAGTATGGGAAACTGAAAATCCTTGATTTAAAGTAAGCACTACACTTAGCAACAACCAAAACATCAGTGTGTTATGAACATTATTCTCATAATAAATTCAAAACACTGCACTGTACCAGCTACTGGAAAAAAGTTAACTCTATCCCAGTCAAAACCAGGACATCCTCAAATTAAATACACTGGTAGGAAACATCTTTGACCTGCCATATAAAAGATTCCCAGCAAGTATAAACCCTTTTTGCTTGGAGCTTTTGGTAAAAGGCTGTATTGTGAACTAAAGGCCAAGTGACAAGAAATCAGTGTTTTCAGTTATTATAATTTTTCATGTACTTTACATGGGATCTGTGGCAGGTGGCCCACACTGAAATCAAGAGTCTGAACTACCAGCTAGAGTGCAAATATTTGTGTTCTAATGTCTATCTAATGTTCAGAAAAGAGTAACACAGTGATTTTGTGGTATTTTTGAATGCCACTTTCAGAAACCATTTCACCTATGGATCACCTAAGAGCAGTCATGGCTTAGAGGTGAAAACTTCTGTTTGTATGTACTTGCATAGCAGGTCCCTTTCCAGGACCTCCTGCTCTTCTGTACAGCTGCAGCAAAGCTGACTTGCTGTAAACAAAGCCTGAAATTGTTCCTCAGAGAAGGTCCCAACATATTGGACACACTTTGGATTATCTGCCTTGGAATGCTGAAGTTTTTAGAGTACACAGGTTCTAATCCAATCACAAGTTATGGTATTTTTCCTTTTATTTCACATGGTAAAACTGTGACTGTGACTGTCCTGAATTTCTTGTTTGATGGCTCAAAAATGGAATTTATTGTTGCCAATACTTGGAAGTGATTGGGCAAAGCAGCTTAGATTGGAAGGGACTGGAGGGTGGGTGTGTAACTCATGAGCGGATTTGGATCTCAAATTTCAAGGGAGAATGTTCATCAGGAAAAAAATGATTACTACAGTTAATCAAAAGTAATTAAAACATGTTGTCCTTTCTCCTAAGAGAAAGTTATTTATATATGAACTGTTGTTCTGCACTAGCAAATTATGATTTCATTGCCTGACAGATACACTTGACCAAAGCTGAAAACAAAAATAGGCTTCTTGCCTCAGTTTCTTCCTAAATGTCACTGCATAATGTGATTTGCTAGATGCTAGCAAGAGTGCACATCATAGTTACAAACTTGCTTTTTTAAGTACCATCTGGAATGCATGTGTCAGAGCAGAGCCCGAGGAGAAATTCAGCAAAGCACGGAGTGCTGCATACAAATCAGTGCTTGTGGCAGCTCTTGAGAAAAAAATATTGGGACAGGAAGATCAGTTACATTGTCTGTCTCAGGCCAGGGCATTCAGGGCACTTTCCAAGCTGGGTTAAAAACAGCCCAAAACTGCAAAAAAACACTAGTAATGGAGAATTTTTTTTTTTTTTAAGAATTTACCTTCATGAGAACCTAAGTGCAAAAGGTTGAAAAGTATTTGACTTAATCACAAACATTTGAAAGAGCCATGCAGTAATTTAATATATTATTAATAATGAAGAAAACTTATTTATGGTGCTTTAAAATTGATAGGTCAGTGGATGGAACTCAATGGACATGAGTTCCAACACACACTGTACTTTGATCTTCCTTATTTACTGTACTGTAATTGCTTTAATTCGTAACAGAATATCTGAAAATTATGCTGAAGTTTAAATACCGATTTGTTCATGAAGTGTATTTATCTCCACAGTACAAATGAAACATTTGTATATCAGGCAATTAACCTTAATTTTAGACCATGCAAATGAATTGTCTTGATTTTTAATTGTGATGGAAGGAAGCCTTCTTTTTAGATGAAACAGAAAAATTTCAAACTGAATATACATTGGAAAAAATAATAATATTAAATTAGACTGGCATAATTTTAAAATACATTCAAGAATAAATTAGAGGACAAGATTACTGGCTGATCTTCGCAGTAGTCACATACTGCCATGCGAAACAGATGTAATAACAATTCAAATCCTTTAGATTTAAACTGAGCCAAATTTAGACTATAAACTCTCTGGGATTTGCATATATTTCCTTCTTTGAAGTGTGTACATTTGAAACTGTATAATAACAAAGAACGGAAAAACTGGAAACTAATCTTTGAAAAAACTGAAAACTGAGTCCTCTGGAAAAGACCGGACCTATGTTTTTAACTACACAGTAGGTATTACCAAAAATTTAACTAGAACTTCCTAGTTTTGTTCTCAAAAAGGATGTCTTTTATAGAAAGAATTGCTTGCTCAAACAGCACAGAGCATGAGAAAAACAATAGACACATTTTTATTACTTTATTTTTTTTTAATGGGCAACTATTAAGGAATCAGTAGTGACAACTAGAGAAGAAATAAAAGTAATTCCTTCCCATCGTTAATTTCTGCTCAGTCAATGGCAATATGATGTAGGGCTTCTAAGCAGGTAATTGGCACACACAGGCCCATAGTAGCTAGAAAGGCAATTTTCACCAAACCTCAGTGTCTGGTGAGCCAAAGAAAGAAGGATTTCATAGTAAAGTGGATGTGAGGTAAGCACTGAGCAGGGCAAGAGCCAGAGCCAGGCTGTGCTGTGGATCTTTCAGCAACAGTGTGGGTCAGGTGTGAAGTGCTGAGGTTTCTGACTCGCTTCGCTGTGCTGTCACTCTACTGGCATGGCTATTTCCTATAGCAGCAAATGATGCAGCTGTGCTGGTCCACACTTTTGGTGGACTTTGATGCAATGCAGTGCACCAGCACTGTTACACTAATGCAAGGGTCTTATCAGCAGGCCAGCGGTCAATGGCCTGGATACTCCCTCCTTGAATGCCAGGACCTCTGACTCCAGATGCAGATACAGGATATAGTGATACAGCAAATGTTTTCTTGCAGAAGAAAACCCTTGAAATATTACTACACCTGGCAGAAATCCATGTGGGACATACAGAGAATCAATGTTTGTTCTGAATAAAGGTTCTAGTGAGACATTATGAACAAAAATAAATGCTGAAATCTTATCTAAGGAAAGAGAACCAGGAGACTGAACCTGCATGTTTTTACATATTATTTACTGATGTTATCATCCCCTAAGATATATTATCTGAGTGCCCACAAATAGCAGTAATACTCCTTAAACCCTCAGTAGGCAGATTTTCTTGGTATCCTGACATTATCTTTGTAAACTGATGATCCATTGCACTAGGAGTATAGTTTGTACAGTTTCAGAGGTTACTTTAATGAAGTTTTTGAATTTTGTGTCTCTTTGGGCCAAAGGTGTTCATTCAGAACGGTATGTACTCATAGCATCAGACTTCCTAGTGCCTGACAGAGACCAGAAAAATCCCTGTTCCCAAAGCAGTCCCTGTTTTCCCTTTCCATTGCTTTTACCGTTGCATTGATTTTAGTGACTGACTCCTTCTGTTTAGAGTCCTGTTGTAGCCTTACTTTCCCTCTCCATTACATCATACGTGGCCATCATAAATTAGTAAATTAGGACCAAGAAAACCTTTCTGTATACAGTCGAAATCAAATTGGTCCCAACAAAGAAAGTGAGTAGTGCCCGCGGTTGTTCCTGCGACAACAAACTACCCCACAGCAGAAACACCGGCAGTGCCCTGGCAGCAGGGGGAAGTTGGAGGGAGCAGAAAGACCTCACGAGGAGCCGGCAGCGAAACAAGAACGATTGTTTCGCACGTTTCACACCAAGCGAACGAAGGACACACACCCCACTCAGACGGAACGAGGGCGGGGCGCCCTNTGGCTCCGGCCGCCGCGGTTGCTGCCCCCGCCGAAGGGGCCCGGCGGGGCCCAGCCGCAGCCCGGCTCTCGGGGGGCTGCCATCATGCTCGGGCTTGGAGCTGGCTCTTCGGCCGAGCTCTCCCGGCGGGGAGGGCCCGCCTGGTGCGCCGCGACACCTGGCGCTCCCCGGGAACGACCGGGCCGCCCCGGACCCTGCGCGGGGCCGGGTGTCCGGGGCGATCTGAGGCCAGGCCGGGCGCAGCGGGACCCTGAGCGCGGCCTGGCGGCGGCACGGACAGGACCCGAGGGCAGCGGGGAGGAGGAGCTGAGGGCGGCCCGCTCTGTGCACCTGGAGCGGGCACGGGCGCGGGTCCGCAGGGACCTTCCCGGGGGAGCCGTGGGGAGGCCGGGGGCCGCCGCGGTGTATTGATCCCTGTTGATCCCTGACTGTGGGCTCTCTGAACGGACAGCGGGGCTGCTGCGGTGTGGGGAGACGGACAGGAGTAAAGTTTCATTTGTCAGTCTTCTGTATTTAAGTGAAATTTTCCTTCTGCCATGGATGGGGCAGGGTACTGCATGTTCTCACAGCCTCTCTAGTGGCAACGAACTGCCTTCTGGACGCTGTGGCTGTTCAGCTGCAAGTAAAAGGGCCCTTTAAAAATGCCGGCCTTTTGATGAACCAAGATCCTGGTCTTACAGACACAGTTAGAAGTCTTGCTATCGTTTTTAAGATTCCTCTGATCCTGATTAGAAACGCTTCTGTTAAATATAAAATCGGGCGTTGTGCTTTTATCAATAACAAAGGAAACTTGGGGTCACTGTGACTTATTGGCATCTTTCATTGAAAATGGCTTGTCTTTAGATTCAGACACATAAAGAAATTGTAAATTTGGAGAAGTTACCATTTAGGCCCACATTGTGCAAATGTGGGCGATAAGCACGCTTTCTTTAATCTCTTACTCATTAAAACTTGTATTATCAAAACCAAGGGACATCAGAGCATTATTAGGGTCAGGCTTCTGTTTTATTTTATGAAGGTTCATTTGTAAAAATTTGGGAAAGCAAAGCCCACTCATCTAAAGTTTTAACTACAGAGGAAGTAGGTGTCATGGGGTCAATAAAGGAGGAGCAAAAAGTTAGTGAGACCTACAATAAACTTAAATTACCACACAAATTAATCATGTCTTGTTTATACCATGGGATTTCCCACAGAAATGAGAGTATTTGCTTTAGTTACCACATCAGTTTAAATGTGGTAATTTCTTAAAGGTAAAATGTTAAAAAGTTTTTTACATTTGGGCTCTTTCGATGAACAGTGCAGAGAAATAACAACTGCAAAAGATGGAGTAATATAAGGAATTCTGTTCAACTTACCCTTAAACAGTGTGTTAGTACATGGTTTCTGCAAGTTTCTTAGTTTCGCTTGGATCTGGAATTGTACAAAATAGGTTGGGATAATGGAGACAGGGCCTTAAATTAAAAAGATTTCTTTTCTACTGCTTGAGCATTCTGAATGTAGGGGCAAGGGCGGGATGCTTGCTGAGGGTTAGGTATGAATGTGGAATTCAGGGATGAGGGCAACAATGTTCATAGGGTTCAGTAATTTCCAGCTCTCTATGGTACTTGTGAGTGATCTGCCCCTTTTGAATTAGTAACCTTAGTGGGGCACTGGTTGTATCTGATTATGTAGGTGTGTAGTATATTGTAATTGGAGAACAGTGAATGCAGTTCCTGTAATGGAGTGGTGTGGTTTGAGTAATTTATAGATCTGGTAGTGCAACCTCAGCCATGGAGTTTCTGACAAATTGTTAATGCAAGAAACAAGACCTGGAGACAAATGGAAAATGCTGGATGTATTTATCAAAGGTATGTCAAGTCGAACTAGTTTTATCTTTTTCAGTAATTGATTTTGTGGACATAAGAAATGAAGGTGACTTGAAACTGAGCCTTAGTAAAGCTGCAGGTGCCACAAAGAAATATATTAAAATTCAGGTAAGTGTGGATTAACCAGACAATTACAAAAGTGGTTGAAGGAAGGAGATCAGATAGAGTAGTGGTGCAAAGAGGCCTGGAGCTGTAAGGTGATGTTAGTGGAGTTTGTGACTAATTTTTTTTTCAGTAGCACCAGGTGCTCAGTATGGTACCAAAACCTGCCAGGGAGACAGCATTAGTGAGTGCCCACACACGGGAAGTTTAGTGGTGTAAGAAGGACTGGAGAGTTAAGGGGTTATGGGTTAAAGTTGAAGAGTTCAAAGTACAGTTGCAGGTTCAGGGTAGTTCTTCTGAATTCTGGTAGGGCCAGCTCAGACTAGTGCAGGTGCACAAGGTGGTCTCAGCCTTCCCCAGATCACCCAGGGCTGCCTGGGCTCAGCAAAGCAGAAAGAGCATAGATGAAATTATGCAGGTGGGGGGAAACCAGCAGAGCAGAGAAATTGAAGGATAGCATAAGGACAAAGAAATTGACTTGCTGATTTCTTAAACTGAAGTGTGGAGTTTGTCTATTCATCTGTGTGTGACTGTGGTTTTGGACTAGCTTTACAAGGAACAAAAGTAGATGACAGTAAAAAAACAGAAGACTGCACTTCAGTTGCGGAGTGGTGTGTGTGCACATAACCTAACCTTGTCTCTCAGGGAGAGCAGCTGACAAGTGGGTTTAATGAGCTAGAGTGAACCACAGTCAAATCAAAATATGCTCAATGTTCTCCCTGTAGTCAACTCGTAGTTCGTTCAACTCGTAGCCATTCTAATCTGAAGAAGGATTTTAAGACAAAATATGTGTGGGTTGAGGGTTAAGATGAAGCTCATCGTTACCATCTACCAAATTTTCTTAGTGCTACTTTGGAAGGAACAATTACCAGAGTCTCAGATGGGAGAATGAAACAGGCACATTCTGGATCAGACCCTGTGTATGATCAGTATTATATTAGTTCTGCTTTACATTTCACTTACTTTGTGGATAGAAGTAAAGCATTTTTTAAAGTTCTATAGGAAGAAAAATATATTCTAAATTAATCGTGCAATTGTTAGCCAAGTTAGGCAGAGAAAACCTGAGGACTATTGTGGCACATTGAAGCAAATTCAAAATTAATGACAATAAAGTTTCAGGTATTTTAAAAGGTTGATTTGACAAGACCAGGATTTGGTTCTACCTGGCCTTGTGTGAGTATATATTCTTTTTTCCTTAGAGGAATGCAAGCAAGACAGAAAAATGCCAAAGTTCTTAGAACAAGTTTTGTGGTCTGGTTTCATATCCAGTCAATTTCAAAAATAGACAGTTATGTTTTACCTTAGAAGCTTTTGAAGAGCCATCATCTACCCTTTTTCTTTTGTGGATTCTTAGGAGTTTTTCAGCCAATGACATATTCTGTGTGTCTGCCTGAGCACTCTGCCACTCGTAGAAGCTCTTGGTTCCTTTAACATGCATCCCAGTCTCAAATTGTGCCAGAAAATCTATTTCTTCTTTTATGCCACTGCATCAACATACTGTGCTATGAATTAAAGATCAGACAAAAAGCCTGAAATGCAGAAAAGGGAGTATCTGAAAAGAAAGAAAAAAAATGTGGAGGAAGCAGGAGCAGCCTTTGCGACCCGCTTTGAAGAGCTGAGGTGCTGAACAGCTAAACTGTAAAGGTGGGCTTTATGCAGTTGCTGTAACCCAGGTATTGCCATGCAGAGCAGAGCATCTGCTGGAATTTGGAAGTGACAGGAACTCACGTGACAAGAAATTATTTCTTTAGGTAATAGAATCGTTATTTGTTATAACAATTCAGATTGAAACGCACTTAAAAACCATCTGTAGTCTGATTGTCACTGTTTCCCTTCACATATTTCAGTATGGCAAGGCTTCAGTGATGGATGAAGAGAAGCAGAATTAAAGTGATAAATTGTTTTTGTCCAAGTTGTCCAAATAGTTTCACATTTAACAGGAAACATAAGTATGTATGTTTTCAGTTAACTGTACGTTTGAAGTTTTGTGAAACCCATGTTATCTATTTTAACAATTGTGCCAAACTCCACTAATCAAAGTACATTCTTTTGCAACTGTTGCTGAATGCTTTCAAGGGACTAGTGGTTTTGTTTACTCTGTGTTTGTATTTTCCCCTGTTTCTCATGTTCAGGGGTAATTACATGCTTACTGTTGCGTGGTTCTGGTAGCAACTCAAGATATCAAAATGCTGTGCTGGAAAGTTATGTCTCTGCATATACAAAAATACTGAGGCTTTTAAAAATATGCAAGGATTGAATTGTCTGCTGGCCTTAAGACAGTGTGATGTCTTTAAAAAATCCTGGGAGAAAAAAAAGTAGAATACCTTCCTTTAGATAATGTTTATCCAAAATTTATTTCGTTGTGCTTCCTGGAAAAACTTGCTCATGTCCATCTTTGTGCAGTGCTATCCTTAGCCCTCACACAATCTCAACAAATAAAAATGACATTTTAACTTTTTGTCAATTTGCAGCTTCATTATGACTAAAAGCTGTTAACTTCACTCCTAAGAGTAGTTCTAATTCTGTATACTGAGTTAATTTGAGTTTAAGTTGAACATGGCCTTTACTTCCTTTAAATCCTCTCCACTGTTTGGTTATGGATGGAATTGGTGGCCAATCTGTCATTAAGAGAGTAGCTTGTTAATCGCTTCTGTTATGCTACTCTCAGAATGGAAAAAAAAAATTCTTGGACTTGACTTTGAGATGTGCATTTTTTATTTGTTATCCAGATAGCTAGAGGTTGCCTTTATTTCCACTGAATCAGTAATGTCAGAGCTTCTCTTGCCCCTGTACATAAATTCCTAGCAGTGACAATTGTGACTTGCTGTGCTTCCTCTGGCAGTTTTTCTGTAGGTGTAGAGGAGGTAAAAACTGAAATGCGCTTGTTGTGCCTTTCCTGTTCTTCTATTTTGATTCATTTTCCTGGGTTATAGAAACTACTGGAAAAACTCTTTGTGGGGTTTCTTCTGCTTTTTTAAAGCAAACTTTTTTTATCCCTCTACTTGTAGTTAACTGAATCATATGCTTACCTCATGCCTGGAACTGGCATGTTTAGATCATAAAACATCTTGCTGTTCACATTCCCCATGGTTTGATGTGTTGGCATCTTATCAGCCATAACAAAGTAGTTACTAGATAAATAGATAAGTGTCTTTTTTTTTCTGGTGAGGGAGAAAGAAAATGGAATCTTAAGGAAGTTTAGAATTATACAGTCTGTTTTCTCACTACTTTTGTCATTACTTGATTAAAAGAATATGAAATGGAGAATGAATTATAGTGAAGTCCAAAAAGATTAGAGCTGTGTATTTTATAAAGGTGAATCTTTTGCTGGAACAATGTGCAATATATACTGGTATAGTGGAGTAGTAGCTACTGAATTAAAAGTAGAAAGAAATGGAAGTCATAGAAGACTACTGTGGAGTGAAAACTGAGACATGCTTCTTTGCATTAGGAGAGTTTGGTGTCATTATCCTAAAGGTAAAAAGATTAACGATTCTTTTCTCTTGAGGGATAGTAAACATTTCTAAGTTGGGTATGTGGCTGTTAGTGGGTGTTATTTCTGCTTTATAATTCTTCTGTAATACATATAGATGCTATTACGTGGACATCATTTGTAAGTGTTGTCTTCTTAAACATGTTAAACAAATAGTCTGACCTCAGTGGTTGAAAATCAGCCATGTGCACTTCTGATGATGAGGGGGATGTTTACAAGGATGTCCTCATAAAATAAAAGATGTGGAAAGAAATATTTGCCTTTCTCTTTACAGGTTTGCACTTTGTTTTAGACATCTGGGACCATGTTCTATGCCCACTTTGTCCTGAGCAAACGTGGGCCGCTGGCCAAAATCTGGCTGGCGGCCCACTGGGATAAGAAGCTGACCAAAGCCCATGTTTTTGAATGTAATCTGGAGAGCAGCGTGGAGAGCATAATTTCCCCAAAGGTATCTATTTTACACTAATGTCATGTTACCTTGTAGTGAAAAGAACTTGAGTGTACAGGTGGTAGTTACTGTTTGGGTCACTGAAGCAAATAAAGTCCTTAATATTGCTATTTTAGAGGGTGGAAAGGTCTATTTAGATGTGAAATACTCTATTGTGAAACGGGAGGAAATTTTAAGTAGCTTGTTGTTTTTCAGTATTTTTTTTCCCCTCTACTACTCATGACAATGAAATCATTCATCTTAGAACTGATGGTACAGTTGTGACTTTTGTCAATTAATAGATGTCAGTGTCTTATAAAAAAGGCACCTACTTGAAAACAAAACTTTTTATTATTTTTTATTTTGGTTGATACAAATGTTAACAATTTCTATAATGATATACTAACTTTTAGAAGAAAAATCTGAAGTGTAAGCCAAAAGTGTGGTTGTACAATCACAGAGATGCTTACTCTTCTAGAATAGTGATTTGCTTCATTATCTCTTTTGGAGGGATTTAGGAAGAAGATAATATTCATAGACTCATTAGTCAGCTGGAGCATTCTTTTAGAGAAAGGAGAAACTAATAGACACTTCTTTGTGTATTTAACTTTGTGTAACAGTTCATTAGCTGAAATACTAAAATGACATTGGAGGAAATAAAAATTTTGAAATCTTACAGGTTTATGGTAATTCCTGTGTAGCTTACTCTTTCTGCGAGACAGTTATTCCATGTGCCATTCAACACAAATTTATTGTTCTTTCAGCCTAAACTACTTAGTCCTTCTGTGAATTAATTTTTTTTTTTCAGTGTTACGTTCCCACAGTAGATACTTCATTATATAATAAAGCAGTGAGATTGAAGAGGAAAGGAACTTAGAATTGTTTTAGTGTGTCAGTGCTTGTTTATGGGCACTCCACAACTTCCACTGTTTCTGTCTGATTCTCTTTTTAACTGCAGGACAGAAGATGGAGAGGTAGCTAATAGTTTTTAACCAGATTTTACTTAACCAAATCACTATTTATGGCTATCCAACTTTTCGTATTTTTCACTTTTTCCACAACTGAGGTAGCAAAGGTGGTAGAAAAGAAGATGTGGTAAAAATAGGCTTTGTCACTTATTTTTTAACTAGACAGAGCAGTGTTTGGGAATTTCTGGAGTGAGCTGCTATTGATTTAGTGATATTTGACAGGTCATCCATAAATAATATAATAGAACATAGAATATAATATAACTGAACTGTAGACTGCATTCTGTTTCTTCAGATTTCTGCTGATTTTTATACTTGTTTTGGATATTTGATTTTATTGAGAAAATTCATGTGAAGCTGACTGAGATGTCATTTAAGGGAAAAGTGAGGATACAGCTAATTCACTGATTGTGCAATGTGTTTTTAGGTGAAGATGGCACTTCGAACCTCAGGACATCTTTTGCTAGGCGTTGTTAGAATCTACCACAGGAAAGCAAAATATCTTCTTGCAGACTGTAATGAGGCTTTCATTAAGATTAAGATGGCTTTTCGTCCAGGTATCTGTCTTTATCTAAGCGCTCTCTGAATTACATTGATAAATGTATTAAGAAGGCATACAGTTCTGCCTTCCTATGTCTGTATAATTGCATAAAGGTATCGGTTATAGGAAAAGTATTTCTTTCAGCTGGCTGGCTGGCTGAGTTGTCTGCTGAAAAACATCTTTTAACTGAATTCTGAACAAAAACTTCTTCTATTGATGCTGATTCAGTAAAATCCCACTTATGATTTTGGCTGTTGCTGGTGTATGATGTTAAATGGAAATACACTGCATGGTTTTTACCTTCTGTCTGAAAAAGGCCTGTGCCCTACTGCATAGAAGCACAGAAGGGGACTGGTTTCCATCAAGGGTGAGGATTCTTTTGCTATGAGTTACAAAAGAAACATGAAAGTAAGCTGTTTTTTTACCATTTTTATATTTTAGTTTCTGAAAATAATGTCAACTGTAATGTATGCATCAAAGATAGTTTTCCTCTTGTATGTTTGCAACATAATTTACCCTCTATAGTTGCTTACGTAAATATTTTCCATGAAGATGAGGTGCCATATTAATATCTGAAATTACTTTTCCATGCAGGAGTCAAGTAATTATTTGGCTTTCCTTCTTTCATGTCTTTAAAGATAGTTTTGTTTAATTTTGGCCTGGGGAACTTTTTCTCAGCTGAAGTGTTGCTGTGGCACTGATGCTGCTGGATGCTCACAGCTGCTAAATCATATTTACCTTTCTAAGTTAGTGAATGCAATAGATTTAAAAGTTGAACTTGAGGGAGGCTTTTTGTTTTTTAAAAAGGCAACTCTTGAAAGCCAGTGCAGCAGTAACTTGAGAAAACCTAAGGTATGTAATGCCTTTATCTTCATTTCCTGGTCTACAGGTTGTGATTCAGGCATTGAATTCAAGTACTGAATTTTATGTACCTTTCAGTGGCAATTTATTGACTGTTGCTAATTTTTTGTTTACTACTGTGTTTAACTTCCCTGTGATAAGACATAAATTTGTTTTAATATCACAAGGCAATCTGTTTTCCCAATTTTTCGTCTCCTAACAGTGCATGTCAAAGGTGAAGCACCTTAAAATCAAGATTTATGGAAAGTGGCATGCTGGCCAGACAGGAGCTGAGGCACTGGTTTATCAGCTTTGTGCCTTAAACACTGAGTCTTTCTGATCTGAGAATCATTTATATGTTTAATTTTAAGCAGCAGACAAATAAAAATATTGAATAGTCCTGAAAGGATGGACTAGATTTCTTCATTCTTAGTCAAGTACCGTGTACGGTAGAGTGAGCTACAGACTCATACTTGTTCCTGGTCTCTGTGGACAGTGGTTCTTTGATTATTCATTGCAGAGGGGAGCACAGTGAGCAGAATGTTTCTGAAGTATCTGTATCTCAGAATTGCCTGTGTTGTATGTGTGGGTCAGAAGGCAGAGCACAGAGCTTAAATCTTCTGCACGTTACAGAAGGAATTGAACCTGCATTTCCCATGCACTTTCAAGTGCCCTGACCTTTTAAGACTTTGAATAAAAGAAAGGGACCAACTACTGGCACTGGTTTTGTGATGCCCAATCTGATATTCATGCTCTGAGAATGCCTGCTGAATAAGAGTAAGCATCTCTGGAGAATAAGAAAAGGTATGTGTGTGGTTTTGGTAATACAACTCTTTTATGTGCAGAAGCCTATAAGTTAGAGAGCCCCAAGTGCAATCGGTACTGTTCCAGGACTTCTGGAGCTGATGGAACTGAATAAAGGACCAGTAGCAAAGTAGGCACACTGTGCTGCCACTGTAATGTAGAACCCTGCAGCTCATACCATGTATCATGATAAAATTATTTTGGAGCAGGTACCTGTAGTGTTGTGAAACATGCCATGCCTGTGTTGGCTGCACAGCTCTGCATAGTATTACACAAACATTACTGATTGATTTCAGGCTTCCGAGCTTATACTGACAGTGCAAGGACTTGAGGATATTTGTTTTGAGTTTAGTTTGAATTTCACTTACTAGCATTATCTAAGGTTTCTTTGTAGGTGTCTCAGCATCAGTTCAGTTTAAATTTAGACAGTAAGCTCATGCGGAGAGAAAATGCCAATGGCATGGTGAAAAATGCTGTCTTTGTAAGGAATGGGAACTCATGTCTGGGTGTTCTTCTTTGCAGGAGTTGTTGATTTGCCTGAGGAAAACAGAGAGGCTGCTTACAATGCTATTACCTTACCTGAGGAGTTTCACGATTTTGACCAACCACTTCCTGATCTAGAGTAAGCTTGGGGTTTTCTTCATTTCCATGAAAATGATAACTGGTTTTAGTTGAGGAGAACCTGGTTTTAAACACCTAACTCATTGCTGAATGTAAAAAAAAAAGTCTGTAGGTAACTTCTATTCTTAGGTCTTTTAATATACTGATAAGGAAGTGTGCAGTCATCTTTGTGTTGATTTTAAGTTCATAGTAGCATTGACTTTAACTGAAGTTAAAGCTGTCCTTACAGGAGCTTTTGAAAAACTCAGATACCTATTATAACTTTCTTTTTCTTCTATGCAAGGCACCCTCCATCACATACATCCTTAGGTTAGACAAGATTAGTTTTATGGGAATGTTGTTGACCTTTTGAAGTGGCACTTTTTAATTCTTAAAACTTCTAAATGCTTATGGGTTACTTGTACATATAACAAGTATACAACCTGAATAGTTCTTAATCTTTAAAAATCTGATGGTTTTATTATTTTATGTTTTTTGAGTTATTCATAAGGGAGTTTTTAGAATACAGCTTACTCGGTGTTCAATCTAGTTTAAATTCAAATTAGAACATATACTAATTTGAAACTGCATAAAATTTCTGTGTATTTATAAGAAATGTACCTTAATACACCCACAAAGGGTGTTAATTGGTAGTGGTGTAAAATACAGTGTTTGATAAACTATATTAATAGCTTCTGAAGTTGAAGGGATGGAAGGTTTTTCTTAATTGTTAATTTGGCCTTTGAAATTAGTAATCCCAACACAGCAAGGAGTAAGACTACTGATACATTTCCCAGAAGCTGATGCAGGTTGGATGACAGGTTTGAAGCATTAGTGGTCTCACTGTTTTAAGTAGTAGTTTCTATTCAGTGTTCACCTTTATTTTTTTCAATAATTGACTTGAATGTAAAATTGCTTTTCACTGAATAATGTCATGTTTATTTTAGCAGGCTTTATCTGTTTCTCGTTTTTTAGTGAGATTTTTAATAATTGCCTTCTGTTTGTTTAAGTGATATTGATGTGGCTCAGCAGTTCAGTTTGAACCAGAGTAGAGTGGAAGAAATTACAATGAGAGAAGAAGTAGGCAACATCAGTATCCTCCAGGATAATGACTTTGGTAAAGATCTCATGTGTTATTATATGTTACTGGCTAATTTCAGTTATTGTAAGATGGTTTTGCAATTACTATGGAATGCACAGTAAGCACTAAGCAAATTAGATCAAACATGCTGTGGTTTTGTATGTTTAATTTTTAGTTTGTTCATGTCAGTTTTTCTAGAAAGTCTGTCCTCTAATGCTCATCAGACTTCTAGCTGCCTAGAATAGGCAGAAAGAAAAACTGAAGAATATTCAGTCAAGTTAATCATTGAGGTACTGTGACAATTATAATTTTCAAAACGTGGTGTGAATATGAAGTGAGCTGTTGCTTTAATCATAAGCACGCTCTCAGAAACCATTGGGAGATTTCTAAAGCTGAATCAGTCACTGGTGATGAGTTTGCTACTTAACGTATCTTTTTAAGGGCAGTGTTCTAACATCTGAAACAAAGCCTAAAGATGGTTTTATTTGAATGTCTGGTTCCCAACGTACGTTATTGTAATCTATAATTCAGTAATTGTTTTGAAGGAATAATCTAGAAATGGTATTGACTGGGTATTGGTTTGTTGCCTTTGCTTGAACCCCAGTTCTGAGGCATAAGGCACAACATCTTTGAATTCCATTGAATTCTTTGGTTTCTGTGCAGATAAAGTTTAGTAGGATCTTGTTAATAAAAATTCAAATAAATACAATAAAATGCTTTGAAAAGGAGATAGTTATTTTTGTAATTGTTCAAACAGTATTTTTTGCTATGGTATTGCTGGACACAATGCCTTATATCTTGTCATTAATTCTGCAAATAGGATAAATTGAATTAAAGTTTGGTCTTATATATGGGCCTTTGTTGATCAGGTAGGTAGGTCTCTTGCATCTTGGTTTTTTAGCACTTACAGTGCAATTGTATTCTCACAGGTGACTTTGGGATGGATGATCGTGAGATGATGAGAGAAGGTAGTGCATTTGAGGATGACATGCTGGTGAGCACTAGTGCTTCAAATCTCCTACTGGAACCTGAACAGAGCACCAGTCACCTCAATGAGAAATCTAATCACTTGGAATATGAAGACCAATACAAAGATGATAATTTTGGAGAAGGAAATGATGGTGGAATATTGGGTAAGTTTAAGAAATTTGTTTTTCTTCTATCCTACCTCCTGCCTTAATTAATTAGTTCTTGGGTAGATGAGGGGAAGTTGTTTCCTTTGTTGCCAAGATCACTGTAGAAGTTATGCCTTGTACAGTAGAATTCTGGTTTGTGAGTACTACAACAGTATAAATGACTCACAGCATATTTAGTGTTGGCATATTTAAAACAAAGTTCTAAAAAATTAGATGTAAGATGCAAATATGTGGCAGGTATATTGTTATAAAGGTTATCTGTGGGCTCAGAAATGGAGCTGAAATGCCCCTTGAAAGAGTACTGCTACTTTTTTCTATGTCAGCATTGAAAGTACTGGTTTCTAACTTTTGCACTATCCTCATCTGTGTTGTAATAAACTTGTCTGTACTTCTTTGTAAATTTGTCTATACTTATTTCATGAATTTGTGGATCCAAAACTGATTCTTTCATATGGTTGCTTCAGATGACAAACTTCTCAGTAATAATGATGGTGGTATTTTTGATGACCCACCTGCACTCTCAGAAAGTGGAGTAATGATGCCAGAGCAGCCTCCCCACGATGATATGGATGATGATGATAATGTATCAAGTGAGTATGATCTGGGACCAGATCTAGAATTACTTTCAACTCATGTAGTTTAGATTCTAATTCCTTTAAAGCGTACTAAGCTCACGAGTATGAAATGTGGTAAAGCACCTGAAGGTGTGGAGGAGGGGGTGGGAGGGCTAGCTCAGCCTGTTAATGTCCTGACCTGGAGCAAGGTTCTTGTTGTGATTGTCAGTGGGAGGCCCGGACAGCCCGGACTCGGTGGATCCGGTGGAGCCGCTACCAACCATGACTGACCAGACCACGCTTGTTCCCAATGAAGAGGAAGCTTTTGCTCTGGAGCCTATTGACATAACTGGTGAGTGAGCTATTGGGGAGTATTTTACACAGTTTGTCAGAGACCACCTTAGCTTGATGGAGTGGAAATGAATGTCTAGAGCTGCTGCTGACTGTTTCTCACCTGGGAGAAAAGCCAGAGATCTAGTGCTGAATTCTAATAGTAGCCCTCCAGTTCTTTCCAGAGAGGTAGCTTAGATGGATCGTGTCAGAGAGAACACTGGTTTGTAGTTTCTGCAGTCAGTGCATGTAACAGCATGTAACAGCATGATACTGTAGCTTTAGGTAAATATACTAGTTAAAATGCTCTGGGTTGGAACGGAGCTCAGCATGTCTTTAATTGTAACACAGGTTCTGTAGTGCAGCACAGTTCTTGATAGGCTGTGTTTGAAGGGCAGGAGTGACTGTTTACACTGAGAACGAGTGCTGTTCTAGTGATTTGTAGCTTTAATGGATTGCTGATTTCAGGAGGTGCACCTTTGCATTTGGACTTCTACAAAGTAGGGATTTTCCTTGTCTTTTTCTTTAATGAAAGAAACTTGCTTATTTTAACTGATACTATATTTGGCTCATTATATACTGACCCCTGCTTTATTAAAAAATTAATATCTGGAAAGAAAGTAGCTAATCCTATGCTTTTAGACTGAGCTCCAGGCCCTGATTCCCTGCTTGGCCAGTGGGAGAGCTCTGGCACTGCCCTCTCGTGGCAGGCTGGCAGCAGGGGACCAGCTCATCTACTGGGACTAGCAAAGACAGCATTTGACAGAGCTTCAGGGTCTGCTGCAGAGTACCAGGCTGTGAGCACAGTAAAGTTATCCTAGAACAGGGTCAGAAGTTTACAGTAACTACCCACATTAACTCTACCAAAGCTCAGGTAGGGTTTAGGGGAAAATGTGGTTGTGGTATTTTAAATCTGTGATTAGAGTTGTAGAATGGCTGGGAGACACATTCCACTATCCCAGGTTGCTCAGAGCTCCATCCAGCCTGGCCTTGAATACTGACAGGGATGGGGCATCGCCAGCTTCTCTGAGCAACCTGTTCCAGTGCCTTGGCACACTCTTGGCAGCCATTCCCCTTACCCTGTCACCACATGTCTTCGTGAAAGTCTCCTCCAGCTTCCTTGTAGGCTCCCTTCAGGTACTGGAAAGCCACAGTTAGGTCACCCCAAAGCTCCATTTTCTCCAGGCTGAACAAAACCAAATCTTTCAGGCTTTCCTCATAAGAGAGGTGCTCTATCCTCTGTTCAACTTGGTGGCCAGTGTTTGCACCAGCCTAACAAGCAAGCCATGGGGGAGAGAGGCACGTGCAGCTGAGGACATTGAGGCTTAGGTAGATTGAAATTCACAGATTTTGTAGGTTATGGGACAGCATTCATAGTACTTGATGTTTCATACTGCACGTACCTTTTAATCCTTCACCCAGAGCTGGTGTTGCGTTAGATTCTTGCCTTAGCTTCATGTGTGGGCAGGTAAGACCTATAGAGGACTTGCAGGGTTCTTTTACAGTGTGGTACCTGTTTGAGCTAACCTTCATTGCTTGCTAAAAATCTCAACAGTCAAGGAAACCAAAGCAAAGAGGAAGAGAAAGCTGATTGTGGACAGTGTGAAAGAGCTGGACAGCAAGACTATTCGAGCTCAATTAAGTGACTACTCTGATATTGTTACTACTTTGGATTTGGCACCTCCTACTAAGAAATTGATGATGTGGAAAGAAACTGGTGGAGTTGAAAAGCTTTTCTCTCTGCCTGCACAACCTTTGTGGAATAACAGGCTATTGAAGGTAATACTTTTGTGCAAGTTCATTTTTAAGTGGATTATATTCAGGATTGTGCCTCATGTATAGCAAACATCAGCGTATAAACAGTGATACAGTGATGGTAGTATTCATAATTGGAAGAAAACCATATTAAAAGAAGTAAGGTAAATATTTTAAACATAGCTGTTATCAGTTACAAAAGTAAATGACTTTTTAGAAGTTAATACTGTTGGAGAGGAGTTGAAAAACTGAGAAAGATAGCCCATGATTACTTGATCCAAAATGAAATT
The DNA here is from genome assembly GCA_013397075.1 of Rhabdornis inornatus. Classification (NCBI taxonomy): domain Eukaryota; kingdom Metazoa; phylum Chordata; class Aves; order Passeriformes; family Rhabdornithidae; genus Rhabdornis; species Rhabdornis inornatus. Next base: position 780,758 of record VWZS01007728.1, on the reverse strand, counting down.
AAAGGACACTGAGAACTGCAATAGTGAATAATGTAACCTTTTCTCTGTAGCTCTTTACTCGCTGTCTTACACCTCTGGTACCAGAAGACCTGAGAAAGAGGAGGAAGGGTGGAGAAGCTGACAATCTTGATGAGTTCCTTAAAGACTTTGAAAACCCAGAGGTTCCCAGAGAGGAGCAGCAACAGCAGCAGCAGCGAGAAGTCATTGGTTTGTGTCTTGTCAAATATGCTCTGCTTTCCCTCAGAGCATATTTTTCTCTTTTATCTGTGTTTTGTATTAAGTCGTCAAAGATTATGTATGAAGCAATGAGCTTTGTAATGGTTGTTTAGCTTGATGTACAAGCTTTGACATAAAATAACTTTTTTTTCCTAGAAATAGGGGATGCTTAGGAATTGTTTGAACCAGTGGATTTAAAGTGAAGGCTGTTGAGAGTGCTCAATTCTAAAATAATAGCAGATTGGGTTTTGGTACAGTTTCTAATTACATTCTTAAGTATCTAAAAGAAGATTTGTTGTGGGATATAGATGAACCTATTCTGGAAGAACCAAGCCGTTTACAAGAGTCGATGATGGAAGGCAGCAGAACCAACCTGGATGAATCGGTTATGCCACCTCCACCAGCTCAGACCGGTGTTAAACGCAAACTGCAGCAAGTAGAACCAGAGCCAGTGTTACCTGTGAGTAAGCTTTTACTATTTTTTTATGAGGAATGAGAAGTGGGCAGTCTTTGAGTAGAAAATGACACAGATTTGAGGCCCTAGCTTTCTGTGGTCCTTTGAGAGTCACTGCAGTAGTATCAGAACATTTGTCCCTGGGTAGTCGTTCTGGTGCCTTTGTTAGGTGAAAAGCTTACTGAAACATTTAAAATGCTTGTAGGATAAAGAAATTACACTATTTCCTCCAGTAAAAGTCTTCAAGGAGTCTGGTGTATTGCTTATCATGTTCTGCTTGGCATGTGTATATGAACAGCTTCCATGAAGTAAGGATTGTGTTAGCTGCATAAACGTCTTAAAAGACAGCCCTAGTGTTCCAGGCTTAAGGAGTCAAAGAAAAACTTTGATTGTCTGGAGAGATTTCCTAGTTGAGTTGTGAGTAGACTTGGACATCAGCTGTGATGCAGGGTGGAAGGAAACTGTTTGTGAAGGGGAGAGGAAGGAAATGGGCAAAAAATGAAAGGTGTATTTTTCTGAATGCTTGAATGGTGATAACAGTCCTGGTTTATGCTGTGTCTCACATTCGTGCATTTTTTTAACCTCACTTTTCATATTCCTTGGCTAACAGGTTGTTCACTGTAGAATGGACTATTAGATGTTACATGATCTTATTAAGCAGCAGGGTGGCAGCTGCTGCTCCTCTTGGCCATGTCACAGGGTGAAATTGGCATCAACTGTGCTAAGTCAGTATAATTGGGGGTGTTGGTGTGTTGGGAATTCTGTGATCACTTAGAGGCCAGGACAGGCCTCTAGCAACACATACCACCTGTAGTGATACCTGCTGTGTGACTACATCAGAAGTTGCTTAGCCATTTTAGGGTATGTGTAGAAACAGTTTCAGGTGTCAGGGTAACTTTACAGGCAAGCACTTAATTGTTTATAGATTCAGGGGGAGAGTACCATATATTAATTTTAATAAAACTGTCTACATAAATCCTATTAAATATCTTTTCTGTATTTTCCTCTTGACATAAATATTTTCTGAGAATATACTTCAGCACCAAAGTAATTAATAAATTTTCAGAAAATTTGCAGGTACCAATGTTTTAATTCTTTCATGTTTGTATTGATGAGAACAGCATTTTGATATTTTGAAGATGACTACTTCCAGTGAGTTAAAGTGTGTTCATGTAGCATTGCATCTGGTGATGTGGGATTTTAAATTTGCATGTGCTGATCCAAGGAATGAGATCAGTAGTTTGGATGTTGGCATAAGTGAAGTTCCTGGAAAGCCTTTTTATTTTACAGTGGTATCATAATTTCTGGTCTGAGTAGAATCTAAAGGATTGAAAATACACATATGGACAGCAAAATAAAATTGCTTTTTAGTTTTCAGAAATGAAAAATTCTGACAAATGGCTAAGATTACATACTTGGATTTTATTAAACTGGTCTGTAGCACCAACATTCTATTGTAGAAGAACTGACAAAATGATGCTGTTTGTTTAACTCTTAAAGCATCCACCATCACAACAGCTGGAAATACCACCTGTAGAAATGCCTCCAGAGGAGCCCCAAAACATCTGCCAGCTAATACCAGAGCTAGAACTTCTGCCGGAAAAAGAGAAGGAGAAGGAAAAGGAGAAAGAGGAGGAGGAGGAGGAGGAAGTAAGAACTCTGTGTAGAATCAGTTTGTGTGTTTCCCAGAAGTGGATGAATGTTTGACTGTGGATCCAGTAAAAGAGATAAGAAATAACTTTTGTCTGTTCTTATTAATAGCCCTTGGAAATGTAATTCTTAAATTATTTCACGATCATTTAATAATATTTATATTATTTAACTTTATAAATTACATATACATTCTGTTTTGAATTAGTATTCTCCTGTTCTCACCCATGGCTGGATTAAACCACTCTATATGTTTGTTTACAATGCCTTAGATAAGAACTTTTGAACTTAATGGTATAGTTAATTTTAAATAGCTTGTGCTACATAATGAAAGTAGCTTTTTGCAAGAAAACCAGCCATATCCTCAAATAGGATAACTTAAGTTGTCTCTTAGCTACAGCATTTAATATCCTATGGTAACAAACAGAATAAACGTCATTGATGTCTTATTTTACACCTGCTTCCAGGAAGAAGACGGCACAGGGGGTGATCAGGATCAGGAAGAAAGGAGATGGAACAAGAGGACTCAACAAATGCTCCATGGCCTTCAGGTGCACATGATCATTTGCTTTCTCTTAAAGTAGCTTTTGAGTGTGTCCAGTGATGCTTTTGAGCTGAGTTGAAAGGTCAAGAAAGAGCTTTCTTCGCAGTCAGTATTACAGCCTAAAATACCAGTTATACTTAGAGGGGAAGAATGCATGTAGTTAATTAAATCTATATCAAATAATTGCATTAAAATGAAATCTCTACATTTATAATTGTCACTTACTGTTCAGAGAACATTTGAATTAAAAATTTTCACTTAAATATTTTTCAGCCTTTAAGTCCACACTTGGTGTGGAATTAAGATTCCCAGAAATATAAGTTTTGAAATAATTGACTATATTTTTAATGAAACCATAGCACCTCTGACTTTGTGCTGTGTGTCTTTAGGCAAACCTCCATAAGGATCTAGGGATAACACCATTGTACAGGATGTTTACTTCCTGGCTAGGCTAGTTTGAAAACTTGCATGTCATGAGAAGTTGAATCTCTTTAACACTGTGGAAATATGGCTTTGGCTGTTTTATATCATGTAGCTTCAGTCTGCACTGACATATATCTGTCTGTAGGATGGATTCTTGCTTGCTGGAACTAAAGAGGTTTTTCTGATATGATGACTGAATACCAAAATGTTCACCCTGAACTGAAGTGCAAACTGCTCCTTTGCTTATCGGTCTCTTTGTTTGTCTTCCACATATTCTTAGGCTACCTTTGCCTTTCAGTCTGGTTTGTAGCTCCTTTGTTCAGTTAAACATTTTGGCATCTCGTGAGATTTGGCTGTCACTGAATGCCACATCCCAAATGGTCACACATCCCCCTCTTCTCTTCACCCAGCTATAAATGCAGAGCATGATGCCATATGGCGTGGATTATTCTTTTGGCCAGTTGGGGTCAGCTGTCCTGGCTTTGTCCCCTCCTGACTCCTTGTGCACCTCCAACCTACTTGATGCAAAACATAGCATCATATGAGCTGTTGTGAAGAAAATTAACTCTGTCCCAGACCAAATCAGTACAACTGATTAAAATAAAAAGTAGTTTAAAAATAATTTCCAAAGTATACAGATGTTGAGTTGGTAGTGTTGTGTAATGTTTTCCTCTCTGAATGTTTTATCACAGTTTCTGAAGAGTTTTAGAATTCTCTTTGGCCATAACTAGCTTTTTTTCAATTCTTTCTTCCATGTGCCCAAAAGAGCATCACATTGGGTGGCTGAAACATTTAATCTGCAATGAGATTTGGAGTTAAGATCTGATTAATATAAACTAATTTGGTTTGGCCAGCAAAATATCTTTTCATCTAGTTGAAATTCATTCCAGGGCAGACAGTTCTGCTTTAAATAGAACACTTCAGTTGTTGTCCTGGCCAGCAAAAAGATGTATTATCATGTGTTTTTTTGTTTTTTTTTTTAACATATATTCTTGCCAAGACTTTGAGAAAACGTGATTTTGGGTACTTAGTTTAAGACAGAGGAGTTTTAGAACTGCACAGGCTTTCACCTTGGGAATATATGCATCTTTTAAAGAATGTTAGCTCTTGAAATTTTACTTTATTATTTTTGGAATTATATTTATTTTGAGAAGTAAAACTTGATTTTTTTTATTTTATTCCTATTAAGAAAAAATTGTCCTGTAGACAAAAAAGACTGGTTAGCTATTGCTGCAGAAATAAAATCTTGTGCTATACAACAATGTTTCTGGAATACATTCAGCAGATTCAAGAATGATTTTTCACACATCTCTGGGTAGCGTACTAGGTTTCATTTAGCTAAGATCCATAAAGAAATTTTCATGTACATGTTGTAATGTTCCCATCCTTCTGAATCCCTCGGTGTCCTGGGGTTCACAACAAACAGAATCTTGCCAAGAGACATTGTTGTTTCTGTGTAGTTCTCTATTTAACTTACGGTACCAATGTTGTGTTTTTCAGAGAGCTCTTGCTAAGACTGGAGCAGAATCTATCAGTTTGCTTGAGCTGTGCAGAAATACGAATAGAAAACAAGCAGCTGCAAAGTTCTACAGTTTCCTGGTACTGAAAAAGCAGCAAGCTATAGAGCTGACACAGGAGGAGCCCTACAGTGACATCATTGCCACCCCTGGTCCCAGGTTCCACATTATCTGAATGGTTCCCTAGAGCAGAGCTAGTGCTCGTCTCACCACTGCGTGCGTGTATTGCCCCATCCATAGGGCCCACAAGACCATTGCAGAAAATTTAGATTTTATTGTCTGTATAAAGTCCTTGGTTTTCTCTTGGGGTTATTTTGGGGTTTGTATTTTAACTTTACCACTCAAATTTTTAGTGAAACTGCTGGCTGGGTTGGGTGACTTGAGTTCCAGCTGCAGAAACCAGACATCTCAAGCGCCCAGATAAAGATTGTTTTAGCAGCTCAGAGCAGATGTGTGCAATATTGGTGCATGTGATGTTGAGTATCAATGAAAATGTCTTACAATAATTTGACTAGTTGATTCAATAGAGATATTTTTAACCTGTACAATTAAATCTGAATGGCCAACCATTTGTCTGATTAAAAACTTTGCCAAACTCATCTGAAATGTTTGGTCTGCTTCTCATAGTAGTAGTTTTTTCTCCCCTTCTCTAGATCTTTGTGCATACCGTGGGTCTCTTAAAGCTGCCAGTATGAAAGGTAGTGCCTGATATGTCAGCTTGCTGTGTCACTGCATTTTTGCAGTCAGATTTTTGTAGCCCTTGATGCTAAGGGGAAATGAGTGTGGAAAGCACTTCCTCTACATGATAAATGAAAGGACAGAACATGTGAAGCATTTTAGATGAAACATTCCTTTTCACTTATCACCTTGTTATGGTCCACTACTGATAATGGCTAATTACTGTTAATAAGTGACAAATGAAAACTAGTAATTTCATTTAACCATTTAAGAAATAATGCTTTAGGTTTGTTAGAGCTGTATATAAACTCCAGACTTTTTAAAACAGACTTCTAGATTGTAAATTATCTGATTTTTTTATTAAGCAGGCATCCAACAGTAAGAATAAGAAAAATTGCTAAATTCAGATACCAGCTGTACCAAAAGGGCAACAAACTTTGAATACAGAGTACAGATGGGCACAGTTCCACTTAATTGTGTAGTGTATTAATGGCTCTTTGGATATATTTATGGTTTTAGTGTCAATTTTTTCTGATAATGTACACTCCCATGTTCAAAACATTTTATCAGTTTTGTGAAAGAAGTCCAGTTTGATTTTATTTCTAAAGAATGAAGCTTTACTGTTAGACCAGGTAGCACCAGAAAGTATGTGAATATGTTGATTATGGAGACCTGTCTTAACTTTTTTTAGGGCAAAATTATTCACACTGAAGGTTCTGGTTTTAATGTTGGCACTTTTGTGAAATAATTTTGGGACTCTGAAATTTCAGTGTATACTCAACTGTAAAATTATATGAATGTTTAAAAAACTCTGAGACTACATGATGACCATGTTTTAATAATCCTTGAAAAAGTTAATTGTATAAAGTTACTGCAGCTTTATTTTCAACATGATGTGCCTGTAAAACCATAATTTCCCCCTTTGTAAAAAGAGACATTGTAGATAACTTGAATGTTTAATTATAGAAAAGGTCATTAGTTTCTTGTTACACATTTTTAGTCTGTTTTTGTTGCTTTTCAAGGTTAATATTCTTGAAAATAGTTGATGCTGTTATGTATAACTTTTCTAATAAAAGTTGTGTTACAAGCTGTTATGTATTAGCTCTGTATCTTGTTTGAACACCTCCCATTTATGTGAGACTGATCACTGAGAGATTGGTTATTTTGGTATTAGGTATGGAAAGATGTAGCTCTTTAAAAGATGAAACTTGAATGTGTAAATATATTTCATGCCATTAGGAAGAAAGTGTTACTCTACTGGCTGTACTGTGCTTTTTTTCAGGGATTCTGTGCTAGAATGTGTGTGTGGAAAATTAGGGGAGACTGTTTATAAAATGTGATTCATCTACATGCCTGTCCCTTCTGAATGCCAGAACATACCCAGCTTGGATTCTCTTAGCTTGCTGTTCCCTTGCCTCTGGAATTGCCTCTGCATGTATGTGACTGCCTCTGAAGTTACACGCTCCTCCTGGTAGATCCAGACACTTGGATCCAAGCCTGTGGCTGCAGCACATGGAGTCTGTTGGTTACCTCTAGAGTTTGTATATGGGGCAGTGAATTCTGACTGACATAAGCTGAGTGAGCTGACTTAGTCTGGGCTCCACACACAAGGGACTGTGCTGCTTTTGAGTGACCTGTGGAAGCAGCTGGGCCCATCCTGTGTGTGCTGTAATTCCTGTGGGATGCAGGCTGGCCCGTGCTGAGTCAGCCCAAGTGTGTGTGTGCAGGTGCAGCATTGGAAAAGTGACTTTCATTCCTTTGGTTCGAGCTCTGTGAGAGAGAAGTGTGGGAATTTGGGCACTCAGACTAGGATGAAAGCTCATATGGCTTTCCTTCTATCAATAATCTAGTACAGTTTTATCACCAGTTTGGCTCTTTGTTGCACCACTGTGATCAACACTCACGATCAACTGATTTTGCTCAAATGTATGCTTGGTGACACTAATCTGGGACACTGAATGCAAGCTCTGCTTTGCCATGTACAGGATTTGTTACTAGTTCAAGTAGTACCAACAGGTTTGCATTTCTTGGAAAGGAGGCTTTGTGATGATGCACTGATCAGCTGTTGAATGAGGTGTAACAAATGGTGATGGAGCATTGGTGTTCTTATATAGCTCCTGTATGTACAAAAAGTGTCTTTCCCTTCTCTGTTACGGACACAGATGATGAGATGGAGGACGACTCTCTGTTGCACAGCATTCATTGTTTTCCCTATGACTGCTGTTGTTTTTCTTCTTTAAAGTGCTTCAATATCTTGGTAAAGAAGTACAGCATCTGCATTTTATTATAGTTCCTCCTCAAACAAATGTTGAAATGGTTTTAAAGAAATTAACCATAAGGATTCATTTAGTGTTTACTAGACAGGAAGATATTTTTGTCGCAGCTCAGTGAGTAACATCTCTTTTCAGAAAGCTATCTTGGGAGGGATTTAGATTTGATCGAGAGCATTACTGTAAAATGTGTTCTTCACTCTTCCCAGTCAGGCTGGACTGGCTCTAGTGCCTTTGGCTGTGGTGCTGCACTGCAGCAATGAGGGGAAGGAACTGCTCTGAATGCTTCTCTGTGCTCCATCTCCCCACTGGTGGCAGTTTTGTTCTATCTGCAAAGCTTAACTGCTCACAGTGGGGGTACTGTGCATGCCCTGCTTTCCAAATGACTCCTCCTTGGTGTGTAAAAAAGAGAACAGTTCAGGAATCTAATGAAGTATTTCTTCAATGAGATTGAGTCATTGAATGAATTCCTGCCCTCTGTGTGTGATCACCTTGAAGACACACTGCTCTATTTTATTCCATCTGGGGTGGAAGGGAAGAAGGCAGGTGATGTTTATCTACAGCTGGAGGTTAAATAGTGCTCTTTTTCTGGGACGAGTATGAGTAAAGAATTCTTCCTAATTCACAAGATCTGATTTAAACCAGCTTGTTAAGCAATGACCTGGCAGCTGTTGTGTGCAGCTTTGCTTCAGGACTTTGTTGGAGGGTCAGGTTTATGGTGCTGAGGATGTTGATCTTTGCCCATCTTCTGTGGGCATGAAATTGCCTTTTGTGCTTGTGTCTTTCCAGCTGACATCCTACACTGGCAAATCAAGGAAGTAAAATTTCCTAGGGTTATTTTTCACTCCCTATTGTTGTTCCACTGCTACACCCAAGTCTGTGTCATGGTACTTAATATTACTTTTTTGGGGGGAGTGGGGTTAAGGTAAATTTTTCTGTTTCTAAACTTCTTAAGTGTCCATAGATTGTACATCTTTCCTCAAGTGGTTGTGTTTATCTTTGTGCTTTTTCAGACCTTTCTTCTGTTTCATATCCAAGAAGTGGCTGGAGCATATACTGTGAATTTCTGCAGCATGAACATAGAGAAAAGCTGAACTACCAAGAAATAAATTGTCCCAACATACAAGAGAGGACAGTTCTCTGCATTTCTTGCTGAAGGTCCAGTAAAGCCATGGGAGAGACAAGAATAGGAGGTAGAAGAAGGGAAGACTTTCTCTAGTTCTTATACAGGAGCTGGTTTTATATTTGTTTTAGTTTAAAACATCTTTATGCAGAATAAAAAAAAATTCTAAAATCTCAGGTAGGAGAAAATATTCATATTAGCCAAACACTAAAGTTAGTGTTTTATTATAAGTAGAATAAAGTGCCAGAAACTTCCTGGGAGAACACACCCTCCAATTTCATTTGGCCCTAGATATTCCCCAGCAGCCAGGAAAGATAAAAGAGGTAGTTTGGTTGTTATGAGCTAAGTCTCTACATGTTCTCATTTCTCCAGCCCCACCACTTTTCTTGTTTGCCTAATTTTTGTTTTCAATAAAAAAAAATTAAACATCATAACATAGCCTGAAACTAACACTAAATAATTGAGGATGTGTGCTTGACCTTTAATCATGGATGTTTATAAATGTTTGACACTGATTAAGAATACATGTGATGAGAAACACAGATTTGCTCATGACACTTGGCCTCCTTCTAGAGTAGATGGGGGTTTAAAGCCAGTAGTGTCTGCATGCAGGGACTCCTCTCTAAATTAAACTGTCCTGCTACGTTCCTGAAACACTTTCTCCTTCCCTGCCTTGCAGGGAAATGAGAGTGCTGGCAATTATTTGTACAATTTAGTTTTCTAGGTTTGGGGATATTGGGAACTGATTCAGGGTAAAACCCACCAAAAGAAACATGTGTTTTTTCCCAGCTGGATCAATTTCTACATCCTGCACACTGGGCAGCCACACAGAAACTTGTGCCAGCATAACACAAGAAGCACCAGGCAGGAGAATAGAGAAGGGAAGGAGTGAGGATTTCTTTTTCGTATGACTGTGCCAACTTTGCATGTGTGTTAAATCAGTCTAAGAAAATTATTCACAAAGTTGCAGTTTGAATTCAGGAGTCCTAGCCCTGGCTAAAACTGTGTACTGGCCTGTTCATCATCAACTTGCACACCACTTATTAATGCTCTGTTTTTCCAAGGCAGACATTGAAAGCTCTCCCTGAAATCAGGTATTTCTATGACAGAGCCCTAGCCCAGCCTCTGCCAGCAGATGTGTCCGCACTAATTTTTTGTTCATTTTGTGAAAGTTAATATATCCAGTCCTCACGTTACTGGAGAGGAAGCCAGAGTTGGAGTCAATTCACAGGCAGCATGTACCACACATCGCACTGGATTGTGAACTCTGAAACGAAGGGATCAGATTACCATAAAATGTTCCACTGCTGAGCAGTTTTGCAGAAAAGTTCAGCTAAATTTGTCTTTGTACAAATAAATCTGCTTCTCGTATTTCTTGACTATGGGACTAATCTCCAAAACAAAAGAAATGCTGATGTTTAAGGAATAAGAAACCACAGTCAATGTTATAAGAAAAAATAGAAGGAGAAGCAGCTTAACATTTGGATTTCTAAGCCAAATTTGATGCTTAGGAATGTTTCTCTGGTCAAGTAACTAATGAGAGACCCTGAAAATAAACTAATGGTACCATTTTGCATTTTGTAATTACATGAATACAAACTTGTACCTAGTCCTGCTGATGCTGAGGGAGGCAGCAATGAGCTAGAAAAGGCACACAGATTTGTTACGGTGGCAGCTACTTAGCAACATAAGCTGCAGGCTTGATCACGTCTCAAGACTGAAATAAGTGCAGGAGACACCAGTGCTTCCAGTGCTAGGTTTCATCTCCACATCTGCGAGAAGCAGTTCCAGTTGCTTAACTGTGGCAGGCTGCTCCCTGGGGTGTGAGTTGGGACTGGGACCTCTTGGATCTCTTGCCTCTGCCACTGAGCCTGTGGAATTATATGGAAGCTCTCTGATAAAAAAAGTTTAAAAACCAAACCCAAAAAGAACAGATCCACCACATGCAAGAGAAATCTATCAGGAATATTTAAATCATCCTCATGTCATCAACAAAGCCACCATCATTCCCATCTCTCTTGTGCTGTTCCCTGGGCAGGGTGATGTGACCATCGGAGTGTTGCAGGTGTTGGGCAGGGTTTGCTGATCACCAAGGAGCTGCTTTTGGTGAGGCACAGCTGAGCAAGCAGCTCAGGCCCCAGTGCACACAGCTGTGCAGGGAGATTTCACTTGTACTCCTGACCCGATTGCCCAGAGCTGTTCCTTGGAGGCTGATGCACGTTACTCTCAACAGACAGAGCTGGGGAGGAGGAGGAGGATGAGCCTTCCCCAGAGAACAATGTTAAGCCCAGCAAGAGGGGTGCACATATAGCCTTACATTAAATTATTTTGCATGTATGGCACTTTATTCTTATGACTTAGTACTGCCATTTCTGTTAGGAAAAGACTCTTTTTGGCTCAGTTTGATGTGCAGATCATTCATGCCCTAGGGGAAATACAGCAGGCACCAAATCCAGCCAGATGTGCTGGGCATATGTATAATGGAGCAATAGGACTCTGAATCCCTAAGACTGGCCTGAAAGTGAGAGAACTGTTGAGTTTTCATTGCAAACAAGGTGGAGACATAAGGCCTGCCAGCTGTGGAGGTGGATTCAGCAGGATGAGAGACAGGGCCTGCAGTTTGGCTGCTGGGACAAAGATATGAGAAAGTTACCCACCTGCTCAATAGGTCACGAGTTCAAACATGAACATGTTACTGCTGTCTCTGTGGTCTTTCTCAATACCCCTGTCTTAGGTTGCAATACAGGATGTAACCAAAAGTCTGTATTCTATCGCCATCTGTTAAAACCAGGTGGGGCAGTAATCTTTATATTTTCCACAACCCATCTTTCCTCCAGGGAGGTATCTGCTGTTAATGGGCCATTGAGTCCTACTGCATGACTGATAAAATTACATCATCCCATTGTAAGATGCTCCACTCAGGGGCAGCAGCCAAGCATTTCCTACCTACATAAAATCTGAGATTGGAGCATCAGAGCAGCCTTTTTCCACTGGATGCCAGAGGAAAAACCAGACCTTTCCACATCATCACTGGATGTTCAGAGGAAACCTGCACCCTTCTGCAGAACCACTGTTTCAACAGAACCACATGTGTCATCCAGAAGGACTGCAGCCACCATTTAATTGGACTGCTACCAACACCCTGACTGACAGTGTGGCAGGTTGTATTCTGACTCTGTCAGTGTTTTTGGGTTTGTTCTCTGTAATACTGTATTTCTATTTTAATTTTCCTAGTAAAGAACTGTTACTCCTATTCCCATATCTTTGCCTGAGAGCCCCTTAATTTCAAAATTATAATAATTTGGAGGGAAGGGGTTTACATTCTCCATTTCAGAAAAGAAGCTTCTGTCTTTCTTAGCAGACACCTGTCTTTCAAACCAAGACAACCTCTCTCTGTTTCTATTGTCCCTAAGGTCCAGTTTTTCAGCAGTAACAAAGTTTTCTGCCTAATTTGAGGGCTAAGACATTTTCAGTTGAAGGACAGAAAGGATAATTAAACATCAGAATGGATTGCCCAGGGAGGTAATGGAGTCACAGTCCCTGGAGGTATTTAAGAAAAGATGTGGCACTTTGTGCCATGGTCTAGTTCACATGGTGGTGTTTGGTCATAGGTTGGACTGAATGATCTCAGAGGTCTTTTCCAACCTAATTGATCCTGTGATTCTGTGACAAGACTTCTGGAACCAAGGTTATGTGTGCTCATTCTATACTGCAAAGCAAAGCATACTCTTACCTCACATGCAAAATAAGGCATCATCAGTGGAAAACCATAACCAAAACATGCTTACCATGCTGGAAGGAAAGGTGAGACTACTCTTTCTATATTTTCATGGTTACACGCTCTTATCTCCTAAGTGTGGTACTTCTATTTTTGTATTAATGTGTCTGGTTTTAGTTAAAAACTAAACAGTAATTTTTTGAACTTGACACTTTCTTCCTTATGATAAGAGGAGCTGAGCAGCAAAACACCTGAGTAAATGGCAAAGCAGTACTTGTGATCTGTGAAGGAAATGGGATGTGCTGCCAGTGGTTGAGGCAGGCAGTGATGTATGAGAAGAGAACACAGCTGCTGGATTGCAGCAGTGTAGGGCCTGGATAAAACACACCATTCCTGCCTACACAGGTCAAAACCTTGGTCTGAGTGTTCTGCCCAAAGGAAAAATGGATGCTGTTATGCAGTGGCCCCAAGTCTTGTAGTCAGCTATGAGCTGCCAAGAGCTCCCTGGCAGCCTTGGACTCGGGGTTTGCCAGCTCCAGAGGCAGTTTTCCTTAGAGATGCACTTGTGCAAGGACACAGGAGTAAACAGTCCTCCAAGAACGGCACTTGGCAAGCCACCTGGATGACCGAGTTCCACTCTCCTCCTTCCTCTCCAGCAGAGGAATCTCCCAGCCTGTCCTACTAGAAAGCCCAATTGTGCCTACCCAGGGTGAAGCCCAATGTGAGAGAACCCTGCGAAGACAACTGAGCTGTGTGCCCTGACATTCCTCTCCTACATCCCATCCCCTCAAGCACATCACAGCTGCAGAGGAAAGCCAGTACACTGTTCCCCACCATAGCACAACCTGCCAGTGGCAGAGGTGAAGAGCAGGATGGAGAGATAATCTCTCACCAGGAGCCTCACAGTTAGGACAGAGTCCTTGCACCAAAGTCATCAATGGCACAATCAGGTCTTCATCACTTGGGCAAGGCTTAGACTAGAGTACCAGGAGAAGGTACTTCTAAGCAAAAATCAAGCTGGTTTCACCTGAATGTTGCACAGATGTGAGTAATGAATGCTCATCCATGATTCTTTTCCACCCACTCCAATAGAGAAGTATCAAGTTGGCACCAAGTTTTAAATCCAACGACATAACTTAAAATGCTGCAGTAAACTTGAGTCTGACATTTAAAGAAAAAAATAGTGTTTGAAGGTCATTGCACAAACCTACTATAAAAACCATGTATAATTTGAAAGCTTTAGCTTCTAATTAATGTTGTTCAAAAGAATTCTGTTCCAAACACAGGACAGAGAAATCCAGTTTAACCAAAATGTACAAATAGCAAAGAAGCATGACATATTTGATTGTAGAATGTATAATTTGATAAATCATCACCATAATGTAGTCTACACATGTTTAAAACATATCCTCCTATAACCAGGTCACAGATTCCAGTTAAATGTAGTAGAAGCAGCCAGCATTTAAAATAGTCCCCTACAAACTCTATTTTCTCTATAGTTTTTTTCCTTCAATCAGCTAAATTAGACCTTTCTCAGGTTTAGGGTTTAGAAGCTCAGTTGTCTGGTAGGTATAAGTTCTTGATGAAAGCCATGTAACAGTAGGCAAAAAGACAAGAAAAGATTTAAAGCAGTTCATTTCCTGGTGCCTGAAGGATGTGTGTGAAGTCAAATCTTTTGTTGTGACTCCGTATTCCCTTCTGGAAGGGGAAGGATGATTATCTTCGTGACATTTCTGCAAGGATATTTTAATTTTAGAAGATCTCACTGTAAAAAGAAGGACCAAGAATCTGAGCAACCAGGGGAAGGCTCTGAAATTCTTGAAATATTTTAAGTACTATGAGGTGGAAACAGTCCACAGAAAAATATCATAAGCTCCTTGTTAACAACCTAAATACGTACCTGCTTCACCACTGAGGACTGAGTTAACCTACTCCCTCTATGTCTGGATTGGTCTCAAAAAAGTCAGAAACCTTTCTCAGAAAAAGTCTTTCCCAGAAATCACATTCCTGAATATCCTTTTTGTGAGTTTGCAACTGCAGTCATTTGGCTTCCAGTTATTTTTCTCCAGCATTGGCAATTTGTTGTTTCTCTCAAATGTTCATCTGGCTCTGTTTTGCTTAATCATAGTGCCTCCCAAAGGTCTGCTCTAATGAGTTTCTGCATTCATACCATATGCTTTCTTTGCCATGGAGAGGTTTAGTTGTATACAAAACAGATTTTGGGACTCTTTCTATTCCCTTTCTCTTCTATCCTCATATCTGAAAGGTCTTCTAGGCAAAAGAGTTTTTTCAGGTCACTTCACCTGGCTAGTTAGACAACATCTAAACAATGCTCCCATGTAATTTATATATGTGACAAAATTTTGAAAGTAATTCTTCAGTTGCTTGATTCAGATTTAGGTTAACTAGCTTTTCTGGAGTCCTCATTTGAAATCCCAGAGGCCAAGGTCATCCACACACTGAGAATGTGATGGCAACTCCCAGTGACAGGAGACACCAAATTCCTACTGAAGGAGCTGTGCTTCTAAGGGTGGTAGAATTATATAAAGGAAATAAATTCTTTACTGTGAGGGTGGTGAGACAGGTTGCCCAGAGAAGTTGTGGAGACCCCATCCTTGGAAGTATTCAAAGCCAAACTCAACAAGGAATTGAGTGGAAAGTGTCCCTGCCCATGGCAGGGGAGTTGGAATGAGATGATCTTTAAGGTCCCTTCCAATATAAACCATTCTGTAACTGTGATTCTGTGATTCCCACCATTTCTGGCAATTTCTCTCTCTCCATGCCCATAAATTCCCATTCCAGGTCACTTCTGCCACAGATCTGTTATTCACAGCAATGCTTAGCTTAGTGAAGCATCACAATTCCAGTTCCAGTAGCACAAAAGAATTCTTTCCTGCATTTTCCCTATATAAAACACCATCTCCCATTTTCTCTTTTAGATTCAATGGAAGCAGTGTTCAAATGACATTCCAGTTTTTCTGATTGTCTGTCCATGCATGTTCTTTGCACAGCCTGTTTTCTGGTACAAAACACTATCTGTTGTCTGGAACATTGGGATGCATGGAAGAACCTGGTACTTTTGGTCTTAGGTGGAGCAGGAAGGAAAACATTTCATTCCAATACAGCTGTGTCAGGAAGCCTTCTGGGAGGGAGCTGTTCATGTACTGGCCATGTGTGAAGTATAGCAAGATGATGAGTGACCTGCAGGATGGAGGGAAGGACAGTGGCATTGATGTCCACTGGAGATGGGACAATTGTGTAGAAGAGTTCATATTGGTGAGCATTGGGAACATGTGTCAGAACAGGTTTGTTTAGAATAACATTGGGGACGAGTAACAGTTTTCCTATAGTGAAGAACTTTATTATTTATGGTACTAGATTAAAAACAGCAACACTCCCTGGCATTCCTCAGAAAGACACTATTTACCTTTCGGAAGCTGTCATTTCTCAGCCTGTTTGTTACTGGACGCTCATGCAGGTTTGATGCACTTTGTCACCATCCCAGAACAGCATCCAGGAGACTCAACTTCCTCAGCAGTGCCAACTAGAGCCCAGCTCAAAGCTGTGCTGGACCTACCTCTGCATCCTTTCATGGCACTGAGAAGGATATCTCAGACCCTCTTTGTGATGAGAATCCTGTCTAAGGAGGAGACTCACCACAGCTGAAGTTCACTGGTGATGTCCTGCCCTCTCTGCTTTGCCGGTCCCTTGGCAAGTAAGCAGAGCATTAATACCAGAGGATGGTGTTTTTCTCTGAGGCATTACCTAACGACCAGCCAATGATATCAAATCATACCTGCTTACCTGCCAGGAGACCAGAAGAGACAAAACTGTGCTTATGTCTCCAAGATCAGCTCCAGTTTGTCTGCTGAAGTTACTGCTGCTATAACATTTTACAGTACTTGAGATTCTTGCCAGAGTGTTTTTCATACATATTTTTTTCAGTCAGAATGGATTTTCAAACTATCTAGTTTCATTTTCTTTTGCCTGGTTTTACAAACACTTCCCAGTGTTCAGGCTGCTTCAATGCAAACACTGGACTTACCTGTAGGATGTCCCCTGGTAAACTTGACTATTAGTTATACAAGCTCAGATTTTCCATAAGCTGGTAAGACCTCTTGGAACACTCCAAGATATGTTGCATTAATGTATGGGAAGAGGCTTAATCTACTTTTATAACCATTTTCAATAAACCACAATTTTCTCCAAAAGATCTGCTGAAACCCTTGTCTCCCAACTTGAAATATGTTTCTGAAAGTAATAACATTTTCCATTACACCAGCAAAGTAGATATTAACTTTCATTTCTCTGAGTATCAGAACTTCCCATCCCTAAAGGGATGGCTTCTATGTATCTCTGCAAACTTGATAAATGATGTGCAATGAATCGAATTGATGTCTCACCTTCAATGCAGGGTTATTATGAAACAAAGGGAGCTACAGTAAGTAGAGTCAGAAAAAAAATCTCCTTGTGTTCTCAGCATACTTGAAGATTTCTGGCAAAAATTAGGACAAGGTGTTTTACTTCTATATGTGCCCTTAACTGTAAGGGCAGCTTGCCACATGTTTCACTCATTTAGAGAAAACATCCCTGTGATGGATGACCCACCTACATAAAAATAACAGCCTGGTGATAAATTTAATGTGCAGCTTTGACCTCCTGCCTTTCTAAGACTTACATGCTGCCATTTTGCTTTAGCTGGCAGAGGAGAAGGGAGTCCAAGCAGAGACCTCCTCATCTGACCCACCACCCACACCATGACCACTGCTGGAGAAAGGAAAGCATCTCTTTCCCCAGGAATACAAACCTACCAAACACTACAAATTTCAAATTATAGTTAAAAGCCCTAGGACAGAGAAGGAAGACCATCCCTTGATTTTTTTGCATGTTGAATAAGACAGAAAAAAGTCGTGGTAGCCCTCAGAGTTCAGAAAGGACAGAACAAATTGTCTGCTGCAGTCAGAAGCCACTTGCTGTCTGAAGAGACTTAGGCAGAGGATTGGCTGCTGGGTGACTATCATGGTTCAGCACTGATCACTGGTTTGTTATTTTCTTTTCATTTTTGTTGTCCTACCGCAGCTGCTGTCTGCCTATTGTCTCCACGCCCAGTTGAAAGCTCCATGGTCACTCTTCTCTCAAGGTGATTGGTGTGGTGAAGGCAGGTGAGTTGGGCATGTGCTGTAACAGAAGCTTGTCCTCTAATCCTGCACTTCAGATTTCTTCTAGTCAGGCTGTCCTGCTCAACAGGTACATTGAGTGAGATATACCCAGTGAGAAATGGATCTGGCTGATGTCACAGAGCAGGATGAGATGTTTGTTCATTCTTTAAAATAACCTTAGACAAACCAGCAGCTTCCTTGGACTATGCTTCCATCCAGATATGCAGGTAAGCTAGGTATGTGAGGGTCTCTGATGCATCTCTAATGATTCTCCTCACACTTTATCAGAAGCAAAACAAAAATGGTCTTGACGCTGAAATAAGTTACCTTGATGTACAGACGCCTGTGTAGTGGTCAGTCTCATGTCCAGACACATTCCTGGAAGAAGACCATATTTTGTCCAACCCAAACCTGCAGGCATCCAGCCCTGATGCTTATTGAAAGGTGGGTATCAAACCAAACAGATGCTGGGTTTGGTCTCCTGCTCTTAAAACCCCACTGCTTTCTTGAAACCCATTGTGCCCTGTAGGAGATGCTGGTCCAGACAGTCGTGACAGATGAAGAGATCTCTAAAGCCAGGCATTGGAACTTGTGGTTTATTGCATAGGCTGTGGGCGGAAGGCCCTGCTCAGAGCTGTCAGCCGCAGCTTGGAGCAGGGCTGTGAGCAGGAGGGTAAGAGTAAGAAAGTAAAGAGAGAGAGCAAGGGGTAAGAGGGAGGAGGGGTAAAGGCAGTAAGTAAAGTAATAGAGTAAGAGAGTAAAAGTAAGAGCAAGAGTAAGAGTGGTGAGAGTGAGGTTCCTGTTACAATACAATAAATCTTCTTCTGTGTTGAATATTCTGATTTTCACTAACCAATCTAATACAAGATACAAATCCTATAGCATTTACATACAGCCTATAGGAATTACTACATTACCATACTGTGTTACACTTTAAATCCTAAAGACTACTCTTTGGACCCCTCTGCCAAGGTGGTAGGGTCTTCTTTGACCTTTGGACCTGTCTGCAAGCAGAGGGAATTGTTCAATCACGAGGGGATTACTTTCAGCTGGCCATGCTATTGTTTTCTAGTTGTTCAGTAACTAAGGTTTGGTATCTCAAAGATGGCTTTCATTTCGATCTTGCTTATAGTTTCCATATTCTTAAAATCTTTTGCCAGGCAATCATATTTATAAGGTTTTCCATTTTCATCTTCCCCAACAGTGCCCACCTCTTCCAGTCAAGCTCCAACCTGCACAGTGGACTCTGCTTTCCATCAGCAAGCCAGGGCTAGCACAGCATTCATGTCTGATGGAAATGGCAGTTTCATTACTTCTAAAATTATTTGCTCAATGTGAAATGGGAGTGCTCGGCACAGAAAGATGCACAGCAGATACTACAGATAAAACCAAAGGGTTTGGGGATATCTCAAGCCTGCTAAAAGACATGGCCAGAAAAAGACCCACCCATTTCCCTCTAAAATGTTTGTGTGCAGGTAACAAAGATAAGCAGCCTGAATTCTGATAGCAGTTGAAAATGTTATAAAATCCATTTTCAGGTCACATCTAGCAGGCAGACAGGCTGTCATCAGCTCTGATTCTCCTATTTCATTTTCACTCACTCTCATTCATGTGGAAAGATCCTGGAGTGCCCTGGGCTATGATCTGCTCAGTTCTATTTTTGGCTGTCTCCTTTCTGAAGTAAGGTGATTTCTCACATGTGGTGTTTTCCAATTATCACTTGTTGAGACATACCCCCTGGTTATATTACAAAGAGAATCAGGTGGCAAGTACATATTTACAAGTCTTTATTCTACGGCACAGGAATACTTTATTTATCTGAGCTTTGTACTGAAGCTCTGGGTACTCTTGGGAATCACATTTCTTCTGAGTGAGTTGAGCCAGCCTCTCACTCTTCCGTGAGAGATAGAGAAAATTAAGTATAATCTAATTTACTTGTGTGTATATGTGAATAAGCTGTTAGTGGTCCATTGTACAATATTTGAAATATGCAAGTGTCTCCTACAATATCCTATATTGTATGAGATGTTAAACAGGCTGTTTTTCCCCCTGTTACTGTTCAACCACTGCTCACCAAGATGTGACTCAGCTGCTTCCTTCGTTTCAAAAGCTTAATCTTTTTGGTCTAAAGTATTACTTTATAAAGCACTTTATAAGGGAAGGCATGGATTTGTGGAGGGACGAGTAGGTGAGCAAGCACCTTGCTGTGGCCTTTCTGTTTTCTCTCTCCCACTTTCAAGATACACAGGATTACCTTGGAGCTCTCAGCAGCATAAGTTTGAAAACTGAAAAAAGCATGATAATGATGATAAATTAAATACTTCCATTTGTAAGGGTGTATTTTGCATGAAAAATTAGCTTAATTATTGACAACATTACAGTAACACATCAAAGACAGGAAAACAAAACTCAGCAAGGAGGCTGGGGTTGCACAAGAATTTGGGAGGGGACAAAGCTGGGACAGCTGACCTCGACTGACCAAAGTGATATTCCATAACATATGTCACCGTCAGTGTATAAAGCTGGGGGAAAAGAAAGGAAGGAGGGAACATTCAGAGTGGTGGCATTTATCAGTCACTGTTATGTGTGATGGAGCCCTGCTTTCCTGGGAATATCTGAACATCCACCTGCCCATGGGAAGTGGTGAATCAATTCCTTGTTTTGCTTTGCTTGCGTGCATGGCTTTTGCTTTACCTATTAAACCATCTTTGTCTCAATCCACACAAGATTCCTCACTTTAACACTTCCTATCCTTTCTACCATCCCACTGGGGGGGGTTGATTGAGTGACTGTGTGGGGCTGAGCTGTCAGCTCAGCTGGGTTAAAGCATGACACTTCCCCATCATCTGCTGAACCAGCAGAGTCCCAGGGCAGGTCCAAGAAACTCCCCAGTCCATCTCAGCTGCGACAACAGGACCAGCAGGGTCTTGCTTGGAGCAGCCTTGTCATCAGTTGAGGGTCCCTTCTCTGTGAAGATCTGTGCAGATCAGCAAAACCTCCAGTCACTGGTTTTCCTCCATTCCACAAGCTCCCAGAAGTGGCATAAGTCCCAGTGAGAGCTACTGAGAAGAGGGGATCTGCTTTGTTGATACTGCGGATCTTTCACGGCTAATAACCTTTGACTGTTTTTGGCAGCCACATTTTCCTTTGCACCACAGTGGTCAGCAGTTGTCTACTCTTGTTGAAACTTGAACAAATTTGACGTATTTCTGCAGCTGCTGTTACTTTGATGAGCAATTTATCCCAGGGTCTTTTCACCATCAGTTTCCCTCTTCCAACTGTTTGCTCGCATCTCTTGGAATGATTCCATTAGATCAGCTTCAAGCTCATAGTAGTCAATACCCCAGTTTCTTTTATAGGTCATTGAGATGTGGTACATTTTCTTGCTTGTAGCTTTGGAGAATGAAATTGAGATACCTCAACATTCTCTTGATTTCTGGTTCTTTTCTACTCATCTTTTCATTTAGAGACACCCTACTTTTTCTAGGCCGATAATACACCCTTTATCCCCCTTCTTTTTATGCATTATTTCATTCAGAAAATCACACTGGAGAACCAACTCATAGGGCTTTTCACCTACTAGTACAAATATTCAGCTTGTGCTTAGTTGTTTTGGCTCTGGTTTCAAATAAAAAAAAAAGAGTACCAGATGTAAATATGATACCAGTACGGCCTGGGAAACTGAAAGAGAAAAACAGAGTTTTTCTGAGAGTACACAGAGTAAGTGTAGAAGCTTCCTGTCTTAAGATATGAAGTCCACAGGTCTGGACTGTGCAGCCCTACTTTGTACCTGGGCATCAGTCTTGGGAGATTTCCATGAGCAATGGTGAACAGAAAGAGTGCTGAGAAAGAAAAAAAGGTACAATCACTCTGCAAAAAACTTGAGCAACAAATTGCAAAGTTCAATAATAGCATCAGATAGCCAGAATGGAAAATGCCCTAAGAATGTATGATTACTCTCTGCAGAGACTTGCAGTTGAAATCTCAATACACTAAGTGGACTATTCCCTTTTCAAATATGACAGAGGGCAGAGAGGACTGTAAGGTACTGTACAAATAAGACCTATAGCCATTATTTAAAGTCACCCTACTGAATAGTCTGACACCTGGAAATTCATCTACCAGTGAGATACTATGCCTGAATCATTGTCCATGCCTATGTAATATTTCTGAACCTTTTCTACCTGTCAGTTATTAAGTTAGAAATAATTATGAGATTGAATAGTATGTTACTGGAAAAATAAGTGGCGTGAGGAAAAAAAGGTCATTTTCCTCTATTCAGCTTTGTTTTCTATGCTGCCTTCTGTGCCTTTCCCACTTTCTATGTATAAGATGGATTCATCCATATCTGAAGGAAGAGTCCAGTGGCCTGGAATTACTTTATTCTATGCGTGCATTTCTGATCCATAGAATCACAGAACCACAGATTCAACTAGGCTGGAAAAGACCTTTGAGACCTCATCAAGTTCAACCTATGACCAAACATCATCTTCTCAAGTAGACCACGGCACTGAGTACTACATCCAGTCTTTTCTTAAACACATCCAGGGATGGTGACTCCACCACCTCCCTAGGCAGCCTATTCCAATGCCCAATCACCCCTTCTGAGAAGAACTTCTTCCTAATGTCCAACCCAAACCTCCTCTGATGCAGCCTGTCCCCTCTTGTCCTATTGCTAGTTGCCTGGAGCTGCCTGACAGAATAAACCAGCATGGTGGATTTTACTGAAGTGGGTTTTATTGAAAAGAATAAGCAAGGGAGTTCATTTTTAAGGCAGCAAGGGTAAATCTGCTACAATTTTGCAAAGTTAATTAAAAACGGAACAATCTCATGATTGCATCAGTGTTCCTATTAAGACTAAATCAATAAACCAATGGGTTTGAATCGCGGAATTGGTAAATAAATGCAGTGAATAATCAAACTGGAGTCCAAGGTTGGCAGTGAAAGGCATTACTTTGTGTTAGTCTTGTTTCCAGCTCTCATGAGAAAAATGAGCACAATTCAAGGACAAGGCAGCTTCCTTTCCAACTCTGGCTGCAGGCTGTAGTCTAACCAGCTCATGAAACTATTTAGTCAGTGAAGAATCATTTTGGTTACAGGGCCATACCAAGGCGACATTGCAATCCCATCCTCTTTCATTTTGAGGAAATCCGATTTAGAGAGTTCTTAGAGGTCCCTCTTTAACACGGCCTCTTCATGCTGAGCTGCTGATGGTTTTTTTGCGTTAACTGCTCTCTCCAAATACCACAAAAGCTGTAAAGTTCCCAAAGATTAAAAAAGATTCATTCCACGAGTTGCAAAATAAATCTTACTAAGAGGACCCATTGCCCCCAGGCTATCTGCTCTTTTCCCTCCCCAAGCACTTCTTCCCATCAGCGAATTGCCAAGTATTGCTTTCATGACCCATAAGCCTTGTGGAAAGGCTATTCCAGCCCAGAATGTCCTGTAGCAATGACTCCAGCTGAGTGGCTTTGGAAGTGGAAAAGTTACCTGTGATTAAAGACGCTTTTCCTTTGATTATATCCATGACTCTGAATTTGCTATTCCAGTACAAAATGTCCATCTAATAGTTTACGGCACATAGAAAGCCACTCATATGGATGTCACAGAATATATTCCTTCCAGACCCGGAACAAGTGTCCCTACACAGAGCAGCTTCCCTGCTGTCCCTGCCCTCTGTGCCCACTGATTAGCCAAATAAGTGCCAAAACTTCAGAACAATGTGAAATAATGACTTTGATTTATTGCTTGTTTCATTTAAAGTCCCTTTAAAACTTAAGCTGTCTTATTTCTTAGAAGAGAGACCTAAACTTCCTTGGTGTGTCTTTGACTTTCTTACTGCCCTGTCTTTATCCAGGCAATTTCAGGAGGCTATATTCTGTAAAACTGGATGCCATGCTATTTTCCAACTATTACATGCACTTTCTTGTCAATACAGAGTAGTGCAAGGAAAACAGCGAATTTTTACCTGTGGAGATTTAGTTCAGGCTTCACTGGTAAGGTTTTGAGAGCCACATTTTTAAAGATACTTCCTGGCAGACAGCTTGCAGCATTTTTAATACTATCTTTACATCTGATTTGTAAGCTTTTAAGTTTCTAACTCTCACTCAGATGAGATGATTTATTCATTCATAAATCGGGTGTAATGCCAAATTACACCTGATGGGTGGTGGGTGTTTTCAGAAATAAAATTGTCCCACTAATTTACGTATGTTTTAAACCCCTCTGTTACTTAAGCACTCTACTGTGAAAAGCGTCGCAGTAGGTATCTTTTCCTATGTTTATCTATTTTGGTGTATTGCTTCAGTTAGGAGGGTGACTGTCAGATGAACACACTCTAAGAATGGATTAGGATATTATGATCAACAGAAGATAAAGAAACCAAAATGCTGTAATTCTTATCCCTCACATGTAAAGCGGAAAAGATACTTCTGCTTTTGTTTTCTTGTGTATAACATAGGGTCAGGAAAGGTTCGCCTCCTGATGCTCATCAGCACAGGCTATTACAGGATGGAGGATCGATCCTAGTCAGGGTGGCTCCCCTCAATGTAGTACTATCAATATTGTTCCTGTCCAAGTGCAGTGAAGTCCTCTATGGTCACTGGATTACACTGAACAGTCAGAATAACCAAATTATTTCCTCCAGCTGAAATCATTGTTATGGTCTAAGGACTGGGGGTTCAGCCAGCTGGGCACAAGCTCATCACATCTGGCAGAGCAGCTGGGGCTGTGCCACCACTGACTAACTCCAGAGGGCTGGGTAGGCCACGGTATTATTGTCATAGACCTCTGTGGGAGAAGGGGGAAATATATAGGCAGGTTAGTGTGCTTTACTGGATTTGACGTATTTTTAATGAATCAGAAAAAATGCATGGTAAATTCATTAAGACTCTTCTGTGGGGGTCTCTAACCAGAATCCCCTAGCTGAGATGTGAAGGATGTGAGACAAAAAGCAGTTTTCCCCTTGGATGAAGCCCAGAGAACATACTGGAAAGATAAATACATGCTTCTATCCACATCTTTCCTTTCTCTGTGAAACGTTTAGGCTTAGATCTTCCCTGGAGATAAACTGGCAGAGTTTCAGTCGTTGCAGCACAGCTGCAATAATTTACAAAGAGTCTGTGCATTTTAAATCACGGCAGTTACGGCAGACAGAGAGGGAGAAGATCGCAAACCGCTGTCACTCCTGAAGGAGCACGCCACCTCCAACCCCGGTATCCCCGGCTGCTCTCCCTGACCCCACTCCTCCACAGTCGGACACGCCGGAGGTTCTGTCTCACCCACAAGGGCACAAGAAGTGTGTGTGGAGCCGAGCTGCGGCTTCTGACCGTCCCGTACGTACGGGACGTTAAGTACTTAACCCTAACCCTAACCCTAACCCTAACCCTGACCCTAACCCTGCTCCTGCCCCTGATCCCCTCCTGGGGCCCGGGGAGCTCGGGCTGCCCCGCTGCCCTTCCCCGGCACAGCGGAGCGCGGGGCCTGCCCGCGGCCTGCCCGCATCCTGCGCAGACCTCCGGCTTCCCGGTTAGCGTCCTTCACAAGTAATTAATGCAGAGGGCCGTATGCTGATTCCGCAGAGCCCATTAATCACTTCTGCTGAGGCACAGGGACTGTTTGTACAGAGTTTGCAGAGATTATCGCCCTGGCTCCGGGATTTGTCACGCTGCATTACAAATGGTGCTTTAGTGAGCTCCTGGGGTCCTGGGGGGCATAACCTGTCTGAGGCAAAGGCAAATATTGTCAAGCAGCAGAGGTTTCCCAAGAAGGGGCTTATCTATTCCAGATTGCTTGATCATATAAACAGGACTTCGATATGAGATACATATGCAATTAATTCCTCAAGGGTTACATTTGATAATGGCATGGAAATTAATCTTCAGTCACAGAAATAACACTGGCTGTTTCAGAGAATTCAAGTAAAAACCTGTAGAGATATGCACTATCAAGAATACTGCTTTATTTTCCCTTATGATAGAATATTGTTGTTACTATTGTTATTGTAACCTCCTGAGATTTCTGTTTTGAACATGTTCTAACAGGGATTAATTCATTAGTAACCAAAGGGAAGGGCACAGCAGCCACAAAACAGCTGAGCCTCAAGCACTGTCCTGCATGAGGGTTCCCCAGCTTTGAGATCCAGTATCCTGTCCACACTCTGGTAGAAGGATAAGCCAAGATGAGACACACTCAAATATACCAAAAAAGTGGTGCTTATCACTAGGCGGGTGAGCACAATGCCAAGAGAAATGTGTCCAGGGACTAGGATATACAGTTTTGGCTTGGAAAAAAAACCATGCTGAGAAATCCTTCAGAAAAAAATGTGAAAGCAGGGCATTAGCCTTCTTCTTCAGCATAATGCCATCAGGTATGTTTGTGGTGGAGGTAAGCTTGTATATGAGTGGACGGTAGTTGAGAAAGCCTTAATCTAATGTGATTTTATTGAAGTATACATGGAAAAAAGTTTTGTTACGTAGGAGTTTGGTAATTATGCATTTTGAGCAATCCTACCACCTACAGCTTGAGTCAGCTAGCTACTTCAGAGAGTTCTGGAAGGCACAAGTGAACAGATGGTGTGTTTGTGACACCATCAGGTAGTGGGCAGTGAATATTAGTAAACTGGCAAGTGCCCACTAGAAATTATTCTAAAGCACATAATTAAACAAGTTATAAATAACAACAACAGTAACAACAACCCTAAAAATAATAATAAAAAATCTCATTACTTGAAAAAGAAGGAGGGGGGGGAGGAACTGAGATTTTTTTCAGATTAATTATGCAGCCTTATTTCTTACCTTTTCCTAGTTCATTACACACAGAGACCAAGTAGAAATCTAATAAATTAAACAGCCCTCAGATACTCTACATAACTGAAGCTAATTGTCTGCCATTCTTATATTGTCAAGCATACGTAATAACAATGTTCTGGTTCTCACTATCATTAAGAAGTAAATACAGACTTGAAAACAACTCCCCCAGAAATCACAAAAGGCCAGATAGATGGAAGAAAATTCCACTGTCTGGCATAATGCAGTGATTTGTATGAATGCCATATCCCCATTTTAATTTTACTATCTTCTTCTCAGAAGCTTGACAGACCTGCCTGTCAGACAGACCTGGGTTCTGATAACACCAATCTTCATGCAAATTTATATCTGACTCAAGCTTGACACCAGTGGTGTTGTTTGTGTTTAGGGCAACAATAAATCTGACTTCTTTACTGCACAAAGAAAAAAGAAACACTGCAGTTCTGTGGGCATTCTAATGATGATGCAGAACTCTTTTTTTTTTTTAATATCCAGTTTAATTAATAAAATCTAATATGAGCAGGCAACTCATATTCTGAAAAGTCATTATGGATACTGAGGGGCAAGGCCTACAAATGGGATAAAAATACAAACACGGGGCTTGGGGGAAGATTCTGGCTATGGACATGCAGCCACGTAGCCTTTGAGGGCTATGAGAACCATGGCAGGGCATGCAAAGAGGCAGACAAGAAAGCTAAGGCTTGGCTAGACCTGAAGTTAGCCAGAGGTGTTAAGAACAAGAAATGGGTCTTCAGACACATGACCAATGAGCAGAATCACAAGTAAGACACAGGACCTTTGCTAAACATGGCAGGGAAATTGGTTACTTCTCAGTGCAAGGCCACTGTCTGTAATATTTGAAAAGTCATGGAAATCAGGGGTCGATCCCCCAGGGATTGACACTGGGCCCCATGATACTGAACATCTTCATAAATGATCTGAATGATGGGACTGAAAGCACCCTCAGCAGGTTTACTGATGACACCAAACTAGATGGCGAGGGGGACACGTCAGAAGGGAGAGACGTCTCACAGAGCCTTGGGCAAGCTGGGAGAGTGGGAGAGGAAGAACTGGATGAAGTTTGACAAGTGCAAGGTCCTGCACCTGGGACAACATAACCAAAGAGCCCAGAACAGGCCAGGACCTGTGCTTGGGGAGCAGCATCACTGAAAGGGACCCAGGGGTCTTGGTGGATGACAAGCTGACCATGAGTCAGCAGCATGTGGCTGCAGCCACAAAGGTAAATTGGATCCTAGCCTGCATCTGCAGGGGCTTAACTTGCAGTGGTAGGGACTTCACTATCCCACTCAGTGCTTGTCAGGCTGCTCTTGGAGTAGTGTGTCTTGTGCTGGCCCCCACAATTCAAGAAAGATACGAGCAGACTGGGGAGGGAAGAAGAGTATCAGCTGCAGAACCTGCTCTGTGAGGGAAGACTGAAGGAGTTTGTAACAGCGGTGGGAGTTTTGCACCACTTAATTAGTGGTTTGTCTCAGTCTCTTCTGCCTTCACTCAGAGCTAGGATTAACAAAAACACAATGGAAACAGATTTTCTTGTGTTTGGGCTTGGTTGTTTATTAAATCTTATCAAAAAGTACAGAGCATTCAACAGCACTTCCAGCTACTTGCTAGAAGCAAGGAAAATGGAGGAAGATGCAGCTGCTACAAGGTCTTTTAAAGCTAAACAGTCCAATAGAGGATTAACACCTATATTATTTATACTTTTAACCTAATAACTAGATTCCCATGACGCTTAGTGTGACACTAACTGACCAACCAGAAACTACTACCTGAAGCCCATGAAGAAGGAAGAAGGAAGATGAACACCGAAAGAGACCACCCAAAATCCTCTATCTTGTTCCATACCTATTGCTATACTATACAAACTTCAAATTTAAACCCATCACCATGTGAAAGCACACACTTCTATTTCACTACACACCTGTGATTTTTACTTCATCGCTTAAACTTAGAAGCTGTCTCTACGGCTTCAGGTCAAAAGAGTGTTCTCCAGGGGGTCAGTGCCAGAAAGCACAGAAAGCTCAAAAAAAGCTCTCAGGTTTCTGGGATCCAACAGGAGTTAGGTCTTTTTTCCCTGGAGAAGGCTTAGGGAGAGCTCATCACTGTGTTTAAAGGCTACAAGAGGGCATTGCCTCTTCACAAATAGCCACATGGAGAATACAAGGGGCAACATGAACAAGTAGCACTGGCAGAGGCTTTATATTAACATAAATAAGACATTTTTTACACAAAGAGCAATCATTCAGTGAAACAACCTCCCCAGGGATGGGGTGGAGTCACCATTACTGGAGGTTTTTCAGACATCATTGAACAGGGTGCTAGATAATCTATGTCATTTAGGCTCCCTGTTCTGTGAAAGGTTGTACCAAAGGATCTTTCAAGGTCCCTTCCAACCTGGGCTGTTCCATGATTCTACCTTATTCAAATTATCATTTTCATCTTAATTTTAGGGTACAGGGATACAATCCTAAACCTAGTGTGCAGCTGAGTTATATTTAGGATTTATTGTGTATTGGATGAAGACTGGGCTCTTAGAACAGTATAAGCACAGTAGCCAGTTGAATTGTGAATGCTAGTGATGCCAGTCTCTGGAGAGCTTGGGAGCTCAGGGAAGCACATACAACCACCATTCCAAGGGCAAGAAGCCCAGGCAAGTTCAAGAGCAGTGGCATTCAGCTCAGGCAGCCATGGAGTCTGACAAACAAAGAACTGAATGCAGAGTTCCTGTCCTGCACCTTTTCTCACAAGACTCTTCCTGTCCACACTTACTTGAAGAACATCCATCAGAAGGCAGAGACTGTGGTTTTCTCAAGTATGCCTGACTAAGCTGAAATGTGCTTTCCTTCTAGGTACTCCTGTTTGTGATGCAGAAGACACTTCAGCTTGGAAAAGAGATGAGGGGAAATATCACAGATGTCTATTCAGTCACAAGTGGCATGGGAAGAGTGACTAAGGAATGACTGCTTAAACTTTTACCCATTATAAGGGCCAGCTGGTAGGCAGTAGATTCTTAATTGACACATACATGAAAGTATTTTTCATAAGATGTGTTCAAGTTATGGAACTGCTTGCCATAGAAAATTAGAGGTTTAAAGTTTACATGGTTTCAAGGAGAGATTGAACAAATAAGTGAAACAGAAATTCATTGTCTGCTGTTAAAAACAAAATATTTTTCTTGGGTCAGGAACTCCCTAATAAATTGTAAGAAAGTTGGAAAGTCATTTGGGGAAGCACCAAGAAGATGTTTTGTCAGTTCTCATTCTACTCCTGAGAACAACATTCAGCCATTATTGGAAGCATGATGCTGGCTGAGACAGATTTTTGGACCATCCCAGAACAGCCCTGCTTGTATTCTTTGTAGCTGAAAGAGAGGTCAGGGTGGAAAGGGGGAGCCAGGAATTGTAGAAAAGTGTTCTCTTCATTTTTTCTGAAAACCTGCCTGTCGAAGTGTGTGCCAATTCACAAAGTGAAAAATTTCCTGTGTTTCTCCAAGACAGTCTGAAAGAGTATCCACCCTGAAGAATCAAATCAGTAGCATCTTTGGCCCCAGAGGAATTAACATGGCGACAAGATCATTCTGGAACAACCAGAAGTCAAGACTGCAACAAGAGACTTTTGAGGTCCCCTACTAAGTTCTTGGAAGGAGATAAGACTTTGAAAAGAACCCATACCGTGCCAGAACTGCTGGCTGGCTATCCCAGAGTGTTGGGAGTTCCCTCAGGAGCAATTAACCCTATCAGTAATGGCATGAGTAGGGTTGCTCCTGGATGTAATATCTGCATGCTGGGCAGTGAGCCACGCGCAAGGTCAGGCAAACTGTACAGCAGAATGATTTGGCTGCAAACCTGCAGTGCTGCAAAGTGAGTGACATTGAAAAACCATAAAGACACAAAATGGTGGCATGAGACTGACATTCTGCAGGACTTCTTGGACTATCAGCACAGGATCTGTGAGCAGTTTAGTCAGTTCAGCTCGCTGTTTTGAAAAGGCAGAAACTGAGTCACAAAGGGTAATGAGGTTTTCTTAATGTAATTAGATTTTTTAAAAATCTTGTTTATGGTTTATTATTCTGTTCCCTACTCTCCTTGACTGCTGAGCCATTTCTGGTTCACCTTTCACTGCTGACCAATTCATTCCTCCTCGTATATATTTTTTTCTCTCTTCTTGGTTTCTTTGAATCTCAGTGACTAATATATTGTCTTTTTTCTTCCTTCCAGCTCTCGGCTCTGGGTTGTTTTTAATTGGACCCTTGTTAACAGGTTCATTGTTTCCCTGTATCCATACACAAAGCATAGCTGCATGCTCTCCCTCTCAATCGCAGGAGAAGAAATCAGAAAACAAAGTCCCCCCGAGGGAGCCCAGCCTGTCTCTTCTATAACAAGCTGTAGCAACTTTTACAAAATGCCTGCCTCTGTGCACAGACAGCTAAGCTCTCTCAGACAAATCTGGGGCTTGGAGTGCACAGACATAATAATTACCAGAAATACATCACAAGCTCCTTTCCCAGCATTAGTTAGGCCATTCCTAAATCACAAGGTGCAGTCTCTCTCCCACTTCTGACTCTCTGGGTACAAAAACTTTTGCTTTCTGTCATTCTCTCTCGGAACACTGCAATTTTTCTCCCTTAAATTGTAAATTATAACACCTGCTGGGGCTCTTATTTGTTCATTTCCGTATCTCTGGCTGCTCCCTGTGTGAGATATTACGCCCACACAGAGGTATGAAATATACAGTAGCTGTTTGTGAAACTTCTATATGAAAGATGCAGTGAATATAAATAATGGTATTGTTCTGATGTTCTTCATCTTGTATCTGACAGAACATGTTCAAGAAACTCCGGAAACACTATAAAGCTGATGGAGAAGTCATTCACACTGTATCAGTGTAGCTGAAAACAAATGAGCAGGACTGATCTGGACATCCTGTTTTCCTTTCACCACCAGGATGTATTTATTCCTCAAGTCATACCATATTCATATTTACTTTAATGATTCATAAACATCCCAGGTTCCAGAAGCTTCTAATTAACTCATCTATTTAGTGTCATTAACAGATGCCCAGGGAGTGATTTATTGTACAGTACTGGATCACATTAACATATAAATCCAGCCAATTGAATTGGCAGGCAGTCTAGGTAAATATCTTCTGCTGCTGGTAGATGAGGCTCCATCCTAAATTCAGCATTAATGCCCTGCAGACTGTGGTTGATGTATTACTGTTTTCTTCCTCTATTATTCTGTATATGTAGTATACATGGTATTGTACAACACTGGTTATTTCCCTGTCTTTAAAAAAAAAAAAAAAAGAGAGATTTAGTGATCTGCTGCCTAGGATTTGGGACATATTTTTATACTGTCTGAGAAAAGAGGAAATCAATAGCCCCAAAGAAGTTTTTGGTCAAGCACCTTTGAATTTACCTCTGGCTTCTGCAGTTTCAAAACTGAAACCAGTCCCTCTAATACACTATAGCAAAATAATCCTAAACTTCATGAGAAAAGTTATATTGGGAACCCTGTCTATAGCAGAGTTGTGGCCACAACTACAGACTTTTTATTGATAAATAAGGCAGTGGCTTTTTGGGCAGTACATGAAGTGAACACCTATGACAACAAAGTTGGCTCTGCGGGTATTCCCACAGTGATGTTTCTCACAAGTCTTGGGATGCTCCTAGAGATTCACACTGCTGAATTCCTGGAGGGACTTGCCAAGGTTCACAGCCTGGCCCAGCTAAACCTCACCAAACCTGGCAGACAGAGGCAGCGCAGCCCGAGAGCACCTGCAGGGGCTGAGAGTCGAGAGCAACAGTGGTGTGAGTTGTGAGAGCCCAGCCCGGGCAGAGCCAGAGCCCAGCCTGGGCACAGTCAGAGCCAGAGCCAAGCCCGGACAGAGCCAGAGCCAGAGCCCAGCCCAGGCAGAGCCAGAGCCCAGCCCGGACAGAGCTGGAGCCAGAGCCCAGGCCAGGCAGAGCCAGAGCCCAGCCCAGGCAGAGCCAGCCCTGCCAGCTGGGCTTGCTGTTACTGTCTGCTCCCAGGGTTACTGATTGTAAACACAGCCAGTCAGCTTTGGCCTGCAGGACTCATTTCACTGGGAAACTAGGTGGGCTTCTCTTTCAAATTTCAAAGCGGTGAAACACATGATCTGATTGCCTCTGCTTTGCTGCGTGGGCAATCAGATCATGTGTTTCACCGCTTTGAAATTTGAAAGAGAAGGGCAATCAGATCATGCTCTCTCCCAAAGCTCACACATGAATTACTTACTAGCAGGAGGAGAGTTGCAGGTATGCGGCAGATAAATTTTAGTTTTTCTCTTTAGAGCTCACACCCTTCGTATTCCAGTTCTTCCCAATGGCAACACCATGAGTCAGTTTGTGTTCAAATGCTAAGGAAACATAGATAAATGCTGGTTTAAATTCCTTAAGGTGGGAGTCATTCGAGGACTGTTAAAATATTATTTTTTTTACAGAAATTATGTTTGTGTCTGTTCACAGTCTTTAAAAGGAGATGTATTTAAGCTTTGTGTTTCGACAACACTGAAACGGACTACTGTAAATAATTAGGGTGTTTTCTGCTCTATTTTTAAAATCAATATTTTTAGTAAAGTTACTGGGTTTTTATATACTTTTTGACTCAGAATGAGATTTTGATGGCAAACCAACTCTGCTGTCTTACAGCAGTGATGTCTGTGGTTGGGTTTCAGGAGGGGGAAGAAATACAAGCAGTATTTATGGAGGAATAGGAAGCAAAACTACATTAATAAGGGACTGTGCCCAAAGAAGTGAAGGTATAGGCACTATGACAGCTTAAGAAAGGTAATATATATTAAGGTATTTCTAGGAGTTACTAAATTTCTCCTCAGGACTCACTTCTGCAATCAATGTGGGGACACCATGATGAGCGTGACTGTTTTAAATTTCAATTAAAGCTTTCATCTTGACTATAGCACTCTTCTCTCCTGCTTCTGTCTCTAACAGTCTGTTCCAAAGATGCTTATGGTCTCTCATATAGAACAATGCAGGCACAGTCTGCTCCTAGCAGCTGTGTTGCAAGGAAGGCCTGGGCTGGGGCTCTGCAGCAGCAGTGTCCCGTGCTGCGAGCACAGAGCACACAATGCATCTCCCTGTGCTGGCCAGAGGGAACCCTCTGCAGACCTGACCCCACAGAGTCTGCTAAGACTGGCCAATTCCCAACTCGAGCTGGTTTCTCAAACTCTGTGAAACAACTGTCTTTAAAATTTGAAAAGCCAACAGAAAGCATCATACATTATAGCTATGTACTCCAGACATTCAAGAACCTGTGCAATGGACAAGAACTACCTTGCAAATGTATGGTACACAGGCTGAAGAATTGTTTAGAACGCACAGCTTAAACCCATGTAGGTCAAGAAGCAGGAAGTTTTCTCTTTAAGAACATCTTAGTTAAGAAGAAATGCATTGAGCAAAGTTAAAAATCTGGCAGGAGATGACTGGGAACACTGTGAGAGGACACTGATGCCACAGCACGTGCTATGCTGTACATCTATTGTCATTTTGGCCACTCACCTCAGACTCTAATGCCACTAAATGTTTAAGGAGGCATAGGAAGCAATAGTTATTATAAAAAATCTGGTACTTGAAACCATTTTGGAAACTCTTTCCTTGTGCTGCTTAGTCTGGGATAGTTAGTTTTCTTCACAGTAGCTGTGTTTTTGGATTTGTGCTTAAGTGTCCGGATGTTTTTGTTATTGCTGAGCAGTGCTTACACAGAGTCAAGGCATTTTCTGCTTCTCACCCCACCAGCAAGTAGGCAGGGGGGAACACAAGAAGCTGGGAGGGGACAAAGCCAGGGCAGCTGATCCAAACTGACCCAAGATATTCCATAGCATATGGCATCATGCTCATCATATAAAGCTGGGAAAGAAGGTGGGAGGATGTTCATAGTGGTGTTTGTCTTCCCAAGTCACCATTACACCTGATAGAGCTCTGCTTTCCTGGGGGTGGCTGAACACCTGCCTGTCCATGGGAAGCTGTGAATGAATTCCTTTTTCTGCATTGCTTGTGTTTTGCTTTGCTTGTGTTTTGTAAGCTTTGCATGGCTTTTACTTTCCTTATTAAATTAAACTACCTTTATCTTAAACCACGAGTTCTCTCACTTCACCCTTCCGATTCTCTCCATCCCAATGCAGAGGAACTTGAGTGAATGGCTGCCTGGGGCTGAGTTGCCAGCTGGGGTTAAACCACAACTCTCCTCCAACCCAGTTCTGTTCTGTTCCTAACCTTACAGAACAGCAGAAGTCATCAGGGCCCAAGGCCCATCACCCTCAGCTGTCTGTATTCCAGGAGTCTGGAATACAGCTCTGCTATACTGAGATGGCATTGGGTGCTACCAGTATTGATTTGATTCAGCATTTTTAAGTTACATTTTTCCTATAAAAATAAACTACAGGTGAAATAGGCAAGACTAGAGATGCCATTACAATGTCAGGAATATCGACACAATTGCACATCATCCGTGATTTTCTTAATAAATAAAGATCAACCAAGAGACATATTGGTTCACATGGTACTTAAAGAGAAATTTAGGCTGGACAGGACTTTTGAGGACAAGCTATTGTCTCATTTTAGGTCAGTTTCATCATCTCTAACAGGCCAGTTGTAAAAACTAGTTTTATTAATATTAGCAACCTTGATTTAGAAAGAAGTCTAATATCCCACCAAAATCCATATGGAAGCCAAGAAGTATTTCTAAAAAACTGCTACATAGCATATGAATTTTAACACAAACCATGATGCTGGAGAGAATAATGAAATAAGAGGGTTCCTAAATATTTTGTCACAAACCCAATACTAAATAGCAGAATAAATTATTAGGACAATAACTTGCAAATACTGAGATACAGTAATAAGCAGTACCACCTCATAAAAATAACTTTTAATATTAACAACTCAATTTCATGTGACTGCGCATTAATCTCTGTTTTTTTCAAAGTTCGAACAATATTCAAGTTCTGTGTTGTCTACAAAGATAGGTTTATTCTCCTTCATTCTTCTGCACTGACGGCATGGCTTGTGCTTTAACTCTATTTCGTTTTCTTTTTCTTCTTTTCTTCTTTTCAGCAGAAGGCTCTTGCCCCTCCTGTGTTTTCTTCTTTTTCTTCTTCAGACAGCTGAGAGGATTGGGGCCACCTGCCCTTTTGCGTTTTCTTCTCTTTTCACCTTCTTGCTTTACTAGTCCTTCTTTTTCTTTAAGCTCCACAATACTTTGTTTTTGGTACTCTGGAACAAGCTGATTTGTCTGCAACTTTTGAACAAATGCCAAAGATTTAGGAGAAGGTTTGTCTAGCACCATAGTGTTCTGAATAATAAAGAGGAGAGGAATGCCAGGTTTCCTTTTCACTTTGTTTGATAATTCCTGGTCCTGCAAAATTAAATACTTTAGTCAATATTTTCAGATTAAATGGTATTTGCAATTCAAATGCACCCACTTTTAATATAAAACTATGAAGATAAATTACATTATGAAAAAGATAAGAAACTTAATCTAGCAGATATACATGGCAGCGCCTTTCAGAGCAACTAGATTTCAGTTTCTCTCCTGATTAGCTGTATTTCTGATGCAAAATTTACCAACATTTTCTTTTTCCCGCATATATATGCATGCACACATTTTTGAGGGAAAAAGTCCCAATTCACTTGTATGCAGACCACCACACCACAATAAGTAACGTAATTTTTTCTGTAATAAATAATTTTTAAACTCCTGTAACTTACATAACTATAAAGAATTCTACTATAAACTATTTTATATATATTGTATATCATTTATACATGCAGTCGCAGTAACAAACTCAAGAAAAAGCTGCCTGTTTTATTTGTATAGTTATTCATTTTTTAGTGCAAAATTGCTTAAAATTGAAATTATATGATGTTAACATTTAATTTTATTTTTCAGACTACTGTGCAAAGCAGTTCAGGGAAGGGGATGCACACACAAAAATATGCAAATTAATGAGTTGTTTTTTACATGTCAATAGGTAGTCAGTATGTTTTGTACACTTTAAGCTAAACTAAACAATATCATTACAAAGTCAAAAAAATGCAGTTGTTCAAGTAAGAGAAAAGATTCCCTGCTTCATAATTAGGAAACACATTAAAGAGCAAATAAGGTTTTACATGATTAATTCCCACAAACTATTTAAAAACCTCATAATTGAGGTTACTGTAAGCTTCTTTCTCCTTAGGTATCAAAGCATCACTTCAAAAGAAATGGAGCTACATTTCCCATGAGCTTTTACCTGTGTAGCAATAAAGAAGTGATGAGGGTTGCCATCTTCAATCATGGAAAATAAACAGGTTGAACCACTCACAGGATTATTATGGTGAGAACAGTTTCGAACTTGAAATCTCTGGGCAATTAATTTTGCTCCATACAGCGCCTTCCCAAGTGATTCAAGTTCTTTTATAACACATCTGAAAATCAAAACAGACAATAATTTTTAAACAAAAAAACCTCCTATTTTTCACAACAGCAAAAGGCTGATGTGAGTTACTTAGGAATGAGTAATGCTCAGCTGTTCAGGCTTTATGATTTATAAATGGTACCCAGAACTCTGAAGGCAATTGCCCATCTGAAGACATCAGCAAGGTTTCCTTGGCTGTAAACATGATTAACCAGAAATAAAATTAAGATACATTAAATGATTTAAAAATAATTCACATCAGTGACAATGCTGAGTCCTTAAATTAATGTTTGGATACCACCCACAAATAAAATTATCTTAAAAATTTAATTTATTTTTAAGTTAACGTATTATAAAACTTGAAAATTTACTTTATTTTAAAAAATGGGAATAAAAGATCTGGGGAACAACAGGCCAGTCGATTTCACCTCTGTGCCTGGCAAGATTATGGACTGGATCCTCCTGGAAAGTATATAAAGCATGAGGAAAACCAGGAGTTGACTGCTGACAGCCAACATGGCTTCACTAAGGGGAAATCATGAAAAATACACTGGCCTTCTGTAACAGAGGTACAGTGCTGATGGATAAGGAAGGGCAACAGATGTCATCCAATTGGACATAAGCGAAGCTTTCCACACTGTTCCACACAACATCTTTGTCATTACATTGGAGGCATGGATTTGACAGATGGATCACTTGGTGGATATGGATTGACCTGAGGGTTGCACTTGAAGAGTTGCAGTAAACAGCTCCATGTCCAAGTAGAGACCAGTGACAAGTGTTGTTCCTCAGGGGCTGGTATTGGGACCTGTTTGACATCCTTGTCAGGGTCACGGACAGTGCGACCCAGTGCACCTTCAGCAAGATTGCCATGGACACCCAGGTGTGTGGTGCTGTTGACACTCTGGAGGGAAGGGATGCCATCCAGAGGGACCTAGAGAGGCTTCAGATGGGTTTGTGTAATCCTCACGAAGTTCAACAATGCCAAGTGCAAGGTGCTGTATATAGGTTAGTGCAACCCAAGCACAAATACTGGGAAGAGAACGGATTGAGAGCAGCCCTGACAAGAGTGACCTGGGAGGTGTGCTGGTGGACAAGAAGCTTAACATGAGCTGGCAGTGTGAAAGTCAACTGTGTCCTGGGCTTCATCAAAAGCAGCACAGGCAAGGTGAGGGAGGGGATTCTCCCC
Organism: Rhabdornis inornatus; assembly: GCA_013397075.1. Classification (NCBI taxonomy): domain Eukaryota; kingdom Metazoa; phylum Chordata; class Aves; order Passeriformes; family Rhabdornithidae; genus Rhabdornis; species Rhabdornis inornatus. The sequence goes on along the minus strand of VWZS01007728.1, from coordinate 742,558 downwards.
CCTACTCCACGCTAGTGAGAGCCCACCTGGGGGTCAGAGCGAGCCAGCTCATTTCCCCTGACAGGCTCTTTTCATAACATTGAGGTGCTGTCTCAGCAACTCACTGTTCTGACAGCAGAGAAAATACGTCCATTCAGCTGGCCTAAGTGGAAGCTGGTCAAAATGACCAACAGATATTGCTGAAAAAAGAGGCAAGAAGTGACATTTCAATATGACAGAACAGTGTGGATCAAAGCAATTCCCAAACCTTTCACAGGTAAGAATATGACTCAATATACTATTTAGAAGTGCAGGCCAGTTCCATAAGCTGTGCAAGAAGGCTCAGTGTGTTTTTTGAGCCTAAGACATACATCTTTCTCGTATTTTCACTACTTGCCTCCACAGTGGGCAGTGGGCTATCCTGTTATTGCAGATATACACTGTAAGTGTATTTTTGTATTTTAAGGTATGCGACATACCTCATCAAGTAATAACAAACGCAACTTAAGGCAACTTTATGTAGTGTGCATGCTTTATTTCCAGGTCTTTGTCTAGCCCATCCTTGTCCTCCCTTGCGAACGGCTGCTTTGAAAACAGCCCGGCACTGGCAGGCTGCAGCTCCAGCCAGGCAGGAACTGCCCCCAGGCCCAGGAAATAGCAGCCTGCCTCGCTTTTACCACTTCGCCAAGCAGACGCTGCGGGTGGGAAGAGACCCACCCGGCCCTCCCTCACACAGCGGGGCTACCGCTGGCCCCGTAGTTCGTGCCACTTTCGGAAAGGCAGCTGGGTGTGAGGGATGCTCCCAACCTCCTGCGAGTGACCCTCATCCCGCAGCGCCCCGTCCTCCCCGGGCCCGCAGGCCGGAGCGCGCTCCCCGCCGTACCGCGTGGTGCAGAGCTGCGCGGTGCCATCCAGGTACCCGGGCAGCTGCTCCCGGATTTGGATCTTGTTGCGAAGCGCGGCCTGACAGAAGGTGCCGTCCAGCAGCACCTGGAAGGGCTCGCGGAACTGGAAGTTGTGCTTGTAAAAGCTCATGATCTTCTTCGCGTGTTTCTGTCTCGTCACCCCCATGGCGCAGCGCTGCAGCCCGGAACGGCCGCGGATGCACCGGAAGCTGCGCCAGGCCCGGGCGGGGCCTCAGCGGAGAGCCGGGAGCGGCCGTGCCGTGCCGTGCCGGGGTCTGCTCCGGAGAGAGCCGGGAGCGGCCGGGCCGTGCCGTGCCGGGGTCTGCTCCGGAGAGAGCCGGGAGCGGCCGGGCCGTGCCGTGCCGGGGTCTGCTCCGGAGAGAGCCGGGACCGGCCGGGCCGTGCCGTGCCGGGGTCTGCTCCGGAGAGAGCCGGGACCGGCCGTGGCCGTGCCGGGGTCTGCCACACAGAGCCGGGACCGGCCGGGTAGTGCCGCGGTCTGCTCTGGACAGCCGGGGCCATGCTGGGGTCTCCTCTGGACAGCCGGGACCGGCCGGGAAGCTGCGCCGTCCCCGGAGGGTCTCGCCTGTCCGTCCAGCCCTGCACACGGGTAACCTCAGGGCTGGTTCATTGCCCCTTGTTCTGCGGTGCTGTGCTGGCTCCTGCCGTTTGCTAAGATCAGAAATGCCGAATTTTCTTTTTTTTTGCTAGTTCAGTGTACAGTTGCTGTCGCCGAGACTGTAGTTTAATTACACATCAGCATACAGAATCACAGAATCAATTCGGCTGGAAAAGCCGTCTGAGGTCATCGAGTCCAACTTAGGATCTGACACCACTCCGTCAATCAGACCATGGCACTGAGTGCCATGCTCAGTCTTCAGCATCTCCAGAGACGGTGATTCCACCTCCTCCCTGGGGAGTCCATTCCAGTGTCTAATCGCCCTTTCTGTTACGAAATTTCACCTAATGTCCAATCTAAACCTCTCCTGGCACAGCTTAACACTACATCCTCTCATCCTCACACTTCTTATCTGGAAGGCTCAGGAATACTTAGGAAGACTTAGTCAGTGCCCATGTATATTTTTTGCCTGTATTGGCTACATCAATCTAAGTTCAATGTGCACAAAACTGAAATTGAAAAGCACATATTCTATATTTTAATTATTTTTTTCCATGACAATTTAATTGCACTGCAATCTGGGGATGCAGCTGTTATTGAAAAAGTGCAAAAACTCCTCCCTGTCCAACACAAAACATGAACACACCAGACATCTGGCATTAAGAAACCAAACTTAATGCCCCTGTTTTAGGTAGGCAAGAGGATACCTTAACACCATCAAAATGATAATTGGAGACATCTGTCTTGCTGTGCAAGTTCCACAGGAGACATTTTTCTGCCTGGGACAACTGTACTGCAAGAAAAACCATGGCAAACACCTGCCAGTTTGTTGTAATCAGTCAGGCTGCTCTAAGGTCATTTAAGCAAATACCCAGCTGTCATATTGGTCTTTTTGCTAGCAAATAGATATGGAAAATAAGTGCTTCTAAGCAAGTTAATTAGCGTCAAGAGAAAGTGAAAAATAAAGGATTTGATTACTATTCCAGAAATTCAAATGTTTACATGGGAAAATATTTTAAAGCACTTAGGATGAGAAGTGCAAAGAACAGGTGATTGAGAATATTTTCCATGGATCCAATTGTGCTGTTGACAGTATTTTTTTACCATTAAATCCTTCTTTCCAGCTGCCTTCAGGGCACAGCTGTGTGTGCTCCTGAGTATCATGGACATACATGGATATGTGCCTTATTATGAGCTAAGTGACATGTTGAATTAATTATTAGACATAGTCTTATATATAAAAGTCTTAATTAAACTTCAGTCCTGTAGCTGATGTGTTTCCATAATGCCATGATGATCCAGTTCTCCTAACTGCAGTTTCATTTTTGATGATAGACAAAAACATTCAGCAAGACTCCAAAGTAAAACCTTATTAGAGAAATTATTTTTTCTTCAAGTAGGTTTTTGCTTGTTCATTTTTGCATTCTCTGTGTGTGGGATGACAAGTGAGTAACTGCCCAAAGACAGGCACTTATTTCATGTTAGGAACACTTTCCACACCTTACAGCTAGAATGAGGAATCTCCAGTGATAACAGTTGCTATTACAGAATGGAGAAAAAAATGAAAAATTAGTAAATAAAACTTGAACTAGTTTTTTAACTAAGTGCAAAGTAAGATATAGTCCAGAGTAGGGTGTTAAATATCATTGTAATGAGATACTGTTCTCATGGTAAATATTATCATCACAGACAAGCTGTAATGCAGTTGGTATAGTGGAATATGTTTGATGCTTTGAGAGGCTACCTAGACAGTGTTAAAGGAATAAAGTAGGTATTTATTGAAAAGGCCTTCAAAAGATACAGCTTGGGCAGTACAAGAAAGAGCCTGGCTGTGACTCCACCGAAGATGCACAGCATGTCATGAGTTTTCAGACTTTGATAAGTTTTGGTCCATTTACATATTTGGGTCAATTGTCCAATTACAGCTTCAGGTTATGAAGTCCCATCCTCCCAGACTGCTCTCCTCAATTTGCTGCTGTTTGTACTTTTTGGGACTGAAGCTGCAACAGTGTCCTTGGTTCTCAGGCTGGAAAAGGATTTTGTCTAACTAAACTGTGAAGAGAACTTGCTAACACTTTATATGAAGTTCAGAGTCACACACTAATGCAATAGATAATCTGGAAAAGAGGAAAGCTAAAACTTAAGGCATCATGTTCAGAAGCCTGGCTAGCAGGCAAAACACAGCACAGATTTCTCCTTGTTCATTGGTCAGAAGATGGCATTAACTAGATGATAAACTACTTTCAGTACAATTATATAAACTGTATTTCACATTTATGCAATTCTTTTAAAATTTATTTTAATAAATTTAAAATATTAAAAATAATGTCTGTAAGACTAGTATAACAGTGTAGAGAAGTACAGTTCTTTCAGCATTTTTTTCATATTTTGACAGTATTTTGCATAAACTAAAATTCATCATATTTCTTTCAAGTTCAATTCTTTTACTATTCCCACAAGCCATTTGTAAAGCGGATTTTAAAGAAAATAAACCTAGGGATCTTATGAGAAGTGTTGAATCCAGACATCTCTGGTACCTGGGGTTTGTTGCTTCTGGCTGCTGAAATCCATCCCCATACACTCTCTGGACCCAGCAGGATTCTCATACTCCCGTGTGTTCTGGACAAGTGTGACACACACAGAGGAGCCAGCCTAACTAACAGAGCCAGCCACAGAACTGTACCAGAAATGACAAATAATGCAAATTCAGAGAGTGAAGTCCTGCTCCCCCTCTCCATCTGAAGAGGACTGAAATGCCCAGGTGATGACTCACACACTCTCACTCCCTGTACTCACCAGAACACCCTCAGTCACAAATCCCCATGGCCCCTCGGTCCATCTACTGCCTGTGCCTGGACCCTGACTCTCCTATGCAGGTATGTGTGTCTCCTGCTCACTGGCTAGTCCAGTTTAAATCTGATAGCAGATCACACATCCACAGGATTAAATTCACAGGGGCAGGATATTTAGGTGCAAAAGAAAAGTTAGAAACTAGCTTCATAAAAAGATAGGACCAGTTGCTGTGATCAGGCCGAGAGCTCAGTAAGACAAACATACTGAATGCTGCCAGCTCACGTGAGTCCCCTTGCATCTTATTTTTCCATGTGTCTTCCTAGATCCTCCCTGATCCTTCCTCTCCCTGCCTTTGGCCAGTTTTGTGAACATCCCGCAGAAAATTTTGCAGACTCCTGCTGATATCCCATAAAAATTTTGCCCAGTCCTATATATTCCCTCAAATATCTTGTGGTATTCATGGATAATCATGTTTTCCCATTCTTACCAGAGACAAAGCTCAGACAGACCCTCTTCAGAGTGTCTTCCTGGGCAGCTCCTTTAATGACCTCAAGACTTCTACTCCCCACTCTTGTCTTTGTTACCCATCTACTTATTCAGCAAATTTTTTGCACCTGCGTATGTTTCATATATCACTTGCCCTCTTGTTGTCTTTTATGTTGAACAAATGCAATGAACCAGATGCTTTAGCATTCCACATACCTTTACAACGACTGTAAATAGCACAGCAAAGCTTGTCATAAAGCTCAGGGGAAAGTTATGTTTTAGAAATTTCAAGCCAATGTATTTTTAATTTAAAAGTTTCATCAGTTATCTGGCTGCACCACCAAAATACTCTGAGTTTGGGGTTTTGAGTGTTCTGGTGTTTTGGGGACTTAGGGTTTTGTTTGTCTTTTGTTTGTTTTTGGTTTTTGTTTGGTTTTGTGTGTGTTTTTAGTTTTTTTTAAGTGAGCATTTTATTGAAGAACTAACAAACCACTTGCACCTTCAGTAGCCTGCCTACCAGAAGTGTCATTGTGGAAGTGAACCTGAGGAGGAATGTGGAGGTTGTTTTAACATTGCCTTATTAATGTGACTTGCTTTGTCCAAAGACAGGAAACAGAATTTGAATGGGGAACTTCTTATGAAATACAAGTCCTTGTTTTCTGCCAGACAGGATATAGGTTTCTGGGTACAGTTCTGATCTGACAAAACAGTTCCTTTATCTTTATCAATAATATTAATACCTAGTAGGTAAATAGACCTACCATGGTATTTATGAAAAAGGGTGTCACTGAAGAAGGAGGCCTTTTTTCTCTATCCAAAGTGGAAGGAGATCTTCGTGCTGAACTTCCCAAGCCTGTGAAAGCTTCACAGGAAGCTGGGCTTCACCAGGCACATTGCACACAAAATGTGCTCCAGCAGAAAATTAGCTCTTTGCTAATAGAGCAGACTATCTCTTGGCATAAATGAGTTCAGCTCTGGTTTTGAGTGCTAGGTAATGCAGTAGTAGAATTAAATAACAAAATTGCTGTGACATGGATTACTTGAAGTGAAAGCTGTTCTTTATCAAAGGAGCTTTGATGTAGGCCTAGTAACAAGGATTTCCATTAATAGCTGGCACTTGTCAAATGCTTGTAGCTTGTTGAGAAAATAGCTTCTGGTTCTCCCAAAGTTGTCCTGTGTCAGACCTTTTTAATCTGAACGTGTTGCTTTGGGCAAATGCTGAATGATTATCTGCAGTAAGTCTTAGCACCATGCTTAAATATGAGAAACGAACTGATTTACAAAAAAAAAAAGGGTAAGGTTTTCAATTTCAGCATTAAAAAAACAAACTGTAATAAACACAGACCATAAAACATTGTTGGAGTTTATCTGAAAATATTTTCCTAGGTGTATTTTTTATTTATTTTTCTGATGTACATAGAAGCCATAGAAGAAGATTCAGATGCATTTACTGCTAAATGATATTTGTCAGAATGTATATTATTCATTGCTGGCCCCTCCTTTCATTGCCTTGGAGCTGGTATTGAGCTTTTGAATTTTAGTTTTTCATCACGCGCATTCTTCTTTTACAGCGCCTATTCTTCTGATATTTCTTGGGAATGCAGTGTCTAGATTTATAATAAGATTTCTTGGCTGTGACAAGTTCTGTTTTTCCTTCATGGATTGGTATGATTTCAGCAGATGAGAATTTTGTGTATGACAAAGTTTTCTGCTTTTCTGACTCTACTGTTACTGCTGCTAGAAAATGATTTCTGCCTTAAATACCATAACAGCCAATCACTGTATGTCCCACATTAACTATATTTTAAATTGTGTATCATAGGAAGCACACATTTAATGTAGAGATCAGCATATTTAGTTTCACAAGGGTAAGAAATAAAATGCAGAGAATATCAATGCAGGTTTTAAGTGACTGCTTATAGCAGCATGTATTTTGACAATGCTCTGGAGAACAAAGATTTTGCAAGCAACTTTACCTTTCTTACTAGAGCTGAAAGAAATTATAGGGATGAAAATAACCCTATATAAGTGGGATTCTTGACAGTTTCTCAAATGTTAAATCAGCTTTGCTCTTTTTTTTGACCTTGAGCTAAACTCACATGAAAGATGAACAGAATCAGATCTTATCCAGTGTAACTAAACTTTCTGAATAGATAAACATCTCTGATGCACATCATTTAGTTTATGCAGCATTTTTGGTTGATGCTGCTCTTTAAGATGTACATGTTAAACATCTGGTTTCATACTCTTGTAAGGACACACAAGGACATTGTTTGGGAGCAGCCTTCCCTCCCTGCACTGTTCCTCAAGATTTGAACCAGTTAGCTGCACCACGTGTGACATACTGCAGTACTGCTCCTCTGAACTCACTTATTGAAGCCCCTGAAGGATGTAAAAGTGCCATAAAGTAGAAAAATGGGAAGTCTTAATGGAGTTCCCAGGACTGGAATTGTAACTTCAGTTTGTGAATTGTGAAGAACACAGGAGAGAGGAAGATACTTTGCCAAACCCTGACTGTCCTATACCTGATGTGGAAAGTAGGTAGAGGGGAAGAACAGTGATGCTTTACACCTCATCTGCTCTTATGCCTATTGCTTCATTTTGAGCAGAACACCCCTCTCCCCCTTTTACTATTTCTGATACAAAGTAAATATAAGTCCATTTTAGTTTTCTTAAACACCTACATGTTCTTACTTTGGAAATGACAGGAAGCTCAGATTTTTGGATTTTTGGTATACTTATTTCCGTTTCCTCAGTTCTTGTTCTCCTTAGAGAAGGTTATATTCATCATGGGTTGGCTTGTGTCTCATCAAGAATCAGAGAGGTCAATTAATTGATTGATTGATTAATTAATTGATTATAAAGAGAAGGCTGAACAAATTGGCATCAAAAGAGAAATTATGTGGGAAGCCTACCTACAAGAAATTAACTTATGGCCAAAATTCTGATTTATGCCAGAGAACTCAATTCAGTTGCCTGAGATACTATATGTATCTTTTCACCTTTTCATTGATTTCAGGGAGAAATCAGTTTACTGGGAACAGAAAAGTGGAATTTTTACAGTGTGGTAATAAATCATACATGCTTCCTACACTTAGGATTTTCTAACTCGATACTCTAGAAAGAGTCTAGCTCTGCTTAGAAACATACGGTAACTTTGTGAAATACCTTGTCTTTGTTTTACAGGCCAAAATTAGCACTTAAAATGTCTGAGTTTGTTTTATCAAATGCGTTTTCAATTAGGCAATTTTATCGTTAATTCTTTTGTCCTTTTTTTGTTCCTGTTAGCTGTATGCTAATGGTTTGAGGTGCTGTAGTAAATGATCCATTAATAATAAAAAATACCTATAAACACCTGAAACAAAAAGTTAGTAAGAACAGAAGATAACTAAAAACACTTATTGGAAAACATATATTGAAAAAAGCAGAGAAAAAAAGGTTGAGTGGTGAAAAAACCCTCAAACTTTCCCAAGGAAAGAGCTTATATTTTTTAATATTTCTTTCACATACAGAAATACCTTATTATGCTACTGTCCATTTTTAAAATATAATGCTTATACTTCTAGTCCAGTAAATACTAAAAGGTTGCCTGTGTAACAGAATGGCTGAAGCCTTCCATGGCCTCTGAAACCTCCATTCTTACAGAAAAGTAATTGAATTTTCCAAGTTTATATTCTAGTCCCGTAGTTCCTTATTGCATTTGATGTTTGTCCCTGGGGGTTTCTATACTGTTGCAGCTCCCACTTTTACTGTTTTTCTATCATTCCTGCACCTTATTACTTTCCGTTTCCTACTTCAAATAAAAAAAAACAAAAACAAAACAAAAAAACAAACGAAACAAACAAAAAACACAAACAACAAAACAAACAAACAAAAAAACCCCAAACCCCCCCCCAAACCCCACAACAAAACAATCAAAAACCAACCAACAAAAATAAAAGCAATTCCTTCACTTTGATTGTCTTGAAGAAAATTAGAAAAAAAATATGGAATAGACCTCGGCATTGGTATCATTAACGTCTAAAATCACAACTAGCCTCATGAGAAATAACAGTAATTAAAAATCCATCTGCACAAAATGCCCATGCATTTATGTAGCCTGATCTTAAATTTTCCCATTGGGCTCCTCCGTGGAAAGTAGTAAACATTAGATGAATACCTGACACTTCAGAAGGTGATTATTTATCAGTGAAACAGAATGTGGTAGATGCTGTAGAAATAAATATGCAAAGGTCCTGACTTCAGTGAGTTGCAGCTGGTGATCAGTGACACCTGAACAAATTGGGAATGGAGTGCTGTCTCATTTATCAGGGACAACCTACTTTAACATGGGTTAGTATGCCTGGGGGCATTTTATTTTGTTGAGTCTTAAATTGCTGTGGTCAGCAGAACACAAATAGCTGAAACTCTTGAATTACACAAAGCTGCTTCCTGAGGCTGGAGTTGGAATTTGGAATTGCCCTGCACGTGGTAGACAGTGCTGCTGAACAAAACTACAGTTATAGGTTCTATACTGTTACAGAGGCATGCACCTGGCAGAACTGCATCTGCTGGTGAGATGTGAGGGTCCCTGTTACATCTTTCTGAGGGAGAAACAAAGGAAAGAAAAGAACGAGCATTTAAGAGATCTTGTCTGTTCCATGGCTTTGGAAATGTTATTCATGAGTCTTCTTGCCATCCTTCTGTTTTTCCTCCATGCTTGGGGATGAGAGCTGAGTAGGTGTTTGGCTGTTGGCCAGGGTCAACCCATCACAGATACCTTCGCAGATACAGAAGGACCTCTTGTCATGAGGATTTTCACTCTCCCAAAATGGATATGAGAGCGGCATGTAAAGGAGAGGCTCCTATCAAAAGGTGTCCTGTGATCCAGAAAGGGATTTCAAAAGGAGCAGAGGCATGCCAAGCATAGAATTATATAGAATAGCTTTATACTTGAACGTGAGGATTAAGCACAGCCTTAAAATCACCGCACTCCTCCTGAATACAAGCCTTACTTTCCATGGAAAAGATGTTGGATTCTTACTTCATTTGTAAACAGTGCCTGGTCTGCCTGTAAACTGGTCTGCCGTGGCAGCGTAGGTACGTTCCCTTTGTGGCACACTGAAAAAGGTCACCAAAGTATTCATACAGAGATGTGCCACAAGTCTGTGTTTCCCCATGTTCGAAAGCTTGAGCCTGAATACACCACTTCTTTCAGAATACTGAGATTTTCTGAACTTGAAACTTCTCAAAACTGCGAGATATTACAAGGCATTTTTAATTGTGTTAGGAGAATCTTTTGCCACCGAGTTTTGGTGATTATTTTGCTGGAAACAATTATTTATTTTTTTAACATAATTAATGTTGGTTTATGTAACTAGCTATTTCTGCAAGTTTGTATTTGGGTGTTGTTAGGTCTCAGTGCAAGTACAGACTGCTATGTGTATCCTAAGTGATTCTTCCCTATTCCTCTACATTTTGTGATAATAAAATTAAAGTATTCATTATGCTTATAAATACTTGGAATTGCTGAGAGGGCAGGGAAGAAAAACACAGAATTCAGACATGACCTATTTACCAAGTGGTAACAAGTCATTGCAGGCTAGCCCATCTCTGGTGCATGGTGTTAGCCTGCAGCATACACAAATGAAACTCAGGTTGGTTTAGCCCTTAAGGTAAAGTCAGTCTGACGATTTGGAAGGGATTATATCTTTGAACCCTAATCAGATAATTTCTCTTTAGCAACTCTAGTTCTGCTCATATCCCTGATATAGTGCAGAGGTGCTTTGGGGGATATGACACATCTCAGTTTCAACAAGGTTTTAACTTAAGAAGGACTGGGGAATTAAAGGGTTTTGGTTGGTTCCAGCTGTTTTTTGATACAGAGTATAATTTAAAAATGATTAATGGAGATTGTGCACTACTTGAATTTTCTAAAGTATTTTGTGATTAAATTCTTCTGTTTTGTGGTTTTCCTGAGTAGCTTGGGCAACGTTTCTAAATTCTTCAGACTGACATCCTTTTTGTGGCCTCATTTTCAAGAATAAAGAATTTTCAAAGGTGGAATTTTTTATGGCTTGTTGCCTCCAGTGATTCGTGAGTTTAAAAAGTAGAAAGTTGATATTTGTTTTTCATTTTTCATTTTAATCATAATTAACAAAATTAACTCAATTATTCTGGCAGTACATTATGTAGTGAGTCCTATGCCAGTCCCTTGAATAGGGATATTTTGCATGCCCACAGCAGTATCTCTGACCATGGTGATGTTCTGTGCGGTAGCTACTTGTTTGGGTTTTTTTTTTTTTTTTNTTTTGGGTTTTTTTTGGGGGGGGGGTTGGGGTTTTTTTTGTTTGTTTGGGGTTTTTTCGTTTTTGTTTGGTTGGTTGGTTGGTTTGGATTTGTTTGTTGTTTGTTTGGTTTTGGTTTTTGTTGTTGTTTTTTAAAAAAAATTACATTTACTTTCTGTTCAAAAACTTCATAGCCCAGGATAATATATCACATTAGTATTATCCCAAGAGTTTTCATTCTTTTTCAGATCCCTAAGAATTTGCCAGTGGTAAAGCACTGTGCATTTACTGTCAGAATGTATGGTTTTCTATTTAAAGACCCTTCAACAACATTTTTGAAGTATTCCACATATCTCCAGCAGTCCATGGATGGGAGTTGAAAATCACTGTATTGCCATATTACTGCTTCCTACTCTTCGTTTTCTTTAATTAAAACTATTTGATCAGATTTAGTTTAACAAGGGCAAGTGCTGGATTCTTCACCTGGGACAGGGCAACCCTGGTTGTTTGTATAGACTGGGGAATGAGAGGCTGGAGAACAGTGCCGTGGAAAGGGACCCGGGGGTCCTGGTCAATGGCAAGTTGAACCTGAGCCAGCAGTGCCCTGGCAGCCAGGAGGGCCAACCCTGTCCTGGGGAGCATCAGGCACAGCATTGCCAGCCAGGCAGGGCAGGGGACTGTCCTGCTCTGCTCTGCACTGGGGCAACCTCACCTCGAGTCCTGGGGGCAGCTTTGGTCATCACAATATAAAAAATATATTAAACCATTAAAGAGCATCAAAAGGAGGGCAAGCAAGGTGATGAAGGGGCTTGAGGAGCAGCTGAGGTCACTTGGTCTGTTCAGCCTGGAGGAGACTGAGCAGAGACCTCATCACAGTTTACAGCTTCCTCAGGAGGGGAAGCAGAGGGCCAGGTACAGATCTCTTCACCCTCCTGACCTGTGACAGCACTTATGGAAACAGCATGAAGCTGAGTCAGGCGAGGCTTAGGTTGGATATCTGGAAAAGATTCTTCACCCAGAGGGTGGCTGGGCACTGGAACAGCCCCCCAGGGAACTGGTCACAGCATGAAACCTGACAGAGCTCAAGAGGCATTGGGACAACACTCTCAGGCACATGGTGTGAGTCTTGGGGATGTCCTGTGCAGGGCCAGGAGCTGGACTCAATGATCCTGGTGGGTTCCTTCCAACTCAGAACATTCTGTGATTCTACGATTCTATTACATTGTAAATTAAAACTGTATATTCATGTTAATATAACAGCTAAGTGAAATAGTAATAGTGAATTAAACAACTTCATTCTCTAGAAAAACTTCAAAAGGCAATGCCAGTAGGAGTGCAGCCTTCAGTCATGGAAACCTAAGGGCAGGACTGAAATTTTCAACACCTGCATGAAGGCTGAGCTTGCTGGCCACAGCACACTGCCCTGAAGCTCGGGGTTGTTATTGCATCAGCCTCCCTACAAAATGCTTGTAGAAAAATCCCCTAATCCCACTGCATGCATTTCAGTCTCTTTGGGGCAGAAGGCACATTTGACCTCAGTGATGCTGCCATTCTGAACTTCCCCTTCAATCTCCATTTAAGAATTATCTTCCCAATGGAAAATGTAAAGTGGGATTCATCATACCCTGCTTTAGACATTGATCACAAGGTGTCCTTGGCAGAGCTGGGTATCCAGATTTTTTGTTAGAGTCAATGCAGTTCTAGTCAGTGATATCAGTGGCATTTAGGATATGTTTTGCCTTGCTGTTCCAACACCAATGCAAGCAACTGATAGGGACTATTCTAAGTGATGTTAGAATTGTTTCATGGGAACATGCAAATGTTGGGTCTGTGCCTGCAGGCAAATACAGATACATTTTAATATTGGTGTTGATAAATATATTCCTCACCCTTGATTAGAAATTATTGTTAACTACATTGTTGGAAAGATATATTTTTATGAAGTTGCATATTTGGCATAGTGAACAGATTTGGGGGGATTTGTAGGGCTGCCTTTCACAGCCCTTTGCATTTTTCAGAAGGAATTTGAAGAGTAGAGCTTGAAATTAAATTTTAAAAAAACATACAAAACCCCCTACCTCAAACAAAATAGAACAGCAAAGCAAAACCAACTATTTTAATGCAACATGAACTTGTTCCTGAGAATTGCATGAGAAGTTGATAGTTCAGGGATTTGTGTAATCCTAAGATTTTGCACTCATGCCTTGTTATTCATGCTCAGGATGGATAATCATGTCACTCCACAGCAGTTTGTTTTTTGCAAAGATAATACAGAAAGCTTTCAAGTCTATTAGAAGTTCATCTTCCTCAACACATGCAGGTTTATTAGGTGTAAATCCTCCCTCAAGACCAGAGTCTCCTCAACCATGCTGGGGAGCCCCCACTGCAGCCCAGGCCTGGCCCAGCAACAGGGCTGGGAATTCATGTCACTGTGGCATCAGAACTGCCCAAGGTGGCCACGGAATGCACAGGTAGAGGTTCCTGGGCTGTCAGAAACAGTTTTCCAGGGGCCAACTGACACCTGGACCAGGGCAGTGACCCTTCCCCTCCACTCAGCACTGGTGAGGCCACACCTCAAATCCTGTGCTGTTCTAGGCCCTTCAGTACAAGAACGTTGAGAGGCTGGAGCAAGCCCAGAGATGGGCAATGGATCTGGTGAAGGGTCTGGAGCACAGGTGTGATGAAGAGCAGCTGAGAGAGCTGGGGGTGTTTGGCATGGGGAAAAGGAGGCCCAGGAGGGACCTTATTGCTCTCTACATCTCCCTGAAAGTCTTGCCCAAACAGGTTCTTTCACCCAGTGTGCAAGTGGCCAATCCACACTGAGTTATTAGATTTATTTACAGTTCTGTGCAGAAAGGGGTGCTGGGTGGCAAATCCACAAAGCCAGCACAACTACCAAAACTTTTCACTATTTATACATTTTAGCAAAGGCACTAATGTTCATTTGTTAGAAGTTACTTAGTTCTCTTATTAATTCGTGTTCTATCTTCTATTGGTTAATGATTTGCTTGCTTCTCATGTTAATTAGTCTGCATGCTAAGGCTTTCTATTCCTTTGAGTTGGTGGGCTTCTTGAGTCCTGATTTTCCACTGCTGGAATTACCTTTTACCCCATGGGAGCTGATTCAGCACAGTTGCTGAGTTGTCCTTATTAGTTTCTTCCTCATCTTGGGGGTTTTGCCAAATGTCCTTGTGGCCCATAAATTCTGCATTCTTTGTGTCCACTCTCAGTGGCATATCCTTCTTCCCAAGCTCTTTGTTAATCTTCCTCTAGGTCTCACATCATTGAAGCATATGCAGTAATAAACCTTAACAAGGGAACAAATATTTTTTCTTTCTGATGCCTGGACATTACTTAGACCTTGTTAGTTGCAAGGTACACAGAGATCAGATGTCAAAGAACACCCTTTCTTAAAACTTTTTTTTTACACATTCCACATTTTGGAACCAAAGAAGGTTGTAGCCAGACGGAGGTCAGCCTCATCTCCCAGGGAAGTAGTGATAGGATGACAAGAACAGAGGACATGGCCTCACGCTGTACCAGGGGAGGTTTAGGTTGGACATCAGGAAGAATTTCTTCACGGAAAGGGCGATTGAACACTGGAACCGGCTGCCCTGGGAGTGGAGTCAGATCGATGGAAGTGTTCAAGAAAGGCTGGATGTGGCAATTAGTGCATGTTTAGGTGACAACGTGGTGTTTGGTCACAGGCTGGACTCGATGATCTTGGAGGTTATTTCCAACGCAAATGATTCTGTGATTCTGTGGAGAGGAAGGCTGTCAGGGAAGGCTGTCTCGGCTCGTCCCATGCCGGGTGAGCTGGGACAAGGCACAAAGCACAGAGCACAAGGTACAGGGTACAGGGCGCAGCCTCTGCAGGCACGCCCGGCCCGGTGCTCTGAGGCGGCACCGCGCAAGGCCGGACCCCGCGCGTGCTCTGCCGCGTTCTGCTCGGGGCCGTTTGGCCGCGCACCACCCCGCGCGCGCCGCCGCTTCCGGTGTGGCGCGTTTCCCTTTCCGGCCGGGCGGGGGCAGCCATGGCGTCGCGCAAGGAAGGTTCGGGTGCTGCCGGCGGCGGCTTCGGCGCCGCTAAGGGCAAAGGCAAAGCCGCCGCCGCGGGAGACTCGGCCGTCAAGCAAGTGCAGATCGACGGGCTGGTGAGCACAGGGCTCGGGGCCTCCGCGGGCGGGGGGTGGGCGGGGTGGCCGCGTGGAGCCGCCGGCGGGGCTTGTCCGTGGGGCGGTGCCGCGGCGGAGCCTCGTGTGCGGCCGGGACCGGCGCTTCCCGAAGGGCGAGAACGTTCTCCTACCCCTGCCCAGCTTTCTGGCTGTGGCCAGGCCTTCCGTTCTCGTCCCTGGTGAGGGGAGCGGCTCCCGTCCTGTGTAAGCAAAGGCCGGACCAGGACAGAGTGAATTGTCTTTAAATGTCCCGTTTCGGTTTTCAGTTCCGCTGCCTCTGTGCTCGGAGTTGCTATTTTCGGCTTTCATACCTCATACTTATACCATATGCCCAGAAAATTCCGCAGGTGTAGGAGCAGAGCAGCACGGTGGATTTTTCCTTGACCCGTTGTGCTTTTTGACTTCTCTGTTAGGGCTGCCAGGACCTACTGCTTTTGCTTAAGGAGAAATAAAATAAACTGACGGGTTGAAGGGACTTAGCAGAAAACAGTCGTCCTAATACAGACAATCAATGCAAGCCTAAAGTGGAAGAGCATCTACTGAAGTTGATTCTTGGCTTTGCTGCTGGATCTTTTTGTGTTGGTTCAGGTCTTAGATAGCCGGTAATACTATTAATGACACAAGGAAAAAAGTTACTTTTTAAGGATAGAAACATTGTTTGTTCCTTCATTATCTTTGCGAAGTGTCAACAGAACACTGTACAGCTGAAATGTGAAGGAGAGAGTTGGTACCCTGGTTATGAGAAAGAAGATCATAGTTTTGAGACAAGCTCTGAAGTCTGCTTGGCATTATTAGTGGTAGTCTTCAGCTCTTATTCTGGAGATACACAGTATAGTAAATATTTGGGAAGAGGAAGAATAATTTATTTATGTGTAGTAGGTTTTGTGAAAGAGAAGATTTGAGTCATGTTTTTTCTGCCTGGTTCTGTTCCACTGTCTGTGTGCCTGTGGCTTCGGTGCATGGAGCATTTTCAAGGAGTGATGAAAACTGACCGGTTGTGAAATGTTCCTAAAAGCTCAGCAGTGGATAGCAGGCTGCTCCTGCTGCAGTCTGGTGCCATACACTTTGATAACAACTGGAAAATTGGATTTATTTTGCTCCTGATTTTTCTCTATCAGACATATAATCTGCTTTGTGAGCTGCTGTTAATTCAGATCAACTGTGAGTGGCCCTGATGCTCTGCTTCTGACAGCCCAGCAAATGCTTATGATTTTGGTTTTTTTGTTTTATGTTTTTTTTTTTTTTCCTTCTCCTTGTGTTTTCTTCTGGTACAGTGGTGCCTCTCACATGGAGTCAGTAGAGAGGGAGGTGATTTACTGGATACTAAAAAAAACCTTTCAACTTTCCACCTCCTGAAGATGTCTCCTAGACTGAGTGTTCTCAGGACATTGGCATTGTTTCATAAGCTTCTGTGACATCTGTGATGGAGAGAAATGTTGGCATAAATTTGCTTGCTTTGCAAACAAAGTGGCTTTTGTTATAAGTCCTTCAAATGTCTTACTGAAATTCTTCTGAAGTGTTTCTAATACCTCACTGATTTAAATGTCTTGTCTGCTCTCACAAAGTAACAAGACTTCATCAGTCGTCTTGATGAAGGCCGGGGTGAAGAATTCTCCCTGGTCAAGAATTCTGGAGGGCATCAGGGAAGTTGGTGATCTGTTTCTCTTCACTAGTGTCTCATCTCTTGGCAGTGTCACAATTAATGAATACAAAATAGAAGATGCATGTTATCTCTCTATGTGAGAATGTGAAAGTATGTTTTGAAAGTGTGTTTGGTATTTCAGAGGAATAGTAAAGCAAAAAAAACCCTTTTTGCTTTACTATTCCTCTGTAATACCAAACACACTTTTGAAACATACTTTCGAAAGTGTGTTCAGGTTTTCATTTGTAATGAAAAGAAGTTCTAAATGTCAGGATGTTACTTTAAAACATAATATGTAATGATGCAGCAATATCTACTTTTTGGGCCTCTTTTAGAAATCTGGTATAGATAGAGCATCCCGGCATTAACTTCTTTCTTACTTTAATCTGTTCAATTTCTTGATAAATAGACTTAGGTTGAAAATGGGTTCCGGTGTAGGTGGTGTAGTCTTTCTAAGAAATTAGAAAATGCAGGGTAAAAAATAACCCTCCAGAAGCACATTATAAAGTGTGCTTTTTCTTCAGATGAGATGTAAGAATTCACATATTTGTTTTTGGCCATCCTGACAAAAAAATCAGATTAAGTGCCACATATTGCATCCTGTTGTCTTTACTTCCTGTTGTAGAAATTTGAATAGAAATTCCATGACTTTCTGCAGTCAAGTAGCCTGAAGAAAGCTTGTATTTATGGTAGTGAACAGGCTTGGGAAAGAGTGACTGGTGGGAAGGAACCTGAGGGTGCTGGTTGACAGCAGCCAAACATGAGCCAGTGTGTGTGTGTGCCCAGCTGTCAAAAAAGACCAATGGCATCCTGGTCTGGATCAGGAGTAGTGTGGCCAGCAATGATTCTCCCCCTGTATGCAGCACTGGTGAGGCTGCACCTTGAATCCTGTGTTCAGTTTTGGGCTCTGCAACAAGAAAGTTGCTGAGGCCCAGGGGACACCTTAACACTCTCTACAACCCCCTGAAAGGATGGTGGAGCCAAGTGGGGGTTGCTCTCTTCTCCGAGGTAACAAGTGATAGAACAAGAGGAAGTCACCTCAGGTTGGTAGAAGGGAGGTGTAGGTTGGATATTAAGAAAAATTTCTGTACTGAAAGGGTGGTTAAATATTGGAACAGGGCAGCCCAAGGTGGTGGAATCACCATTCCTCAGAAGGGTTTGAAAAAACATGTAGACATGCCACTTAAAGACATGGTTTCATGGTGAATACTGTGGTGGCTTTGGGTTGATGGTGGGATCTGATGATCTTAGATATCTTTTCCAGTGTAAACAATTCTCTGATTCTATGATTATTGCAAGCTGTCAGAAATAATGGTACAGCAATGCCATAATTTGCTGACTCTTTTGTTTTTTGTTTTTTTTGAAAGAGGTGTTGATGGACTTGGATTTTTTGTATTCTAGAAATTCTTCAATGGGAACCATATTTTTTGTAATTCAGCTGCTAAAATTAATGAGATTTGATTCACTGATGTTATAGTCTTTTCTTTCAGTAAGGTGTGATAAATTTCAAACTGTAAGCTGATGGATTTTAGAACATAAGAAATAACAATTCCTTTGAATGAGTTTTAGGTTAACAGAAGATTCTAGATTGCCGTCAAATCTTGGAGACTTCTCTAAAACGCTTCCCTAGTGAAACTTCTGACCCTACTACACTGTCTAAAATTGCACTTATGGAGGCAATTTATACATTTCTCATGATTTTAGTACTGATATCAAGCAACAAGAAAACTGTGGAGGCAGAAGTGGACTGGTGTATCATTCAAAGGCCTAAGATCTGGTAGGGTAAGTAGCATTTTTGCAAGATGAGCATCAAAGTCTGTGTCATTCAGAAATTGAATTAATATCCGAAAGCAGATACTCTATGTGGTGGATTGTGGGTTGTCTCAGACCAGTAATACCTAGGTGATGGATGGATATATGGAAACTTTGTTCTGGAAAATAATGACTGTGGGATGGGAGATGGGGAGCTCTTAGCAAGGCAAGTGTGCTGCTAGGTGAGATAAATGTTTATGTTAATCACATTTGCCTTCAGAGTAGTTACAAGGCACTGTATTTTTACTGGGAAGGTGTTTAATTTTCTGCAAATCTTCTGCATGATGTTATTCTAGGAAGGAAGGTAAAAGTAACTAAATTCATCTAACTAAACTCTTAAGCTCAAAAATTACTTTTTCTTTTTAAATCTTACTCTTGCATTTATTTACACATTCAAAAAATTACACACCCAGGAATGTTTCTGAAGTACAGTGTTAGCTGACTGAAAAGGGTTTGCTTATACATCACTTGCATAGTGATATAACTAGATCCTTAACTAATGCTGAAGCATTAATATGTGCATTGCTTTTATGATTTCATTAATGGGAATGATGGTTTCTTTTTTACTCAACCACTGCATATGATTTATTTTTATGCTTAAGTCCGTTGCACAAAACATTTACATATTGTAGGAAGTAGAAAAAGTTATGTAGGCTTCTCAAAATGCCTATTGGTTTCCGTTCTTATATCTTCATAACTGCTGGTGTGCAAGAGCCTTAATACTAGTAACAAATTACCATTAAACCTTAGCTATCTTTGTAAGTTTGTTTATAGTAAATATAAACATTTGTTGGCCAAAACATAATTATGTCAAGAAGATGGCTAGAAGTTGTACGCCTTGTCTGCATTTGTGCACCATCATCACCAGTGTGGCTATAGTGTCACATTCTCTTGTGTCAGATACCATTGATTTAATTAAATATTGTTACTCTAAGCTTCATTACATCATCCCAGATTTGGTGATGGTGTAGTGTGCCTGGTGCTTTGTATTCTTATCTATGGTAAGTGTATCTAGGGATTTATTTATTTATTTAGAAAAACATAGATAAGAATATGTGAGACTACCTTTTTAAAAACCCCTCACATCATTATTGGATTCTTTTTCAGTTTCATAGTTGTGATACTTAAGTTGCTTGTGCCTTGTTTTTTTATTACCATCCATTTTTGCTGTGGAGGAGTTGGGTACATTGGACTGTATCCCCAGCTATTCATACGGAGGAACCCTTCAGGATGGTATGTTAGATCACAGTAAATGAAATAAGGTACCATGGTTACTGAAAATCAGTTTCTAAGACTTTTCTTGCAGATGTTTGTGTAAGCACTTTTTAAAATGACAACTTTTGACACTCTTGAAAGAAAGCAATCAATTTCCATAGTGTTTGAGTAATTTTTTAGTGCTGGTGAAGAAGCCTTTATTGAACTGGCTGAAATCTGTGGCATTTCTTAAGTTGTGAATGTTGTGCTTTTCCTAGCATTTCTTGTGGCTTTTTTTTTCCTTCTTTACCCTTTCTGAAGACTTTGCAAGAATGCACAGTGGTGGGTTCTGCCTGCTGTTATTTGTAGAGTTTCTTGACATTGCAGAGCTGTAGAACAGTATTTTAGAATATAACATTCTTCAGGGTGTATTGCATTTTGTGTGTCTTCCAAAGGAGTTAAAATGGAATTTTAAGTTGAAGTTTAATCTTGTTAGCTTTTCCTTGACCTGTTTCCCTAAAAAATTAGATCACATTATGCTGGCTCTGAGCGTTGGTGCGTGAATTGAATACTGGCTTGATGTATTCGTGCATACCTTGACCCATGGGGAAGACAGAATAGCTTTGTTTTATATTCTATTAATCTTCATGTGTTAACAGTGAGTTGCATGAATCTAACTCAGAAGGGAACTTCTGACATGTAATCTTACATTCGCTTAAATTCAGAAGAGAAAGCATTAATGTGTGCCGGTATGTTGAAAGGGCAAGAGCCTTCTTGGAATACAACAATTTCCAGGCTTAGTGAAATTTCTTGAACTGCAGTGGGTAAAGTACCCATATCATGATGGTCTGAGAATGCAATTTTCAGTGTGTTTTGTCAGTGGATAGCAGTGCATATGTGCTAACAGAGCACAAACTTTAAATGATTTGTAAGAGTGCAGTGGTGCACTCAGCATCTCCTAAGTGTCATGGTAAATGTACCCTAGTGAGGCATTTAGAACTGGAACATCTGGTATCGCTTCATACCATGAAACTAGTGTGCTGACAAAAGGAGTTAATCTAAATGTGGAGGTGGCTTAAATGTCTTGAGCAGTGTTACACTTCAAGACTTTAAGGGGAAAATCTTATTTCAAAACAGGCTTTTCTTACTTTTGATGTGTGCAAAGAGAAATAATGTGTTGCCCTCTACACTGCTGTCATTAGCAGTTAAAGTTCTCGGGATTTTTGTCCCTCTTCTGTGCATATCAACTGGTCTCTGGCAGTGGTAGTTGTGTATTCATAGCTGCTGTGAAAACAGTAGATCATGCTCTTGTGATTCTTATTTGGTTGTGTTGATACTGAGGACTGGAAGAGTATTTCCACCAGGTATCTTTCAGATAACTTCCTACCTTTTAGTCTACATCTAAAATGCAGCAGATAATAATCATTACCTTTTGTCCTGGTTGGTGTTAACTTTGACTCCATGTGTTGGGAGCTGACCAGTGATGGCTTTGTTGCTGAGGCAGTGTGTTACATCTGCTTGCACACTGAACATTGCTAAATGTTCTCCTTTGGTTTTCGGTTGATTGTAAGAGAATTAGAGCTTTGCAGCTGATGTTCAGTGTGGTGTAGGTGAGGTAAATGTTTCCTGAACTGCAGGCCCCAGGGAGAAACTGATCAGGTACAGATACTGAAAGGCCCTTGGTGGCGTGTATGAAATGAGCAGCTCCACACCCTGTTCAGTCTTAGGACTTTTTCTTCCGCCTCTTAAATAAATCTTACAGACCATATGAAAGGCCTTGTAGGAAGAGGAGCAA
This sequence comes from Rhabdornis inornatus, assembly GCA_013397075.1. NCBI lineage: Eukaryota > Metazoa > Chordata > Aves > Passeriformes > Rhabdornithidae > Rhabdornis > Rhabdornis inornatus. Next base: position 720,892 of record VWZS01007728.1, on the reverse strand, counting down.
ACTTTTTTTTTTTGACCCTTAGTCTTTGAGAAAGGATCGTGTATCTTCAACTTATTGTTGCTATAGTATTTTATCATTAATCTTTCTTTGCCAGAGATATTTTTTGGAGTATCCAAAAAAAAAAAAAGGGCTCAAAATACTTTCTCAGTGATGGTACAGTTTTGATCATACTTTTCTTTCATATTATTTTTAATCTTTCAGCAGCATTAAGATTGCAGAGATGTGATACTGGCTTTACCAACAGTGTGTAGCAGTTTAATTAGGTTACCACATAACAGAATCATATCAACTTAATGGAAAGTAAATAAATTGTTAATGTACCAAATGGAAAAAATCAGGCTTGTATAATAAATGTTCTTGTTAGTATTTTGTATGATTATTCAATAATCTAAAACCAAGGCAATAGAGCTTAACTTTGATAATGTCTTTTGTAATGTGCATACACAAAGTTACTTCAGCACAAGTGTGGGAATATTTTTGAATGACTTGCATATGGATAATTATTTCAGATAAGCATTCTATTAATTTCTTTTGGCTTAATCAAATTTTTAAGTTAATAGGCTTATTTACTCACTGGAGTTTGAAGATACGCCTGAATTTTGCTTTATGCATGCAATAACAGGCTAATTCTCTTTTGTAAATATTTGGGTTTTTTCTGGAAAGTGAGTTAGGATGTTGCTTTGAGCATGTAAGACTTGTTGGTCTTTGTATTTGTTCTGCTCCCATGTTGTATCCAGCTTTGCTATGTGTTTGCTGCACATCCTTTCTGTTCCTTGGAGCCCATATCCGTGCAAGAAGCAAGGTGCATACCCCTTCCTGTTTAGCAAGTTCTTTGGTGTTTAGGAACTTGGAGGTGTAAATCACTTACCGATATTAGAGGATTTTTTCGTGCATCCTTGAGAAAAGTATGCAGTCTGACAAAATTCTTCATCACTGTAGGGCTGAGTTTTGAGCACTTAGGCCTTGGGGTTTTTTTACTATTATATTATTATCAATGCAAAAAAATTTTTTTAAACTTTAGATGAGTCATAGTATATTTACTGCAGCTGTCATCACTCCTTGGAAGCAATTTGAAAGCCATACTGCCTTCTCCATTGGCAGTCTCAGTGATAAAATTAGAATGGTTGCTCTTAATCTCATTGTCACAGTAGCTGTTATTAGAAATAGAACTCTTCTGGAAGTGATTTTCGTGTGGCAGTGTTCAGATGATGATACAAAGGCAAATCTCTGTTTGAAAGATGGGAAAGCTAAAGCAATAACTGACGTTCATGGTTGGGGCTATTTTTTTTTTCAATTTTATACTTGTAAGTCAACAGGAAAACTGAGACTCCACATAGGCTTGGTTCTCTGGATTGCACTAGCTGTTACTAGGAGGATCTGTCTCTGTTGCAGCCCCATAGCATATAACCAAGTGTTTGCCAGAAAGGCTGAGTGTTTCAATGTGGAAAAAATTGTTGTGCAGAAAGTTATAAATCATTAAAATGATATGGAAGTCATGTCCAGTAGGGATTTTACTGGTTACTTGGAAGCATCTGTTGAATGCATATGGGAGTCATGCTTTAAAGACACACCCTTAAATAGCATATTCCACTTTCGTTGTGCAGGGTATGTTTTTTGGAAATGATCAGTAGTCTCAGATGAGCCTCCACTCCCTCCTCCCCATCTAAGTCTGCTTTACTTTGCTAATTTTTGAAGGTCAAATAGATACAGGTAACTATCATGTAGTTTTTCTTCAGCTTCAAAATGGTAGCAGTCTGGCACAATCTGATTAAAGAATAGGCTGTTAACTAAAATTGCTGCTGCTGCTTTTGGCTGTCATCTTTAAATCTTTTTATAGGAGGCTGCTAGAAGTTGATGCTGAAGAAAACCTTACACTTGCAATACACTCCTCTCTTGGTGAGTGCCGTGAATTTTGAACAATGGTGATTCACTAATACACAGAACATATGTATTGACTGTATGTTGAAGTATAAATGTAAATCTCTGGTGTTTCGAGCAGAAAATGTTGAAACTGTGCCTGTCTCTACCACTTTATATAATTTCCATATGTTGTGCTCTGAAGGAGTATATTCGTCAGCTTTCATTCTTGTAAGTATGGCTAGATAGTGAATTCATTAAAAATAATAAATATGAATTGTATTGGCAATTTGCAAAAACTGCCTGAAATACTGAATGTTTTCGAAAGTTTTTTATTCAGTGAGATTTGGGAAATAGAAGAATTAATATACTAAGTAGTCCTGGGGAAATGCTCCATCCCACTTGGAACGGCAGAATTTTGGCTGTTAATCTCATTACATCCCTCTCACTGCCTCCTGGCAGTGTGCTAATAACATCTAATGCCCTGCCACTCCACGATTGAGATCCTGGGGCTGTCCTACGGAAGTGTTCCTATAAGGAAGTGATTGTGCAGTGCCCCTGGCCTTGATGGTTTCCATGGGAATGTGCATGAATCCATATACTGTGAAATATGTTGTGAAGCTTTGTATTGCAGAGAACTACATTTTACCAGTGTGTGAACACAGCAATGGGGAATTTCAATAGGCACGTAATGGTGCGTTTTTGCTTACATTGAGGCAATATTAACGTGTGCTAATGGCTTGTGATTAACCCTGGAGATGGCTGCTAACCTGAAGGGCAGTAAAACTCAAATGTAGTGCGACAAAAATGAAGAAGAGATTGGTCTATTTGGTAACACACACCTTGATTAACATTCAGTATTTTTCTGTGTTTTAATAACTTTTGCTTTTCTCCACTGTTTAATTAGTTTTTCCTTTGATGTACTGCAGTTTGTGTTTAACTACTTCCTTTTGCAAGAACAAGCAGCTCACTTGGACATGAGTAAATAAATGACTTAAACAGATATTTCATGGTACCTTCAAGACATTGGCTGATGAACATAAATTCCTGGCAGAGTCAAGGAAAACCACAGCCTATGAAAACCCAACACACCTCTAGCCAAAACCCAGTAATCTTCACTTCTAATGTTGTACTTGTGCAGAAACAGGCTTTGTGTCTGTACTATTTCAGTTCTTCAGTCTGAACTCCACATACCTGTGGAGTCTTGTCTCAGTTTGTCTTTTCCATTTAATATTTTGGATATTAACCAGTTTTAGTTCTAGGTATTGAGAAATGGCCTCTTTCGTGTTCTGTGTCTGGTTTTACATGAAATCTGTTTTTTTGTAATTTGAAGTAGCTTTTTTATAGGCTATGATTTAAAAAAAAAAGTCTTTGTGACTTTGAAAGTGTCCCAGTAATAGAATGAGTGAGCAGCTGAGGTTACTTCCAGTGAGTGAACAGCATGTGTGTCAATCACTTGGCAGTGTCTGTAGGAATCTGGGCTTTCACTGTGGGAACAACCACCTTGGCTGGAAGTGGGGGCTGTTGGAAGATTCAGCCAGGCTGTGTCACTGTAGGGAGGGCCCCTTCTTGTTAGAATGGTTTTCCTTCTTGCTTTTAGGGAGATTCTAGAGCTCTTGAATTGCAGCAGTTTGGAAGTAGTTCTTAAAAAGAGAAATAAAGCAACTGAAAGAGCAGGTACTTCAGAAGTATTTTCTATGAGGCATTTTCAGATGTGGTTGAAGCTTTGCTTTCTGTTTGTGTTGAGCTTGCTACTGAGCTGCACATAATCTGTGCGAGAGTATTCTTGCACAGAAAATGAAAAATTAACTGAATGTCTACTTTTTCTAGACTAAGCTTCAGACTAAGCAGGGTACAGTTTTTTCAGCCATGCCCCAAGCAGTGCACATAAGCAGTTAATGTTCAGGAAGAAGTGATAAAATACTTGTTGGCCTGTCACCGACTCAAAATTGTGCTTTGAATTGGCCACTTACTGAGATAAAGTGACAAAGGATGTTATATCTGGCTTATTGCTGTGCATGGATATTATGACCTTCTTTGTCCTGTTGGAAAAAACCCAACCAAACGCTGAAGGAAAGTGAGATGGCTATAAGCAAGAGGTAATCTGGAAAACCATCTAGATTCCTATAATTACAGGGGGAAATGGTTCCTAAACCAAGCAGAAGTGACAGAAAAGACTTGTTAAATCAATAATCTGTTATGATTTGGGTAGTTTTCTTTAGCCTCATGTACATACTGTGGAGCAGAAAGGTTATTGATGTTCCCTCATGCAGTTAAGTCATCTGAAGTCTTGATGTTTACAAACTAAGCAAGTGTTATTGTACCGAAGGATGTAATAAGACGCTCAGGGAACAAAAAGCTTTGTATCCTCCTAATGTGCTTCCTAATACTCAAAAATAGTAATATAGTACAAAAGCATTTAACATCATCCCCCCATAGTTCAAGATGGGCTATTTTCCATTCAATTTAACATGGATTTCCACAGTGGTTTGGTGCTGAGGACCTACATGAGACAAAATCGACAGATTCCTATAATTTATAATTTCAGTGTGAAAATATATGTAGCATCCTCTGCTTGAGGAACACCTCAGAACAATACACATTGTTCATTGTTGGTGAATTGTGGCTCAGCTCCGAGAAACCTCTGCTCATGTCAGAAAGATATTTTGGTATTTGCACCCGGTTGAGATGGTATGAAATGGCATGCATCGTTCTGTTACGCTTCCTATATAATTATTGTTTTTAAGCCCCAAATTTCTGTCAAGTTCAGAAATAAGATTTTAACATCTGGTGTTGAATTAGCTGTTGAATGACATAAAATGTAAGCTTATTATTCCAATAACTGTATTTACAAAGACTTTATAAATGTTGGTGCTTAGGCTCTAGCAAGTCAAGAGTAAGGTAAATTATTGTGGGGCGTTTGAGGTCTTCTGTCCAAAGGATGACTGCTACACTTGCTTGATAAAACAGCGAGGGCTAAGGCTAGTTATTTCTGAAGTTGCTGTTCAAAACAACGTTTTTCTGAAGTTACCTTGCTTTTGAAGTCTACTTAGTCTTGGCCTTAGGTTTTTATACAGAATGTTTAGATTAAGTATCTTTTTGATTACTTCTCAGGGAATTATTTGTTTTTCTTTTTGGCCGCCAAACATATTACGACTGAAGATATCTGCCAACACTTTAAGATGTTGAAGGTCTTAATGGAAAACTATTTTTAAATTTTTTTTCTTTACTGAGATAAAATTGGTCTAACAGTCCAAAATAGTTAGTTTCGTTTTATTCTAAAGTTAAGTATGAAGAAGAAAAAATGTCTAGACATCTGTCATGTCAGGAATGGTCAAAAATGCAGTCCTGTTCAATAAGAGTATCTAGAAAAATTCAAAGATCTCTGCAGAGAAGATGGAATATGCATTTAAGTGAATTCTGTGCTTATTAGTAGAAATTGTTGTATTTCTTGAGGTTAGTATAACATGTAAAATTCACTTTCACCCTTATCTTCAGTTTCATAGAGTGGTTTGGGCTGTAAGGGACCTTAAGAATCATCAAGTTCCAGCCCCCCTGTCATGGGCAGGGACATCTTTCACAAGACCAGGTTGCTCAGAGCTCCATCCAACCTGGCCTTGAATACCTACAGCGATAGGGCATACACAGCTTCTTTGGGGAAACTGTGCCAGTGCCTCACCACCCTCACATTTAAGAATTTTTTTTTCCTAGTATCTGATCTAGAACCATTCTCTTTGAGTTTGAAGCTATTCCCCCTTGTCCTGTCACTACATGCTCTTGTAAATCATCTCCATTATCCTTGTAGCCTCTCTTCAAGTGCTGGAAGGCCACAGTCAGGTCACCTCAAAGTCTTCTTTTTTTCCAGGTTGAACAAGCCCAAATCTCAGCTTTTCCTCATAGGACAGGTATCCCATCCCTCTGATCAATTTGGTGGCCTCCTCTGGATTCACTCCAACAGGTCTCTGGCCTTGCTGCATTGACTCCAGAGCTGGACGCAGCACTGCAGGTGGGATCTCATGAGAGCAGAGTAGAAGGGGCAGAATCACCTGCTTGACCTGCTGCCCACACTGCTTTGGGTGCAGCCCAGGACACATTTGGCTTTCTGGCCTGTGAGTGCACATTGCCAGCTCACGTCCAGCCTCGCATCCAGCAGCACCCCAAGTCCTTCTGGGCAGGGCTGCTCTCCATCTGATCTTCCCTCAGCCTGTGTTGGTACTGAGGTGGCCAGTGCTGGCCCAGGTGCAGCACTTTGCCCTTGTTTTTACTGACCCTGATGTGATTCCCATGGCTGCTTCTTGAGCTTGTCCAGGTCCCTAGGGATGGCATCCTTTCCTTCGGGACTGTCAACCACACAACTCAGCTTGGTGTTGAACTCAGGCCATGACTTTATGTGGTGGTGAGTCTTGGGCCATGAAGGTTCATATCCAACAGCTATGAGACTGGAGTATCAACCTGTTGATTTTGTGCTTCTGACATGTTATCTGTCACAGTGCATTCTAGAACCCATTTCTGTGGACTGCACTGATTAAGGTGGAATTTTTTATGTGTGTCTATAAACATCTGTCACCTTAATCATCTGGAGCAGCAGGTCATGTGTATCAGACATGTTTTCTTACTCTTAATTGTTACAATGATATCTTTAATTTACTTCAGAGTTCCTTTTCTCCTGGCATGAAAGTTGCGAGTCTCTGTTATTGTCTTATCAAGTGGTGCTGTAGCCAGGAGACAGATCAGCTCAAGGCAAGTTTTTGCTTGGTCAGCTTCCAGAACTTGTCTTTTGTAACTGTAGCATAAGCACTTATCTGTAGCGTGTAAAAACCTCATCTGGAACTATTAAAATGTTAACATTGCTCATGTTTCCTGATAGCTAGGTTTTTTTGTATTTTTTTTCCAAGTCTTTGTTTAAAAACAAAGCCATTCCATACTTACTTGAGGATTTCAGAACTGTTTAATTAAATTTCATTTTTGCATTGCTAATTGTTGTTTCAGCACTATGCCAGTTGTAGATTAGCTTTTGGTGTAGGTTTACCTGGGGAAGGAGACATGGCCACTAAATTAGAGTAAAATATGGTGTGTATTCACGTGGATATTAATTGCTAAACAGTTCAATTCTTTAAGAAGATGTTGATTCTAGGCATCTCTGAGGTTAATGCAATTGCTTGAGTCATTGTTAGTAATGACTAACATTGTGATCTATCCGTTTACTAAGCTGCATTATCAGTTCTCTCTTGAATTTGGTTTATGCTATGAGATTAAGTAAAATTGATTGTGCTGAGACACTCAAATATGAAAGTTCATGGTTTGAGTTTTAAGAATTTGTATAGGGTGCTACATATGTTATCTGGATGTATTCAAAATGTATCACACATTATTAGCATTCATAGCTTTCAAGACCCTTTTCCCAAGCTAAATATTGATCACCATTGCAGTAGTGTTAAGTACTGAGAGGATGTGAGCATCGTGGCATCTTCCATGTTAATGCTGAAACCAGCCACATAACACAGTTACTTGGTCTCTCTCCCCATCCTCTTCCCAGATGCTGGCAATTGATGCTAGTGGTTGTGACCACAAAGCTTTCTTGGGTGGCAAAAAATGTTAAGCATTTAAAAAGATATAAATACTTCATTTGAGACTGTAGATCAGTGTGCTACATACATCATGTATCCAGTGGGCTAACAGAAGCTCTCTCTTGTTTGCTTTCACATGTGTAAGATACAGCACAGGTACTGGAAATCTGGTTTCAGTATGGTGATGTTCAGCTCTCTGGAACACTGCCATAAATGAATCCTCAGTGCTTTGCTTTGCTGTTGTTTCTCTTTAGATAAATGCACAAATGTGCATCTTGGTATATTCATGTCCTTACAGCGGGATCTTCACAGACCCCCCAAAGGCTCGCCATACTTCAGCTGCGGGTTCATGTTACGCGTATTTCTGTAGTGAGGTACAAACTTTTGAAATTAACAGCTATGATGTTGGGGTGTAGCTCAATTTAAAATCTGGCAGTATGCAGTTAAAATATATATCTTTGATGTTCTTAATAGTTTCAGAGTGGCTTTTAAAATTATTTAAAAATTTTTTTAGTGTGACTTCATTCTTAATGTTTGAGCAGTGCTTTGAAGATTTGAAGATTAGGAGCACTGCAGAACTGCAAGTTTGTTGTTTTTTTTTTTTTTTAATTGAGGATTAATGATCATTAAAATCTGACAAGGGGCTACTCCAAGTGATTAAATTACTTTGGTGTTTTGAACACTAAATTTACGAGGCTGGGGGACTCTTGAATTTTATTTGAGAGTTGTATATCCTTTTCTAAAGAGTTGTTATGTACCTGAATATTTCTTACATGCTAATTTACTAAATCATGCTGCATATAATTATTGACTTGTGTTCAGGGTATTAGAGTTTAGAAATCCGAGGTGTTGTGTTTTTATTTTTTTGTTTTGTTTTGTTTGTTTTTTGTTTGTTTGTTTTTTGTTGTTGTTGTTGTTATTTGATACATTTTCTCCTTAAAAACATAACTGCGTTACTTAAATAACACTGGCAGTTGAAGTGTGGTTTGGTTAATTTTGTGTAGCTATGGCATAGCAGTGAAGGGTCTATGGGTATTTAGAAACAATCATAGCTTGTACAAAGGGCAATATCTCCTATTAGGGGAAGAGTTGGAAGGGAATTATAAATGGTGTTTGGCAAGTGAATCAGCATTGACTGAAAGATGCTTATGCTTGTGTTCATTTAGATTTCTTTGGGGTTTTTTAAACTGTTATTTGGAGAAATTGGTATTTTTCAATGTGTTGTGTTACTTGCATTATTTATATTAACACTTACTACATTTATTTTCAGACCAATATAGCTACTCTGATTCTGTTCTGATGCTTCACAAATATAACATCTTTTTCTTTTAGGAAATGTCTAGATACAAGCTAGTGCTCATTTTTCTTGGGTATATGTGGTTTATTCAGTATGAAGTATTGGTTTGTACATTCAGTCAGAAATGTCATGGCATTGGTGTTTGCATAGTGGTCAGCTCTTTCTGCTGTATCTAGACTGGCAAACAAATGGAAATGATATTTTTAGTGTCGTAGGTGATGTTATTACTAGAGAAATAGTTCTACTTTACACGTGAAGGTCTGTTTTTAGTACTGAAACACAAGTTTCAGAGCACATTTCCTGCTTGATCATATGGTAGTATTTTGGTGGCAGGTTTTTCAATCTGAGTTGAAGAGTCTGCTGTACAAGAGACTGGTGTCTTTTGTGCTAAATAAAACTGTCCAGAACAAAGAACAAAATGAAAACAAGAATCCTGTGTCATTGAGTGCATCTTTTTATAAGTGATTTCAGTAGCTAATATATTTTCCAGTGCAGTCAAACACAAACTTCTGCAGTGTCCTAATGGTTGTGAAATTTGGAGTATTGGGTTCATGAACTTCTCTGCTCCCTTTCTCAGACTCTGTTGGAAAACAAGGTTGCAGGTACGCTTAAATCCCTGGAGTCTGTATCTCCCTGGATAATGTCTACTCTGGTCTTCAGGCTGGAGATCAAAAAGTGCAGGCTTGTGTAATAACTTCATTGTGTATTGGGGTATTTGGTTAACATTTAAGAGCTTTGAACTCCTAGTTTTCTTTCTCTGAAAAATCATTGATACTCTGTGACAGCCCATGCTTGTTTCATTTGTGGCTGCTTTCTGTGAGCAATTATCATCAGAAAACGCTGCAGCAAATTGGCAGCGTATCACAAATGCTCCTGGAATGAAATCAAGCAGGCAAACAGTCCTCACATTAACAGGGACAGTCAGTGTGCATAGACAACTCAAGAGAAAATGAGAAAAATACTGGAAAAGGTGAAGCTTACAAGACTGTAAAGATGCTGAGGATAGTTTTATAGTAGACAGGGAGCTCTCTATGCTGTAGTTTGGCAGGGTAGTTATGGATTCTGTGACTGTAGAAGACACGGCTTACGGAAAATATATGATAAACCTTAGCTTTACACTAAATGCAAGTTGAATATTATTTATGTACTGACTCTGTGGTACATTTATCTTCTACATCCAGGTGATCTCAAACTGGTGGTTGCTGTACTGCTTCCATCAATGTTAAATACCGCTTCACTGACCACTGATCCTGATTTCCTTACTGTTTTCCCATTAAATGAGATGTATTATAGCCAAAGTATCTCTTTGTGTCTCTGCTCTGTCGAGTTTTTTAGCAAATTAGATAAAAATGTGTGGCTGCAAAGGACTTGAGTGACAGATGTGCATGTCTATTGCAGTGAAATGTTGTTTTCTACCTATGATTGAGAAGCTCCAATGCAAGTATATCTAGATGCAAGAGGGAATCAGTGGCTGCTAGTCCAGTTTGATACTTACATCCAGTTTAGTTGGAAATAGGTATTTCTTTTCAGTTTTACCCTTTCTGCCCTGCCTCCAAGTAGGCTGCGTATGAAGCTCATTTTCCCATTTTAGCCCAAGAAGGCAGTGTATTTGTGAATAATTTCTATTCTAGTCTCCTTTTTCTTTCATTTAACCTGTATTGTGGTACTTTAATACATTAGTGGTGTTTTACAAAAAGTGACATCTGCTAATCCACAAAGGAGAAAGCTAGGGATAAATATATGTTCCTGATGTGTAAGTATGAGCTTAACTTCCTTTTTTATTCCCCCTCCCCTGTAGAATGTTCACTAAGAGCCAGTACTTGTACGAAGTCTGTTCTAAGGGCTGTTGAGCTGAAATCTGCTAAACTATTCTGTTTGCTGGCAGATGTTAAAGTAGTATTGCTTTAATGAAAACATAATCATCAGACATTTTCTGTTGAATTTTGAATGGATGGATTAGGGTTTAGTAAAATAAACCTCTCTTACACTGGACAAAGCATAAGTTCTTTCAAGTCAATGTTTGTGGTTAGTGTCGTACCTTATTGTAGTTCTTATTCTTGAGTATAAAATGTTAAAGTAAGAAGTGTTGCTACCAAATGACTGACTGTTTTTGAGTGGTTTTGTTCATACTGTTCCAATTTACAGTATCATCTCATGAGAATTGTTGAGTTCAGATTTAAGGAAGTGGGAATTACGTTGTTAAAAATATTATGAGTAATTTGTGCATTTTTTTCTTTTGTCATTGATTTTTATTAAATACACTGTGACACACCATTCACATTATATAACTTGAACTATCATCTGAAGTAAAACTGCAGTGAGATGTACTTTGGAACATTAATGCAATTGAATTTTGATGTGATCTCCACGTTTTAAAAAATTCCTACCAGGTTCTGCATATTTTTTTAAGCTGTTTTGTTAGTTTCTTGTTCATTGTTTCCCTTAAGACGGGGCTTATTGGGCCTGCAATACTGTTAAAAGCTCAAAGTTAAAAGCAACAAGCTAAAGTAAAAAAGATCAATATTTCATTTTAGAGTGTGTTTCAGAAAATTGTTTTGGAACTGCATTTTGATGGTTCATTTAATGGTCTTGTTTTTTCCCTGTAATATTAGGATGGCTGGCTGTTCCTCAACTTGTATTAAAATTGCTGGTGCTTAAGCCAATAGCTCACTTGGTTTGCAGCTCTAATCCGTGCAACAAATTTAAAATTCCAGATACATAGTTTTGAGGACAAAAATAATACATTGCATATTATGATTTTATTGTTTTGTGTTCCAGGTTGTGTTGAAGATCATTAAACATTACCAAGAAGAAGGACAGGGAAATGAAGTGGTCCAAGGAGTGCTGCTTGGTCTTGTGGTGGATGACAGACTTGAAATCACAAATTGCTTCCCTTTCCCTCAGCATACAGAAGATGATGCAGACTTTGATGAAGGTAATAGTTACAGTTTTGTAAAACTTGGGATAAAAGGAAAGTCTGTATGGGCTAAAAAGGATTTTTTTCACTCACAGTGAGCAGAAGCTTGTAGGTACTCAGAGTGGTTTTTTAGTGTGGCTTGAGGTGTCAGCAGGTTAATTAAAGTGCCATCCTGAATATCCAACATAAAGCTTGTCTGTATAAGGGAAGTTATAGGGGATGAATACTGTATTATATGGACATTTATTTTAGGATAAGGCTGTCCATACAGGAAGTTACATTAGTTTCCTGTCTGTGATTCATAATCACTTTAAAGCTTTTTATGGAGATGGCTGTGTATGTGTGTGCATACATACACATCTGGATGTAGCTTGGCACATAGATTGCCTCTCTGTGGATTTACTTGTACATTAAGTACTTATTGAAAGCCTGGAGAGCAGAGCTTTGTAAGTTGTGAGAGGCTTTGGCTCAGTTGAAGTCTGGGTGATCATTTTGCTTTCCGAGTGAGCTAGAATGGTTTCTATCATGAGTGGTTTCTGTCTGTCTCAATGTTTTTTGCTGGTCCTAGTGATGTTTTGTTACTGACACTGTAAGTTAGTATGATTGGCTTGGCACAGAATGACATCAAATTTATAAAGCAAACTTAAAAGACTTGCAATTCTCATCTTGATATTATAAGTATGCATGTGTGCATTTAATGATACTAGTAGAAAAACTTTATTAGAGCATAAAGAGTCAGAGTCATAACTTCAAGAGTACCTAAAGAGGCAATATAGTCAAAGTAGTTGCAGTTGATTCTGTTTTGCTAATTCAGTTTGAGCAAGATCACTTAATCTGTAAGTATAAACTGCTTTTTCTTGCTAATGAGATTAGATATTATTAAATTAATATAACAGGAGAATCTTGGACCCTGCTTTTATAGCAGAGATAATTTTAAGAATTCTTTGCAATTTGGTAAGGTTTCGTAGCTGTTTATTGCTTCCTTTGTGGGATTGTACAGTTAGCTCAAAGGAAAAAAGAGTGCAAAACAAAAAGGAATCTTAATTGTCCTACAATAACATGATGCTTGAGTCAGAACTATATTTTACTAAAGCCTAAAAAAGTTTTAAAGATTCCTTCTCTTCTGGAGCTCTTCAAAGGGTTGAAGGAATCTAAGTTCTTAATTGGACCCCATGCTTCCTTTTTTCTGTAGAAAATGGCTGAATTATTTCCATGTAGCTGATAGGAGAGCAGGAATTGAAAAGAAATTCTCAGTGTCAGAGATGGGTTCGGCTCACTGTAGGATGGCTCCCATGCTGAGCTGTAAGCCTGTGATCTGGTATGCAGGGTTCAGCTCTTCGTGTTTGGGAGAAACTTTGTTCCAGGAAAGTGATTTTTGGTGCAAGTCTTTCTTTTTCCCTTTTTGAGCAAGTAGGCAATAATCCTGTCATTAAGTAAGGTCCAGAGGCAAAGCTTCCCTCACCTGGACCCCTTAGCTTTTCAGCTTTCTGTTCCCATGCTGTGGCCACAGAAAGCAGAGCAAACTCTTATCTAGAGTGGGAAGTGAGCCTGTGGCAGTGAGGCTGATGCTGCCTCTGGCAGTGGTGGGAAATCTGCAGCCAGGTCAGGGGAGCCTGCCTATGCTGAACCCTGTAAGCCAGTTCAGGAGAATTTCCCGTTGGTTTCCATCTTCCCTAGCCTGTACTGCATGGATCACAGATATGTTGCCTCTGTATTCTTCTCAGTGAAATACAGTTAAATAGAGTGAACCATTTAGGAAATGGAAAGTGCTCGTGTTCATTCTGCAGTCCCTTTACCTAGGGGTCTGTTGAGCTCTTCAACTTATGTGGTAGAGCCTAGGGAAGATGAAAACCTAAACAAAATGGCTGTTGAGGTTGCTAGCTTTAGCCTTTGGTATCTTTTTGGGCTCCTCAGAGTTGTCTTCTGTCTTGCCAATGTGAAAAACAATAATGTTTTATAAATGCCCCATTTGTTTTCCCTGGAGCTGTTTCCCTATGCAAGCATACTGCCAGATTTTCAAAAGATTCTTTTTTCTTCCAGATGCAGATAATTCAAGTAGAGAAATCTCTTGTTATGTGCCAGAATGTTAAAATTCAGAATGCTAAAAACAAACAAAAAAAAAAACAACAAAACAAGGCACCTCCTTCCCCCTAAGACTTGTGTGTTATTTCAGTACCCTGTCTGGCTTTATATATTTGCACAAAGGCCTATAGATACGGAGGGAAAATATAAGGGCCTTGGCACTTCAGTGCTGCTATCACACAGAATAATACTTAATGTTGTGCTCTTTTGTCGGGATGATGTTCTGCCTTAGTGTAGGCCTTAATGGTCTTGAGGTGATTGTTGTTAAGAGAATTTGAGCTTTTGTACAGGAGGGTGATATTTGAGCAAATAAACTGTTGGGTAATTGGCAAGACACATTTACGTGAATGTTTTCGTCTTTTAAGCTGTGCAAATCTAATATAAAACACATTTTTGAGGGTGCTAAGAAAATAGCCTTAAATTGAACTTGAAATAGGTATGCATGATATTTAAAATCAGTTTGATAAAGATGTATTTAAACTTGCTTACAACAACCATTTCTTCAGATATGCATAGTTATGCTTTTGTTATGGTGCCATTTTGTCTCTTGCTGCTAGTGCCTGAGATAATATCAAATTTTGACTATTTGCTGTTACAGAATTCCTTCAAAAATTACTATTTTTAAAAAAGCATGTCTGAACTTGTTCTTTTAGTGCAAGAACATTTTAATGCAGCTTGAGTTGGACTATTTCTGAAACTACAGAAAACATTAGAGGTTTTTTAGCTTGAAGTGATTCTTATTGCAAATCTGGGCGGGCTGTCCACCACGTATGAATCCACACGTGCTTTTCATCTTAAAAAGTTTCTCCTGCAATGTTGTCTTCCTATGATTCTTTTTACAAAGTGCAATTTTTTGGGTAAGATTTCCTGTCAGGGAAGTCTTAAACACTTAGGTTGGCCTGTTGCAGCATGAGATTTTTAGTGGGGGTGAGAGGGTTCAACCCAGCTCTCTGTTAGAAATCTGTAGGTGAAGTTTAGTTGATGATGTGCGAGCTAATGGAGGAAAATTGCAGAATTGTTGTTGAGTCCTCAACAAAAGATGCTTCAATGTGAATGTTCAATATTTTAGGGCTGCACTTTGGGCTTTTGGTTAGGCATTTACTTTTCACATAATTGTGTTTCCTTAATGCTGGTGCACTTAAATCCTCGTAGACATTGACTTTATTTTTCAAAGCACTGATCTTTAATTTTATGAAGATACTTTCAGTGATAGACACATACAGCCCCTATTCCTGTGCCCCCTCTCTCCCTTTCCCCACATCCTTCACCCTGTAGATTCAACTTTTGTTTAGGGAAAATCAGATTTTGCTCTAAGGATTTTTGGCTTAGGTACTTCTGTGAAATGATGCAGTATTCCAGCTTGTCTTACTGAGGGTAGTTTTCTGAGAAGTACTTTCGCTTTAGGGCATTTCCAAGCCTTTGTCTGAGCATAGTTTTGCTGTCTTTCAGTTGAGGTTTACTAGAAACCTTATTTTCTGTATGTTCCTGCTGATAAATAAATGTATTTTTCATGTCTATAAATTTTATTTCTAAGCAACATATTAAGTTCAATCCTTTGCACTTTATTGATTTTATCTTCAGTCCTTTTCACTGAGTAGCTTTTCTCCCCATTTAAAGGAAATTTATATTCCCTTCCTGGAAATCCAACAGTTAAAAATGAAATATACCTCTTGTCACTCGTTGTAGATGTTGTGAGACATTATTTTGAAACAGATTTATTTCAGTCTGATGTATTTTAGTAACCTAGTTACAAAGCTAAGATAATAAATTAAATCCTGTGGTAAGTATGCTATTTGGAATTTTGAGGCAGTTATGTAATTATACGTCAAAATAAGTTCTATAGGGTTATAGCTTTTTCTTTTTTGATTCCCTCTGAAATGCTCCGGAAGGAAAGCTGATGCCTTATCCCCCTATTTCTCAACATGATTTTTTCTTTGTTACTTGAGAAGATTTGTTTTTGGTTTTCAGGTTAGAAGTTAGCTAGATGATTAAAGATTTTATTACCTATGGTTTTCTGTGCTTTAGATACTATTTAGTTGTGTAATCACTCAGTAACAACTAGAAATAATGTAGGGCAACGTTTCCACAAACCCACCAATTTTTAACCTCAAATGGGTGCAGTTGCATGTGGACAAAGGTGTCACAGCTCATAAATAGTGCTTATTCAGGATTTTACTTGGCTGGGGGCAGCAGCAGTTTGAACTGCTGAGCCTTACCTACAGAGCTGCCCATTCACTCACCTGCGACATTTGGTCCTTGCAGAAACAGAGGGCTTCTGGTAGAATCATAGAATCATCAAGGTTGGAAGAAAATGACAAGATTATCAAGTCCAACCGTTGCCCAGTACTACCACTGTAACCCCTGAACCACATCACCCAGGAGCAGATCCAGATACCTCTTAAACACTTCCAGGGCTGGTGACCCTGCCGCCTCCCTGGGCAACCTGTTCCAGTGCCTGACTACCCTAACACTGGAAAAAAAAAAATTAATACGTAATCTGCATCTCCCCTGTCTCAGTTTAGGGCTGTTTCCTCTGGTCCTCTCACTGCAGGCAGGGCAGAATAGACTGGCCTCTACCTTCCTACACCCTCCTTTCAGATTATAGTAGAGAGTGACGAGGCACCTCCGGAGCCTCCTCTACTCAAGACTGAACAAACACAGCTCTATCAGCTGTTCCCTTAAGAAATTTTCTACACCTTTCATAAGCCTTGTTGCATGCAGTAGGGTCCAAATTGACTCTCTGAAGCTTGATTTCTTTTGCTAGTATTGCTATAGAAGTCCTGGTGTCATTAAATCACAGCCCCCCAGCAGGGTTGGTTCGTCTCCTTTCTGTAAAGGCTTCTGTCCAGGCTAGATTTTGTCAGTTTTTCTTGTTTTATTCCCATTTTAAATCAAAGGTTTTATAATTGTATTTATCATGTTGTATTTTGCTTGTATTGTTGCATGACAGACCTGGAACATGCAGTGACTGTAACTATGTTCTGAATGGGCAAATGCGATTGTAGCTGACTGTTTTTTTCTTCTTCTTCTTTTCTTTTCCTTTTTTTTTTTTTTTGTTTTGTTTGTTTGTTTGTTTGTTTTGTTGTGTTGTGTTTTGGGGTTTTTTTTGTTTTTTTTTGTCAGTATAGATTTATTCTCTTTAGGTATAACAGTTGCAGCTCATGTCTATTGTCTTATACTGTAAGAAAATGGAATGTTTATGAAATGAAGAAATCAGGTTACATGAAATTTGAGTTTTATTTCACTAAGGACAGGAGCAGATGACACAAAAGCTCCTAAATCACAGTCTTGGTTCTGATTCCAGTTGTAGTCCGTTTATCTAAATTCCTCATCCGTGTTTTTTGTAAGGCCTGTTGTAATACAGGAAGAAAGCCATACTGTGTAAATGTTGACTTTTCAGTTACTGAGTGCTGGCAAAAGTCTGTCAGGTTTGTCCATGCATGTATGAAGTTACATTTTGTCCTCTATCTAAAAAAAGATACAGAATTTTAAGTTGTTGTTTTTTTTTATTTTTAATCATTTGGATGTAATGAATGTTCGAAATAGTTCTTATATAAATTAAACCTCAATAAGGTTTAAGGGTCAATGGTCAGTTGTTAAGGATTCAAAATAATCTCATCTGATCTTTGATATTTTTTTGTGGATTGCCAGAATTGATATTGCAATATACTGATGGACAAAGACATTATTTATTATGTGCTTGTCATCTAATAAGGTGTATCACATATTCAAGGTTCTTTAATAAAACTGCTAATGACACCTGAATTATTTTGTACTTTACCTGTCCCTAGCGCGAGCCATTGATTGGTTTCCTGAAAGGAAGCCAATATTGGCATGGTTTGTGTTATTGTGATGGTTCAGTGGAGCAGCAGGCAACGCAGCCTGTTAAATATTTTGCCTAAGTTTTCATATACTGTGCAGACTTACCTGTAATGACTGGAGGTTTTTGTCTTTAATGGATAAGAAAGAAGAAATCCTAATAAAAGGCTGCTTTACTGGGTGCGGGCTGAAGTGTGCCTTGGGTGTATGGATGCGTGTACTTGTCTATCAGATGCGGCAGTGTATGCCAGAGGATGGCTTTGTAATGACAAGTGCTAAGAAACAGTGCTCTTAATTCTCTTGCCCGAGGCAAGTGAATTGTCCGGGTGTCCCCCTCGTGTGTCCCCCAGTGCCCGAGCGTGTCCCCCAGTGCCCGAGCGTGTCCCCCAGTGCCCGAGCGTGTCCCCCAGTGCCCGAGCGTGTCCCCGTGCCCGAGCGTGTCCCCGTGCCCGCGGCGCCGGGCGGAGCCGCCGTCAGAGGGCGCCCGTGCCCAGCGCACGGCCCCAGCGCACGGCCCCGGCCCGCGCCGCCCTCCCGGCCGGGAGCCGCGGGGCCTGCGGCAGCACGGGGGGGCGCGGTACCTTCGTCTGATAAAGTTCATGTAATCCTGCACAAACGAATTCAGCAAATATGTTACAAAGTGCGTTGACTATCCTGTCTCAGTGTTTTTTCGGTTCTTAAATCAGCCTAAATGTGCTGTGTGCTCTAAGGCTCAGTGTAGATGGGGAGAATTTGATTCAGACTTCCATGTGTATGTATCCTAAGAGCAGCACAGGAGCTTGGTTGTTCTGCGGGTTTGCTTCTTTGCTTCCCAATTCTATCACGCATAACTAAGAAAGAGGAGAACAGCACTTGTGATGGAGCTCCTTGGCTTATCTAAGGGGATTTATGCTACTGGACTGTGCAGGCTTAAAAATTGCGTGTCAACTATCCCTCTTCTGACAGTATTGCACAAACTGCCTGAAATGCTTTGTTTACTGCATTTCTATATTTTCAAGTTGATTTTTACTGTAGGGGCAATGCTTAGAGTGGTAGGTTAATCCTTTTGTTCAACATCTAATTTTGTATCAAAAAAGAGAAATTATTTTGCTGTTTAAAGTATCATGCATATTAAAGTTTTATTTAAATAATTCTCCATTGAAATTTTGCTGCTAAAGAAGTTAGTGTAATTCGATTTAAAATGTGAAATGTTCTGCTAGCTCTTTCTTTCTTTTTTTTTAAAGAAAACATAATGGCATTTTTCCTTGAGCAGTTTTAAACAGAAAAACCTAGCCTAAAATCTCTTGTAGGTTGCTTGATTTTTTTTTCCGTAATTTGCAATTGCAGGGATATTATTATCATAATTAGTAAACTTCTATACTGTACTTTACTGAAAATTTTGTTTAAGAATGTTCACTTACTTAGCCTGAAAATGAAGTTAGAGAAGCGTGTTTTAAGACATAGGTAGTTAGATGTATGTAACCGTTTTTTAGCAGCATTAGAATGAGCTGGGAGATTGTATCCAACTCAGCTGTGCATTTAAATGTTTCATTATATGGAAGATTTCATCTTGAAGCCAGGAGTTTACTTCATAGCTTGGGCTCTATCTTAGCTGTGTTCTTTATTTAAAATCGTTATATACAATAATATAGTTTGTTATGTGGATGTTTCATATTATAATTTTGTAAGACTTGTAGAAACTCATTAATTTTTATATGGTCAGCAGTATGAAAGCCCAGTTTCTTTTACCTTCCGTTTTGGGGAAGTATTACAAATGAGCCATTCTGAATTAAATTTTTTTGGTGCTAATATAATCAGCTGAACTTTGACTAAAGACATAAAAGAGCACAGAAGCAGATAACCAATTAAATAATGAAAGTGTATGTGTATCTATATATATATACACACACACACACACTTAATATCTGCTCTTGTGTCTACCTCTCTGTGTGGAGGAACTAAAGCTTCATCCAGAATGAAGCCCAAACCTTGTGAAGACAGCACTGTCAGTTCTTTCTAAAAACTTTCTGCTTCTTCATCCTTGATTATTATTCCTTGGTCTTGGACAATGTGTTTTGCTTCAGCCTGTAGCATGTTCTTTCTTAAGGGACCAATTGTTTGTGGACCGCTCAGCCTTGGCCATACAGTTGGACTCTACACTCATCTGTTCTTTTCCCAGTGGGACTGGACCAAGAGGAAGAGAGAGTTCTTTTAACACCTTCTTATTATGTCTTTCCATTCCCCCTCCTTTCCTTTTTTGCTAATGCAAGTATTTAGCCATTTCCTTTCCCAAAGAATGCTGTAATAAACTTGAGGGAGCTGAAGGAAAGCACATCAAAATGAGAAAATCCTCTATTTTTTTTTCCTGAGACCTAAAATTAAGGAAATGCCTATAGTTCTATTGAAAAGCAGTTCAAATCAATACATCTGTGTGAAAGGTAATAGAAACTGATTGAAATAAATAGTAGCAGTAAATTGTGAAAAATTATTTTCCTTCTTATTTCTTGTTCAATAATGTTTTATGAATTTATGAACTGCATAATGTGGAAAAATTACCTAGCACTACTCTCTAAAAAAATGTTCCGTACTCAAGGTAGAGTACACATGAAACCTAAGTTGCACCTCTTCTGTTCATAGTGTTCACATTTATTTTATTGATGGAAAGGCAGAGACAAGAAGCTGGCCCAAGGTTCAGGACTGAATTTGGAATTAAATACTTGAGGAACAGGCTTGAAATCTGTTTTGCTGACGGGAAACCCACTGCAGCAGTGGAGTTAAAGAGATATAAGAATTTTTTTCCAGAAAAATTACAGAACTTTAAAGATGTTCTAAAAATATTAGTCTTTAATAGAAGGGAGAAAAAGCCTTAGTAGAGTTTATGTTTGTATCTTTATTTTAGCATTAGTTGTTTATGATTAATATGTATCGTGAAATCGAGTGGTGCAGTCAAAAATATATGGAGAAGCTGAGAAAGCTCAAACTGAGCAAATCTTGCTTATCTCTGTAGTTTGAAGGTAAGC
Organism: Rhabdornis inornatus; assembly: GCA_013397075.1. Taxonomy (NCBI): domain Eukaryota; kingdom Metazoa; phylum Chordata; class Aves; order Passeriformes; family Rhabdornithidae; genus Rhabdornis; species Rhabdornis inornatus. The sequence continues at coordinate 700,354 of VWZS01007728.1, read as the reverse complement.
CAGTGTATAGAATCTTAATATCAGCAAAATTTAAGAAAGTAAAAACTTCTTTAAAGCTCTAGTGAAGATGAGCAGGGTGTGCATAGTTGCACGTGTAATAGTATATAGTAGATTAAATTTATATAATTCCTTACTGACTGCAACCACAAAATGTATTTATTGCAGATAAGGCTCTCACCCATCTAACTGAAGAAATTTACTCTGTTTTGGTTTGTGGTGTGTCGGTCGATAAGTTGCAGTAGTATGCAGCTTTCTTTTGTTTCACTGTGCTGAATACACAGTTTGATTTCTTTTATTGGATTTCATGGTTCAGTACAGCGTAAATTCATGCAGTATAAAAATATACGTGAGAATAGGTTGTTTACAGTAAAATACTTTTATGTTTTTTTAAGTTTAGTGTGATAAATCCTCTGTATGTATTTATAGCCAACATGCAGACATGTGGAGTTCTAGTCAGTAATAAAAATGGAAAGATTTCTTAAAACTTTTTTAGAAAACAAGACAGGCATGTTCTTTGTGTGGTATATTTAGGTCATAAGGGACATCTGCTAAGGATAATTTTTTAACACTTGCTAACAATCCTAGTATAATATGGCCTATTCATCAGTCATATTGTTCCTGACTTGGCTAGCGTGGATTTTAGTGATTCCCGATGTGCATTTAGACTCTCTTAATTGCTAGTTTCTTGCTGTTCTATCTTATTGTTTTTAGGACAATGCATAAGCAGGCGCAGGATACTCAAAATGGTTTCCCTGGCCATATTAGGCACCTAACAAGACATAGATTTGCTGTGCAATGTGTGTGTGTTTTTGCAAGTAGAAATCTTGTTGAAATAAAATAAATCTTACCAGGGAAGTAATTCAAGGATTTGAACATGCTACTCAGTGTATGTGTGTGTGTATATATATATTTATATATAAAGACCCGATCCATGTGGTGTGTATTGCAGATTTCATAGTGGTTTTTTATGCAGCAGAGAAATCGGAGGGGTAAGAGAGGAACTACAGACACTGAACATCAGGATTTTGAAGTTCTTGATAAACTATTAAATTGTGCCAGGTTTGTGTCTTTGGTTGAGAAACAAAAGCTTCTTTAGAGATATTTGCAGTAGAGCTGAGATCTAATCTTTTAGGTTTTAATGAACTAGGAATTTCACTTAGCTGCAAGGCGTTTGAATCCTGAAGAGGTGCATGTAATGTTCTTGCAGTTTGCACACCTGAGGCAGATAGTGTTGTGCTGCATTGTTTGAGGGGAGAGATGTTATGGTAGAGGTTAGATTTTGATATTAATGAAACAGGAAAACTGACCAGGTAAAGTTTGGCAAAACTGCTGAAAGGGGTGTTTGCGATTTGACTTCCACATGTAGATGGAAATAGATATTTTTTCTTTCCCTAATTTTTTTTAGGGTTGTTATTGTGGTTTTTTTTGTTGCTCTTTTATTTTTCCCTTTTTACCAATTTGTAGTGCTCCATTGCTCCACTGTGCTTTTAGCTATGGATAGAATAATAGCTGTTTAATGCTTTAGGATACCTGTTATAATAATTGTTTTATCTTGATCTGTTTTCTGCTACTCTGTGATAATGAAAGAAATAAAAGCTAAACATTGTAGCTTTTGCAAGAGTTTGGGAGAAGCTTTCTTTATAACTTACTCCAGGTGTTCAATCTTGTTTAAAAGTAAGTAGTTTTATCCCTCTGAATCAATTTTGAGAAGAACAAAACAATTTTGTTTTCTAGATTTGTTACTCTCATTTTTACTCAGTCTTTTTAGCCAAGCCCAGTAGATGATCTTTAAAATCCCACGTAGCTGCAAAACATGAAAATTGTTTGTTGTTGCTTTGTTTTTTTGTTTTGGGGTTTTTTACAATTTTTTTAGTGATTTTTACTTCTGTTCTAACAAAACATGTTTAGGAAGATTGGTTTGGACTCTCAAAGCAGTGCCAATGATTGAGAATAAATCAGCCTGGGACTGTGAAGTCAGTTGTTGAGTATAGTTGAAAGACCATAGATTACATGAATGTTAATTTCATTCAGAGTTTAAATCTGTATCTATATGGCTTAATTGAAGTATTTTGCCGAAGTATTTTAATAGTTGTTCTCTACATTGAATAGTTGAAAATTTCATTCGTCTATGCACAGTTAATTCAAACAGTTTGGTAAAAAGTGTGTGTGAACTGCTTTACTTAGAGTATGTGTGCAGTTTAAACAGAGAACTGCTGATTTTCTGTAACTGCAGCCTGGGAGAAAGGAACAAGGAAAGGCTGAGAAGGGAACTGAAGACACTGTTGTAAGGATGCAGTTTGGACACTGGGTGCCACTCCTGGTACACACTGGGGCTCGAAAGACTTTCTCACACAGTAGAACAGCAGGCTCTTGTGAAAATGGAGGTCTCTTACTGAGGAAATTCTGAAGATCTTCGTCCTCTGAGCCTAGTGGTTCTTGTAGCTGAGCAACACTGTCCTCAGTCCTAGAAGGAGTAACTAAAGATATGAGGGCAGGCCTTTTTTTTTTTTGTTATTTCGGTTCTACTGAGAACGGTTTTCTAGATTTGATCTCTTGCTGTCTAGTTACATACATCTTATACATCCCATCATGGATAAGAGAGACAAGGGTGCAACACCAGCTGTTCAGGAACTAGACCAAATATGACAGTTCTCCTCAGAAAAAGAAAAAATAATTGCAAAACCAAAAAATGAAATGTCTGCCTGCAAGCCTATGTGTATATATATAAACATACAATTTTTATATATAGTTTCATCCTGTCATGCTTTCTTTTTAGATTAGTTCAGTGTCAAATTCGTTTGGTGGTGTGTTACTCATGGAAGACTAGAGGAAAGGGCAGTTGAGGATGGGTTTGGGATTGGTCAATTTACTAGACTTGGGGGCAGTGATGGTTTCCAATAACCACCAAGTGTTGAAGATATGAGGAATGCTGAGGAGATGGAATAAGGAGTGGGAGTAAGAAATGTTTAGATGTAAATTGGAATGAGGTTAGTGCTTCCACCCTGAAAGCTTCGTAGCTCTCAAACTAGGAAGCGTGACCTGATTTATGCTTTGCTGTGCTCATGCCCAGAGGCGTCAGCTGGCTCTGGGTGTCCTGAACATTATACAAACACATACTTGCTCAGACATTTTAGAAACAGCACAGGAGTTTAGGTGTCCAGTTCTTAATGGCTTTCAGTGGAATATTGTTGGCATCTCTACCTGGCTAATTTGGAAACTGAAATTTCAGTTATAACCGAAAGGCAAGTGAGGGTTTAGAAGGCAAAATGCCATAGCATTTTGAAATATTAGACCTCTAAACCTGATTTCCATGCAAAAATTTTGTCTCTTTTGTATGAAAAGAAGTTGAAATAGTGGGTCAGAAAATAATATGTGCTTGGAAGGGAAGCAAGACACTACTTGAAATGATGAATGACAGGGTGAGGGATGAGGAAGCGCCATGCAAATTCTACTTTGATGCAATGGTGTAGAATTAAAATCAAAACATCCCTTTATCCTCAAATGTAGAAATTTGAGCTCTTAGTTTTACTTTTTAAAATGACATTTGAGAAAAGATTTCTGCTATTCACAGTGCTCTATGGTATGATACTTGACCAAATCTTCCAAGGCATTTTGATTGTAATGATGTTTCAAGTGAAAAATTAATTGATGTATTTGGCCACATAAAGCACAAAGTTAAATGAAGAATAAATGTCAAATCAGCTTTTTGTTCTCTTTGCCTGCTTACTGTCAGAGCTTATAGTAATTTTAAAGGTAATGACTTCCATAAGTAGTTAAAAATTTTGACTGTTTTTACATGAAACTTGCAGATTAAATCTCCTAAAGTTCACATTAAATTTTAAAATTTTTTTGACATTTTGGATAAACATATTGGCCCACAGAAAACTATGGCAAACATGAGTAATTTGGTATTCCTCTGTAATTAGCTAAGCTTTATGTAGATGTTGAACAATACAAAGACACACTGGTTCCTGTGGTTTTATCAGCTATGGTGAAATGCCTGCTTTTAAAATGAATATTTTTTAACCTTTTTTTTTTTTTTTAATGTTAGACCCTCTTATCAAAAGGCACCAGATATATAAGCAGAGCCAGAAATGAAAGAGCTGGCACAAACCTTTTGTTGACACCTGGAAATCTATTAAATGGGACACTTGAAATAATGAGTACGGCATATGATAAGCTAGAGCCACCTGGGTTTTATTGGGCTACTCGATGCTTTGATCACAACTTATTTAAAAAGGTGTCTGTTTACAACATCAATGTTCCTTGTCATCACTGTGATTTAGATTTTAATCTGACACAATACAAAGAGGAACTGCAAAAATCAAGACAGTACTCAAGTGGGAAACTGGTATGGGAGAGATGCTAGTTCAGTGTTTCAACCTGGGAACCAAATCACCTGTTAAACAAGACCTGTAATCTGAAAAGAGCAGTAGATGACTTTCAGCAGATGTGGGACGCATCCTGCCATGGACAGGGTGGTAATAACTCAGGCTTGCTGGCAGCTGACAGAGGGGTTTACGTGGAGTGGGTTGCTGTCATCTTTGATGGAAGGATCAGGTTGGTGTCAGTAAGGCCGTGTGTGTGTTGGTGTGGTGCAGCTGTGTCCCTTAGGAGCTGGTGTCACAAGGAGGCATGGCTGTAGGCCTGGTGCACAGCTCTGCAGTGCACTTCTGGTCCAGCCTTGGGTTACCAGCACAGCCCTTTGCACACATGCACACACAATGTAGACGTGCTCCTTAAGATTTCCCTTTGCTTTCTCTTCTTGCATTTAGATAGCACTTTAACATGAAAGAAGGAGCACTTGGGTCCAGCCTCTGATCCTGCTCATTCTTGCTAATGAATTAATAATTTCTGATCCATCTTAATAACTTGAATAGGGGAAAGATCTGGTTTTATTCTTTCTGTTGATAAAATTTTGATACAGTTTTGCAGATATGAAATAAAGCCATCACTATATACAAGTCATGTAGGTTATAACTCTTTGAGGCTTTGCTGATTGGCAGAGGTAGGAGAGCTGCTTGTTTGGTGGCGTCTGGGTTTTGGTTTGGTCTTGGATACTTGAGCATATTATTGAGCTTTGAACAACACTGCTTTTCTTGCCAAGTTATTTGCTGCTGGAAATTCCTTCTCCCCTGCCTTCCCTCCCTCTTTTTTAGTATTACAGTTATGTAGCAGCTAGTGTTTTATAGTTATGGTGATGGTAGTTCTTAATTGGGATTGTTTCTGTTATGTGCTTTTGGTTTCTTCAGTGTAGAGAGAGTGAAGAGACATTTCATTAAATCTCTGTAAAGAAAAATGGTTTTGCCCAAGACTTTTTCCTGAGTCCTGGATGATTTCAAGAAGAAGCAGTGGGTTTAACTTGTATTGAAGGTTAGTCATGAGGAGAAGCACCTTAGGAGTAGTGGTACAGTAGGGCAGGTTGAGTGGAAGTCTGGGGAGGTTGTGAAGGATGCATTAGCCAGATATTTGCTACAAACACTGTAATAGGAGGAAATGGCTATCAGATGACTTCTAGCTCAGTCCCTATGATTTTGATATTCTATTTATCCTGGATTTGAAGGAGACTTAAATTACTGAAACGGATGCATTTCAACTACTGTTATTTGATCAACTAGTTTAGTTATATTTTCCATATACCCTGCTATATGTGGAAGTCTTCATTTGTGCAGAGGTTCATGTGGTTTGATTTCATTGGAAGTATATACAGTTATGAAATGGAAACCCAACATTTGCATGAAAATATCTCAACTGTTATAGTTCAAGTATGTCAGAATAATTAAAGAAATAATATTTTAATTATTTGTCATTTTACTCAGTTGTATGTGTTGCAGTTTTTTCCTTTTTAACATTAAGGGGAGTAGTTGATGTGAACATGGTAAACAGAGAGCAATGCCCAAATGTCTTTTAAGATCCACTACTTTATAAAATAAGAACAAGTAATTTTAGTGGGAAATAGGGCAAATTTGAGGGAAATAGGGCAAATCTTCCCCATTTTTAAATGTCCGATTTGGTGGTGTTTTTTTTTTGTTTCCAAATTGCATACAAAGTTAAAGCTTCCATATGTATATATTTTTTGGAAAATCTGTTTTTTTCTTGGTATTTTTTAGCAATTGTAGTGTTAATATTAAAATGCATTAAATATGTGCAAGTAACCGTTTCATTTGTCCACATTTTCTCTTTCAGAACAAATAATGTTTAATAATGAAGTGAAATTTTTTACTAAGTTTTACCACTGACTTTTTTGCATTCAAGGAATTGCTTCAGTCTTAGTTGAAATGGCAGTAGGTCTGTATTTTCAGGCCATGCACGTGCACTCTTTCTATCACCTTCCTGCTTATTTCACTTTTCCTTGCTTCAGAAGTTCTTGTTGTTGTGTCACTATGCTTGTACTCACTTTGAAAGCTTAGGTGAACCTCTTTAAACATGTGTCCGCAGGAGATGCTGGGGCAGTCTTGGTGGGCTGAAGTGCTGTCAGTGCTCCTGGTGCCCAGCTGGCGTGTTCCTGGTGCTGCTGTGCACTCCGGGCTGGGGTCCTGCTCGTGCACTTTATGCCAGCAGCAATTCCAGCCACATCTGTTGTAGCCAAGCCCTCGCTTGGACAGGTGTGAAGTGCCATGTAAATGGGGACAGATGGTCACTGCCTAGGGTTGTCTGGACCTAGCCTGTGTGTTTAAGAGACTTTCAGTTCTTTCTCTCATCGATGGGTTTATTTTTTTCTGTATCAGGTCTCAAATGTGGCACTCTACTTAATGTTAAAAAGGTATTGACAAAAAGAAGCAAATGTTAGTGGTCAGTTTTTATATTGAAGTGTCAAAGCACAACATTAATGTATACTCCCAGTCCCCATTAACTCATTAAGTTACTTCCACCATACTTCTCTAAGTCTTTCAGCCAAATATGTGTGTTTGAAGTATGGAAACACATTGATAAAATTAATTGGTTATTGTAAATTTGGATAAAAATAATGGTCATCAATTATGAGAGAACATTTTTGGATAGGCCATTTTTAGGAATGGTGTTGTTGCCAGGAGTGCCTGGTACTTTTCCCTGAGGCTGGAGTCAGCAATTCTTTTGTAGAAGGTGTGCTATGGTTTAAGAGCTGTGTCACTAGGTGAAGGAGCTACAGGAGGAGGTGAATAGGCTGCATGGTATTTCAGCAAAGGAGCAAGAGATTGACCGTTTCTTTTCAAAGACACTACAGTCTCAAGACTCTTGGGAGTCTTAAACCTCCATTGTAGAGGAAAAGCAGGTGGATTCAGAACCCTGCAGGATAATTAGTCAAAGGACTGTTAGTCAAGCGTCTGTTCACGAGGAAGGCTGGAAGCAGGTCACTGCACATAGCAGGACGAAGGTTCCTCCTTGGAATTTGGCAAGTAGGACAGGCACCTTCTGCAAAGGTGTGAGGCTCTGGAACTGGAAAGGCAGACAGATGATGAGGTGAGCAAAGGTCTTTCTGGGATAATGGGGCCTCCTAAAGCAACACCACCTCTACCCCCCATCACAACCTCTGTTAACAGAAGAAGTGGGGTGGTTGCAATAGGAGACTCCCTTCTAAGGGGAACAAATGGCTCAATATGCGGAGTGGACCCCACTCACAGGGAAGTCTACTGTCTCCCAGGGGCTCTGGTGAGGGACATTACTGGAAAACTCTCCAGTCTAGTAAAGCTCTCTGATTACTGTTCACTGTGGTTGTTCAAGCTGGTGGTGATGGTGAAACTTGAGGAAGGGAGTACTAGTGGATCCCCCAGTCTGCTTTACCAGGTGTTGGCTATGGCTACAATCTACCACACCTGATATGTTTCTACACTAATACATGCAACGTGAGGAAAAAACAAGAGGAGCTTCAGGCTTTGTCTCAGTCTCAGAGATTTGACATTACTGGTATAAATGAAACCTGGTAGGGTGAGTCCTGTGTCTGGAGTGCCCTGTTGGATGTTTACAGGTTCTTCAGGAGGGACAGGCAGGGCAGAAGAGGCTGGGAGTTGTCATTGTACGTAATGCGAGTGTTGGAATGTATGGAGCTCACAGCTGGCAATGGTACAATGGAGAGTCTGTGTGAGAATCAAAGGGCGAACAAATAATGCAGATGTCATTGTAGGAGTCTGCTGTAGACCTCTCAACCAAGATGATGATGTTGATGAATTTATTCTTTGAGGAGCTAAGGGGCACTTACAAGTCAACTGGCCTTGTCCTTATGGAGAGCTTTAACTTGCCGGAAATTAACTGGGAGCATCACAAAGCTGGTACAACCTGCACCAGAAGATTCCTAAAAAACCTGGATGACAGCTGTATGGAAGAGGTCCTTAGGGAGCTGACAGGGGAAGATTCCTGCCTTGGTTTGCTGCTTGTCGACAGAGTGGATCTTATGAACAAAGTGGAGATTGGTGGCTGAATTGGCCACATTAACTGCAAAGTGATAAAGTTTAAAATCTCTGTTGACAGGACAAAAAGTGCCAGCAAAACCCCAGCTCTGGACATAAGGAGAGCAGACTTCAGGCTGCTCAGGGAATTAGTGAGTAAAGTTCCCTGAGAAAATTTTTTTGCAGATGCTGGGGTCCATCACTGCTGGTCACATTTTAAATATCGCCTCCTAAGGGCACAGGAGCAGGCAATTCTCAAATGTTGGAAGTCACGCAGGGGAGGCAGAAGGCCAGCTTGGCTGAGCAGGGATCTTCTCTTGGAAATAAGGTAAAAAAGGAAGGTGTATGCTCACTGGAAGCACATGGGAAGAATAGAGAGAGGCTGCTTGCTTCTGTAAGGAGAGAATTTGTGTGGCCAGAGCTCAGCTGATTCCAGTTGAAGCTGGGCAGAACTGTGGGGCTGAATAAACAGTTTTTTCAAATCTGTTAGTGTCAAAAGGCAGTGTAGAAATAAAATTGTCCTGTTACAGGATGAGGATGGTCACCTCACAAACAGGGGCAGACACAAGGCAGAGGTGTTTAATGCATTCTTTGCTTCTGTCTTCAACACAGAAGCCTCTGGAGGAGGCTCCAAGAGGTGCCCTGAGCTGGGGGACCATGACTGAGAGAATGATCAACTCCTGTTTGATGCTGAAACTGTGCAGGATTTACTGCTCCAGCTGTATCTTTATAAACCTGTGGGGCCTTGTGAGATTCATACAAGGATCCCCAAGGAGCTGGCTGATGTCACTGCAGAACCTCTCTTGATCTTTGAGCTGTCTTGGGAATCCAGAGAGGTCCCAGCTAACTGGAAGCTGGCAAACATCATCTCAATTTTCAAGAAGGGGAAGAAGGAGGACTCCAGAAACTACAGGCCTGTCAGTCTCACTTCAGTGCCTGGCAAGGTTAAGGAAATATTATTCTGAGAGATACTGAAAAATACCTGAAAGACAATGCAGTCACGGGTCACATCCAGCATGGCTTCATGACAGGAAAGTCCTGATATCAAACCTGACTTCCTTTCATGTTACGGTAACCCACCTAGTTGATTAAGGGAAGCCAGTTGATGTAATCTTTTTGGATTCCAGTAAATCTTTTGACACTGTCCAGAGGATCCTTCTGGACAGCACACAGCTGGTTAAACACATGGGATGGGTGAGCAGCTGGCAGATGGGTCAGACACAATGGGTTATAGTGAATGAGGTGACATCAGACTGGCAGCCTGTCACTCATGGGGCTCTGCAGGGCTTCGTCTTGGGCTCTGTGCTGTTCAGTATCTTCTCAAATGACTTGGACACAGGACTGCAAGGGACACTGAGCAAGTTTGCAGGATGATACAAAACTGGGAGGAGCTGTTGCCTCCCTCAGAGGCAGGGAGGTCCTGCAGAGAGATCTTGACAAATCAGAGGACTGAGTAATCCCAAACAATATGAAGTTTAGTGAGGGAAAGTGTCAGATTCTGCACCTGGGATGAGGCATCCATGAATGTACGGATAGACTGGGGAATGAGAGGCTGGAGAGCAGTGCCATGGAAAGGGACCTGGGGGTCCTGGTCAGTGGCAAGTTGAACCTGAGCCAGCAGTGCCCTGGCAGCCAGGAGGGCCAACCCTGTCCTGGGGAGCATCAGGCACAGCATTGCCAGCCAGGCAGGGCAGGGGATTGTCCTGCTCTGCTCTGCACTGGGGCCTCACTAAATATTCTGTGCAGTTCTGGGTGACACAATATAAGATACTAAGCTATTAGAGAGCCTCCCAAGGAGAACAAGAATAGTGAAAGTCCTTGAGGGGAAGCTATATGAGGAGCCTGAGGTCACTTGGTTTGTTCAGTTTGGAAAAGAAGAGACTGAGGAGAGACCTCACTGTAGTTAAAACTTCCTTGTGAGGGGAAGAGGAGGGGCAGGCACTGATGTCTGTGGTCAGCAGTGACAGGACCCGAGGGAACAGCCTGAAGTTGTGTCAGGGGAGGCTTAGGTTGCATGTCAGGAAAAAAGTTCTTCAGCCAGGTGTTTGGGCACCGAACAGGCTCCCCAGGGAAGTGGTGACAGCACTGACAGAGTTTGAGAAGTGTTTGGACAATACTCTGAGGCACATGATGGGGCTCTTGGTGATGTGCTGTGCAGGGCCAGGAGTTGGACTGGATGATCCTTGTGGGTCCTTTCCAACTCAAGTTATTCTGTAATTCTGTAAAGTGGTAAAATAATACACCCTACAGTTTCATCAAAGATCACTGTCGTATCTTAATTAACACAAGGGTCACCATTCTCCTTTTATCAAGTTGTGGCCAAAAGTGATTAAGGAATTGTAGACATGGATGAATAACTAGAAGTTTCATAAAATTTATTTACTAATGCTAAATATATTTTGTCTATATATACATTCAAACTCTTAAATTTTAAAGACCACACTTTTTGTTACGTAGGTACAGAATTAATATAGAATGACACGAGGAACATACTTGATCAGGTGTTTTTAAACATATTACTAGTCTTTTAATTTAAAAAAAAGTATTAACTCTTTAGGAGTCTTGTTGATATTTTTCTTCCCAGGATGCTTTTCTCCTGTCAGAACTTGTGTAAAGGAAAGGTATATGTGCGTTTCTTTTTGTCTCTATGTAGAAGAGAGGTGTATAGCACGTTGAACGTCTCTAAAATGCTATTGGTATTGGCTCTGTGAAAAGCGAAAACTACTCAAAAGAGACTTGGAAGAAAAGAATAGAAAGGGATGTTGGTTTCAGGCTTGGGGAACTGCAAAGCACTTCTGTGCTGTGGGAGGAAAAAAAAGACTTTGTTTATACTAGTAAATCATAACTTGAAGCTATAGTGAATGCAGGACTAAAGTGGATTTAGCCAGTGCTTTGTAACTTTGATCATCATTGTGGTTTGTTTTGCATTTCCTTCGTAGTGTCCCAGGCTGTCTTTGAAATGGCTTTGTTGTCATCATGTCATCTACACGTGCAGACTCCAAAACTGCCATTCTGTTCTATCTGGAACCTTGCAAATGCTGTATTTTCTTTAGCTTTCTAAAGTGTTTGGTGTCTTATTCCATCTTTTTGTATGGAATATCACTCTATGGTAAATCAGTTTTTACTGTCACCTCTTTTTTAAAGTCTCTCCCATTCCCTGTCCAGATTATGGCATTAGGGTTACACTTGATTTATAATTCTCTTGTCTCTTCCCTTGATCTTTTTCATTCCTTCCCCCAGCTTGTCCTGTTGACATAGAACAGATCTGCCCTTGCTTGCACTGCTGCTCTTTCCCCCCTGCACTTCCTGCTTGAAAACCTTTTTTCTACTTGATCTTCTGACCAGCAGACCAGGCTGATAAAAGCACTATCTCTTTGCTGCGCTGTCCTTTTTGCTGCCTCTGCTGGATCTGTATCACCAGTGATCCTGAGTATGGATTTTCCAATGTTTATGTTACTGCTTGTTCCAAACTTAAAATTGTTTTATTAATTTAGAAGGAAGTCTCCATCTAATATATTATTTAAATAACATTATGATGAATGAAGTGTAAGCATTCTAATTGGTAATAGAACCAATGCATGTTTTGAAAAATAAGCAATTAAAAGTGAAATTTGCAAGGGCGGCCGGTGGTCCTTTTGCTGCTTCTGCATTACAGCTTCTATGCTCATTAGATGGTATCTAGCAACATATGTTACATGCAGCTGACGGAAGTTTCATGGATCTTGTAGTACTGTAGCCAAAAACAGTCTGTATCCAGGTTGCAGGCTGTGTGTTTGGGCAGTCTACCTGAAGCTGCAGATGTCTTGAACCAAATGCCCTGTTTTATGTAGGAAAGAGTAGGTAGCTGAACCACAAAAGCGTACTGTGTCTGAGATGTCTGCTGCAGGGAATTGAGCCAACGTATGTAGTAGAGAGTTTAATGGTTGTAAACCTGCCAACACTAGGTAAAAGGTGGGATAAGAGAATGATTTGTATGTGGAGTGTGAGATTAATACCCTGCACTTGCATAGCACCTTTCATTTGACGATCTTGGTGTGCTTTATGATCAGTTAATTGCCTCATAACCTCTCTGTGAGGTAAAAACTATCGCTAGTTTATGGTTAAAGAAGCTGATGCATAGAAGAATTGAAGTGACTTTCTTGGGATATCTGGGTACTTGTGGCAGAAATGTTTGGTCTCATGCTAATTTTGGAATGTCTTGCATCACAACACTTAATTTCCCTATACAAAAGGCCATAATTGATTCTCACTCTTTTTGTTCCTCCAGCTCTTCAGTTGTGTGAGTTCCTTTCCTGTGCTTTTTTTCCCTGTAGTCCTTTGAACTGTGGTCTTACGGGTGGCAGCTGTTGAAAAGGGAAATCAAGTTTTTTTAAGTGAGTTATAAGCACTGCAAATTGTCTGTCTCTTTTAAATGCTGAAGAGCAGAGTTTTACTATGGAAATAGTTGAAGTCTTGACTTTCTTCCCACTCTTCTCAAAACACAAAATACATTCTTGTATGTTCCCTTTTCTTCTTGTCACTTAGAGAAATCATAAACCAGTAATCCTGTAGTACCTGAGTTGCCATGCTTGAAGCTAAATATGTATTTTGCTGGTGGTGGTTGGGCAATTCTGGGTGAACTAAAAGGTAACTAACGATGCTCCCATGAAGGCATGACTTTGTAAGAATTTACGAGCATTAAATAAAATCGCATTTCTCTTTTAGTGCATGTACACACTTGTCTGTTACCCAAAGTAAACTTCCAGTTCCTTCCTATTGGTCATTTTGTTCATGTTATAAGTAAAATAGCCAGAACTATTTTTTTATTATTTTAACCATGTCTGTGTAAAATTCCTTCTTGTCCATACTGGTTAGGAAAACAGGAGTATGTAGAAGTTAAGTATGTCCTAGGAAAGGATACCTCAAGTAATTGGTTAAAGAGGCATATGAAAATGAAATTTGTGTTTTAGGGGAAACAGTGCTTCAGGCTGCATCCTTTGTAGTAGTATATGTGAAAAGCTATCTTCAGAAAGGTGACTCAAAGTAGTAATTATTAAGGTGGAGAAGTACTTCAGAATTTTTTTTGAACTATGACTATATATTCTGATTTAAAGTATGCAGGGATAAAAATGGACACTGCGTACATACCTCCCCACATCATGAAACATGATTTCCATATTAATGTGTACCAGTTATTAGTAGTGACTTTCTTTTAGTTTTAAGACACTAGACAGTCAAAGGTAGTGAGAAAAAAGATGATAATAGTCATGTGCTCAGTAAGCAGAACACATTTTTTGACCTCAGCTTTGTAGAAGAAAAAGAAAAAAGTAAACAGGATTTTCTCTTAAGGTACTATGGACTTGACAGAACTGGTAATTGGTTTTAATCTTTCATTTCAGATGCTTTGCCTCACAAAATGAAGTAATTCTTTTTTTCTACTTCTTAATAGGCCACTATTTTTTCTACTTCTTGATAGTGCATCTCATGCTGCAAGGCAAAATCGTAAGGTGAAGTATTCAAGATAGATTAGGTTTTTTTACTTAGTTTTTTTTACCCCAAACCTGCTGTTTGTCTTTTGTTTCCGATCTGCATCTCATTTAGAAAGGCCATACAGAATTTCTTCCTTAAAATAAGAGTGGCTAGGGCTGAACGTAATTTACCTAGTTTCTTAAAGAGAAGTATTTTGAAACAGATGTACAAAGCTTGTCTTTGTTACAGAAGACAATCTTAGAAACTTTTTAGGTGGCACAAGGTGATTGCTGTGATGAGAAGGGTAATGGATTGTTTCCAGGGAGAAAACTTAGAATCATTAAGGTTGGAAAAGACCTCCAAGATCATAGAGTCCACCATTTTACCGAACACCATAGCCTGTAGTGCCACGTCCAGGCAATCCTTGAAGCCTTTCCAGGCATGGTGACTCAGATGCTTTCCTGAGAAGCCCGTTCCGATGCCTGACTACCCTTTCAGTGAAGAAATTCATCCTGATGTCGAACCTGAACCTTCTGTGACACAGCTTGAGGCGGTTTCCTCTTGTCCTGTTGCTTGTTGCCTGTGAAAAGAATTTAGCAGTTTTAAGTTCAAATGACAAGTTGAGAGGTTTTGAGCCAAGTGCTGCTGCTGCTGCTGTTTTTTAAAAATTGTAGAATCACAGAGTGGGCTGGGTTGAAAAGACCTTAAAGATCACCTAGTTCCAGCCCCTCTGCTGTGGAAAATGAGTCTGTGAAACTGCTGTAATGTATGCATACATGTAACGTTAACCAGCTCAGTCTAATTCATCATCCAACTCCGAGAAAGTTAATTAGGGTCACAATTTGTATGTTACAAATTTCACAGGTTCATGCTGGTGAGTGTTCAAACTGGCATGGTAGGGAGTGGAGCAAAATTTGTCTCTTGTAAGAATACCTGCAAACCTTCTGACCCTGGCTTTTCTAGTGTTTGGTACTCATTCTGCATTTGGCGTGTAATTAAAGAGCAGACATTACTGGAGTACCTGTTGCTGTAGCCTAGGTAAAGTTATGGTCGTCTTGAAGAAAAGCAACTCCGTTTGGTTGTTTTTCTCTTCTGTGTTAGTACAAAATGTGTGATGTTCTGGGTGTTTTACTCATTTCTGTGCTCTTCCTGCATGGAGTTTCTCTCCTGTCAGACTTGCATGCGTTTTTCATTGTTGAAATGGTACTGATGCATCACCCATTTTTGGTGCTCAGTTCATTTGTCACACAGAAGAGAACTGACTCTGCTGCCATAAAATTTGTTTTATTGCTAATACATTTAAACACTTCTGATTAGCTTTTATTTGGGCCATTTTATTAAATTTGATGCCTGCAAATGTCATGCTGAGGTAAAAATTTCTACTTTGGATGCGACAAATTTTATTAAATTGTTATCTTAGAGCATGGTGGTTCTTTGTTCCTGGCCTGGACATCAAGTTGATTTGGAATCTGGCAAAAGAGCATGTTGTTTCCTTCTTTTAAATTGGCATCCTGCTAAGTAGTAGGGACTCCTGGTTGCTTTACACAATTATTTTTAAGATATGCAGAAAACCCCAGAAATAGGAAGATACTTCTTTTAAAAGCTTGGTGTTTCATTGAAAGATACATTTATTTTGTTTGCATCTTCTACAAAACAGTTTGTGAAATAATAATGCCCAAGAAAACTTAGCTCTTACATGCAGTGTTATTGTCTTTACAGAAAATAATCCAGCTGACCTATTTGGAACACCTATTTACTATTTCCCTTCACAGTGGGCTGGAAATGGAGTTTTTAGCATTTAATGATTCAGCCCTGAAGGGAGAGATTTTATTTGTATTTTTTAAATTGAATTGACTACTTTTAGTGCAAGTTAATTAGACTTTACTCCCAAGAAGAGTAAAACACTAGTAATCTCACTACAGCTCAATATTGATTTGAAGATTACATTTTATTTATATTTTAAAAATTAATAAATTTTCATTATTAAAAAACTTTGCTGTGTAAAAGTAGGTGTCTTTGTATTTGTTGATAACAAGTAATTTTTACAAATGTAATGGATGTCATAAGATTCTGTATAATGGAAACTATGTAGTAATTAATTGATATCATAACAGTGAAATAGTATTATAGGTCCATTCTGCTGAGGAATAGAGATGTGCCAGTTACATCCTGGGACTTGAACAAGCCAAGTGGGTTACTAATTTTAAATACTAAACGGACTACAAGGTAATGTTTACTTACAGTTTTAACTGGGAAAAGAATGTATTTATAATCTTTTCTGAGAAAAAATTAGGTGAAATAGCCCTAGTCCCCAGTGGTAAATAGGCAAGGAAGGATGGGCAAAAAATGTATCAGTGAGAAATGCAGAAGATGATAGTGTACCACTTTTATGCTTATAAGATGGTAATTTACTAGTTTTGTATTTACTCAGTGAGAATTGCGTAAGTAAACAGGCAAAGCTTAAACAGCAGGGACAATGGAAAGAAATATGGGCATTAAATTCGCTGAGAGTGGCGGGAGAAACAGAATTTATACATGAAGACAGTGTATTTACTATAGTGGGAGTTGTAATTCCGTGTTACTGGAAGTGAAGTGGTGATGGGAAATAGAAATTAAAAGGCAGGGTGTTGTATTTTTAGTATAGTCTCTTTCTGTAAAGATAAGGCTAAAATGGGTAAATTTATTTTCTACGTTGTAAAAATTAAAGGATTTGATTCAATGCATAAAAACCAGCATTTGAGAAATTTGATCAACTGTGTGCTAAGTGATTATTTTACCTCCACAAGAGACCCTGAGGCCTGCAAGTTTTTGACACTGAGGGAAATGTGTAATTTTTTAAAATAACTCCTGCTGTTAATGTAAGAGAGAACTTCCATATGGAAACCTAATATATGTTCCCTTAGTCATGCCAGAAATGCAGATATGGTGTTTCATGTAGGCTTTTCTGTGCCTCCCAGACACACAATTGCTGAACACCTGATAGCAAAGAATATATTTCACCATAAATTGGTAATAACCTGTGTTTTGTATGAAAAGAGGATAGTAATCTTTGCCTTGTGCCACCTAATCTGATAACACTACAAAACACTACGAAATGAAAATGTGGGCATCTGTTCTAGAACATGTGGTGGTTTCTTTTTTAATAGTAATTTCTATTTTCAGTTAGTGTCTTCTGTTAAAAAAAGATTTTTAAGCTTTTTCTTTCCTCAGGCTTTCATGGACTAATCCTCTACATATGAAACCGTGGCTTTACTTTGCTAAAAATGAAGGAGCTGGATATGAAATGTATAATTACTTGAGCTTTAGGTAGATCTTCCTGTGAGGGGCCAAACCATATCAGACTGCTCCCTTTTTGTCAGAGGAACATGCTTTGTATGCTTTTAAAAAATTACTAGAAGTACTTTATCATTGTGTATTCCATCATGGTAGACAGTATTTCACAAAAACCACACGTAAAGTACAGATTACAAAATCTTAGTGTACTCTGTACATATTCTGGAAGGTGATCTGTCTGCATACCAGGAAAGATATTTGCTTCAAACATACTCAAGAAAACAAGATTATTTTCTTTAGCAAGTGAGCTGTTTATACAAAATATTGTCACTTCAGGACACATATGAAGTTAATGACTAGAATCTGTTTGAGGTGCTGTCAGATGGTAGTATATGTTTTTGGCACACCATACTTACTAGTATTCTGATGTTTCAGGCTAGATTTTATTTTAAACATAATTTATCTGAAAACTGGGCATGTAAACAGTGTTCTTCCTCCTTCCCAACAGAAACATACCTTCTAAAATTTTTCTTTGAGGTTTTTTAAATGTGTCATTGTAAAACCAGCTGGGGAGCAAGACCTGAACAAGAGTCACAGTATTTGCAGTCCTCTCTGTCTACTGCTTATCGTAGGTATATTGTTTTCTTTAGAAGTAAAAAGAAGATGCATTTCAGTAAATTACTATAGCTGGATAGCCTCTGTGGTAGTTGAAAAAGAAAGAGAAATAGTTGACTCGCTAATAGATTGTGTAATTTGTTATTGAAAAAAAGGATACTTTGCATTTATTAGAAGACGGGACAATATTATAGCGAGCTAGAGAAAAATGGATTGTAAGTC
Organism: Rhabdornis inornatus; assembly: GCA_013397075.1. Lineage (NCBI taxonomy): Eukaryota > Metazoa > Chordata > Aves > Passeriformes > Rhabdornithidae > Rhabdornis > Rhabdornis inornatus. The sequence goes on along the minus strand of VWZS01007728.1, from coordinate 682,433 downwards.
ATTCCAAAATAAATAAAGCTTGTGGTTCTTACTGTGATACTGAAAAGGGGGAAAAGTAAAATCTTTAGAAATATTTTAACATGTTGTTTTTCTAAGTGTAATTAATTAATGGCTCCTAATTTTTTTTTCCCATGTAATTTGTATCAGTCAATTATTACCAATGGGAAAAAATCCAAACAAACCCAACAGATTTTCAATTACTTTTTTTTTACAATTCCACAAAAGATGAAGTCTGGTAACTTCACTATTCCATGTGATGGGCAAATTAAAGGAGGATTTTTAGGCATTTCTTTAGAATAAGCCAGCTACTTACCCAGTTCAGAAAATTCCACTAGTCTCACCTAATTGAGGAAAAGGACAATGACAAATGGAGTTGACCATCATGTAGTCACACTTAACACCTAAGACTGCAGGCACGAGGAATCCTGCTGTTTTTCAGATACCTTTTTTGGCTGTTTTAGATAGCATGAAGGGAACATGCAGATTTTTCTGGTTCTTCTAATTTTTTGAGTTTCTTGGTAGCTGCTATGTTAGTGTGGGCTATTGGAGAAAAAGGGAGCAGTTTACAAAGGTAGAGGAAGGGTGGGGTAGAAGCTTGGGAATGTCCCTTAACAATATTTCAAAGGCCAAATTTATTCTTTTGAAACAAATCTCCCTAGGCTTACTTTGCATTTATAAAATTGTAAATTTACTCTCTCTCTTAGGGAGTAGCTAATTTGGTGGCAGGGCAAATCTCAATTGACATGTCACCCTAGGATGAGAAGGTACCTGTTATCTGGCCATAAAAAAAAGCAAAACAGTGATCGGAATTAAGTAACAAATGGTAAAACTCAAATATGTTAAATGTTTCAACCTGTTATATGTTGGAAGTATTTACTGGAGGAGATTATAGTTTTTCATTCCAAGTTTATAAGGCAGTACTATGTTACACCCTCACAGAAATATGCAAGTAAAGAGATGATAAGGTGAGATATCTTCCATTTTACTAGACGCAGGAACTACTTTCAATGTATAAACTTTTAGGGTAACACATTTTGTTTCACAATAAGTTGCATACTTTTAATCGAGTTTTTCCTGTGCTTTAGCTGATGCAGTCTGATTTTTTGCAAAACCTTTCATGAGTTCTTTGTTTAAGCAGATTTTAAACTGTAATTGCACTCTGTTGTGGTGAGATGGAGGGGCCTGCATCCCTGAATGTTTTGTTTATTTTGGTTTGGTTTTGGTTTTAACTGTATGCTGAAACAGGTTTTTAAAAATCATTCTGGTGTTTGGATTCTTAGGGTACCCCAGCCTTTCAAATATTCAGCTTAATGAACTGGCTCTGTTAAAACACAAGCATGTTTTCTCTGCTGTTTTTTTAATGTGCCTAGAAGTTGGGTATCTCAGAGGATTTTTAGAGTAATTTATAAGCTACTCACTACTTTTTCATGGAACTCAAGTCTGTTCCCATAGATTGTATTTACGTGACTCAGAAGTTGTAAATGGGTTCTTCAGTTCCTAGCAAAGTGTCCTCCTCACTGCAGCATCTATTTGATGGTGTAGCAGGTAAAACCAGCGCTAGAATAGTGGCCCCAGAGGGGTTGCTGTACGTTTGGTTATTTCTGTCAAGGTACCTGTAAATGAAAATGTGGTCATGTTGGTTTGTGTAATGCACCAACTGCTGTGCTCCCTTGCTTGGAAGCGTTAGTAACTTGAGTGTTTGGAATATGATAGACCTGATAAACTAATAGATTTTAATCACGCTTTCGCGAGCATCCTGACAGAGGAGTTGTTCCTCAAAGAAAAGTGAGAATGATTTGCAGCTGATTTTTGACAACTTTTCTTAAGCAGAGTCGGCAATGTTTGCGCTTTTTGTAAAAAATGTAGCTGAAATAATGCCAAAAGGTGATGGAAAGTGTGAGAATAGTAAAATGGAAATGAATGTTTAGTATTGAAGGAGTATTTACATGCAGAGAATGGAAAGGTAGACAAAAGCTAAAAAGTAGAGAGAGAAACTCATATTTGTTGTAACAACAGCAGCTTTTCCTTTCCCCTCCAGCCGCCTTTATTAGTGTATTAAAGCAGTTGAATAGGAGGTTGAATCTGTATTAGATTTGTGAATTGATATGAAGAAATTATCAATATACAGGTCAAAGTTAAAGGAAGGCCAATTATAATGATTTTTAAACAAGAACATACCAAAAGACTGGATTGTTTATTTGTTGCTTTATGGACCCTGCACATAGGAATGGCTGTGTTTTAAGTTGCAAATGACTTCTTTTAAGAATGACTTTCTTTTAAGAATGTGTCTAGGAGAAAATTTGGGAGGATCCCCACGTTTTGACTGTCAGCAGTATATTTAGTGAGCTTTACCTATGGAAAAGAGCAGATGTGTTTGAAGGTGGGATTTTCTATGCAAAGCTTCCTTGGATTGAAAAGAAAATGAGCTGTAGGGAATGTAAAACCGAGGAAGAAAGGCAGATAGGAATAATAGTCTACCAACTCCTTCCTGCCTTCCTTCCTTCCTGCCTGCCTGCCTGCCTGCCTGCCTTCCTGCCTGCCTGCCTGCCTGCCTTCCTTCCTGCCTGCCTGCCTGCCTGCCTTCCTTCCTGCCTGCCTGCCTGCCTTCCTGCCTGCCTGCCTGCCTGCCTTCCTTCCTGCCTGCCTGCCTTCCTTCCTGCCTGCCTTCCATTCTTCCTGCCTGCCTTCCATTCTTCCTGCCTGCCTGCCTTCCTGCCTGCCTGCCTTCCATTCTTCCTGCCTGCCTGCCTGCCTTCCTGCCTGCCTGCCTGCCTTCCTGCCTGCCTGCCTTCCTTCCTTCCCGCCTGCCTTCCTGCCTTTCCAAAAATGCAATTCCCAGTTGGAATTTGAATTATATTTTTTGTGATTCATCTTGCCTGCATAACGTTATGCAGAGAGGAAGACAGTTTCTTTGATATGTACCATTATTTTCTTTGCATAACTTGGTCTTATGCCTACTTGCCAATAGCACCACAGATCTGTGTATGGATGGGGATAGTGATTTGCACACACTGTGGGATAGAGAAAAGACTGCAGAATGACTTAAAGAAAGATAGGTCAACGTTTTCAAGTCCTGCAACTCTGCTTGGTGATAGAACTTCCAGAAACTATTTCCTAATTTAATTTTATGTAAAAATACTCAGATCAGTAATTTTAACACCAGAAGCCTGAAGACCTTGACTATTAATGCACTTTTCTGTTTGAAACTGGTTTGGATCTTTAATCATTAGAATACTTTTTGTAGTGGTACATGGTGCCACTTCAAATGCTTGTTTTTGATGACAAAGCAAATGCTTACTCTTTAGACAGCTTTCCACGCAGAAGTGAGGTGTTTAGTTGTTGGTTTTGTTTGTTCATTTGTTTTTTTGTTAAGAGAAGATTTGTGTTTTGGAATTCTGATGCTCCTTTTTAATCGTTTGCTCCATAAATCCTTTTTCGGTATGTAAGGCACTCTGACTGTGTATTAATCCTTCACACTGTAAATTCAGTGAATTAAAGTTTCCAGTTAATGACACAGGGCCCTTGCTTTTAGTTTTACAATATTTTTTCACTTTCACAACCATAAGAAACAAAGTAAGGCTGTACGTATGCATTATTTGATCAATTCTGTAAGTTCTGGATGACTTTAAAATGATTTAAATGTTATTTGTGTGTCTTGCTGGTGTTTTTCCTAATCTGTTATAGCTCTTGTTAGGGCACTCATTCCTGGGAGCAGACCATTTCATTGCTCTGCTGGTTCTGAAGCAAATGATCGTTGCTGCAGGAAGACCTTTGTAGGTAGAGTTTAATTTAAATATGTTCTTGGCTGTTAAATTTTGTAATTTAAGCACCCCTGGCAAAGCAGATCTTAGTTAACCAAGGCATTTATATTGTGGCCTGAAAGCAACAGTGTATAGATTAAGTTGGATGGCTTCAGGAATGGTAAATTAACCGTAACATGTAATTTGTCCCTTCTTTGATATTTTTAGGACAGGTTTTTTAAATGATGAATAGCAAGAAAACAAAAAACAAACAAACAAAAAGACAAAAAAGGGGAAAAAATTGATTGGGTATTTCTAGTTACAGTGCTGTTCATTCGAGGAGTGATTTTTTTCTCTGTAGTTGAACTTTCATAATGCATGTGATTCAATCTATCAACCAAGGGTTGGGAGCAGTCCCAACTGTTCCTCTGTGCATTTGGCTGCTTGTTCCTGCCCCCTGCCGTGTACAGGGTCTAGGGCTTGCACGGCCATAAAGTGAGTCAGATCAGCTTGTTGATCTGCTTTGAGAGTGAATCCAACAAATTGATCAAGCTCATGTAGCTGAAGGAAGAGGAGGATTGGGTATGGACCACCCATTTCAGCAGCAGTTGAGAGTAAAGGATTGAGTGTGACATGAAACAGTCTAATTTTTGTTCCCAGCTTATTTACTCTGATGTCTGTTAACACAGCAGAGAGTTTATTTTATCATAAAATTGCCAAGAGCTGTAAACATTATTGTGATGACTTGTTACATTGTTAGCTAAATATGCAGATAATGTCAGATACAGTAATTCTGAAATAAGCCTGAGCAAAATATTACCTGTGTCACAGCTGCAGACTTGTCAAATTCTGTAAAAAAGCTAAGCAGCTGCCATGACTCTCATTAAGGGAAAAACTAAATTTGGGCTCACAAAGACAGGTTACTTGAGCATTTAGATGATACTTGAGATTCATCCAAGCTGCTTTATTATGTACAAGGCAGTGTAAATAGATAATGATTTCTAGACCCTAGCATGGAAGCTTCATAGGGCTCTCTGCGTCAGATTAACATTTTGGTTGGTTGTGTTGGTTTGGTTTGTTTGGGGATATGGGCTGGGGTTTTTCCCTACAGCTGCTTTGAGGTCTAAAAAACTTTTGCATCACACTTGTCTTCAGAGTATTCCAGAGTTACGTTGCAAGATGGATGATTTGCAACAGTTATTTGGAAGAGAAGCTGGGGCTTGCTTGTTTTTTCTTAAATCTGAACAAATGCAAGTGCCCGTTCCATGCCTTGATTCTCCTTGTGTCAGAAGCTGTCCTTCTTTGTCCATTCTTCTCCTGCAACCTTTCATCCGTTTTCTGCAGGGTGTTGAGCAGGACACAAGTAACAATAATTTGGTATGCTTGGTATTGCAATTCTGTTTCTGCAGGATGGGTTCTTGGTATTGCTCATGATTTGCATCATGACGCTACTGACCTGATCACATTTTCTGTGGCCAGTCCTTGATTTCTGTTCCCTAGGTGATCACATTACATTTATCTTTTCCCTGTTTTTTTTCCCATGTCTTGCATTAAATATATATAAAACTTTATTATTATTATAATAAATTAATTTTTGTAAATTTAAGTGGGAGAAAAGTACCCTGTACTGAGGGAGTTTTCTGCAGCACAGTTTGTGTTACCATGCAGTCTATTTTTTGTAAGTTTCCATGTTCCTCTGATTAAACATCTTAATCACTTTCAGTTCTACTATGAAATTTTTATCCAAGAAAAATAAGTTTGATGTGGATATCACTTTGTCATCTTCTGACTAACCAGATGCTCGCTTGGGTATTTATGCTTCTTTGTCCCAGGTTTGATGTTAGAATTGTTTAGTGACCAATTTTGTTGGTCACCAAATGTTGTTTAGTGATCAGTTCTGTTTCCACTGCCTGTAATGTTCCTACCATTTATAACACTGTATAAAATCCAGTCTCTCTTTCGTCAGTACTAATGGAAGTGAATGATAGTATGAGGTGATGGAAACATTTTATTTCCTAAACACTTCCCAGTTTGCCATTGATTTTGATTTCTCTGGAGGACTGATCTTTCACAGCTGTTGTGAAATGTAAGTGCGTTTTTTCCCTGCAGTACAGATATCTGCCTTTTTCTAAACTCTCCATGGCACAAAAGGGTCTTTTTAAAATGTCACAAATACGAAGCAATTTATGTTGGCGTTAAATGTAAACATTTTGCTGTCACTGTTTATGGAAGAAATTGAAGGTTTAGGAGTGAATGGGTAAAAAAAGATAAATATTGAGCAATCTCCTTATAGAAACAGGAATGTGAGTTACACATAGTTTGTTCCTTAGGAAATATCTTACATTCAGTTTTATCAGTTACTGCTTGAAAATGCTTAGGGCTTCACTTCTGTGTAATTGCAGTAACTATGCCGTCTACTGTCTACTCTGTTATTTTGACAATAAGTTTTGTCAAATGTAATGACGTATGGATGAATTAATTGTAAGTTTGCTTGCACTCTAAAACTAGTGAAACTATATATATATGCACATATCCAGCTTCATTTATATATATTTATGTATATAAATATGCCTAGATAAATGGTTGCGTATGTTTAAAACTGCCTAAAACCCCGTATGATATAAAATAATAAGATAGGTTTTAAATGAGATAACTTTACTTTTAGAAATTATTTTCCACTGAGGGTTAGTGCTGGGCATTAGCGCATACATATGGAAGCATAATGTTGATTCAGATGGAAGAGGAAATATCAATTTAGATTGAGGAATGTGTTCCTATAATCCTCCCTGTTCTCAGTTATTCTTGTAGAGCTTTGCATAGAGCTTGTAGCTATGGTGCGGGAATACTAACTTCAGTAGCAGATGTGAGCCTGAAGCCTATTACATGTTTCACCAGATGTTTCATTTATCTTTAGGGCAGCCTTCTGGTTTGTTTTTTATATCAAACACTGTGAGAAATAAAATTCAGAATATATTTTAAACATGTTATGAATATTTGGAGATAAAGGAAACCTTTTATCACTTGAAGAATCATTGTAATGTCTCATATTAAATATATTTTTCTTTTAGATTGTATTTCAGCAAGATATTTTATAATTTTGTATAATGATCCAATCTGATTTAGACTAAGCTTGCTTGTAAAGATAATGTAACCCTGAACGGCGGATTTTGTATGTTTATGTAGGCTTATTGTCTACTTCTATATGTATTAATAGTTCATGCCATTTGATATCTTATATATTTACTGCTAGAATTTGTTCATAGCATGAAGTAGTCTTTTGGATGAAGAAGCCTCAGCAATTTCAGTAATAATTGTGAATCTCAAGAAGAGATCCTTTAGGGTGATGCAGTTGATACTTCTTGAAGGAAATTGATCTTTGGGCCACTTGTGTGGCTCATTGGTTTTGTCTTTGCACGATGGCCTTCACCTCTGTGCAGAATAGGGCATCAGAAATTCAGCTTCTGTGCACCCACAGCTGCTCTCATGCACAAACCATGTGCCGCCCTTGCCGTATCTGAGTTACAGATAGCGTTGTTCAAAAGTGTGTCTGTGAACAAAAAATAAGTGTAGCAAACCCATGTTTTGGAAAGTTTTACCAGGGAAAATTGTAGTGGCCAGCAAGTAAAATGTTTATATGTGTTTAGTGAATTTTGTTTATCAAGCCCGTTTAATAGTGTGAGGACACGTCAGGGAATTTGAAGGTCTGTTTTAAGAGCTAATTAGCATATCTTTAAGTCCAGGGTAGTATTCCTGATCCTCCTCGTGCTTCCAAAGCAAGCCTAAGAAAGGAGGCTGTGAGAATAGACTTGGATTGCCACATGGCCTTTTGGTGAGAGAGCAGGAGAGGAGAAGACCCTGGCCTCCTTCTTTAAAGGACAGCAATGGAGTGGGCAAAGTTTCGGTTGTGTTGGGGTGATCATATAGTTCATTTAGCCAGCTGCCTAGAAGTCTCTCTGGGGGAGTGGTTGTCCATTGTAGAAATGGGATAGTTCACCATGCATTGGGTTATGCCGCATCCCAGGTGGAAATCTGGATTTGGGAAACCACTGTGAATTCAGCTCTCCCACAGAGAAGTTTCAGTGGTGCAACTGTCAGTTTGTCGAGTGTTTCTAACTCTCAGGACTTCGGCAAGGACATTTTTCTGGGTGGAATCTTCTCTTCCACTTGCTGAAGGAGTGGGACATGGTTTCAAGACTCCTGAACTCTTTAAATGAAAGAATTGAAGAAAGATTATTTATAAAAAGAGTGTATTAGACTCTTAGCTAATCAGTAACTGAATGTATTGGTCAGTAAAAAAATGGTTGTATTATGCAACCAATCAACATGATTTGGTTGGTGTTTTATGACTAAGGCTTTGTGCATACACACCACAAGCTCTGTGTCTTTGTGGATACATTAAGGCTCTCTAATTAGCATCACTGATTCAGACTTCCCACAAAAAGAAGGATTTTTTTTTTCCAGTCCCCTTGAGTATATGCTAATGATAAAATATAGAGGAGGTGTTTAAAACAAAAATTGCAGGTTTTTAAGTAGTTGTTTGAAGACTCTTGAGAATGATATAAACATCTTTCTTCTAAGGCAGAGTAAACTTCTTACAAAGTTTTCAGATTTCCTGCTGGGACCTGATACTGTGATTGTTATATGTAAAATAAAATACATTGGGTAATTTAAAATAATTAGGTAAGCATAACTGGAGCTTATTCTTACTGGACTGTCACCTTAACAGATATCTCAAAGTTGCCACTGTTCTGCTCATTAAACTTGTATTATTTTGAACTGTTTTCTGGTATAAATGTATAACTGTGGCAAATGGAAGTTTTTAGTTTTTTCAATGAAATACTTCAAGAAATAGCATTCTTTGTAATATCTTGCTGAGAGGAGTCTTCAGCAGTCCATCTAGATGTAATTCTGGTTATATTGATATTAAAGAGAATTTACTGAGTTTGCTCTTGTTGGCTGCAGCAATGTTTTGTCGGGTTTTTTAAATTTAAATGCAACTTTAAAAATAGGACATCATGGTCAAAGTAATAAGATGCTTTTCAATTTGCATTTCTTTCTGCCATGTTTCTCTGTTGAACAAAATGAGTTCTCTAGGCCTCTATTTTCAAGTCCTCTTGATGTTGCAGTTCAGTGTTACTCAGTCCTTGGCTTTGTTTCCTTTTTGTCCTTTGACACTTCTGTATTTTTGTATTTGCTTACCATATTGAACTGCAGATGCAAATCTAAGCATAGTTTGTCTAACAAAATATTTTCAGACTGGCTTACCCATGTTAGGTTTTTTTAAAACCATTTTTGTTACATTTTTGACATTCAGTGAGAGCATCTAAAATAAACATAGTCTGTGGCTGTCAACCGAAGATTTTGCACCTATTGTGACTCATGTCTTGTTTGCATTTGAAAAAGTATTTCGGCTGATTCCTTTGAGAATTATATAGTCCTCTGTATAATTGCTTTTAACGTTTTCACTAACAGAAAGATGAATGCAGAATGAAAATAAATGCTTTTGAAACACTAAAAATCTCCTTCAGTGAGATGTCACACTATGGTTATTTGTTTCTAGAAACCTGTATTTTACTCAAGCCAAACTTGGTTTATTTATATTCTGATATTTTTATTTTAGCAATTAACAGAACTTTGTGATCTTGGCCCCTTAAAAAAAAGCCAGACCAATAACGTTTTATGTGACTGACATTAATGTTTGGCATTTCTTTTTATTATTTTTCTTTACTGTATTTTAACTTACTAAGCTATCTTTTCCAGTCTTAGAATCATTGAATTGCTGAGCTTGGAAGGAAAGTCTGGAGGTCTCTGGTTCAATTCTCCTGCTCAAAGCAGTGCAGCTAGAATAGGTTGTACTCAGTTTTCATTGTCTCCAAAGGGTAGAGGCTCTATGGCTTCTCTTGACAGCCTGTTGTGAAGCTTGCCCTTCCTCAGAGTTTGAAAACAAGCAAACAAATAAGCTATTTTGTCCTATATTTAAGTTGAATTTCCAAAATCTTCATGTACATGGATAAAATCCCTCTGAGTTTTCTCAGCCTCTCCTGGCATGACAGATGCCCCAGTCCCCTGTCATCTTTGTGGCCTGTCTGAAACTCTGCAGTTGGTCAATTTCTCCTACTGAGGAGCCCAGAACTGGACACAGCACCCCAGATGTCTCACCAGGGCTGAGCAGATGGGAAGGATCACCTCCCTCGACCTGCTGGGAATGCTTTGCCTAATGCCCAAGAGCTAGTGGCCTGTGCTGCAGGGGTCCATGGATGGTTCAGCTGAATGTCCATCCAGGACCCCCAGTGCCTTTTCCACTGAGTTTCTTTCCAGTCTGCCCCAGTGTGTACTGGTCCTCCCCAGGAGCAGGACGTTGCATTTGCCTTTGCTGAACTTTTTTCAAGCCTGTTTAAGTCACTCTGAAGTCAGCACAAACCTCCTTCTAGTTTTCATCATGGCGAACTAGCTGAGGGTGTACTCTGTCCTGTCATCAAGGTCATTAATGAAAATGACAGAAGAGTATTGGACCCAGTATTGATCCCTTGGGCACACAAATAGGGACTGGCATCCGGATGGACTTTGTACTGCTGATCACAGCCCTGCATGGCTCGTCATCTTTGTGGATTCTTTCTGAAGTCTGTTTGGATAGTATTAATCTTGTTGTATTCTTTTTTTCCCCCCTCCAACTACAATTTGAGTTTGTAAATATAATGTCGTTACAAAGCATTTTGGCAGTGAGTGAAAAATAGGTACCACCAAGTGATTTGATGATTCATCTCTTCCTCAAATGAAATGTTTTGCTTTGAGGCTTTGTTCAGAATAAATGGTGAGTGCTGTTCCCAAGGGTTTATGGTATTCAGAGAGCAAGCAGGAGTGGAAAGATTTGACTTGTCCAGCCCCCATCAGGGAGTCCTTCAGCTGAGCAAGCAGTGGAACTGCAGCCTAATGCCTCTAGCTCTGATGTACTGGGCTTTTTCTCTTACTCATTAAAGAATTGATTGCAGTGAATCTGCCCCTCTGCTTCCCAACTTGTTTCCCATGTAAAAAACCTTCTCTAAGTTTATAACTTCCTTCTTGGCACAGAACACTTTCTCTGCCTGTTCAAACAGGGTGTGAGTTCAGTTCTTGGCTACTTTAAAAGAACAAGCCACACTTAGATATAAAAGTTGCAAGTGCTATGTTGCTGAAATACTAGCTTTGGCTTGCAAAATCCTGCCATATGATGTTACAAGCCCTAGAAAGAAGAGGAGTTCATCCTGAACTCCTGTGTAGCTTGATCTAAAAGCCATGAGCTTTATTTTCTAAATTAAATATTCTTAAACTGTTGTGGATTTTAGTTTTGTTTAACTTATTTGATATCTTTACATTTGAACATAGTGCACAATCTCAAGGTGTTATGTGCCAAAGGCTGCTTCTGCAAAGGCATGGCTGTCTTCTATGTCAGATATCTAACCACTCCTGTTTTATTGTTCCTCTTGCTGGGCTATAGAATAGACTTCCTGAATCTGGCCTGAATTCATTGTTTTTTGAGGACACATTGAAGAAGTGATACTGATGCAGGCATTACTAGTGTACCTTGGGCTTTAGATACTCCACTGAGTAATGCCAATGATGATGCCATGCAGTAGATGCCGTGCAGTGTTCTAGTTCCTTACTGCAGCAGTTAGTGTCTATTTTGTTGAGAAGTTGCCTTTACTTTTTCTATGTATATAAAAGCGTGGTCATGCGCATTAACATTTACCATGGAAATACACCTTGATTCATGGTTAAATGCATATTTACAAATGGGATGTGTGTGTGTGTATGTATGTGTTCTTTCTTTATCCTTCTTCTTCCACCCCGCTCACATCTGTATATGTGTACATATACACACACACGTGTGAGGCAGTAAATGATGATGATGCATGGGATTTCCTTGGGAAGAAAATGGAACATGTAGCAGCTAAACTATGCAGGTTGTCCAAGACAAGGTTGGAGGTCTGGTATAAAAATACCAGTCTGGGGATTTGGAGAATGTTAATGTAGTTAATGCACAGTTAATCTGAATCTGTCTTGACCAGTTGAAATGCCATTCAAGTGTACCAGGTTTTACTTTTTTTACATCCGTGTAGAAAGCCTCTGAAAATGGAACCACTGTCATTTAGGTACTGCAGTAAATTCCCGTGTGTTAAAACAAGATCTAGTGTGTGTGTCACCCTAACTTTGATGGTTTTTGTGTTAAAGTGGTGTGGTAGCTGCCACTGAGCCTTTCAAAACTGTACCTGCTGGCTTTCCGTGGCATCTGTGTTGTGAGTTGCTAACCCTGTGTTAAAGCGTCATATTGGAGTTATTTAAAAGTCTGTGCTGTTACGCCTGAAACTGCACACTTTTAAAACCTTAAGTACTTTAGTACTCTTCCACTAATTAAATGTTGTGCACACTAATTAATTGATAGCTGCTGTGGTAGCAGTCATGTAAGGCAACAGTACAATGATGTATTAGTGATGTTTTTGAACATTTCTGTTTTGGAATTGACATAAAAACAAGGTTTCACCTAAGGAAGGGTACCACTGGCTTTTTTCTAACATTGTTGCTTAGCTGTATGGGATGAGAAATATTGTTGAAAATATAGATGCCATCAGTTCTGGATGATGAATTTCTGGTCAGAGTGTCATGTCTCACTGCAAGCTCTTGCTGCCTGGCCACTGTATAACTTCTTCCATCTCCAGTACCCTGCTAATGCTATCACCTGCTATGTTGAAATGCACATAATATTATATGTAATATTTAGGGAGCAAAGGAGGCTGATTTTCACATGCAGGAAGGGACTACCTCTATCAGAATTTGATTTAATCTGTTGTTTCTTGATACAGCCAACAGCTTCCAAAATAACTCTGCTGCGACTGTTGGTTGGCAGGGAAGATTTAATAAAAAAGCTGAAAATGTCTTGTGATCTAATTGCAGTAATTTAGGAGTCTTTTGGGCAAATGCTTTCACAAGGTTTGAAGTCCTGTTCTTCCTCCAAAATGAAATATTTTTTCCTCAGGCTCTGTAGAAAATGTTGGTCAGTGTCTTCTACTTTTGAACCCATCTAAAATCAGTTTCCTTCATATTATTTCACAAACTTAAAACTATCATGAAGAGAATTGCAAACAGCTCTTGGTAGCCATCATGCTACAATAAAATACTAGTGTGATGTGTGCTCCTCAAAAAATTGAGTTGTTTGATACAAGCAGTTCTGGCTCTCATTAGGCTTTATCTCTTTATGGATCCATGGTCTCCACATGTGCAATGCAAACCTTTCACTTCATCCAGAGAAATCTTTAGGTGGAAGGGTTGTTTACTTACCCTTTTGTAAACCTGCATGCTAAGAATTTTTTGTGTTAGAGTTTGGATAATAGAAGCTGTGTTTTCCCTCCCTTTTGAAGAGTTGCCTAGTGATAATAAGTGATGTTGAGTGTGTGTGTCTGCTGGTAGTGGCAATCATTAGTTCCAGAGCTAAACCAGAAGGGAACCTGTTACTCTGATCTGCCTGTGAGCTAAAGAAGGGTAAAGATTTCTGTTGTGGCAGGGATTGAAAGCAATGGCACTTGACTCATTTTATCTGGGAGTCAGTGCTTGGGAAAGCAAATGTCTGACCCTGGATCTTGTAGTGAAGAGATACTTTGTCATCTGTCTGCTGGGTGGGGGGCTTAGCTTGAATTCTGACTGACTGGTACCTCCTGTGAATTAAAGTTGTGCTCGTGGCTTGAAGATGTGGCTGACAGCCATGAGGAGCACTTGTAGATGGTCCTACAGCAGAGATCCAAGTGAGGCTGCCCTTGGTTGGAGCTTTCAGCTTAGTCATTGCTCTCTAAGCTGGTCAGATGGGATGTCTCAGTCTGTCTTTGTGTCCTGGACTGCTCAATGGGATGCGTTACTTGGAGATGTGAATGGGATTCTAAGAGTGTTGGAAGAGGAGAGCTGAAACGTCCTTGTGACATTGTGTTCATCTAGGTATTAGACAAAGCTCCTAGTTGCTGTGTTAAATGAGGGGTGATGGTTAAGTGCTATTCTTACTGAGAAGAAAGAAGTTAATGTGGCATTTCATAGCTGTTTGCTCAGCAAGTAACAGCACCTGGGCTAGACAGAAGTGGTAGACTTTGTAAAACTAGTGTGAATTTTCTGGGGGTTGTGTGGGGTCCTTCTGCCTTCCTGAAAGGAGGAATAGATGCTGACTGCTTCAGGCCTTCCTGGTGCATGGGGTGGTCTTGCCTTGCACAGTAGGCCCCCACTGGAAGAAGCAGTAAGGGCAATGCTGAAGATACAGTCATCTTCTTATTTTTGAATAAAATACTTGTGTAATTTTGGTTCAAAGGATGAGTTTATGGAGGCGGCTACCATGTTCTTTTGTTTTGCCAAAAATTAGAACTTCACTGATTCTCTCTGCTGAATGTTTGGTAGTGTTATCCCTACGTGATGGGCTGATGGAGGTTGCAGAAGAATAGCTGGTGTGACTTTCAACTGAAGAAATAGGCAGTATCAATGAACTGCTATAAAGACAATTCAGGAAAATTGCTTTATGGGGGCTGTGTGTGCTTCAGTGTTCAGACCATGTTTTGTGAGCTTGAAACTTAAGAACAGTGTGAGAAATTCTTGAAAATAGACTTGTGGATATTTAACACCGAGGCATCAGAAAACCACTTGCTTCGTTTTATCTGCTAACACGAGATGAGTGTTTTGACTTTAAATAAGCTGTGGAAGATGTCCCTCCACTTCCCTCTGCCCTTTGAATTTCAGCAATGCAAACAGTGATTGGTAGAAAATACCCAAACTTTGAAGCTTTACAAAGAAGAGAAATGTTCTTTCTGTGTTTTTGGGGGAGAGGAGGAATCTAAAAGCGCCCCCAACTCCTTATGTGAAGTCATCATTCTTACTCGCTTACTTGAAAAGTTATTAACAAAATGAGACTGTCTTTCTTGTGATGTATGCTGTATGAAATTACTGATTTTCAAAATGCAGGGATTTTTGAGTTGTTTCCATTTCAGTCTGTTCCTGTTCTGCTTTCAAATTGTTGAATATGAAAATCTGTGTTTTATTACGAAAGTAAAAGTGACTGTAATTCATTAATCTTTAAACATTTCAAAATTTTTCCAGGTAATTGAATAACCTCTTTGAGTGTTTATGTAATATAAAATTTCATAAAGAGTACGTTAATCTGATTGACATTTATATAGGAAAGGAATTAGTTTCACCACACATTCTTGTGTTATTGTGTGCATAATGGCTTTGTAACATTAAGGTAGATATGTTGAAAAGAATATGTTGATATTTTGTAAAGAAAGAGCTTTTACCTGTTAATGTAGCCTCACTAGAGTAAACAAGCAAAAATCAATGGCTGTTACACAAACTTAAGGATATCTTAGGAAACTTTAAAAAGCCACTTCTTTTTTGAAGGATGTGCTTTGTTAGATATGAGGTTCCTGTAACACAGAGTTGTTTTTTGACCATGTTGATTCCTTTTCATGCCTTTAATCCTACTTTCCATGTTAGCAGCTAGAATGATATGGACAAAATTGGTTTAAGTAAAGGCTTCAAGGTGCTGAAGTTCATGGGAATACACTTCTAATAGAAAACAGTTGATGCTTTCATTAGGCATGTGATGTTTATTAGGAAATGAGATATCATCTTGCTTTCTTACAAGGAAAGCAAGATTTAGGCTGCACAGATGGCATTTTTAGTAGTACAGTTTACTGCTGTCATGACAATGTAGGCTGACTGAAACTTTCTCTTGATAAAGATTTCGATCTCATCAAATTCGTCTTCAATCAATGTAGAAATAGTAGTGTAGTAAGCCAAATGCTTAGACAAGAATAATATTTATCTGCCATATAGGAGGAGATGGAGGATTAATTGGTAAGTGTTTGTACGATATTGTGAGGATGGATCTTTGTAGATAATTGTGAAAAAAAAAATACTCCAAAGATATGGCAGAAAGCCTTCAAATATGTTGCTTTTTCTTTTGACCATTTCTTCTAAATAATCATTGCTGACAAAATAGTTGAATTATATTGCTTCATCTTAACTTTAATTTCAAGATGCTGGTTTAAAGTGGATTTCTGAATTAAAAATGCTTTTTGAAAACTCAGTGTTTTAATATTTCTGAAAGATAGTATTATAGTGCTTTTATCCTTTGGAATAATATTGCATACATTAGAAGACGATTTTGCAGGTTGCCTTGACAGTCCTACCGCTCTTATTTAGAGCCATCTTGAGGCTTGGATGTATTTATTTAAAAACGGGACAAGTTTCCCTTATCTTGAGTTGTGTAGAGAATTGGGTGGTCAGTGAGATTTAGCTTGTCCAAAGGTTTATCTAAGTGTTTGCTCATGTGTTAATAAAAGGCTGTGATAGTGTGATGGCTTTGATTGCTTCCTAGTTCAGTGGTTGTGTGCTTAGACCAGAGCCCCAAGCTTGCTGTCAGAAAACCCTGGGCAAGTGCCAGCACATGTGCAGGAAGTGGTGTGCTTCCATTTGCTACTTTCCCCTTGTCCTGTCACGCACATCCCTGTGCTCCCCGTTCCCTTGTTTTACTCATTTGCTCTCAAAACTTGTCCTCATCCTTTATTCCCACCAGTGACAGAGCTGCCCTTTCCTGCCTTGCCCTGATTTGTCAGGAGCTGTGTCTTTGTTCTGGCCCATGGCTTGGAACCACCTCTGTAAAGTAGCAAGGTAGTCATGTGCAGTCACTGCTGACTGTGCTGGGGTGTCCTGGATCCCAGGACGGTTATCCCTCTCCCTGATACCAGGGCTGTAGTCATCAGCTCTGGTGGGGACTGCTCTGGCAACTGCTGGCTAAACTGGTAATAAGTGACAGTCTGGAGATACATGCTTACACTTGGGTAAGTATCTCCCGACAGAAGCACTCCAAATGTTGGTTTTTATTTTTATTATGTTCTGTTATTTTTCACTGTTCACCTACTGATTGTGATATCTCCTCTGGGTGTCCTGTACTTTTTTCCGTAGAGCACAATTAATATCACACAGTGCTGTCATAAAACTAACATTGAGTTGTGATCAAGGTTAAAAATGAATGAATTTACTGAGGATACATAATACTTTTTACTTGAGTCTTTCCTCCTGTTTCTTTCATTCTTTCTCATAAAAGCAAGGACCTTTTTGTTTTGGAAAAACATGAAGGTACTAGCAGAGCCTCAGTTGCTGTAACAGGCATTCACTCAGAAGAGGCTGGGCTTGCTCTTACTAGAGCAGTAGTGTTGGTGGCATAGATGGAGTGGATTCCTAAAGATTTGTAGTCAATTTTATCTCATAGCCTATACAGAAAACGGAAAATTTGTGAATGTTCAGTTTTTTCTACCACAGTTGCTAACTCATTAGAACACAAAATTCCTTTAAAAAAATTGGCCAGATATGTTCTACCCTTTTTTTCATTCTTCAATTTAGCAATTAAAATGGGGTTGACTTAAGTCTTTTGATTTACTTTACGTTTTATGCTCTTATGACTATGACTCTTGGACTTCTGCCCATTTTGACATGATTTTTTTTCCCATCCAGCTACCTACAGACCCTCTGCTTAGCTTCCAAGTTTAGAGGAGGTCAGGTGCTTTCAGCCCAGTATAGCAAAAGTGCATAAAATAGAGCACTGTTTTGTAACCCTGACTTGATATTTCAGAGAAGGAAATTAATATTATTGAGGAAGGCAGTATTTACTTTTAGTTTTTTTCTCCGTGAATAGGAGAATTGTTGAGTTACTGAGCTTGTGCATTTGTCTTGGGAGAAGTGTGTATGTGTGAGGTGGTTGGATATAGATAAAAATCTGTAAATGTTTGTATACGTATGTGGTGCACACTTTGGACAGAGAAATATATTTCAACAGTATCTAAAGGCTTTTTCAGATGAAACACTGCCTTTGCTGGAATTAATTCTAGTTTCTCTTTTCTCATTCTTTTTAGTTGTATTTTTAACCATAACAAGTTGGTTGTGGTATTCCTTTTATTTGTATCTTCACAATTGGAATTGTTATCAATAGATGTAGTTATTGTGATTCATAGTTTTTTAGACAATTAATTGAGATTGTGTGTGTGGAGGGAAACGAATTAATCTGTTGTCTCCATAATTCTCTGTGCTAAATTAAATTAAATAAATCAATTTTCCTTCTTTTCAAATGCATATGCTGGTTCCTTGAACTAGCATCTGCTAACTTGGTTTAGTCATTGAAGATACTGTCTGAAGCATACATGTGGTTTGGCAAAGTTAATATGTATAGAAAAACCCAAATTTTTTGTGCTGTGAAGTGTATAGCACTTGTTCAGTATGCATGCTACCACATGGTAGCACTTCAAAACAGATAAATTATTGCATTAAAAATACTATCCGCATTAATAGCAGTGCCATAAAAGGAATGTTTTGGCTGTTTTTCAGCATATTTTGACCAGATTAACCAAAATTTGCCATGTTCATGTTGCTAGTTAAATTCAGAGAACTGTTAGCACAGAAACTGGATGCTGTCTCTTTTGGTAGACTTTTGTGTCCCTTGGACAGTATGCCTAGTTGTGAGTAAATTTTAAGTAGATTTAGTTCATCTGTCTTCTGGGTGCTCAGCATTCTTTGAGGAAACAATATTCATCCTCAGATTCCTTCTCCTTGAGAGAGTCTTTGTGAGGAGGCTGTAGAAGGTGAGGGATCAAAGGTTCCCCTTGATTCTGAACCAGTGACCTGCTCTCCTGAAGGCACATGCAACTTCTGCTCTGTGAGCGCAGTTAAAGGAAAATTTGGGAAATGCGGTTTGAGACGAATGCTTAGCTGTGAAGGGCAGACTGAAGGCTACGTAGGTGTTAGTGGTTGGTAGCTTAGAGTTGGTTCTTACCTCTTTTGCACAGGGTCCACTGCAGCAAGCTGGGTGAGGAGCAGCATAAAACCAGTCACTCTGTGGCACCTAACACTGGTACTAAGTCCTTCCACTTCGATGGGACATGGCTTTTTAGGAGGCATGTGGATTGCTGCTCTTAAAATCAGTTTTCTTAAGGTGTATCAAATTGTCTTTTGGAAATTAAGGCCTTGAGCAAGTGAGGTGTCATCAATATATATTGCTTCTGGGCCACCATTGATCAGGATTTCACATGTCACAATATTTACTGATAGTCTGAATGTGGCCAGGCTGAAATGCATCTCCTCTGATGGTAACAATGACTATTTAAGGACTGAATTTCAGCAATGTGCACATGTGATCCCATGAGAGGTGAATTCTAATGAATTTTTCTTGGTAAAGAAACAATTCAGTAAAAAGTAAACTTGCATCATTTGCCAGTTGTTTTTGAACCTCCAGGGTTTTAGATTTGTTTGCATTTTAGAATAATGATGGACCTTTTTTCAGTGCTTCAGCTGATTTGATCTGTTCTCACAGTAAGTTTTCAAATAGTGAAATTATTGACCAGATATTTTAAGGTGTAGAAAACATGACTGAATTGTCCCAGTGTTGAATGGGCCATTACATCAGGGTTCAGTTCTTGGTCTTGTATCTGATATATTATGTATTTTTTCTTTTTGTTTTTGTTGGTCGGGTTGTTTGTTGTTTGTTTGGGGTTTGGGTTTTGTTTATTTTGGTTTTTTTTGTTTCACTGTTGTTTGGTTTTTGAGTTTGGTTTGGTTTGGTGTTTGTTTTTGTTGTTCTTGGGGTTGTCTTTTTGTTATTGTATTTTTTGTTTTGTTTTTTGTTGGTAAGGTAGGGTATGTATCTCCTATATGTTAAAGCCCAGATAAAGTTTCTAATATTGGCAGTACTTCCTAGAAAATGAAAATGTCTTTATGTTATCCTAGTATTTTAAAAAAGATTTTGCAGTATTTATTAAAACAAACTACTGTAATAGGATTTTCAATCAAAGCATTTTGGTAATACAAATTCACACAAGTCAGTCATTTTCAAACAAAACACCCATATTGTATAGTTTTGCACTTTGTTTGCTTTAGATAAATTATAGTAATGCTTTCTAGCTTCCTTAATTCCCCCCCTCCACATCTGTTGGCAAACTAACAAAAAAATCAACATTTTAATAATAGCAAAAGAGAGAATCTTTTGTTAAAAAAAATCTCCCTCAAAAAGGTGCTCAGGAGAGTGTGATGGCTCAGGAGACAGAAATTGCAAGTTCTCAGTGCAAGCAGCACCACTGGGAAGTGCAAGTGTGGCTGTTGGCTTTCCCCATCTTAAGGACATCCCTGAACAAATAGTTTGTTTTAAAATGTAGGTACACTGTCTGTATGTGAGGGAGTAGGAGGCAGCATCCTGGTCTGGCTGTTCCCCTGCCCTTTTCTTTGCTCACCTCAGTTCTGGGCACTTTTAGACTAAGTGGCTCGCTCAGTGTCAGCTTTGCAGAGTGGCTTGGGGGGGACTGTGACACGAAACACTGAATTCATTAGAAAAAGTGCGCAGCTATCCCAAATGCTAGCAGATTGAATAATAAATAGGAGAGAGGGAGCTCTTGCCCAGTCTGTGCTAAGCTTCTAGGTAAAAAGATGATGTTCTGTAGATTGGGCAAACGATGTAAAGAAACAGGGGTAACGGTATTAACAAAAGCAACTTGGGGGCTGTTATCCATTTGTGCAAGTTGGCAGCTTGTTGGAGCTATCTAGCTACTAATACATGTTATAAAATATATATGTTTGGTTAAAAGAGTTTCCATTTCTCCCTGGTGGGGACTGCATCATGTTTTAATTTCTGCAGTTGTTTTCCCAAGGCAAAGATGTTAGCTATTGATGCTTTATTGGTTCTTTGACATTTTTTCCACTATTGCCTTCATTATCATCTAACTGGTACCAGTCATGAGAGGAGGAATTGCTGTTATGAAATCTGGATGGGTTTCAGTGAGTCCTTTTTCTTCTGGACAGTATCTTACATCGTGTTACGTCTCTTACGTGTTGCTGCGTATACTGTGTTTAAGAAAAGAACTTGTCCTGGAACTTGGTTACCAGTCAGCTCTCAGAAGAGCGGTTTTGAGAATGTGATATGTCTTTATTCAAGTTTGTAAAAGATCTGGATATTTTCCTGCTCTTCTCAAGTGGGAAATTATCTGGATGTATCAGCCACATGATTTCATAAGAATCTATGTCTAAGTATCTTTTCCCCATCATTACATGACCACCTCTACTTTGAGAGTGTCCACCATTACAAAAGAATTGCCACTGCAAGGAGCAGTCTAGCTCAGCTATCTGAAAGTCCACATTTCATTTTATTTCTTTTAATTATCACAAAATCTTTTTTCTGTTTTAGCTGCTTTTGAAAATCTTTCTAGTTTTTCCTCTTAATGCCTTCATTTGGCTACAAAGGATCTAACTATAATTTCATTTTTTAGCATGTTGTAGCAAGTTATGTGAGAAACAAGTCATTCTTGCTTTCCATACAGATATACCTTTCAAAAGTTTATTTTAACCAAAAGAGTTTATGCTAGCTACATTTAATAACTGGACCATATACTTTTTCAATTCAGAATCATGGTTACAGCAGGAGTCTTTTCGTTTGTTTTGGAGGAGGTTTGTGTTCTTGATTTAATTATAAAACTTTAAAACTTAACTATCTTCACCTCCAAAAACTCCACGAAAACTTTTAAAGTTTAAGGACTGAATCTCTTTGACAAACTAGATCTTTGCTTTTGAGCCAAACACTGAGCTGCAAAAGCATTGGGCTCTGGGTAAGGAACTTCAGCCTGGCGTCTGTTTCTGGAAATAGTACAATTAGCTTGCTTAGGTCTGGCAAGGGGGAAGATTTTCATTCTGACTTGGAAATAGCTGTTTGATCAATTGTGCAGGCTGCCCTGAAGAGTGTAGAGGCATCTCCAGATTTGCCTTGGTTTAGAGACAGGCACATGGAGCAGGCCTCTCCTTCACTGGCTGTGTTAGGGCATTTCGGAACAAAGCCTGGGTGGTTTTGCTGTTAGTTTTGGGATTCTGCATTATCATGGTGCCCTGGATGAAACACAAATTTCAAGTAATTTCTGTTAAGATACTATGGTATAGAATGCAATCACCAGTATATACTGATAGAAGAAGTCTGCAAGGGTTTCTGTAAGTGTATATAGGTTACTTCAAAAAAACAGTGAGTTAGATATGGCACTTTAATGAGAAGGGCCAGAAGACTGCAGAATGTAGTTTATGCTGCAAGGGTGAGTGATAAGGTAGAAAAATATTTGTCCAGTCTTGAAGAATGTCTGCTCATATCTTTAAATAATATGTGTGGATTTTTTTTCCCCTTTTGAAAGGATATGAAGTGGGGTCTGAAAATGTAGCACATTCTGCAGCTAATTAATTTGTGTTTCTTTCTTTTATAATGAATATCATATTTGCATCTGTAAAAGGAGAAGCCTTGAAAAAAAAAGAACAAAAATGAATGCTTGGGGTGTGTGTGTGTTATCTTTGTAATTTTTGCAGCTGCAGACAAAACTTAAAGATTGTGTAGTGTTGTTGAATTTGATTTCCTATGCGTTGGCTTTAAATATTGGTTCATCTGATAATCACACTGATTTCTCTTTCCTCAAATTTAACCAGCAGGCACAGTGTCTGTCTGTTTAAAAGGTCTGATAAGTGATAAAGTGTGTTGTTCTTTTTGATGGGATTATGTTAAATATTCCTGAATAGAACTCTGTTCCATGAAGGTGATCTGTTTGAATGAAGCATTTAATAGAAATAGAATTTTTGTGTTGGTACAATGAAACATCACAGCTGTTTGTGCCAAAAGCCTTACAGAAAATATGTTCTCTACTGTTTAAAGTAACTTGCAGTATTTACATATATGTATATTATAAACAGTAATATATACATGCATGCATGCTTTTCATTTGTATATGCCTAAGAAGAAGAAATAGTGTTAAAAATTGGAGATAAAAAGCAGTCATAACTATCTTAACAGCTGTAGCTGGTTCCCCAAGCCCTGATACTAAAAATGTAGTTTTATGTTGTGAGAAAGACACAGTTTATCATCTATTTCATATATTCATTAAATAATTCTCCTTTTGATTCCGGGAGTTACCAAATTCCAGACAGTACTGCAACTTAAATCACAATAAGTCTTTGTTACTAAATGCTAAAATGTTACTGCTTAATGAAACCCAGTATCAGATTATTTTTTTTTCATGAATGAGGAAGGTAGTGCACACTATAAATGACGTGTAACAGTTTGTTGATCACTCTAGCAATTAACTGCAGCTGGAAAAAGTCTGCTTACTCAGGCTGGTCTTATTCTCATTCTCTGAGGAAACTCTGGATTTTAATGAAGACAGTCCAGTGAGCAAACAAATTTCTAGGCAGTTGCAAAAATAATAATAAAATACAATTTACTCATTTAGTATCAAGCTTTCTCTTTAAATAGTACTGATTGTGTAAACTTTTGAACATACTTTTTATTTAATCCAGTTCAATACCAGATGGAGATGATGCGAAGCCTGCGCCACGTAAACATTGATCATCTTCATGTTGGCTGGTACCAGTCCACATACTATGGCTCTTTTGTCACCCGTGCCCTCCTGGACTCCCAGTTCAGTTACCAGCATGCAATTGAGGAGTCTGTAGTTCTCATTTACGGTTAGTATGAGGTTTCCTTTATTACTCTTTTCCCCTCTTAATATTATTACTACTATTTTTGTATTCTGTCTTTTGCCTGTAAGAGTAGCCTGGCAGGCCTTTTCGAGTAAATACCAACCCTGTGTCTACGGCAGCCTCAGCAGCAGCTAAGTCTAGACAGGGTTTCCTTCTTTCTGTTTATTTTTCTTGCTATCAGAGCCCTGATGTGTACGTTTTGGAATGCTGGAGTAGCTGCTTCATTTTTATTCCTTCATCTCCCCTCCCTCGTGGAAGGGCTGGTGGAACCCGACCAGATGTCTAACAAACCCCGCTTGCTAGCGTGTCTGGCTCTGTACGTGACTGACCAATCATCACACGAACTGCCAAGTTTTTTTAATACCTCTGACAGAAGCATACAAAACCTGGACTGTTTCTTAGCACAAAGATTTTTTTCTTTTCTGCCTATTTAATGGTGTTTCCTCAAGCTCTCCAGACCAGATGTTCTGTGCTGTATCAGAACCGTAGGCAATTTAACAGCTTTATAGCCTCCCCCTCCCCAAACACTCACAGTTTGCCATATCTGGCAGACTTGCATATAGTTTCCAGCTGAGAAGTAAATGTAACGTCCTGAGTATCTGTCAGAAAAAATACTAATGAATACGATCAATCTTATGAGCTGCCCCAAAATTGTTTCAGTATGTTAACAATTGGATTACAGTAAAGAACAAGTTGTTAAAGTATACTTATATTGGCTGGAAACATTGCATCATCAGACCTTGATGAATTTTCCACTTGTTTCAGTCTATTTTGGTTTTCATTTTATCACCGATTGCTAAAAGTTTTACTGTGTTAAGTTTCAGACAACATGAATGTTAACACAGCTTTTATTCTGGTGTTGGCATGCTTCAGCTGTTATCATGCTGCAAGTGTTAAGCTTCTTTGTCCAAGGAATGTAACAGTTTGTTTAGAAAATTTCCTCCTAAATTCAGCAGAGTATGTCAAGGCAAAATGAATCTTTGTATACACAGTTACATTGTCATGCACAAAGCAGCATGGCAGGTTGATCTAAATTAGCTTATTGCTACCCTAAAATTACTTTTTTCATATAAAATGTTGTTTAATGAATATTTTAATTTACTGCAGAATGACTGGAAGGAAGAATCTTTATTTAAATGGTCACTCTTGCATAAGTTCTGTGGATAATTCATACAAAAAATAGAAATGTGAATTGGACCTTTAATGGGGAAATAATGTGAGTAGAATGGATCAAGATTCCCCTCAAGTTCTCCAGGTTTACTAATTGACATCTCTGTATATTGTTGGTTGTATTTTACATAGCAGTGCAATAGGACTGCCTCTGCTATAGAGTCTTTTCCATGTTTGTTGTCTTAATTTTTTTTTCATTAGGACTACTTAGTAATTTTCCTCCTGTTTATCATTCAGATATTTAAAAAGAAAAAGGCAGTCTGGGTTTGGTCATAATACGCTTCCTTCCATTTTTAATAATAGATCCCATTAAGACTGCACAAGGGTCTTTGTCACTGAAGGCATATAGGCTGACTCCCAAACTGATGGAAGTTTGCAAGGAAAAAGACTTCTCTCCAGAAGCGTAAGTGACTTCAAAGAATGTTTTCTTACAGGGTTTGCTGAGTTATTGAGATGCAGAACAGTACCTGGGATTGCTGGGGAAAACAGACCTGTATGGGCAGGGATAGTGGTGCAGTGGCACAGTGGGCTGAGAAGGTGTGAAAGCCTGGCTGGGCATTTCCATAAATGGGGGAACCTGAACTGGGTTTGGGGCTAGTCAGAGGGCATGCTATAAGGACCATGGGAAGATAGCTGTATGTGAGAACAGAGCCAAAAAGAAAAAAAAAAAGAAATTGGAAGAAGAGGGAAATAGCTGATCTGTCTTTAAGCTCTTTTTTATTAAAGTAGAACAGGTATTCTGGAATGGCTGTCCTAGTGTATTTATTCTAGATTAACTCCCCCATGTGGACACCATCTTGTGAAGTAAAGTAGGATAATTATTCTGTTTCAAAAGATTAGCTACTTGTTACAGATGTAGGCCTTAGTATCCTTTGCCTCCAACTGTTTGGTGTTCAATAGCAAAAGCAACTAACTCTTGTTAAAATCACTTTATTGACGAAAAAATGTATTCATTTAATTGCTTAGTGTCTAAAACTCTAATGAGGAACAAACAGATCTGTGATCAGTGAAAAAAAAGGGGGTGGAGGCAAAAACCAAAAGTGTTTGTTACAAAATCCAGTATGAATATAAAGAAGTTAAGACTCAATTTCCTTAGAAACTTCTAAACCATGCTTTTATACACAGATTTTATGAAAGGTAGTACTGTCTGCTTTATTTACTTTATTATAAAGAAATAGCAATAGTTTTTTGTGTGTATATTGTAAAAAAATGCACACTGAAAATTTATGTTTTAATATTCACCACAGTATTTAATTATTCCAAACTGAAAATATTTTGTGAATCTAACTTTTTGGTCAGTAAAAATTTTAATTATTCAGCTGTTGGGAAAATTGTTTTTCATTGTAGTAGTTGTGATATTTAAAGATATTTTGGCATTGTGTGGTAGCTAATTGTTCAGTTCTGTTTAAGAAACACTGATGGCAGGAAAATCAGTAAAATATTTTGGAAGGGGCAGAGTTAATCCTTTCAGTACAGTCTCTTCCTGGAGTCCTTTTCACATAGGTAATCTATTAACAAGCAAAGCAGCTGCTTGTCTTCTGAGAGTTTTTCCTAGAGCAGCTTTTCCTGGTCTTTGTAAATGTGAGGTTTTGCCATGCAAATGTTTTCTTAACAAAACTTGACTCTTGTTTAATTGTGGAACTATGAAAATCAAGAATTTTTACAAAATTGTTGTTTGTTGGAGCAACAATTCAACAAAGAGAATAAGAGAGTTACTGTTTATATTAGTAAATATTCCATAACTTTTTTCACAGCTTAAAAAAAGCAAATATTGCATATGAAAACATGTTTGAAGAAGTACCTATCGTAATTAAGAATTCATACCTCATCAATGTCATGTTGTGGGAGCTGGAAAAGAAATCCGCAGTAGCTGATAGACACGAGTTGCTCAGTCTGGCTAGCAGGTAAGTACTTGTTACAATAATGGATGTACTTTTATTCGCTTTCCCAAACCACAGTTTAACACCTTGGGTGAAATCCCAGTCTCATTACCGTCCATGGAAGCTTTGCCTTGACTTTTAATGGGGTTAACGCTTTACCCTTCATGGTTTTTGCTGAAGGAAAAACTGCATGGTAAAACTGTAGCATTAGATTCAAGGACTAAATTTAATCTGTAATCCTCATACACTTGCAGTGCTTGAAATGTATAAATTTTTCAGAAGAGTGTGTTTCTTCAAGAAAATATGGTCACTCCGAAAATTCAGGCAAATAGATCTATAAAGAGATTGGTTTTGTTAAATATTCCTTAAGTAATTACATAAATTATTTTAATAAAAAAGGAATTGCATTTCTTTTACTTTGATAGCAGGATGAATTTGAAAATAAAATACTAAAGGCTCTGAGAAATTGGCAAAAATGCCACTGACTGTCATGACAGCCAGAATTCATGATGTCAGAAATAGTTTTAAGAGTTTCTAAAATTATTTTCTCATAACTTTGTATAAGAAAAACTTTTTCTTCTTGTAGCACTTTGCCCTGAAAATATGCTTTTGATAACAAAGTAGGCATGAGTTCTAGCAGTATGATCAAAAGTTTGGTGGTATTTAAATCTTATGCAACACAGTACAGTTGGATTGTTGGTCTGACCGAAATAATGAGATGCACAAAATAATGCATTATCTTGTTGCATGTAGAAGCTGGGTTGTATTCGTTAGTAGGTTTTTGGGGTAAAACACTACTTTGGCATCGAGGTATTATTGTCTACCAAGTTTTTGATCGTAGTGGCCTTTTTTTTTTTTTTTTTTTTTTTTTCCTTTTTTCTCCCGCCTCCCTCCTCCCTCCCCCATCATGTAAGGCTGAAGTTAATTGATCTGTATTTCTAGTGGTCCCTATGTTGCCTAAGTTAGCAGAAATTTTCCACTTTCTCTACTTGAGCGTGTGTGGATGTTCTGAGGGATCTGATAGCTTTTAGAGAAAGTGTTCAAGAGAGAACAGGTATGGGGTTGAACTCTGCTAGGGTGCTTGCAAATGCCACAAGTAATAGTTAGTCAGTAATTCTGTCCGGTAAAGTTGTTACTTTGCACATTGGAGTTAATGAAGTGAAGAATTCTTGATGAGATAGTCAGTCTGTTTGACTCTGCAGGTGTTCTGTAAGTAATTTTCTTCCCATGGTCAAAGATCACAAAGCTTTTCCCATTTCAGGAGAGGGTGAACACTGGATGTAGGAGATGACAATGATTTGATTCCTTGTGAGCTCTATCACTTTACAGTGAAAAAGAGGACCATGCTAAAGATACAGAAGGTTTCCAGGTGACCTGACAGCATTGCCCTCAGTTGTTTCTTTGGGTTTCCTTCTGTATAAAGGGCTGGGACTGTCTGGAACCCTGGATCTAGTAAGGGCTGCTGCTAGTGACACAATACAGTTCTGGAAATGGAACGCAATTTGAACAAATCACAAATCACAGCTTTATGTCTTATGTAATAACTGTTCTATGCCACTGTTCTGACTCAAAGTAGAAGATAAGAACGGTGCAAATTACTTTCCATTCTGGTATTTAATGTCTGGTGCAAGACAGGCTTTTGTGTTGGTCTTTGTATCAGTAAAGGGAATGAAAGGTGAACAAGAGAAGTACCAGCCCAAAACTAAAACCAGACTTTCCTGGCAGATTTTTCAAGCTTATGTGGTCTCTTTGAGAAAGTTAAGGTGCTTAGTTTGCTTTGAAAGAGAGAAATTACTCCAGTGGGCTGTTTGGAGGTTTTTGTATGTGTCCTTTTTTAAATATTTGATAGCTGCTTTTAGTTACCAAAAAGGTTACATTTGATGATATCTTATATTGGTATAACTAGCAAAGCAGGTGGCAAATTAAAGCATTTTAATCCTTGTTTAGTCAACGTTAGCTGACTTGTACTGCCTGCTGAAATATTTAGCTAGTTTTTACTTGAATTCAGCTAAGAAGGTTACTCTGTCAAAGCATATATTACCTGAAATAGAGAATTCAAACCTCCACTATTTTGGAGTTTTATTTTCACATTTTCCTTAATTTTGTCTTTCAGCAGTTTAGGCTAAAACATTTCAGATAACAGCTTTTTAATTCTGGTGTATATCTTCCTCACTTAACTTTGCTGTTGCTGACAGTAACTTCAAAGCTACTTTTTGGGTTTGGCCTTGTTTTTTCTCTTAGTTTGTCTTGTTTGATTGTGTGTGGGTTTTGTTTGTTTGGGTTTTTGGTTTGGTTTGGTTTTTTTCTGTTTTGTTTTGTTTGTTTGTTTGTTTGGGATTTTGTTGTTGTTGTTTTATTTCTTTGGAGTTTCAGATTCGTTCGGCTTATGGGGGACTTCTTTGGCTCCTTGGAAGCATCCCTGAACTTTTATGCTCTCTGAAGCAATGATTTTGGCAATAAAAATATTTACCCATAATTCCTCTCTTCTGGAGAGCTTGCTTCCTCAAGATTTTCACGTGTTCAGTCACTTACCTTGTCTGAGTTTAAAGCTCTACCTATATGAGGTACTTTGCTTACACCTTAGTATCTTTCTCCATTTGAAGTATATTTGTGACAATTGTATATAGTAATTTACTTTTTTGGATGTAAAATTGTGTTTCTCTTGTGAAATATGAATTGACTCTACTCTAGGCAAAGTAGTTGAAGGCAGACTAGCACAAGGCTAGCAAGTAATAGCAAGTAAAGGCCTTTTACTCAAACAGTTATCCTGCTACCCTTAAGGACCAAAATGTCTTGAAGACCTTGGAGTACTGCCAGTCTTTTGATAGAGACTCAAGAATTAAAATCCTGTCAGATAATGTTCCAGATCTTCAGAGAAGTAATTACAACCAACTTTCTCATTCTCATCCATCTCTTCCTTATTCTATTGATGATCTAGTTTAAATTAAAAAAAGCTTTTTTGTGGTCTAGCTTCATAATAGGGTTGTTCTATAATATCTCAATTTGTCTCAAGCAATTTTTCTAATAGTGTGCGTCAGTAGAAGCAAACATGTGCTGAACATTTACTGCACTAACATCTACTTGGCAGTTATATTTTTCAAACATCAGATGCAGTATTTTTGCAGAAGTAACATAAGAAGGGTTGCTTTTGAAGGGTGGCTTTTAAAGACAATATTAACCTTTATATGTTGCACTGCTTATTCAAAACTCTCGATGTGCTTAATGGATTACTAAAATAATTATGAAAATCTCTAATTTGCAGATGGGGGAACCTGACATAGAGAGTAAATGTGTTGCCCAGAGGCACACATCAAAGTCAGAATAGAAAATGGAATGGAACTCAAGACTCTTGACTTACGTATCTCATTCAAACAAAATCCTCTCAAACAGCACAGGTTGATCTCAGGCTGAAATGCTGAGATGTAAAACAAGTTCTGCTGAGTGGTGGGAACGTACCTTACAAATTTTTAATCAAAAAGATGTGCTTTGCCCAGCAGTAAATCTCTAATCCACACAAAGCTGTTCCCACCAGGAGGAGAATTCTGTATAGGATGGCATCTTTCCCAAAAAGCAGTGGCTGAGAGGAACGTCAGTGGAGCTGATGGAAAGTGGAAAAAATGAGCAGCAAATATAGCATTTTAACGCTTCCTCTTGTTGTTCCTTGTTCTCATCTTCCTTAGGCATGGTACAAGCAAAATAAAATTAAATAAGTGAGGGGGTCCAATTATGGCAATTGTAGGCAATTTTAGAGGGCTGTCTTTTTTGCACATCTCCAGCTTCAGAATTGGCATAGCCCAAAATTCGGTGCCTGGGTGCAGCACCGTGACTCGTGTCTTGGAGGAGCAGAGACACGCAGCCTCTCAGGCCAGTGCGGGCTCACGGGCTGTGCCAGCTGAGCCCCGGGAGCTGCACCTACAGCAGGACACGGGCACTGGGAGCCACGGGAATTGCTACTTCTCTTTGAAGCTTGGGTGTCTGACTTGAAGCTTCATTTTGTGTGTTTCAGACCTTTAGCAAGTGTATCTGGAGTTCCTTTTCTGATTAAAGATGTTGAAGTAAATATGGGCTTCATGTGTAGTTCCCCATTACGAATGCTACAGAAGCGGAGCCAGTTTGAGGTTCCAGTCCCAGCCGCTTGCCTTGTTTCTACCCACTTCCCCCATTTCATCTCTACATCCCTCCCACCCTCAAAGATTTTTATTTCCTCATCTGTTTCAGAATATGGCTTTTGTGGAATAGTCTGATGGAAAAAGTCAGACTCCCACTCCTCCCTTTCAGCCGTTCTCTCTTCCTCCCTAAAAAAAAAAAAAAAAGATAGAAACCCCAACAGGGGGTGTTTTTGCACTTACAGTAGACTGTTTCATTGAACCAGTTTGAAGCATGCCCACGCAAACAGCTGAATCCATGTGGCTCGGAGTACTGTAACCTTTGGGCAAAGAGGGAGAGGCAGGGAGATGCTGATGCTGGAACCTCTTAAACTGCCTTTGCTGGGAACAGTGAACTGGACCTTTGCTCCCCTTAAAATATATCTGCAAAGAAAGCTCTGGTGGTATGAGCAATCTCTTGGGAAGGGGAAGGCTTGCATTCAGGTCTCTTAACCAGATCTGTATCCTAAGAGGGTGCCTTTGTGCAGTGAGTGATCTGTGAGTTCACTTAATGTATAGTTCCTTCTGTGGATGCTGGACTGCATCACTGCTAAATGCAGGGCTCACCAGCAGGAAGAAAAGACAGGAAAGACCATTACTGTTATCTGCAGATTAGGCTACTCTGCTCACGGGTTTCTACTTCTCACCCTCAGAATTAATTGACCCTTGTATTTGATAATTGTTAAACAAGGATGTAAACTATGTGTCAATGACCTGATTAGATATCTGCCCTTGTGGGTAAATAATTATACCTCATCACATGTTGGGGTTACAGAAAAAATACACAGCTCAAGAAACTGCTTTCCAACCTATAGTTTCTAGTGTGTTTTATGATGTAAAGAGGCTTTGACAGTTTCCCTTTGGCAGTTTGTATGTGTTTGTCATTTTGGGGCATTTTTGATTATGCTATCTAAGCTACACAAATAAGTCTCAAATGATTAATTTCCATGAGTTCTGTGCGTCCATGGTCTTACAGATCCATGATTCTGGTTGCAGTTGCGGTGAAGGAGTGTGCTCACATTAGATTATTCTTCATTAGATGTGTAAGAATCCACATGACAGGTATTTCTTCTGATTTTTAATTTTCCTCCGTCTTTTATTATCTATATTTCTTCACAAAAAAGAACACAGTCCACATGTGAGAGGGGGGATTTTGTGATGCTTAGTATGAAAGATTCACTGTACCAGGGGAGTGGTGGTCTCCTGGTGCTCTCTTAAGGTGGAGCTGTCTTCTAGCTCAATTGAAGAGTGCTCTCAGATCACCACTGCGTGATCTCAGACCTGATTTGTTTCAGATGAAAATAAACTGAAAAGAGGCTTTGGGAGGATAATTACTGTGCCTCAGCTACTTTCAGATCACTGGACCATGTCAGAAGAAGTGATAAGAACCCCCCCCAAACACATGTAGCATGGCCATTGGTTTCTCAACACCAGCTGTTTTGCTTTATAGATCTGTTCCTGTTGGTCTGCATTACTCGCTAATTTAAATGTAAACTCAATTTAATTGACTTTTTTGCTGAATCTGCTGACTGAAGTGCAGCCATTGAAATTGCAGTTTCTTTATTACTGATCCCCCCAGAACAACAACAAATGCAAGTGCTGAGCTCCACATTGTCTACACTTGACAGTCACAGAGCTCTGGAGGGAAGTGAGTCTAGATAAGGATTCAAGCAGCACTTACTGGCACTACTTTTTAAAAAGTATCTCTGTATTTTTAAACTTTATTTATTTTTTTTTAATTGTATTGATGCATAGTGGGCATTTAGGTACCTGGCAGCATGATCTTTGAGATCTGCTGTAGGGAATGCACAACATATGGAGGTGTCTAAAGCACCCTTTGGGCAAATTAAGTGTGTGATGAGTGTTATGGGCTGGAGCAATGTGGTCTGACTTCCTAAGTATCGGCAAAATAAACTTCAGCAGAATAAAACTTGCTTAGAGATCGTACATGTACATTTTTACAAACTGCTTCCTATTTGTCTTTCTGTTTTTTTAAGAGATGGAGCAAAAAAGGGTATCGGCCACATGAGAACTGAGGAAAAAGCTGCTCGCGTATTTGTAGCATACTTATCACTTCATGTCTCAGTTCACATCTGTTTAAGTTATCTGTTTTTTGTTGCCCTGGCAATGAGAGCAAACACTGTGTTACTGCAACTTCTGACAATAACTCTCTGTTTCTATGCTCTGTTGTACTAAGCTGGTCCCAAAGAGATTCACATAAAATAATTCTTTGTAACCAGTTATATTTCACATGGACACTATCTGTAAAATAATGATGTATTTCTGTTGTGCACATACCTTACAAGTCTATTAGTGTGTACCTACACAGGCATTTCTGATAGTATCCAGTTCTAACACTAACTCCATACAATATAAACTCTATAAAAAACTGAAAACATGCACGCCCCTAGCCATGGCAATATTCCACAGTTCTAAATATCACGTGCTTGAAATGTTCAACCAAAAAAAAACCCAAGAAGTTTAAAAATAATTATTATAGTGGCGCCTTTCTTGCTGCTGTGGAGCTAAAATCCTCCTCACCATCTGCCTCTGTACACAAGTGAGATTTAACACTCTGGCTTGTAAATAAATTGTGGTCTGAAGTTCCTGATGCAGACTTTTGTTTGGTGAGCAGCTCAGTGATTGAAACAGCTGTCCTTGCACTCAGAGATAAGAGTGTCTCCAGCTCTGTGCTCTGCAGGTATTCCTAAGTGCATGGCCAGCTTCTGTCTCCAGCTGTGGGTTCTATGGATTTGGGGAATAATTTACACTTAAAGAGGGATGTGCATAGTATTACATGTGCGGTTCTCTTTTGACTTTATGCCTGTGTCTTCCAGGTACACAAGTTTCGCAAGTCCATAGGCTGTAGGGTGATAGGAAAGTGTTACGAAAGAAGAGAGACTCTCAGATAACATGGTGAAACAGTGATTGAAGGATGTGATTCTGACATTGAAGTGCACCAAACTTTTAATTGGAAAGAAACTCTCATGAATATTAGTGGATTTCAATTGAGGAAGAGAAAGGTGGAGTTTAGCTTTTGATTTGTTGGTCTTCAGCCAAGCAGGACAACAGAGCCAACAAACCAGCTTCTGATCAAAGAGATCAGTAGAGAGCAGAAAGTGTCCTTTCACTGCTCTACCCTGTCTACAATTTAGGAGGATGTCTCCATGGGCACCAGCCTAAAACTTCCAAAACTTTGACTTGGAAGGTATACCTTAAGTTGAACATTCCTGCAAAATACAGAATCCATTGCTAAAAATGGTAACAATAAAAGTTGTTTAACAGACTGCATTTGTCTGGCCAAGGCAGTAGATCGCATAACTGGAACTGGACGCGCCCAGCCTGCTGCTTCCATGTTGCCTATGGTATGGAATGTGGAGCTGGCTGGACAGGACACAGCACTCCCTCTCAACAGCTAAGATCAAACCATGTCTGCTGAACTTCCAGGCGTGGTTTGATAGACTAGTTAATGAGATGGAGTTCTGAAGAATATTCAGAATAATATTTAACAGAGGGATAATTAAAAATTTGTGAAAAACCAAATTCAGGTAGTGAATTTTAAAAAGTAATTTGAAACCAAACACTTTGACCACATCTCCTGGAGCATTGCTTGGGTTGCATGTCACAAAAGCATCAGACTTTTTATTTTAGATGTATGACCTGCATCTCTAATAACTGAGAATTCATGCAAGGCATTGTTTTTTCATTGTTAGGAGGTTCCTGGAAAGACCAAAACACTTAATCTTGGTATTTGCAGTGAGGCAAAGATGCTAGAGGAGGAGATGCCATGTAAAGTATCATCAAATAAATATATGAACAAAGATAAACAGGAACTTAAAAATTTGCAAATGGTGCCATTAGTGCAGAAATACTGGTCAAGTGACAGAATGAATTTTTAATTCTATATCTTTATTTTTAGTAGTAAATTTAATCTTTCATGAATGTTTTTCCTATTTCAGTAATCACCTTGGGAAGAGTCTGCAGCTGCTGATGGACAGAGTGGATGAGATGAGCCAAGACATTGTTAAATACAATACCTACCTGAGGAACGTAAGCAAGCAGCAGCAGCAGAAACATCAGGTTGGTAGCACAGAGAAACCTAAACAAGAGCATTTTCTTTCCACAAAATACAGTTTGGGTTGTGTTATCCAAGACAGATGAATTGGGATCTAAGCAAGATCTTTCAAAAATACAGCTGTGAAGCAGTGTGGTGGATTGACCCTGGCTGGGTGCCAAATGCCCCAGAAAGCCAGTTTATCATTCCTCTCCTCAGCTGGGCATGGGAGAAGAAATGCGGAAGTCTCATGGGTTGATCTAAGGGCAGGGAGAGATCACTCACCAATTACCATCTCGGGCAAAATAGGCTTGACTTAGGGCAATTAGTTTAATTTATTACCAATCAAATCAGAGTAGAGTCATGAGCAATGAGCCCAAACCTTAAAACACCTTCTCTTCATCCATCCCTACTTCTTGGGTTCAGCTTCAGTCCTAAAGTTCTCTCCTCCTTCCCCTCAGTAGTGCAGGAGGACAGGGAATAGGGGCTGTGGTTGGTTCATCATACATCTCTGCTGTTCCTTCCTCTTCAGGAATAGGTCCCCTCACATTCCTCCCCTGCTCCATGGTCTGCAGGGGCACAGCTGCCTCACCATGTTCTGCACCACAGGCTGCAGAGGAATCTCTCCTTCATCACTGACCTTGGTGTCTGCAGGGCTGTCTCTCTCACATACTCTCATTCCTCTCTCTTGGCTGGCATTTTTTTCCCCTCATCTGAAATATTTTATCCCAGAGGTGCTGTCACTGTTGGCCTTGGCCAGTGGTGGGTCCATCTCAGAGCCAGCTGCTGTTAGCCATATTGGATATGGGGGCAGCTTCTGGCAGCTTTTCACAGAATCCACCCTTGTAGGCCCCCTGTTACCAAAGTCTTGCTATGCAAACCCAATACAAGAAGATTTATAAAATGGGTTAGTCTGTGGGCAATTACCAAATGAATTCACCTCTAGTGACATGTGGTATGGATTTAGCTTTCTTTGCTGTTTTATGATAAACCAAAATAATTTATAAATACACCATGGACACAGGAATGAGAGATTCAGTAAATGAAAGAGGTGGAACTACAAGTTTTGCTTCAAACGAAACTGTGTCTTAGTACTATCACACGTAGTCATGCATCTAGAAATAAAGAAACACAGTCCAGTGGACTGCGAAGAAGTTGGACTGTTCTCTGATTGAAAAGGATATTTTAGTATCAAAAAATAGTGATGCTGATTGGGTGATGCTGACTTTCAATTCCTGGTGCCAAAGGGCCTCTTTAAAATCCAAAGCATTAGAGAATTAGAATTAAAATCCATTGATGAGAGAATCTTGAGTATGAAGAGCCAGCACTAGGTGACCCTGCTTGAGCAGAAGGGTTGGACAAGGTAACTTCCAGAGGTCTCTTCCAACCTTAACTATTATGGTATTTGGAGGCAGTATTACATTCTTTGCTCTTGCTGCACAGGTGCTCTGTCTGTAGGAGAATGGTGGTAAATTAGAAAAAAGCACTATGAGAATTATTTGAAAGCCTGGAGAGAAGATTTTGATGAACAGAATTCACATAATGTGATAAGTTAACAAATTACTTGCTTACTCAAGAGATACCTGCATGAAGAAAAAATTTGAACTCTTTTATCTAGCAGAGATATGACAAGATTCAATATTGGCCAACTGAAAATGGGCCAGATCACTTTTAAGATAAAGTGTTGCAGGTATTGCCACACAAGGTAAGTGATTATTAAAAAGAGCACCTGTTGTTCATGTAAAAGGCTTCATCACTGACTGTTTTAAAATCAAAATTGCTTTTTTTCACTTAAGTAAAGGGTAGCTAGGGAATATTTTAGGGAAGCAGCACATGATCAATGGTCTGTCCTGGCCATGGAATTCCCAAGGACATAAAAGCTTCATGCACGTTATCTTCAGAATTTTTTTTCCTTTATTGCCTAATTTGAATAGAAAGATGGCATTTACTTCAAAGATTTTTGTTAACAACAAGGGGATCTATTTATTTTGAAAAGCAGAGCAAAGTAGGTTCCATGGTGTCTCACTTAATTTCTTTACTAACTATAGCTGCTTTAGTAGTGGCTTATTGCAGCATACTTAGTGGTCGTAACTTCATTTCTAGTATGGAGCAATTGTGATTAAGAGCGAGCCATTTCAATAAAGAATAATAGGCAGACTGCTGAGAAGTGAATGGGGTAATGCAAAGAAAGAAGAAACTACATGCAATTCACATACAAATATGGGCATTTCAGATTTTATTTTTAACATTGTCCAAAAACATGTATTTGTCACTACTGCTGGAAAAAAATTACTTCATTTGATTGTGCCACCAAGTAAGAACTGTTTTCAAACTCATTGGATCACAGATACATTTAAGTAAGTGAGACAAAACACTCTGGACTCTTTGTCTCCTTATTTTAAAGATTTTTTTGTTGTGTTGCATATGAGGACTTTGAAGACAGACTGTGTAACTAAATCCTCGCTGCCACATACAGTCTAAAATCTCACATAGTTTCTGTATTTATGAGCTTCGCAAGAAGAAATGTATATCTGATAGCTGCAGAAACGTTTGTCTCATTTTTTATAAAGTTTGAGTAATCTCTGTGGCAAAGAGAAGTATGGAAATCAAATTTTTTATATATATATAGATCAGAAAAACTTTTACAAGCTGCTATTCTAGCATATTAATGGAGAAATGAACCATTGTGCTTGGTTTCAGCCACCACTTTGCTCTCTGTTTAGAGTTAATATTTTTTTGCTTAAAATACCTTATTTAATCAAGTTCTTTTTCCCTTTCACAGTAATATTATTTTGACCTTTAACTTGCATAAAATGGAAAATTTCTGGTTTGTGTAACTGTCTGAGGTGGTGGCTTCTCATTCCTACATATCCCAGCCTTGCTTTTCTCTGTTGTGTGGGGTACAACACAATGCGTTGTGCAGGGCAGTGGAGGCCTTTATCAACCATGCTCTATTATTTCCATAAGATACAGTATTTATATCTGAAAAATTTTAGAAGCTAACCCTGCTACCTCACTACTATATGTTTCTCCATTATCTCACTTATTTAAGGTGTCAATGTGTGGGATGGGGAATGCCTTGTTGCCAGTGAACTGAAATAAACTGTGAATTACATTATATTGTTTGTAGTAACCTGAATTACATTAAATAATGCAATTTTTAAAACATACTTGCTGGTTTGTTGCAAACATCTGAAAAGAATTTTTTTGTTTGCAGCTTTGTAAGTCCTGCTGCGTTTTGATTCTGTTGTTTTATTTTCAGTATCAGCAGAGACGTCAGCAAGAAAATATACAGCGTCAAAGCCGAGGAGAGCCCCCTCTTCCTGAGGAGGACATCAATAAGCTTTTTAAACCACCACAACCACCTCCAAGAATGGAGTCACTCCTTATTGCAGGTAATGTTCAGCAGTGTTTTCAACTTACCTTTTATCATAAGAATGTCTGCTTGGGAAAAAGTGCAGTTGTATCCTTTGAAAGCATTTTAAGTTTTCATTACCTTTGCAATTATCATGTCATATTTTGGCTTGGTAGCATTCCAAATCCTATCCTTGATATTTTAAATTTGAGATTTCAAAGGAGAGATAGAGAAATGCTCCATGGGGGAGGCTTTCTGCATGAATGGGTGTAACTGCTCCCTTCACTCATGCCCCAGCCCCTCTCTCAGCTGCAGAAGTTCGGGAGCTGTACAGACAAGACTCAGGAATAAGCTGTTTGGGCTGGAATTTCTGATTCAGAGCAATTGACAGCAGCCCCAAGTAATTGGTAACATTTCTAGGTTTGAACTGGTTGTTGCAGTAGCTGAGAAGGTTTTGCTTTTAATTTCAAATAGAGTGGAGATAATTTCTTTGTTTTATATGGCCAGAGATTTAGGGAAACTATCCCCATATTCTTGCACTGCCAGGTGAGAGAAAATGTAAATGGGAACAAAGCATAGGTAGAGATACCACCCCCCAATTTCTTTAGTTCACTGGTGGGCTGCAGGCATAGCCACTGTCAGTGCTCCTGTGCCTCCTGGAAGGGTAAAAATACCTGGAACCTCACAGTGTCAACAGAACAACAAACTAGGTGCCCTGCTAAGTAAAATAAGTTAGGAAAATGTCATGAGAAAGCAAATTATTTAACTGTAGCAGGCTTTTTGGATCTGATAGCTATCGTGTTGTTTTGTACAGGATTTGTACAAAACAAACAAAAAAATTTTACAAAAATTTGAGAGAAAATTAAAAATCCTGGTAATGTACTGTACATCAAAGAGTGCTCTGACATTAAAAAAAGTGGATTTGAATTACTTAATTTTGAAGTGACCAAGAGATTATTATTTTAATATTTAATAGTTTTACACTGATAATAAGTGTTGTGTTTAGAAGAAATAATGTTCTTGATTTATTACTCCTTACAGAGTCTTTTAGAAAACCCTGTTGTTTTTATAGTTTTTAGCAGTTACTGAATCCTAGCAGCATTGCAGTATTTAAGTATTCAGCTCTAGCAGAGCTTATAAATGCAACGGAAGAGTGTATGTTGTAGATGTGTGTTTTATGAAAGTGAAAGCTTAGGATGAATCACCCGTTACGAGAGAAGGAATTGAAAACTATTATACTTAAAGGAAAAGACAGTTTTCAGCCAAAGCACTTTCTCTCTTTGTTCTTTTACCACAGTCAGGGGAAGAATTGAAAGCATCCACTTCAACTTAGATGAAGTAAAGTTTGTGGATAAAGAATAAAAACTTAGCTCTTTGTCTCTGAGGCATTTAAAAACTTTTCAAATA
Source organism: Rhabdornis inornatus (assembly GCA_013397075.1). Classification (NCBI taxonomy): domain Eukaryota; kingdom Metazoa; phylum Chordata; class Aves; order Passeriformes; family Rhabdornithidae; genus Rhabdornis; species Rhabdornis inornatus. The sequence continues at coordinate 643,137 of VWZS01007728.1, read as the reverse complement.
GAGCATTAAATCAAGAGTTTATTGGCCTTCTAAGCAGCCTTAATTTTGATTAAACTGGCTTCATGATTTGCTATTCCTAGCTAACAAGGGAAATAACTTGTAGCTGTAAGAGTATAAAAATGTTTTGATGGGCACTTTTGATTTGTAAAGCACCGACAAATCTTCATACCCTTATGATTTTTGAAATAGCAAATAAAGTGAAATGTTAGGTAGAAAAAAAGGCTAGCAGAATGTCAGAGAGGAATGGCACAATTTTCAATGTGCTGTTGAAAAATATTTCTTAGAAGTATTTTAATAGAGAAAGCATATGCATAAGAACAGAACTGAAATTCAGTCTTGTAGAATTTTTAGGGCAGCTAAATTGAAGAATTAATGTGATTGAGCTTTCAGTTCAGTAGCAAGAATTGCTTATTCTTTTTATTGTCACATATATTTTCAGAAATTTTATGTAGTATTGCTGGAAAATTAGGGGTTTCTTTGAGCATACTCCTAATTTAGTTTACCTGTTCTCCTAATTTAATTTCTTCTTCCCAAACATATTTGGCCATCTTGAAAATGTAAAATTCCTAAGTGTGGAGTAATTGAGCAGAGTAGTTAGTGGCTTCTCTATAAATCCTCAGTGGTTTACACACATTTGGGTTTTGAAAAATTACATTCTGGGGTGTCTTTCTGAGTTTCAAAACTGACAAGGGTTTACTCTTTCCTTTTGATAGGTCAAATTAATACCTACTGCCAGAATATTAAGGAGTTCAATGCACAGAACCTGGGCAAGCTTTTCATGGCTCAGGCTCTCCAGGATTACAACAACTGAAGAAACTTTGCTGTAGCCCTCAACATGAAGAGTTATTTACAGCTTTACACTGTTCATGATCATCTTGAAAATTTATTATATTGGGAGGAAAGTCTTGTAAAACAGTCGGCTTGGTTTATGTAGAATTCTCTTATAAGAAAAATAAAGGCACATTTTAATGATATTTTGGTGTTTTCTTACTTGTTGGCCCTATTGAACTGGAATTTTCTGTGGTCACTCAGGTTTTATAAATGTTTGGCAGTTATTCATGTTTAGTCATAGCAAATAATACAGATTATATTTAACTTGGAGTTGGAAATGAAAACAAATATTACAAATGTTCAATATAACTGACTTAGAGAAGAAATTTAAGATTTCCCAGTTTTGGTTGAGAAGTTACAACTGCAGTGTGCTAGACACGTGGGATAGTTGCTCATTTTTGTTTTAATCTGTTCGGACAGTCTGGTGTAATGGTCCTTCTGTATCACAAATGTTTCGTAGACTTTACATTCAGAACATACAAAACCAGTGGGATGTGGAGACTGGTCCCCACCATATTTTGCTGTGTTCCCGTCTCCTCTTGTTGCCACCAACTGAGTTGAAATCAGAATCTGGAATCAAGAACTGGAATTTAAACCAGTTAATGGTTGGACTTGGAGATCTTAAATGTCTTTTTCAACTTAAGTGAATCTATGCAATCCGGTGATGCTACTGAATTGTTCATGACAGAAAGTCCAGAAGTAGCTGGAGCAGTCAGTGTGTCTAAAAGAGCAGTGTCCCTCCCTGCAGGAGCTTTGTCATATGGATGAGTCTTTATTCCTGAACTTGGGCTACTTACCTTTTTAACAAGAAAGTTAAAGATTTAGGACGTGGCACCTCACACGTTTTGCTGTCATGATTTCCTCTTTTTTTTCTCTTCAGTTCTTGCATGTCATTGTGTCTTGAATACCAAAAGTCTAAAATGGCTGAAGGAGGAGTGTAGTTTGGTATTTTAAAATAACATCATCTAAATACAGACCTAGCATGGAATGTTTCAGCCTCTAAGGTGAATATTCTGGAAAGTTTTAAGTGTGTGAAACCTGGAGTTTAGACTAAGTAGTTATTCTTTTCCAATCTAAACTATAGTGATTGCAGTATTCATGTAGATATGCATGCAAATTTTGTTCAGCTGTCACATATATGTCAAATTGCCAGGCTGGTCTTTTACTTTGGAAACATTGAGCACCTTTTTTGGGGTTAGCTTTCATACAGTGAACTTCTCTGAAATCAGTGATCACTGAAGTATTCTGCTACAGTGCCACATGGATTGAGTTTCATTTCCTATGTAACTACAAAATATCCTACAAAAATTTTTCCTACAAAAAATACACAAACTGTTAATTTTTCTAGTTTTATGTAGCACCAAAATAACTACCAGGGAACAGAAGTAGGAGCAGATAATTAGGCTAAGATGAGACATTTAAGAGAGAAAAAATGATCTTCTGGATAACTGGGAATAGAAGACTGACTGTATTCCTGTGTATGGAAGGAAGCAGCAGTAACATTATACATACTAGGAGGTCTACAAAGCTAGGAAAACAAATACTTAGAAGAGGTTAAAAGCAACCTGTGTGTTTTGAATTAATTCTTTAGGATTGAGGATGTAAATGTGTTAAAGAAGGCAGTAATATTCTTCTGTGCTGAAGTTTAACAAGATCAGTGGATTTTATTTAGCCAATTTGAATGTGCTAAATATCAATGAAAGTCCATTAAGAAATACGGAAGACTATTCAGTAGAGATTTCTGGCTTCTAAAGGCATAGACCTGTGTCAGACAGGGAAATGAGATACAAAAGTAGGTGAGGTGTAAGTAGATTTTGAAGATGATTTAACTGTTGTGTTCTGAATTACACTTCCGTCTTCTGTCATGGTGGAAATAATCAGAGGAACCTTCTCTGGGAAGAAAGAGAGGTGGAGTCACTTGAAGGTGTTGATCAGTAAAAGAGAATCAACATCTATATAGGGATGGGGCTGTGTCTTCATACTGGATTCAGTGTGGACTTTCCCCACTGTCATTCTATTTTTGGAACTTTGCTTTTTCTTGTTCTTTACCTAATCTGAGCTGGCAGCTCCTTCACCACAAGATATGTCCTTTCTATTTCTGATTATCATAGCACTATCTGTTTTTTCTGCTTCCTTGTCTGTGAAAGGCTTTTCTGTATACTAGTGAATACGTAGTGACACAGTGTCTTTGAGAAATGCATGTAAAGAAGTTAGAACTTCTTTTTGGTCAGTAAACCATTGCAGAGGCAGACATGGCCTCTGCCGTGTGGTTCCCTCTCCATTATATGTCCACAGGTAACACATACACACACAGGAGACCAAATGTGCTTGCAAAGGAAAACCTGTCCTGTGGTTACTAGTTACACACACAGTCTGCATCAAGTTGTCATCTCTCCTGTCAGGCTCCTAATCGTGCAGGTTTGTGTTGGCATAACTGGCTTGTAATTGTTTTTTTATTTCTGCAGAACTGTAATCCTTGTAAGAGAAAGTGTTACTATGGTATCCATCTCTAATTGTTGTCTTACAGGCTGTCCAAGCTAAATGTGCAAGTCTGTCAGAAGTGACATCTGAAAGGAGAAAAAAGGGGACAATTATCTTAGTTTTGATGCTGGAGAAGAACAGCATTTCTTCTAGTTGTTTAATGCTTAGGATCTTTACCAGTATTGCTGGTGAGATTTTGCTGTGAGATTTACTGCCTCTCTTCCACTGCTACTTGTGAAATTGTCTAATTGTACTGATAATTGAGCCAACATGGATGTGAAGTGCCATCTCCCTTAACCACAGCACTAGCTCAGATCCCAGTGCCCTGACCACCACTTACAGGGGCTGTGCCCTTCTCCCAGCCCCTTGTTCTATGTAGACCAAAAGGCTTTGCTGGTGAAGGGTGGGGTGGATGTGACTTGATATTGCATAAAGGGTCAGAAATCCATGCTCCGGTCGTTTCAGGTAATCACAGCAATGGGTGGTGCATGCTTCCACTCAGCTCAAGGCAAAGTGGAACAAGTTAATCTCAGCTTTCTGTCTCAGAAATCTCAGATTTCTAACAGTCTGAAATATGTCTGGTTGAACCAGCACCCCAGTTATCCTCAGGACAGACCATAGGAAAAGATGCTAAACTTTGGATTATCTACTGGTTTAACTAAAAAAATAAGTATTTCTTTAGGTTAACTGCCACAGCTGTTGTCAGAATCTAGTCATTAACATTAATATTTAAGGAAAGTGAAACTAAATGGGAGAGCTTTTCTGTAATCTGAACACACTTGCTGTGACCTTCCCTTGACATCATGATATGATGTGCTGTTTCCATTCTCTGTTTGGTGTTCTCAAAGTTGGACTAGACTCCATCTAAACAGTAAAGCATTCTGCTGCTGACTGCCCACATGGAGGAAACACAGGGTGCTCCCCCACTTCTACCCAGGTTATCATGTCCTTTTTTCTTTTCAGCTCCACATGATGTTCTCCTAAATACTTAAACATTTAGGAGGCATAATTTCTACTCCTGTGTGTCCTGTCAAAGTCTGGACATGGGTGCAGAGCTGACCAGTGTGGATATAAGGAGCTGCCAAGTAAGGATGAGTAGTGTTTGTGCAGATGTAAACATGTGTAGGGGGCGGAGTAGAGAAGGTCTGGGTGAGGATGCAGGCGTCCTTTTTGGTGCTAGCAAGAATGCTCGATGGGATTGGCATTGCAACCAATAATACTTGAAAAGAACACTTGACATCTTTGTGTTTATGCTCTTTATACTTTGCAAATTTCTGAGCCCATGCATTCTACTTGTTGGTCTGTATTGCTCAATTTTTTGCCTTCTGACAGGTCTCTGATATGACAAATCACTGGTGAAAATCTGAGGCGTCTTTAAGAAGCAAGCACTATTTAATGGTTCTCACTTGGCAGCCAAAGGACTCTGAGTGCTCTGTTAAGACGTCGTTAGGAGCTGGTGATGCAAATAACAGCCCAGTCAAAATATGTGCAGTGTGTGCAGCAGGAGGAATTGAATTGCTCTCTGTAGAACTGCTTCTCATCCGGTTTGACAGCCCTGGGGTGAGAGATCCATCCCTCATGATTTTCCATGCCCTGTGCATTTCTTCCCTTGAATTTTATGCTGCCTTTTAATTTCTTCAGATTTTGCCCACAGCTTGTTGATTTTTAAGCAAAACCAGCATGCTGCTCTAAAACCCATGCCTTCTGTCATTATATTTACTTTTCCATTAATTCTTCTGGAAAGCTTTGTCTGCAGTTTGAATGATGTTTTAAATTTTGTGATCTGAACATTGCCTTTATGGTGGAGGTTTGAGTTGCTCAGGTGTCAGATATGGTCCCAAATTCAACTTTCTCATGCACCTGCCCTTCAGCTGCAGGAGCCTTAAAGTCTTTCACTGCTCAGGAGATGGTGGTGCTGCTCTTTGGGTTAGTCCAGAGGGACTAGTTCAGAAGCCTTTCATGTCAACTGTACTACTGGAAGGAGGTTTATACAAAGTTGGGCTTGTGTTTTATTTTTGATCTTTTATTGGCAGAACAGATTGCTGTTGACACAACTCATCATATGCTGAGCAGTAGTGAACTGTGCAGAGCTGTGGAGGATGTCTCTAAAAACAACAGCTTTGCAAAAGGCTCCTTACTGAGAGAAAAGCAAAAGGCTCCTTAATAAAAGAGAAGTTAATGTCTTGTTCAATTAAAGCAAACATTTATATGTGAGGAAAAATGGCCAGATCTATTTTACAATTATATTAAAAGGCATTAGAGTGTCAGTAAAATAAATAAGGAAGAGTAGCAATGTGTTCATCCATCAGAAACACAGCTAAAGCCTTCCAAACTTCTTAAGATGAAAAGAATATGTGCAACAAGGATTGCCATTCTGGTTTGAATGATCCATTTATTCAGTCTCTCTCCATTACTGAGGGTGATGTTACTTAAATGTCATACGATACATCAATCCTCTGGGGTTTTTTTTTCCTTCTGGATTTGACCATACAAATGTAGTTTAATATGAAAAAAACATGTCATGTTTTCATTCTTCAGTGTGTGATTTCATCCCTTATCTCTCAGTAAAACTGATGGAGAATCACATCCCTCAGGTTAGAAAGTTGAAATCTGGTTGAAAGATTCAGGGGTCTCATAACACTGTGCAGTATTAGCTTGTCTTGTGTATTCTGATGTTTGAAAACAAAGCACTTAAATAGGTTTTCTCTGTCACAGAATTAATTACTTTTTTTAGTTCCCAAATCTTTCCCTTTGCTGGTTTAACATTAGCAAATTTAATCATTAGATTGCAGATTGCATCTAAGGCAGGAAAGCATATTATATAACTGGGACTCACCAGTTGCAATAGACTTGCCTTTTTCAAGATGTGGTAATAAATGTGCTTGAAAGAGAAGTCTTGACTAATAATGACCAATTTATGTATTTTAGAACTAGGTAGATCAAGGCTAGTCTGTCTTGCAAGAATTTTAACACATGAGCAGTTTCTGTTTTGGACCAAATGTGTGATTTCCACACAGATAGTTATTTATTTTTTCATGGGGGAAAAGAAACTAAAAAGCAAAAAAGCATGATCATATTAATTGCTGTACAGAAGACTGGCAAATCCATTTTTACTGGCTATGAAGAAAATAGTTTCCAAAATTATTAGCAATTACAAATGTCAGCAATGTTAAGAGCTTCTTTACATGGACTTCAAGGTCATATTAAAGTTAATAATTTTTAACGTGACTCCTGAAATCATGCTCTAAGACATCTATGTACTTTTAGGGGGGAAAAATCCTTTCAGTTCATACAAGTGCACTTTATACAGTTATATGGGTGAGCACAAGCAATCATGGGCTTGGTTTCTTGTGGCTTTTTCGTCTTCTTAGTTCAACCACAAATAGCTGTTCACAATGACTCCTACACACAAGTGCCACATTAGATGTTCATTCTCTCTCCAGGAGTTCCTCACTTGTGAGCAAGTGCTGGTCCAGCTCTGCTGCAGCCTCCTGGCTCCTGTGGGGCCATGTGTCCTGCAGGTCTGCTGGGGACACTGGCAGCTCTGCCCTCTGCTCTGTCTTCTCACTGCACTTGGCCACTGAGTTTAGAAGGTGTCAGATGAGCTAAGAGACTGCATGGCTGCATTAGCTCTGCCTCGTTAGAAAAGCTCTACATCATCCTTCATTAATGCTGACACCACCAGCTGTGCATAGTACAGAGTGTGTGTGAAGGGGAGGCTATGCAGATCTGCCTTCACAGGGACCACCAGCATCCATCCTGGCTGGCTAGCGTGGAGTGCAGTCAAACAAGCTGTTTGGAAGTGAAGAGCTCCCATTTGCAAATTGATTTTTTGTTAAGACTTCTGAGAGTATTTAATTAATCCCCACTCTCCAAGGGAAAATTTCTGTTTAGGGAGGATACCCAGACATTTTAATTTTATGTAGCTGTAGAAGGGAAATCAGGTAATTTATGAGAGGCTTCTGAGTCAAGCACCAAACCACTTCCATGGTTGTAAAGTGCTTTGTGTTTGTCTACAAATTACACATGCTGGCAGAAAAGTCAGCATTTGTGGGTGTGAATATTTGTTAAATCATAAGAATTTTCATTAGATCATAGCATTATTAGAAGAGACTCCTTTTGTATATATATGGTATTTTTCATCTATCTTAAATAAGTGGTACAAATCGGGCATCTATCTGAAATTTCTCATTCCCATCATAGAAGGCTGCTGCTTCTTCCTGTCATGGGACAACCAAACTTTGCTTTTCTCCTACGAAATACAGAAGGGCATTCCTCACTGAAGGAGGTGAAAGAGGACCTGGGTCATGGGCTTAGCAGTCCCAAAGGAGGAAACCCCTATTCCTGGAGAGAAGCTTGTCCATGTCTTGTGGCTCACCAGCCACAAGGGCTCACAGGGCTCTGCCTGCCACCAGGCCCTAGCTGTGAATGTGGAGTGGCAGTAGTGCTGTTGAGAGACATGGCTGAATAATTTCTTTATGTAGAGGGCAGCTCTTCTTGATTGGAAACATATGAGCTGCTGCTTCATTCATAACTGCCTGGCAATATAAACGTGAGCCCAACAGGAATCCTATCTAAACCCGGATACAGTAGATCCAGATAACCACCCTTAGAAGGTCCTTGAATCCCAGCTTCATTCCTTAGTACAATAAGTAGCAATTCTCTCTTTTGTATTTTCTGAGTGTAAGCTCCTTAAGACAAATGCAGTGGTCTGTCATATGCATTTAAAGTACTTCATGTGCTCAATCCAGCCCATGCTCAGCAGGCCCTTGATGTCATTTGGAGAATCTAAGTATAATTGCCTGATTATTACATCTTATGGAGAAAATAGTACATGATTAGGCTATTAAAAGGTTGTGTACTGAGTAACAGGATGAAGATTGCACTGACAATTCAGGTTTTTCCTGTCTCTTGAGGGCTCAGATTTCCAGAGTCTAGTAAAGCAGAAATTACTGTATGAATTTGTGTAGACTGCCATGCCAGCTGTATTTGAGGCTGTATTGGAGACAGTTGCTCTCTCTGAGAGCCAAGAGAGTGAAAAGCAGCAGCACAGTGCAATTACCTGCTATGTGTACGTGACAGCAGAGAGGTGTTAATGGGCTGCTTTTCTACCTGCTGAACAGGGAAGCCGTGTTGAGGCCAAAATGCATAGATGTGATGAACCCTTCTGGTCTTGTAATGCTACCAGCCAGACAAGGTTGTTCTGCCTCCCCTCTTCTTAGCACCTGATTTAAATATCTTACATTTCTTAATTCTGTAATTAGATCATCATGTTATTTATTTTCAGCCATATTCTGTGCTCCTTGTCAGCCTTCATCCTTGGTCATTCCTTGAATTTTAAGATCTATACTCATACTTTCCCTTATGGAAGTGCTAGAGCTTTTCTTAAGCTCTAGTTTTCCTTCTCTCTCTCTCTTTTTTTTTTTTCCCTTTTCTGTAACCTCAGCCTTGAAATAGCTGAATCCCTTGAGCTAAAGCTTCCCAAAAAAGATCCTATTAGTCAGACAGCTAACATCAGGAATGTTTAGCCTGAATTGTTCAAAGTTATCCTAAAGCAGAATATTACAATGGAAAATGTTAAGTAGCTTCCTCATAAGTGTGGCTACTTGTGCTGCCAGTAATATCCTTGGCCTTGTAGAGAATGTTCGTGTGCTAGCTAAATTAGATTAACCAGGAAAATTGCTCATTCTTTAATGTCTATCAGATTTGAGACTTCTAGGCTTAAGCCTGCTGCCACTAAAGCTGATGGTGAAACTGTTGGATTCTGTGTGAACATGGATTTTTCAGGGTTGATGTTAAAATTTTGTACTGTTGAAATCTGCGTATTAAGAATGTAAGAATATGGGCATTACAGTGCAAAACTAAAGAGAATAGCTTTCAGACCAGACTTAAGTGTGAACAAGAATATGTATGACAATTCAGTCAGTTTTAATGTTACCTTGTAAAAATCTGTAAGTGTATTAAGAACATAGGACTCCCCATGGCTTCTGATAAAATTATGTTTTTAATATTGTAGAAAAAAAATGGTGTGATAAAGGGTTCAATTCAGTTTTTCAGAATGCTTCATATATCTGAATGGTTACAACTCTTGGGAGAGCATAATATAATATCTAAAGTCATATTGGTATTTAATGTTTTGTCATTGTAGTTCTGCTTTCAGCCTCTGCACCTTATTCCATTACCCTCAGATGTGCTGTGGCATTATTCAGATTTAAATAGCTTTTACCTCTCTCTGGCAAGAAAGCAATTCCAAGTGTATTATCTGCGTTGTTTTTTTAAGAAACTGATAATATAAACTGCTGCCCTTTTCAACTGGAGATGGCTGCCTGGTGGCACTATTTAATAGCCTGTGAACAAGTAGGGTCTCAGCTGGCATCTTGTCACTTGGGTATATAATACGTGCTCTGCTCCTGAGAACAGGTGAGACATTTGCAGATTTACAATACTGAGTATTTGGCCCTGTATTTTGTATGTGCTAGGCAATTTTTTTGTTCCCATGAAAATCTAGACTATCTTCAATGCTGTGTCATGTTGATTTTGAATCCCCAAACACTTTTTTTTTCAGAGCTAAATACCTGCTGTGCCAGAGCATGGGCCAGCCCAGAGCTGTCTTTGGGAGCAAGTAGTTGAGAGGGATGAATCATTGCCTGAGATAAGTCACCTGGGGGGACTGTGGTAGCCCAGCTAGCTGGAGCACTTTCTGTGTGCTGTGCTGTGCATAGCACAGAGAGCTGTCAGGCTGGGAGCCTCAGGGAACATGCTGTGTCTGTGACCTGAGCCACTCTGCCCGGTCCGTGGCCATTCCTTGTAACGCACCAAGGAATCAAGAGGGAGGGAAGTTTCAAGATATCCTCTCTGCCAACACCTCCCCAGTTTGAAAGCAAGAGTTGATGGTGACTGAAGCCAACACTTCTACTGACCATTCGTGGAGAGCAGAAGCCTATTCCTGGCAGAGGAGATCTAAAATGTCCAGGGGCAGGAGTAGCATCCAACCCACTCATATCCACCATACAGAGAATTCGCAGTAAGTGCTCGTACTTGACCACCTTGCAAAGTGATCAGCTCAGCTACAAATGAGCTTCTCTCTTTCGGATCACTCTGCTGAGCTAAATGGGAGAACCTCTTTGAAGATTGTACATGGCTGATTTTAATAGCTGCAGTCTCATCTTGTTGTATGGGGCTTTAATTGTGCACATCCCATTAGTGCTAATGGAATTATGTACCTGAAGTCCTGCACATGAAGATGGGACTATAAATCCAGGGTTGCAACCTCATTAAAGTTGTTTATTTCACATGTAATAGCCCTTTTGCCACCAGGATACCTTAATTCACTGCTTTATTTGTCCCTTTGAATGAAGTCTTCTCATCTCAAGATCATAACTACGTCTTCTGTGCTGTGCCCTAAGATGACCACTCACACTTTTCTCCATCTCATTGCTCAGCATGGCAAAAAAAGCCCAGACCCACCTCCTGTGAAACCCTGATACAGAGAAACTATTTATTTTAAAAAATCTTTTAGGCCTCACAAATTCCTGCATAGTTTTTCATTATGAGTGCTGGAAGGTGCTGTTAGGCTATGCCATTTCTCAGTGCAGTTTCCTGTTGCTTTTGGTGATAAAGCTCTACTCAATACTCCTCTGCAAGTGGTGAGGGCTGAGCACAGTGGAATTAGGGGCAGAAGTGCCAGGATTGTGCTGGAGAAGGTGTGTGTGTGCATCAGGGCATGAGATGCTCTGGCATCTGGGCCTGAGGTAAAGGAAAAAGAGAAGGTGGGAAAGCCAGGAGGGAACTGAGGTTTGCAGAGCTGAAGATGGCTAACTTTAGTGAAGAACAAGTGTCCACAACTAGTGGGATAAAAAGATGGATTTTTCCAAGGCTCAGGTGTGGCCATTTACAAAAACATGGTGGTTTGTGAACAGATGGAGTGTGCTGTTGGCACACAGCCTATGTGGGCTTCTGGGCAGAGATGTTTGCTCTAGTCCCTTAGAGGAGAGACTTCTGACAAGTAGGTACCTTGGTCTTCTTCTGCTTTCTTGTGGTCTTTTTGCCCTGAATCCTGTTCATCACTGAAGGGTGATATATGCAGGAATAACAGGGCCTTTTCTGATTCACCAAAAATTGTGGAAAAAAAAAAAAAAAAAAAAAAAAAAAAAAAGTTACATTCTAATAGCCTTTGGTTTGAACTTCTAAAATTTTTTTGCAAGAATGATTTTATTCACACTGGTCATGAAAAGCTTTGTCATCTCCAGGCCAAGGTCTTCTCTAGTAGTTCATCAGCGGAGTGCCCATTGCAGGTTTCCGCAACATGACTGGTTTGCCAAAGACATGAATTGAAGTCTGAACTCTTTGATATAATAAGAGTAATGGCTATTAAGAATATGTGTCATTTCTGACATGGAAGCGTTGAAAAAGCTGCTTTAGGTCCATATTTCTTGGTTTGGATTTGTATGAGTGTTGTGGTTTTAGCAGGAGGACGCTGAGGTTACAGGGAGGACTGGGGGAAGTGAGTGCCTGTTCTTTGTCCAGCCTGGCGTGTCAGAGGGCAGAGAATCTGGGGCCAGCTTTAAAACAGGGTGTGTTTCAAAAATACAGGTAGGAAGGTGATCTTTAAGAGGGTAAGCAAAGGGGGGATAATTTTGGACTGTCTTGCTGGGGGAGAGGAAATGGGAGGAATTAGGAAGACACAGAGCTATTTACCTGCCTTAACAAATCAACTGCCTTGAGGAAATGCCCATGTGCGAGTAAGACATTAAGGGCAGATGGGAAGGTTGGTTTTTGTATTGCTGAGTGGGAAGATTTCTGCCTGGAAGCAGCTCAGACTAGGTATAAATATGAACATGAACAGACTTAAGCCTGATGAGCACTGAAGTGATCATCACTGAAGTGATGAGCAATCTTCTGCAAGTGGTGAGACTATGCTGGTGAACTGGGAAGAGAGAGTAGGTGTCTGTGTAGGGAAATGCTAAGTGGAAATGGACTTGGTGGAACAGGAAACTTATCTCAGGTATTGGTTCACAGATGATACTTTATTCTGAAGAACTGGAATGTGTCCTCACCACTTATGTCTGCAAACCAGAGCCAACTGCTTCACCAGTGCTCCCGAACCCACCACATCCCACAGCAGCATCTTGCTGTTGTCCAGTGACTGCCATTTCTGTTTGTGTGTGAGTCTCTTTCAGAAAAAGCTTTACTAGCATTGCAGTGCTTCCCCTTCACTGCTGCATACTTTGCAATACTCACCTCATTGAGTAAATTTGCAAATGTAGTTGTCCTGGTTTGAAACATCTAATTTGGTGGATCCAGATGAGACAGCAGCATTATTGAACTCCATGTTATGGCTCAAAACAATGACCAATGATCCTTTACACATTTACATTTTATTTTCTTACTTATTTAAGTGAATAATAAGGATAGAAGTTGCTCCCAAGTATGTGCTTCACCCAAGGTTGCATGGTACCCTGGGCAACTGAATCCCCCCTTTAGATGTTTCAAATTAAAACTCTTAGATTTCAGGTGTACTGAATGCTTCTGTCTGCTCCACTGTGATAAAGGCATGTCTGCCCTTGGCACTCTTTCAAGCTACAGCACTGCAAACATGGCCAGTATCCAGGCACAGCTCTCCCTCTCCCCATCCATAACTGAGACCATAATTGCCCAACCATCCCTTGGTGCAGAGCTGGCAAGGTGAGCAGCTATGCCAGCACTGCAGTCATTCAATTTGTGCAAGCCTAGGGAGACCATGAGGACCCTTCAGTCAAGGACTCTTCAGTGAAACTGCTGGCTCTACCCCTTTTGTGATAATCACAGACATTTATCTATTAAAAGAAACAAATTCAGACACTATCAGTTTGTACCAACTTTTTGTTCTTCCGCTCAGATCTGATTTTTTGTTCCAGAAGCTGCCCACTTTCTGTAATTTTTAAGAGGTTTTATTTTTACCAAATCAGCACAACATAGTAGTGATAGTAAAAACGAGGCCATTTTATTTTAACATCTGACTGTGAATCGTGTTTGACATTGGCAGGGAGCAAATAAAGGCATTCTGTTGTTTTCCTGTGAAATGAGGGGGGTTTTTTAGTTTTTTTTGGGGGGGAGGAGGGGTGTTTTTTGCTCTTTGGTTAGAATTTTTTTTTGGTCATCAAGGTCTGTAGCGTGCTATGCATAAAGTGCATCACATGGTTCTTCATGAAAATTTCCTGATTGTGGGTTGGTAGGATAAATATTTAGCAATCAGCTTGGCAGGAGAAGCGCTGCTGGGAGCCACCACCCAGGGAGCATCCCACTACCTACTGCCAGAGCAGATCCAGCATTATTGGTACCAAGATCTGGCTGCCTGGATTGCTGGTTGCTGGCCTGCACAAGCCCTTTGATGAGACCACACAAGCTGGCTTTGATCTAGGGGCTACCACCTGCCAAGGGCTCTTGTGTATTCCTTGCCCCCAAAGTTCTTCTCAGCTGTCTTCTGCTGCCTGTGTTGGACCTGGTCTTCTGGTGCCTCTCAGTGAAGTGTGTGACAATCAGGGGACCAGATGAAGGCACTTGCTTTTGGATGGGATGTTCCCTGAGCTCTGCTGACTGCAGAGGAGGCACAGGGTTACCTGCTCAGTGCACACAGACTGTCAGTCAAATGCACATCCCCCTGGTACCTCCACTGAGATCACACTGGAGCTGAGGGTCCCACCTCATCTTTCCCAGCTCATCCAGTATCTTTTTCATATGGATGAGATCTGCCTCTTCATGCTGGGCATGTGATACTCTGAAAAACACCTGGAAATGGGAATAAAGCAAGTCTGCATGCAGGGAGTGCTCTTGCTGTGCTGTGCCGTGCCACCCTCCCCTGTGTCTGCCAGCAGGTGTGTGTGTGCTCCTGTGTGCTCTGAAAGTGGAGCGAGTCCCCACTGATGATCAAACTCTGAAATCCAGAACGTGCCTGTCCTAGTGAGACAATCATGTTGGTTACATGAAGTGTATCGTGCCTTTGTCGATATTTTTTAATAGCTACAAATATTTTCTATCAAGTTTTATTAAGTGAGACCCACATACTTCTCCCAGCTGTGAGTGCGGTCTGTTCCTACATAGTTGTTCACCCCGCCCTTGCTCAGCAACACTTCACAGTCATGCTGTGGTGCAGATGAAGAATTTGGGTTTGAAGTTGGCAATCTGATTCCCATTAAAGCTGTATGGAAATTTGCCACACACCTGCCTAGGAAGCTGGAATAAATAGTTCAGTGCTGTACAGTGATACCTAATAGCAAGCAGATAACTTGAAAAACCTTGTGCTTGGTTCAGCTCCTCTGTGCTCTGTCCTTTCATGGCAAAAGGTGAAAAAACCTCAAGATGGGCATGGAGAGGCTAGAAAGAGCTGTGGACCTTCTGAGCATGAGCTTTTAGCCCTTCTGAAGGGAAGGGACTGACATCTGGTACAGCTGAGGAATGCAGCAAGGAGAGCAAACAGTGAGACCCGCTGTCACTTGCTGGGGAGAGGCACCAGAGGGAACGTGGCCGAGTTAATTGCTGCAAGTTAATCACCATACAAGGCAAAAAGAAGAGCATGTAAATCTTTGTGTCTGACTCCCATTTTCAGAAATACCTTCACACTTTAGGAGCAAGTGTCATAAATAGAATTTACACTCTTGATTGCATGCATTACTTTTGCAAGGAAGGCCACCTTTGTTAGAATCAGATTCAGAATCACAGAATATTCTGGGTTGGAAGGACCTATTAGCAGTTCCACGTATTACTGGCTATGTTCCTTTTTTCTTCTGCCTTCACTCAGAGTCAGGATTGAATGCACAAGAGACGGATTTTCTTGTTCGGACTCGGTTGTTTATTAAATCTTATAATCTTATAAATCTTAGTACAGAGAATTCTGCAGCACTAACAAGCTAAAAGTGAGCAAAATGCTGATGTATTGCAATTGTTGGTGCTAGTTACAAGGGTCTTTTAAAGCCTAACTTTCTGATTAAAAGCGAACATCTATATTATTTATTCTTCTGACCCAGTAACCAAACACCTGTTACCTGCAGTGCAATACTTTCTATCCAACCAAAAACTACTACCTGTAATCATGAAGAAGAAGGAAAAAGAAGGGAGAAGAGCCACCGCCCAAGAACCTCCATCTTGTCCCATACTTATTACTATATTCCAAAACCCCAAATTCCAAACCCTTCACCATGTGATATTTACACGTCTCTAGTCAAAATACACACCAGTGATTCTAACTCTATCACTCAAATTTGGAAGTCTTCTCCAAGGCCTCAAGTCAAAAGCAGTGTTCTCTTGAGGGTCAGAGTCAGAAAGCACAGAAAGTTTAAAACTCCCAGGCTTCAGGGTTCCAACAAGGACCCAAAGGGATCACCACACAGATCTATTAACCATTAACTGTGGGAGACACTCTTCCTACAAGCAGGACTGATTTACCCTCACTAGGATGCAGCTACATAAATTCGTGTTGAAAGCTGGCATCAGGAGCTGTGGGCAGAAACTTCCAGGTGTAAGTCCTGCACTGTTTACAAGTTGGTTGATCATATTGGTTTCCTAGTGCTTTCTCACAGTTTTTTGCTATCTTTTCTGCATGCCTATGGACACCTGGTGATTAGTATCTGCAGTTAGAGCAAATGTCATCAAATCTAACTGTTGTTTCATTTTACATTTTATGGCTCTGGCAGTCTTGGCATCTCACATGAGAGATGAAGTCATTGTGTTTTCCTTTAGGAGTTCACAAGCTATATTTGAGAAAAACATCTTAACAAATATTGGTTTGCATTTAAAGAAATCTTGATTTGCATGAAACTGTGTTAGATATTTTTTCTGCAACATCTTTTAATTACCCTTCCTTCTTATTATTGAAAACTAAGTGATTCGTGCCTCCAGGCTACTGGTGATCTGTAAGTTACATTGGAGACAATATATCTAATTCAGCAAGAATGATGCGCTGACTCCAAGACACAGTGCAGCCTGTTAAAAGAGATAATCTAATCTAAATGCTAAATATGAATAGATTAAGGATGTAGAACTTTCAGAATTGCAGTTTGTAACTGGGCTCATGGGCTTCAATGACAACTCCCTCCCTGTTGTCAAACCTCCATCTGCACCTGAAGCACAGCAGAATTGCATCTGTTATTATCACGAAAACCTAAACCTTATCAACTGCACAGAGACACCTGTTAATCTTCTGCAACCCATTTACACACAGACTTGCCTTTGCAGGCCTGGTCTTGAAAAGGGGGGAGAAAAATTACCTCTTGCATGGCACCAGATGAACCAACCCCAGCTGAAGAGCTGCCTCACTGCAGACCTGCTTTCCCTACTCTGGTGGCCTTGGGCTCTGTCCCTACCAAGCTGCCCCAGGTGGGGAGGGACCTGGGGAGAAAGAATAACCTGTATCTCCAAACAGTCTTGCTGTCACAGCAAGCAGGAGGGCAGCTGTGTTGCAGATAGGAAGAAGATTTGCTGCATAAGAAGGTGTCATTCCCTTAGTGTTGCTTCCCAGTGCTGTAAACTCCCTGGGCCAATGTAAATAATATATGTGAATTAAACAGAAGTGGTTTCTACTATTACATAGTTATTGTAGCTATTTCCAAATTGTATGTTGAAGAGATTTTTCAGGCATGTCTGTGCTCAGAGGGAAATTGTAGGTAGATCTGTGTGCTCGGTTTCAGCAGTAATCTTGGGACAAGTAGGTAACAAGTAGTCTCTCAATGACATTACAGTATATTGTGTTTACGATGTCAGACTAAAGCCATTCTGATTTTTTTACTTCTATAAAACACCCCATATACTGCACTAGGAAATAGTCACTTTTTTACATATGATGTGCCAGGTTGGCACAGTTAGACAGTTTTGGTACATTTCCAAAGAAAGTAGACTTCTGGGATTTTTTATTTCATTCGGCCCAATGCAATCTGATCTACTGCTGGTCCCATGTGAAGCCAGTTTATGTACCTTTGGCCACACAGCTCCACATGATTACTAGCTGACTTTCTTGGCTCTTAGAAAAATTGTCAGGCAATTTTTTGATGCTAGCTCCCAACAAGAGAAACAGGGTGCTTGCTGGTAATTCTTTAAATAAAAGGTAATTAAAAAAAAAAATCCCTGAACTACATTTTCCTTATATCTGGGCAGTTATAAGATGCTGGTTTCTTTATTGGGTAGAAACAATGTTCTTTTACTCCTAGTTGGAGACTGGAGCAGACTTTGCAACAGAGAAATCTGCTTTACTAATATAATCTATCACTCAGCTAAACATGCATACCCAATAATTCCTCCAGGGTCATGAAAATTGCTTACTGGAAAACTGCAGTCTGTCATACCTGAAAATATCTCTAGAAGTTATTATTTTTCAAGCTTTGTTTTTATTTGATAATGTCAGGATGCCAAATTTATGAATAATGGGATCCTTTCACCTTTTATTTAGCTACTGGATGAGCTGCATCTCTCAGTTGTAGCTATGGTTTAACTCCATTTCCCTGTGGACTCTTCAGGGTCAGGCATTTCTTGTCATGCTCCTGGACAGGGGATCATGGCTGGGGTGGCTCTGCAAGGGCAGATGGAACAGCATCACTTCTGGAGTGGCAGCCCTGCCCACCTGGCACCTGGGCACAGTGGGTGCAGTCCTGCCCCTGGAATGCTGCTAACAGAGGGTTGGGACCATGGGGCTGGGACCAGGGTAAGGCTTTTGAGTAAATCTGAGAGGCATATTTTGTATGTGACTGGCCAGGGGACAATCTGCTGGCAGTTCTGTGGGATGGAAGAACGGTGGGGAGGAAGTGGCACATTCCTGATTCAGTGGAGGAAGACTCAGGCTTTGGAAGCCTAAGTCAGAGCTCTCCCCTATTTCACAGCAGCTAAATGAGCATTTCTCAATCTTTTAAAATCAAAGGACCTACAAGGCTTTTTGATCTGAGTACCAGCAGCCAGGGAGTGAGCAGTGCCTGTAGGCAGGCACTGACATAAGTGCCTGCCAACTGCGTGGGATGCTGTGTGTGTGTGTTTTGGTTTAGTTTCTTAATTATTTTTCTGCAATCAGTTCCCAGACCACCTTCTGGTGCCTTATGGATTGTGGATTGCCCATGGGCCCCACGGAGCAATGCTGAGCTGGATGACTGTAAAGAACTTGGCTGCACCAGAGGCGCTATGGATGAAGGATTTATGTGCTGTTACATATATTCCCTGAAATAACCACTTCTGTCTGAAGTACTTTGATATTGATAAGTGGCTGAGGTAGAATTTGTGTTCCTATCTAGTCCTACATGCCTTGTTTTGCAATTATCCACCTTCACTGGTTTTCTCATATGGACTTAAATTTAGTAATTATTTCTTTACAATGATCTTCATTAATTCAGACATTGCATGCAAGGATTTAATCCAATGTGTGCGTTTCAGGTGAAACATTAGAAACCCTTCAGCATCTGTAATAATTTTTCTGTATTAAATGTAGGAATTTTTTAATTTAACATTAAAAAAAATACACTTCAGTTGTATGGCCCAGCTTCAAACTGGCTGCAGGCAGGAAATTGAAAGTTGGATGCTCTCTTCAAGCCCAATGGAAGAAAAAGTTTCACAGGAACTGGACTTCAAGGCCAGCTCATTGTGGTCTTGGTTTGCTGAGCTTGCTGCTTCACAGGGAAGCCAAGCTCCTTCCTAGGGATGGATGAAACTGTCAGGAGACTGGTCAGCATGACTTTGCCCTGCAAAGAACTGTGTGCTGCTGCTGCTGCCTGTACCCCAGCAGTGGGGTCTTTCTAAGATGTTTGTTTTCTGCTGTATCAGATCAATGACAGCCCATGGACTCTGAGGTTGGTAGTTAGTTGGTGGTCACAGCTTAAACTGAGAACCCCAACCTGCCCTGAGGAGGAGTTGGCAGATGCACTGGGTGTCTGACAGGAGAGTGCAGGGCTGGGGCACAGCATGGGAAGTGACTTATTGACATCATTTCATTACCCTCTCTTAATTCTGTAATCAAGGTCTTGGGCAAATGCTAAGAAAAAGCTGCTTTTGCCTCGAAAAGATGTCATGTGCACATGTGATTTAATGCACAGCTCACGGCTTCAGGCTGAGACCTGCTGGTCCTGTAGCAGTGACAGTGCAGTGACTTCCTGCATCCACCTGCACAGTTCCCAGGGCAACAGAGCTGCAAGGACCCACCTAGGAAAGGTGAGTGATGATATGATTATGATAAAGAAAAGGTAAATCAATCACTGCATGTTAAAAGGGTAATCAGGGAGCAGGCTACCACTTTGTAGCAGGGCTTTTGATCTGTTTGGTCAGGCAGTGTTTTCAGGAGTGGCTGATGCTCTGTAGTACTTGATCTCTCCAGTATATACATCCTGTTCTGTGGGCAACTGGCTGAGTGATAAATCTGGCTATGCTGCAGTAGAGCTGAACCCTGTTTGTGAACAGCCACTGTAAAAACATTTGGGGCCATGCTGCATCTTAAACATTGATGTCATGGCCATTTTTGTTGCTGTTTCAAACACTGGAAGAGACAAGGCAACAGGATTATATAGTTTGCCGGCTCTCTTTTGCTTGTTCCTAATTTTAAAGTGATTTTTCTTCTCAATCATAAATAGCATTCTTTTCATTTTCTTTTAATTTTGCTGCTGCTCTGGATGTCAGATCTGGTTTATATACTTAGTGTACACACACATTCCTTAAAATAGAGGCATCCTGCTGTTTCGCCTCAGGCACTTTGCAGCCCATTCCTCATAATAGCAACAGCAAATCTACTCAAAGAACAAAACTTTCTGCCCTGCCAAGTGCATGACTTGCAGCAGAGTTCGTGGAGACAGCATTGGACCTCTGTACTCTCCTCATACCTTACCTGTCACATAGCTAAGGAAAACTAAATCATCCCTCACAGATGAGCAATTGGGATTTGTTTTGGTCAAAGGAGCAGATGAGAGGGGAACCCCTCCTCACCTGCCCTGTAGGAATATGTTCTTTCCTGTAGTTGATTGAAAAAATGATGGTGCAGCATTTTTCTTGTGTGGCTCTTGATGTTGGTATTTTCTTTAAGTATCACTTTCCGTGACCAGAGAAGAATCTTGGGATTCTTTTTTGTGTTAGAAGGCAATTTTCTAAGTACTGCTCTAAGTTTATTGAATATAACCTTGAAAGTTTTTCAACTTCAAGGCTGAAAACCCAAAAGGTGAACAAGATTAAACCCACAGGGTATTATTATCAAGACAAACAAGCAAGCCAACCAACTAACCAACCTAACAAATAAAGACCAACCAACCTAACAAATAAAGACCTGGCCCAGTTTCTGGTGGGGGATGGCAGTGGTGTGGGCATCTGTCTGTTGGACTGATTGATGTTGTCAGTAACTCCCCCTGTTCCTCCTCCTCCCCCTTGTCTTCTAATTTGGGAATTATATTTTTATAACTGGTTCTTCTTGGATGTGTTTGGTGTTGGTATAGGGGACACACCAGGAAAACACCATCATCTGATTTGCTCTGGGCTTGGCTGTGTTTTTCTGTTTCTTGCTTGCTGGCCGTGCTGCTACCTCCCTGATTGCCTCTGTTCTGGGTCAGTGGGTTCAGCAGCTTGGGAGGGCATCAGGTCCTTGTAAGGCTGCTCTGCTTGGTCAGGACACTTTTACAAATGTGCCTTACATTGATCTAATTGTCCTCTGCCCTGACAGAGCTGACAGCCTGCAGACCTCCCAGGATGTGCCCTTCCCTGCTTTGTGGCTCTCCCTCCATCATTTTCCATACCATATCTATCTCTTTCACTGCGAGAAGAGCTTAAGACAGAGCTGGGAATGGAGATACTGTGGCTTTATTAAGAGGATCTGATATTGTTATTTACTTTCCCCATGGTTCTTCTATTAATGACCATTGCAGCTCGTGCTTTACTTCAATCTGGTATTTAACAATTCATTTAAGAGTTATGGATGCTCAATTTCAAGCTTTGCCTGAAAATATCCACAAGATTTATATTACAAGTTGCCAAAACCAGTAGCCCCGTAGAGGGGAAGCTGCTGCAGCCCCACAGCCTCAGGTGCAGCCTGCAGTGACACTGAACACTGGGCTCCCAGCAGGCACACGAGTGCTCACACATACCTGTGTGCTCACACATACCTGTGTGCACACACATACCTGTGTGCACAGCCTGAATGCAGCACCGAGTAAAGCAGATAGAAATACACAAACACAGCACCAATGACCTAATCCTGTCCTCTTGTCAGTCCTGTCCTATGCAGTACCCCAGAGATCTGCCCCAGTGGACTCATGCTCCAGGGTCTTTCCTAGCCCCTGGGCTGGTGCTGTCCTGGGACAGCCTTGGAGGAGCTGGGGCAGGGTTTCATGTCTCTGACTGAGGCGCCACTGGTGTCTCTGTGCTCTTCTGTGTGGGTGTGAGCCTTTCATCATAGAGCTGAACAGGTTATTTCTGGAAATAGAAATGGTACAGAAACACTAGAGATTACTCAAGACTTAGGCATGTTCAGAAATGCCTAAGTGACTTAGCAGCCTAGTATCTTCCTGGGTACTTAAAAACATAAGACTAATCAAAAAAATGGTTGCTGTTTGTGGTCCCAAGTTGCTTTCGAGTTTACTCCTGTTTTGACTAGCATTGTACAAGCCATAGATTTTGTATTATGAAAACTGCTCCCAACATAACATAATTTATGGTGAAACTGCAGCATATATTTTAGAAAGATAGAGACTTTGATTCAGAATTGGATAAATAATGAAAATGCATCACACCACTTAACAACATGTACCAACAACAACTTTGGTCTAACAGACAGTGATTTGTCAAAATCTACTGTCTAAAACCTAATTGAAATGTTGCGCTGATTGACAGAGCTGCAGTCAACAACATTCAGTATAGAAGAGGATATTTTCTTCCCTGTATGCTTGTTAGATTAAAGAGCTCTCAAGGATCAGAAGAAGTGTCTCTGTCTAAGGAACAGAGGCATCTGTGAATGGTAGGGGCGTAATTTCCTACCCACCTCCAGTTACACTCTTGTGATCCATCTATGAAGCTATCAGGTATTGTGTTTTATAATTACTGCTTGTTAAAAATACCATCTTCATTGTAAGTTTACAAAAGGAAATCTCAACAGACTCTCAAAAAATGAAAGCAAAGCTACTTCTAGGAAAAAAACAACTTTAATGAGAAATAGATTAAAAATGGGATCACCTTACATGAAGATTTGATTTTAAAAACCCCAAAAAAGCCACATAGAGCATTTCAATGATAAAAAAAATGTACATGCTTATGAAAATGTTTTATGCCAAGAAAGTATGCTAAAGTGTTTAGATGAGATGTCTGAGTGTAATTGCAGGATCACATCGAGAAGTGTCCTTTGCCTGTTCAGGTGCAAGACTGAACTCAGAGTTTGACCTTCAAGGTAACAGCTGTGTTCAGCTCCCTTCATCTGGGAACAAAGTGGTGCATCAAATTGACAGGAAAGATGGATGTACTTGTTAATGGGATCTGGGTCTCCTTAATAAGTGCCTGATTTCCCTGTAGAGCTGTTTTTAGGCAGGAAGAGCAGGTGCCTCACAGCCCTGGTTTTCCCTTCAGCCAGATGAGAGGGGACATTGCTCATCCCCTTCCAATACACCCAGATTTGCTTCCCAGAGAAAGAAAAGGCTGTGGCTGAGTTACATGCCTGGACCTAGGATTGGGAAGGTCTTTCTAGGCCCTTGTTAAGGATATAGCCAGGACTGACATTTTGGAAGTCTCTGAAGGCATGTCATTTCCATGGTGAATATATAAGGAATTAGAAGAACCATTGTATTAAGCATTAAAGGAGCCTTGATTAAGTGGATTGATCCTACATGGACTGATTATTGCCTCAGTGACACTGAACATTTAAAGAAAGAAAGAGCCTTATCAGGTACAGGGATTGAAAACTCATGCATAATCCTAGTGACTGTGATGGCCAGACTCAGTATGTCTCTGATCTAACAACAGCATTTACCCTCTCTTTACTGATGAATACAGATCCCGTTCCTTATCCTTGTTCTGGTACCACTGTTTGGTTCTACTGAAATCTAGATGTCCCCAGCCCAGCTGAACTACATCTCTGAGAAGAAAGACTCAGCTGATACTGTCTACTCTTTCCATTTTATTCCTAGTTGCTTCCTGATTTCTTTTTTGGTTCCTGTTCACCCATATTAGGAGCCAGTCATCCAGAAGTTGCAGAATTACATTTGCTCACATGCCCTCTCTTAAAGGGGCTGATCCATCTATACCAATAACACCCTGAGAGGCCACTTAATTCCAGCTGGCCTTGTCCCTTCCTGCAATGCTACATGCCAAAATTGCTTGTTGGGGCAGGCAAGCTCACTCCTCATGTCCAGGCATAGACAGACAGACAGACTGGAAGATGGTGGACAGACCTACACTGCAGCTTACAGGGTCTTGGATGTATTCCTGGAAGAGAAGAAAGTGAAATGCCCAGCAGTGGTTCATGGCCATGGACTCATTACTATTTTGGAACTAAGGCCAGAAGCCCTGATGTTGCATATCTTCAGCATGGCACCTTGAGCAAAGCTGTATCAGTTTCCACAGGCTGATGAATTACTACAGTGTCTTGGTAACGGTGTGCCTATTCCTTCCTCTGCAGATGGTCAGCATGGGAGGGAGAAGATGGGGTAGATTTTCACACCAGAGCTCAAATTGACTAGCTGGCATTAGAAGAAATAACCCTAGGCTTGAAGAGGCAGGGAAAGAGTTAAAAAACTGGAATTCCAGTTTGGACATCAAGGGCAATCATGACTTTTACTACATCCTTCTGCCCAGCAAGTATAGTAACAAACTGGGTGGATGATGATCTCTCTCTGTTTGTAGAGACTGAAAATTATGGTATTTGCATGGCAATAAACTGTTGTGGGAATAAAAACAGCTCTCAGATGTTTACTGCTGGCAAACAGAGGACTCTGAAAAAAGGGATCACGTAAGAATTTATGTTTTGTGGTGGAGAAACTGACAGTAAAATATATTTTTAAAAAAGCCAGTATTCTTACCTGGTACCATGGGCACGCTCTGCTTCTTCATGGTTTCACCCCACTGGACTGTATTTCACACTCTGCAGAGGAAGTACACTTTCTTTGCAGAATGAAAGCGTGACAACTTCTCTCTCATCCTCCGCCCTGGAGGCTTGTTAAAAGGAAGAAGAATAACTGCATCTGGAAAGTGACTGGCTAAATTACCCAGGAGCCAAAGAATTGGGATAGTGTGAGGGGGTTGATGTACAGTTTGTGGGTTACTCTAGCTATTATCTCAAATGGCTCATCCCATGGAACTATGATGGGATAACCAGAGGGTTACTCTACTTTAGAGTAGAGTATTAAACACAGTTCAGGTGTTGCCCCTGGGGATCTCTGTGCACTGAATGGACTGTTTTTCCTGAGGAAAGACTAAAATTAAAATACTCTTTAAGCTCTCCTGTATGTATATTCAGTCCCTGAGGAACCTCCAGAGGCAAGTGCCCAGACATAGAACTGCTGGGATTTCACCCACTGGGACACACACAAATATGTCTCCTAGGGCCATGTGTGGTTTTTCCAATAAAAGTCTTCTGTGCCAGAGCTGTCAGGAGAATAGAATGAGGGGGATGGACACTGAACATGGCATCACCCAATGCCACCAAGTCTTTCTGGTGATCAGGGTGCCTGAGTTGGGGCTGCAAGACCTCTCTGTGGCAGTGTCTGGAAGCTGAAGGGGAATTTCTGCATCCAGAAGGGAGCCAGCTTTTCATAAGGAAATAATCTCATACGACAGTGTGATGAATTTGTGTGCATGTATATCCTTGGCTGCTGGAGCCAGTCCAAGCTACGTGTCTGTGTGCCATAGGCCCTCTGTGGCTCAGAGCAAACAGAGGATCCCTTTCAGCCTACGTGGTGGGGAACCGTCCTTCTGGCATGAGGCATCCCTTGGTCATGGGTCATTTCCCAAGCTGGCTGTTTTGGCTTAACAATACTCAGGAAAGAGACTTTGATTTTTGCTGGTTTATACTAGTGAAATCTCTGGAGAAAGAATGGTTGATTTTGTGCAGTTATGCTTAATTAATTTAATTTGGTAATGGCAGAGTTTTACTGGTGAAAGCCCTCTTTCTCTGGTGTAGCCCAAATAACCTGCCAGCACTGCTCTGCTCTAGCAAGTCACTCCCTATATAGGTAAAACCTGATGCAAAGTGGTGCTCAGGATCTGGCTGGTGCCCCTTGCTCTTGCATGGAAGGGTCTGGCAAAAAACACTCAGCCACTTCAGCCCAGGACTGCTCCCCAGAGAGAAGCAGCCAGGGGGTGTGTGAGTGTCTGTGCCAGCCCTGTTCCGCGGGGTGAAGCTCTGCTCCGAGGGGGCAGGAGGAGAGCAGCTCCCTGCCAGCAGAGCTGGCTGGCCCGTGGGGTGCACTGAGCCATCTCTGTTCCCCACACTGCGGCCACCCTGGCCTCCCTCTTTCCCAGTAGTTACGTCAGAGCCTGTGCACTTTGCCAGTAGGTTTGATACGACTGACTAAAAGCACCATTTTCCTGGTAAAACAAACACAGACTCCTTTTTAAAAACACCTTTTGATACTTTATGAGCAGGGCTGGTATATGTAACCTATCAAGCCCAACATATGGCTTATTATGACATTTAGCTGATTAAAATAGTCTAGACATAAACTTGAGATTTCAAAAATGTTTAAGCTAAGTCCGAAATACATTTTAATGTACAGTAGATGTATACTGCAATTTGGGACACCTGTGTCCCTGTAGGAATTATGGAGCAGGAAGTACTTTTGACTCAAGAAGTGTGTCTGAAAATTGAGGCTGTAAATTAACAACAGCTTGTCTATTAGATTATTTCACCCATAAAGGAGTCTGTATATTTCTAAATGCCTCGTGATTTTCAATACCTTGCTGTTGTTACTTTTATTAAAGAAGGAGGTTGGCAACAGTCTGGACATCTAGGCTGAGCACATTTTTAGAAAATCATGGAATAAATAGCAGCAGCCAGGCAGACGGTGGTGAAGCATACCTGTGGCCACAAGAGGAGGAAAGCCCAGGTTGGCCTGTTAGTGGGCATGGTGGTGCCGGTGTTCCCTGACATCCAGGAGGCTCAGCCCAGCTTGTTTCAGACACTGGGCTGCTGCTTGTTGGCTGTTCCAAAGCCAAAGGCAGGGCACTGTGTACACACCACCATTGACCACCTCTGTAAAAGGCCAGATAATTTACCTCTTTGTCAGCTTCCCAATCTCACTGCATTACTTCACATAATCAGCTTGCCTGCCCTTCTCTTTTATTTTTCCTTCCTTCCAAGAGTTTGGTCTATTTATGGTTGTTCAGCTGTCTCTGGAAAGGCCAGAATAGGAAAATAAAAGAAAAAAAAATTCCTGCTACATGATCTGTCCCAAGCTTCCCTGGAGTGGCTTTCAAAGAGGGGAGCAATGAATCCTAAACACTTCAGAGAGGGAGCCATCTCCACAGACTCCTAGTAAGGAGCATCACATAAGGCTGAATAACAGTCAGGGCATGTCCAGTAGGGGACAGGGCTGGGGAGAAATACCTAAAGAGAAATTTTCATGAGGAGGAAGTTATGGCATAGAATATGCATTCTATCCCCCATGAATTGTTACGTAATTCCTATTTTGCTGAGCAGTTCTGCCACATACATTAGACCTAATGACTTGCACAGTGCATGAGAGTGGCCTACATGGGGTGATTATTTTGGCAAAGAGCTGTGTTATGTTCAGTCTGGTCTATGCAGGGGTCTAGATACATTACCCCTCTGTGGTTCATCCTCAGGAGAGGTCTGTACCTCCCTTCTGGACCTCCTGTCCTGATGAACAGAATAACCCATTGACTGGGGTATAGGAAACTGTTTCAAGGACAAGAAAAATGAAACCATGGCGACAACTCATGGAAACTCCTTTCACTTGAAGAACATAGGGCTGTGGTTTGGTAGCTACTGCTCTCACAGCCTTGCAACACCCCATCTGCAGGGTGGGTCAGTAGGCAGCTGGCAGGTGAGGGTAGTGGAAGATGTGTCCCTGCTCTGGGTCTGGGCTAAGATACAGGTGTCAGTGGTCCAGCCAAGGCTATTTGATGGTGGAAGGCTCTTGTTCTGCCTGCAGAGTGGTCTCCCTGCGACATCAGAGCTTGTGGCAAGTGTTTAGGCTGCCTGCAGCATGGCTGGTCTCTCTAGCAGCCCATCTGATATGCAAGAGCTAAGTGCAGAGCCCAGGTTATCTGAGGGGCTTCAGAGAGAAACCAGCTGCAGCCAAGTCAAGGCAAATACATACATACAAAACCTCAAACTCCTCTGAATCTCCCTCCTCTTCCCTGGTTTCTCCCTTTTGTGCTCCCCTTGCCTTGTTGGCTTGGTGTTGCCCCATCCCTGTTCTTCCAGGCTTGGTTCATCTGGCACTGTTGGTTGCTAAACCACAGCTGGGCAGTCTTGCCAGGACACTGGGTTCCATCTGACCACCCAAAGGCCTCTCTTTCACCTCTTAATCCATGAATGAAAGTGAGCCAGGCAGAGGGGAATATTCTGGCTTTGCTGCAGGGTGCTTGGTGTCACGGTGTCAAGCACATAACGTGGTTGCTTCTCTGCACATGCAGAGCTGGGTCAAACGGGCCAGTGTGGGCTGCAGCCAGAGCCTGCTGGCATCACAGCCTGGTGGGCAGCAGGCAGGGGTGGATGATGGACCCCACTGGGGAGAAGGGCTGCAGCCATGCTGGGGGACAAGGAGCAGTTGTCACTCTGGATCAGCTTCTCCACCCCAGAATGCAGCATATTAAAGCAATTAAGAAAAGCTCAGCTCAACTCCGGGATTTTAAGGGGAAATATGAATGTAAGGATACGGCATTCCTCGATCAGAGGGGAGAAATAGCAGAGGGTAAATTAAGCACAGCTGGAATGAGCATAAGAAATGGATTAATTCCATGAGATTTTTTTTTTCTTTCCGTTCTTTAAAAATTATGGGAGCTAGGAAAACTAGCACATCTTAATTCCACTTGGTATGCAACCCTTTAGTCCTCTAGCCTGTCAGCCAGCATGCACTGAATTCAAGTGCAAGCCCTTCACCCTACAAACCCTTGGTGGGGGACCCCTCTCCCACACCCACCCCTGCACATATCCTTCTCTCCTCTCCTTGTGCTGCTGTGAGGACAAATACTGTGGACAAGGGAACTCTAGAAAATATACCAGGAAATTATTTGCTTGCATGTTGTGATACTGGCTCAGAGAAATGAACAGAACTTGTCTGCAAGAACAATGAAAGGTTCTCCTTCCAATATGCTTGTCAGAGAGAGGATCATCCCTCGGTTCTGAGGCTGCACAGAACTTGATATGATGGTGTCTTGTTCTGTGGCTCAGGTGTTTAGTTTAACCTGAGCTGTACAGTAAATAATAGTGGAGTTTGTGGGCTGAGGCTCACCAGCTACTTCTGCTGTGTCTGATACTCAGCTCTTCTTGGTTCTAGGCACCTTATCACAAGGTTGGGCAGGACCTGTGAAATTCTGAGCTTTGCTTGGGTGCTCCTGAATTATGGGGGATACATTGCTCTCTTTCCTGCTGGATCCTAAGTATGGGCAAGCCCATCCTACCATTGCTCAGGACAGGGATCAGCTTCATATTAGTGCCTGTAGGGTCTGGAGTGTAGTCTGAGAGGGTAGATTAGTCCAGGGATCTGAGTCCAGAGAGGTTGGGTGGAGACAGCTGGTGCCCAGAACTGCCCAAAGCTGCAGGAATATGCATCATGCTCCCCTGCCTGTGGTGTGTGGCCACAGGCTGCTGCAGACCTCAACAGCTCGAGGCACTCCCTGTACCAGGACATACTGGCCCCTTGGTTCAGCCAGCCACTGGCCCCCATCCTACTCCTCCATTCCTCCATTCCTCTGGCATTTTGACTCTCTCAGGAAGGTCTGTCCCTGGGTTTGCCCCCACCACTGAAGGGCTTGTGAGGGCCAAGCCCCACAACTCCGCAATGGCACCCTCTCAGGGACAGCTGGGCTGCTGCAGTTCTGCCTTAAAAAAAGATGGAAGATAAAAGAGTCAGGAAGAGGATAATTCTGGATGCTTATTGTAGGCACTGCAAAAGCAGGAAAGGGTTTGAAAGAACAGTTGAAGCCTGTTGCCATAACATACAAATTGGTACATCAACCAGTGCTGGACAAGAAATACAAGTTATGGCTGGCACTTGACTCTTACCTCATATAGCTGCTGGGTAAAAGCATAAAGGGTAGCCTTGACTTTGAATCTCTTGGCTTCTCTAAACTTGTATTGCAGCCATAATACTAAGTAAATACATGTTTTCTGGGAAGATACTTTTTTCTCTTTGGCAATGACAATTTTTATTGTGTTTTATTTAATAAAATAACATATGGTCATAAATTGAGTATCATTTGCTCAACTATATAGATGACTTTGTTGGAACTTGTCCAGTTTTCAGTTAAAGATATATTTAAGCAGGTTTCAAATACAGTATGTATTTAAAAGGAGGTGAATAATCCTTAAGGCATTTCGAAAATGGTGTTTAAGAAAAGTCTGTTCACAGTATATTTTACTAACTTCCCCTGTACTGCACAGCTAAGTATAATGTCTTCAGTGATGCACTCTAGCTGTCACAAAACTCAGCAGGTATGTATGGAGTCCCAACCAAGAGTACGGTGTGGATAAAATACCCTCAGTGAGGCTGGGAGGCAGGGCTGCATTTCTCAGGGTTTCAGGGCACCTCTTGGACTCTGTGTCATTGTTTGACACTGGCCAAATGCCAGACACTCATGAAAGTCATTTGTTCACCCCTTTCTTGCTTTCAGCTGGGCACAGGAGAGGAAAAGAAAAAAATTAATGAAGGGCTCATGAGTCAAGATGAGGATCAGGAGAAAACACTCTAAGGGCAAAATAGGTTCAAATTTAAAGGTATAAAGTAAATTTATTATTAACAGAGTCAGAGAAGGATAATGAGAAGTATAATGAGCCTTCAAAACACTTTTTTCCCCCCTCAAGCCCTCCCTCCCTACTGACAGCTCAGGGAGACGGGGGTGGGGGTTTGGTCAGTTCATCACTCGAGATCTTCTGTCTGCTCAGGGAGAGGAGTCTTTTCTCTGATATGCCATGGGGTCCTTCCCAGAGGCAAACAGTCTTCCCAAAACTGTTGTGGAGTGGGTCACTTATCCACGGAGTGCAGTCTTTTAAGGACAGACTGCTCTAGTTTGGGAGCAAGGGCCCTCCCTCTCTATCTCTGGAAGCAGGGATATCTCTCTGTATTCGGGTGTCCCACTGTATCACAGCTTTGTCTGGCATCCACCTGCTCCAGTGTGACTATTTTTCCCACAGGCTGTGAGTGGATATCTTCATCCCCCATGGACTTCATGCATTACAGGGGGACAGTTTGTTTCACCATAGTCCTCACCACAGCTTGTGGAGGAATTTCAGCTCCAATTCTTGGAGCACCTCCTCCTCTTTCTTTTCCACTGACCTTGGTGCCCCATATTGTTTTTCCCTCTCATGTCCTCACCTCCTCCTCTTCTCTGACCAGAAGATAACCTGCAGCTCGTAGGTACCACTGCCAACAAGTTCCTCTAATTTAAAGATTCCTGCAGGATCCTGCAGCACCGAGAGGTTGATCTCGTTTAGGTTCTGCACTGGACAGTTGCTCTCCATGTTTTCTCTGCTGGCCAGGTGGCCACTGGTACCAGTGGCCACCACAGCACTGGTGCTGTTTAATGCCTCTCTTCATGGGGACACTGGGAAGGGGAAGCAGTGTGGCTGGCCAGGGGTGGCAAGGCAGGGAAGGGTAACACCAGTCACAATGAGGTGCTGGTGGCCATGGCTCATTGCCCTGGGCTGTGACTGGAGAAAAAACTGCACTTGTGCTATTTTGATTTTCTTATTCAATATGTCATCACAGAGGCGTTATCAACCTCTCTAACTGGTCCAATAGCATGTCCATCTTCAGAACCATCAGAGATTGGCTCTGTCAGACATGGTGGAAGTTTCCAGCAGCTTCTCACAGAGCCACTTCTGTAGCCGTCCCCTGCTACCAAAAGCCAGGCTGTGCCAAATCAACACATTCTGATGGAGTAACATCTTTTGAGCTGTGTCAGGGCATCCTCATACTCTGCATGCTGCCCTCTCCATGCATGCCTTTCCCCTTCCCTGACCTTGCTCTGCCCTTCCCATTGCTCTCCCTCCTTCCCTCCAGGGTCACTGGCTTGAGAGGGCCAGAGTCATTACACCATTCCCAAGCCAGCAGGCAAGCTGTTTTATAAGGATGATGCTTCCTAGCAGAAGGGCTCTGATGCCTTAAAACATTTCTTTTTGTATCATCTGAACAGCAGAGAGAAGCCTTAAAGGGGGAGAAGAACTGAAACTGCACTTCTGGAGTGAAAGGATATAAATTGTAATATATTCATGACATACTGTTGCTGAATTTTAGCACATTAGACTCTGTCTCTTGCCCTTACCAGAAGACACTGCCTTTGCTGGTTCCTGCTCAGTATGGTGAAGAAACCTTCCAGACCAACCAGAGAAAGATTTTGCAAGACCAGCAGGAAGTTTAGGGGATGTTCAAAGCAGACACTGTAGACTTCAAACAAAGCTGTGCAGATATTTAGACTTCAGGACTGTAATTAGATAGAAGAAAATGTATGCTGTGATAAACCCAGCTGCTGTTCTCATAGCATGTGACTGATATCATGGGCAGAAGGCCAGGACCAAAAAAGGTCACAGCCATGGGTAAATTGCCGCCTTCTAAAATTTATCAGATTTGATGTGCGTGTTCAGGATGAGGAAATGCTGGTTCAGGTACTCCTCTCACCTCATTTGAAGAGGCCACGCCAGAGCTGCCCCTTACAAATTGATTGTTCCCCCTGCAAAACCAAGTCAGAGACTTCTCACAGCCATGTCTGAATATGCAAAATATGGGTGAGCAAAAGTGGTCCTGAGAAGGTGACCCATTTGCAGCAGCATAAATTCTGCTTATTTTATCCAAAGGAACCTTCTGTCATGGCTAATACCATTGTATGGATCTTGATCAATGACACTTCTAAAGCTTGGATCTTGCTACTTCATGACCTTTGTAATACAACAGAGATGTATCCAAAAAGATGGGTATGTCCAGTAATTAAGATACCATATAATCTACACTGTTGTCAAGAACAAAGAAAAACTCTATCCATGGTAGGATTTTGATGTAAAAAAAAGTAAAAGTCACAGTGAGGTCACTGAGAGACATTCAATTTGAAGATCTTACTTCTCCAGTCAGACTTCAAATTGTTGCCAGGTTGAAGTAAGATAGGTTTGAAAGAAAAGCATGGCATTTAGCATCAGAACAGAAAATGAAGCAGTCATGCTCTCACCTTATCTCTGACACAGGCTTGCTTTGGCAAACTTGATATGTCATCTAGTGTGTTGATGTCTTAATTTTGCCATCTGTAAAATGGTGATACCTATTAGGTTTCCTGAAGGGGCATGGGTGACATATGTTTAGCAGCTGATAAATGAAAAATCCATATTTGGAAAAAATACACACTTAATTGTAGAAAATTTCAGTGATAAATCAATGAATTAAAAAGTCTGATTGCCAGGAAGGCAGGGGCTGAGTGGGATCTGTAGGCCTGTAAGTCAGTAGTGAGATGTGATGGTAGGATGATAGGCCTGTATTTCTCGTTTTAAACTTCTCTCTTTTCTCTCTTCTCTGATACTCGTTTTTTTTAAAAAAAAAAAAAGCGCAACCCTAAATTATATCTTAGGGTTTTGAAATAGCATCAAAGGCATAGTTGGAATGCTTATAAATAGCTGTATCTTTTCTTGAAGGTGTGGTGTCCCAGTTTATTTGAGGACTGATGTAGGGAGGCACTGTGGGCCTGGGGCTGTGGATACCTCTACTGGTCTGGCTGCCTGGTGAGCCTGTGCTCATCCTCCTTGCTCACTCAGTACCCAGACCCTGCTTCTCCATGGCTACTTGTAGTTCTGCCCTGCTGGCAGCCTGTGCCGCTGCCCTGGGGGATGCTTATGTATGTGCAGGCTTGTCCCAGTGCCTTCCTCCCTCACCATCCAGGGTTTTCCTTCCCAAACTCTCCCCTTCTTCCTCTCCAACTCACAGCTCCAGTCGTGACCCCCCCTTTCCCCTGGCTTTGGACACAGGGGCAGAGTGCAATTCCTTCCTGCCTGCCTCCCTGGGAAAGATCTGATAGCATGTCCCCTCCCTCTGTGGGGGTCTGGAGGCTCCACAGCCACATCCCTTGGAGCCACCCCTGGGGCTGGCACCCTGTCCCAGTGCCACACGCAAGGAGCTGGCAGCGAGCTGAGAGTGTGGGGAGAGGTGTCAGACAGCAGTGCAAAGCCTCTTCCTTGAAGGAAAGCACTGAAGGGCCATGGATGTTGATCTGCGGAAGGATCTGTGCTTTCCACAGCCCGGGGGAAGGCAGCTCCCCAGGGATGGATCAGGAAGAGCCATGGGATGGCATCTCGTGGCATGGCAGCACAGGGAACAGGCTGCTGGAAGAAAAACCCAGCGTGTCTTGGCTCAGAGTCCATGGAATGAACTGTAACCACCAGCCTATAAATGAGAACATCCAAACAAACAAACAGAAATAAGACCAAATGCAAAAAAAAGAAAAAGGAAGAAAAAAAAAAGTGAGAAAATGAAAAGGATCCAGGATGGTGTAGTTCTGACTCTGAGCCCTGTCGTCTTCTAGGACTGATGAAGCGACTGGGTGGTTCTTCAGATTCCTGTGGTCTGAACACACACCCTAGTCATCACCGAGATGAGCACGGAAAAAAACAGTAATGAAAGAGGGCTCTGATTTATTTCCTGATAAAATAACCTTTGCTCTCAAAGGCTAACATTTCAGCTCCAGCTTGCAGAGAATGATCTTTTATTTCCATCCATCAAAGCCTACATCGTGCTGGATATCCAGAGTATTCTTCACACACAGCCATGTGTTGGCCAATGAAGAAAAATTACTACCTATAACTTTTTTTTTTCTGAGGGGGGAGAAAAAGGAGGGGGGCTGAAGTCTGTATTAAGGACTGAAATAATTACTATCTATCGCAACCCTGTGACTACAGTACAAGGAAAATTGCTTAAAAGTACTAAGCAAGCCAAAAAGATTTTTCTACAGTGTAAATAATCCCTGTGTTTTTTGGGGCTTTTGATTTGAATCATCATCCAAATAATTCCTTTTTTATTTTCGCTCAGGTCGACATCTTGAATGAGTATTCAGGGCCTTCCCGCTCTGCCTCCGTATTAGATAAATACCAGTACATCACATTTTTGTCCATTACTGGTGTCACTTGGTGTGAGGTAAGAGCCTGCAGTGTTGACTGAGAGCGACAAGAGTAAAAACTAAGATTTCCAGTTCACATGGATGATTTTACACCACATTGTGCTGCAAATGGCTACAGGGAACTGTCAGTGTAAGTCAGTTAAAAGCAAGGCAGATGTTTATTTGCAATCAAAACATTAGCTGAGCTTGATACCCGATGAGGCAGAGGCACCTGCTCTGCAAACGAACTGTTCGAAATAATGAGTTGTTTTTTATAAAAGAGAGCCTGCTCCAATATATTTTTCTGAAAATACAACTTTTTTATGTCAGTGGTCTGCACCTGCGCAGAACAAAGTAGAGGGTCCTGCAGTGTTCATATGATGAATGAGCAATGTGAGCAGCAGTGTAGGACAGATCAGGGTTCACATGGCCCAAAGCCTCTGTGCTCCCTCTGGCTGGGAATGCCAGCTCAGTGTCAGCCCTGGGTAGTGCCAGGGTTTTCCCTGGGTTCTGATGGCAGATTTGTGAATGTTTTGGAGTGCTCTGAGAAGGCACATTTTACAGGGCTCCATTCTGTTAGCCCTGAGCCTTCAGTGGGTTGGCAGAGCCCCTCTACCACGTGGGGTTGCTGGTTTTTACAAAGCTCTGTGTAGAGGCACTGTAGCAAGAAGTGTGGGTGCAGACAGCAGCAAGAGATTGTTTTTCTGTGAAGGTGGATAGAGGGTGTTCATGGGTGCATGTCATCCAGCATGTGGGAACAAATGTTTTTATCTACAGAGATTAGCACACAGAAGTAAAGGCAAGAGGAGTGCAGAGACCATGACCCTAAGTCTCTTGAAACCATCAGGGATTTCCTTTTTTGCTAGGACCTGAGCTTTGCTTTTTTCCTTGGAGAGCTTGTTCTATCACAAGCTCAGAGGAGGTCCAGAAAGGATGGGATGAAGAAGGAGGAGTAGGAAAACTTCTGTGCAGATGAGTGGAGTGATGCTGCCATAGGTCATCAGTAGGCACTGACAGCCCGAAAACTCCCCTGCAGAAAGCACAAATTTATTTCCTTTGAGTTAAAAAGAATAACATCTTATCACTAGCAAATATTATAGAGATACTTCCCATGAGAGCCAGTCACTGCAAATCACCGTGAACAGAGTTACCTTGAAGCAGCGCAATAGGATTAAAGGTCAGCCTCCTGCATGGGTGCCTCCAGCAGCAGTCAGCAGGAGTTTTAAGGGCTGAATATCCTCACTGCAGTCAGTTAAGGCTTTGAGAAGGCAAGTTAGTGTTGGTTTTATTATGAGACAATATAATAATGGTATGGGCCATCCAGCCACTAGCATATCTACCTTGGCTATAGGGAAACATTCATGACCCAAAACAGAAGCTGGGGAAAAAAATTGCAGAATAACAGAAAAGAGCTGTAATTCCCTCATTTTCAAGTTCTGGTGTTAAGGACCTACAGGATTATTCCCCAGTTCTCAGCTCACCATTCCTTCCAGCTCTTGTTGTAAGCAGTTTTCACATAGCCTAACTTCCCTCAAAGTGTACCCTTCATCCACAAGGACCCCATAAAAAGTATTAGGCAAAGATTAAACATTATAAACGTATAACCAGCTCATAAAATGAGTTTTAAATGCTAAGCATGAAAGGGTGAATTTGCCTAAGGGGGCTGCTCTGAACTCCATTGACTCAGGGAAACTTGTTCCTTGAGAGACATATTTATCACTATAGTTTATTCGTATTACAAGAGGAACCACTAGAGACTGGGGGCTTCATTGTGTGGATTGCAGCTCAGACATTCAATAAGAATAAATTCCCCCTGAATATTTTATATCAAAACTGATAGGAGAGGCCTAGGCTAATAATAATACAAGATCTTCTGTGCACATTTCACATCTGGAAAACAGAGGATCTTCAGGATGAAGGACTTTGCTGAGTCCGTGCTGGTAGTCCTGTAAAAGCAAAGGGGCTCAGCCCAATCCTACAACATGTTCCAGTGCAGATCCTCAGCAGCAGCAGCCCCTGAACTGCCCTTTCAGGTGATTAGTACAAGGCCTGAGCCCTCTGCACTGGTCCTACTTCATGTCTTCTTATGACAGATTGCTTTTTTAATTGAGATTGAAATGCAGACAAGATAGAATAAAGCTCCTGGGATATCACCTTCTTTCACGAGGGCAGACAAGGATCTAGGCACTGGCTGCAGAAGCAAAAGTGCTGCATTATGTGACTTAAATAGCCAGAAGATAAACACAGCCACAAAGACTGCAGGAAGAAGATGTACTTTTATATGGATGATTTGAGTACAAGGATGGTGGAAAAAAAATCCAGAATGGAGACAGACCTATGTTTATAGTCCTTAATAGCTGACCTGATTTTTCAGGCCTGCCAAAGATGTGAGAACTTTCCCAGAATGATTTATTTTACACCCAACTCCTCAACAAATAGCCTCTGTGTCTGTAGAATTTGTAACTAAAGAAGCATTGATAATTGCCTGTGTCAAAAGAAGAGTTAAATTTTGCATTAAATTCCAAGCCTTTCCATTCCTCTAGGCTAGCTAACATTTCCTATCATCATCTGACTAGAGTTTGTTTTCATGTTTCATTTTATTTTCTATTGATGTACTAGTCTGGTAGACTGAGTTTTCTCAGAGGGTGAACTTTTGTGCAAGTTTCATTAAAAATATTTCACAATACCTCTCTAAAATGTGATCTGTGCTTTTGTGCTGATTGAAAATGGTGCAGCAGCTTCTTAAAGCATGTGCTTTTGTATTTCATCAAAACAGATATTTTTAAAATGGAAATCTCAACTATTATGTTTCTCTGTGGAGATTAGAGTGAGCATTTTCAAACTGTCAATATAATTACTTTGAGCCTGATCGTCTTGTCAGATGTACCTCAGCAAATAAAGAGAAATTCTTCTGAAATCAGTGGAATTATTCTTATGAAAAATTTCAATGCATGATTTAGCAAGGGCCCTTGTTTTTATTATGTATCAGCCAAGCTGTCTAAACTGTCCCAGAGCTGCCTGTTAGTAGCATATATTTAACTAGAATATTAATGAAGGAAAAAGTCTAATTATTTGCATGTAATGTATTTCTTAAAAACTTCACAATAGGAAACAACATGTTTCACATTACCACTTACCTCCTCTAAGGCAAGAGTTGTTCCAGTGGTTAGACTGTGTGAGAAATTATGTTACATACCACCACGGAGCCTCATGTATCTCTAAGCAATCTGAAATTCTTTAAATCTGCAGATCAAAATGTTGTTGTGTATTATAACAAGCTGTGCTGTACCATGCTGTATCCT
This sequence comes from Rhabdornis inornatus, assembly GCA_013397075.1. Classification (NCBI taxonomy): domain Eukaryota; kingdom Metazoa; phylum Chordata; class Aves; order Passeriformes; family Rhabdornithidae; genus Rhabdornis; species Rhabdornis inornatus. The sequence goes on along the minus strand of VWZS01007728.1, from coordinate 605,305 downwards.
TTAAAGTCAGAGAAAGAGATGAATCATTCACTAGGGTGCTTTTTAATTTCTAAAATAAATACTTCAGTGCTGTTCATTTTAATGGATATTGTAGAAGGCAACTTGCTGCAGAATCTGAGTGTTCTTATCACTGCATCAGAGTAAACACTTTGCACTTTTTGTCTCAATGATTCGTGTTCTTTGCTTATGGTTTCTGAAGCTGTCCAGAATCTTGAGACCTGTTACACTTGTCTGCTGCCATGTCACTCAATTTTTTTCTTTCTGTTGGATAAGCAGTCTTGTGCCTGCTGAATACAGGTATTGGAAATCTCAAAAATCAGGTGTGGTAGGAAACAAAGTTATATATTCACATCCTGACTCTTGTCTTCCTGGGTTAGCCTGGAACTAGAGGCCTCTTACAATGCTAGAGCAAATTTTCACTTCTGGACTTTCTCAGAAGATGGATTGCTTATTTCAGCTTCTTGATTAACTCATAATTATGGTGATTATGTTCTACTTGTCCAAAATTCTCCTATATAAGAACTTAATTCAAAACCAGTTTGCTTTCTTCTCTTTTACTAGCATGTAAGAATTAGAACAACCTGCAGGTGCAAACTTTTGCTAAACGAACCTCACAGATAGGTGGGAAGTTAAAAAATGATGCAAAGGCTCCTCTGTCCACATCTCCTGGGTTATGTAAACGTCAGAGAACAAAGGCTTGAAGGTCATTATCTTTGTTCTGATCCCTTAGCTGAAGAGATCTGGCTGGAGAACAGAATTTCTTTTCGTGGGAAATTTGAATCCAGATTTGTTTTTGTTGTCAATGAGAAAGTCAATTCTTTGTTTTCTCATAGATCACTCATCAAGCGAAAAAAATAAAGGAATCATTAAGACGTGTCACAGTGTTTCATTTTCATTTCGGGAAATACATTTTACTCTGGTAATATGTAAATATCTTGTTTTGATATGCTGGAGATATTTAGTTTTTCAGAAAAAAAAACAAGAACAGACCAACTCCTTTCTTTCTGATTTCTTTGGAGATTGGTTTATTTGTCCAAATGAAAATTTTTTTATTAAAACACAGCCCAATTTTCCAAAGAAAACTGTTCTGTGGAAATATTTATTAATCCCAACTTGCTTTTGCTGTTGCTGAATGTTGCTCAGATTGTATCACGGCTCCAGTTTTCAGCCAGCAAGTGAACCAATCTCTATATCCCTACCCAAGTGTGTGTATATACATTGCACATGTACACACATGTATGCACAGGACCAACTTCTACCGCCAGCTACGTATGTTAATCCCAGTGGAGATTACCATCGATGCTGTGCACATATGAATGAAGGTAGAATTTGGATCAGGATTTGTAATCAATATATAAGGCTTACTGAGTGATTTGAGATGCTCAGAGAAAGCTGTTACATAAATGTTAGTCATTATTATTTGTAATAATTACCTACAGCTGTAACTATGGCAAGCCTCCACATAAAAACAGCTAGCCCCTGACATATGGCTTCTGTGTTTCAGCTCCAGATTCCACCAAAGTGCACAATAAACTCTTTCTTTAAAAGCATGTGCCTGAAGGGAACATGTAACCTCTGGCACAGGACTGCACCCATAACGACTAGGGGAGAATTATGCCATCCTTATTAGCAGCAGCAGTCTGACTCGCACAGAAAGGAATGGGTGTTGGATTGGACCCTATCATGTGAATAACATGCTCCTGAGATGCATTACAGCCATGGGCAATGTAGGCAGCAAATTAAATTCAGGTTGTAACTGGGTCAGGGCTGAAGAACATTTTGTAACCATATTTTTCCAATGTGGCTGCAGATTAGCTGGATCCTTATTTTTGGGGACGTCTTAATTCTCTTCGGTTTTACTTTTAAACTAAATAAATAAAAATTACAAAAACAAAGCAAAAAACAAAAACAAACCCATCCCCCCCCCAAAAAAACCCCAAACCAACAACCAACCAGAAAACAAAAACCCCAAACCAAAATAGCAAAAAAAACCCAAAAAGAACCCAACCCCACAAAGATCCTCCCAAGACAAACAAAATCTTCCAAGTGTCCTCTTACTTTTTCTAGCTTTTCTGACATGGCCCATACAGACATTTAAAAGATGAAACACAGAAACTGTTGAGCAGCACACAATGCTGCTACTCAATAGTCTCAGGAGGAAGCAAGGAATATGGCATCTGACTGAAACTGCTTGGGAATTTAGGCAAACAGCCTGTAATTGCCAAATTGATTTTGGCCAGAAGACCAGGGCTAACACCCACAATAAGTATAAAGTGCCATGGGATCTTTAATGACCCCACTGCTTTGGACACAGTTTTACCTTTATTTAATGCACATTTTATGTTTGTGAATAATATACTCCATAAAATATATACAGTCAGGAAATGCCAAACATTGCCAGTTTCCCAAAGGCAATTTCAGAGCTTGCAGAGAGCACTCTCAGGCCTCGATTCATGATCGTGTTAAACTTTGTTTATATGAGGTAATCCAATATTTTATTCATTAAAATGCACTATGCACCTAAGAGGAATTAAACAAATGCTTTACTATGCACTAAAATTGTTCTTCCTCCTTCAGTGAGGATTAAGCAGGAACACTCCCCGGACCCCTGGACCTTGTGGGGTTGGGGAGGTTGTGGATGCCGCCTCTGCTGACTTCACAGCAACCCTCTGGATCTTCTGCCAGGTCCTTGCTGGCAAAGGCAGGGCAGAGAAGACTGGAGAGGGCAGAAGGAAGTTTGTGTAATGAGCCCAGGATGCTGAAATGCCCTGGGGTCCTCTTCATCTTTGAGGAGAAGCTTTTGTCCAAAGACAGTATGTGGAAATCCTGCCTTGCCTTTGGGTGTTCTGAGACTGATGATAGCTGAAGGTAAAGAGATGGTGGGTGCCATACTGAGGAGGAGAGATTCACAGCAGTCACTCAATGTAACATGGGTGGCACTAGCTGATTAGTAATGAAATGGGTGAAACAGCTGCATTTCTGAATTCAGAGTGGCATCTTCTACAGCTGCTTGGCTCAGGGACTAATTGCCTCTGAGTACCTATGATGAGAATTCAAGTTTTTCTCTGTGTTTAGTCCAGCTATGAGAGCCCTTTGTGTTATACTGTTGGTAATTTTGCTTGGGTGCAAACAGAACAAGATTTTCAAAAATAGGTCACTAAACTTAGGCTCCAAGGACTTTATATGCTTACACTTAACTCAGTGATCTGATTAAAAAAAAGCAACCTGAGTGCCCAAGGTCTCCCAAAGTTGTCAGATCTGTAGCCAGGCAAACACAGAAAGCTATAATCAAGACTGTGCAATTATGCACATATTTGTAATTTTAAAGATTATGCTTCTATTCTGGTAATGACTGGGGTTTTAAGCAGTCTTTTGTATTTACTTTTTTTATAAGGGAAATGATGGTGATGGTTTCCTGAAATCCAGATCAGGTCTCTTTGGGAAAGACCACAGTCTAGTTCACCTACAGCACCCTGATTTGTATCCTTCTGAACACAATGTGCAGCAGCTGGGGTCACTGGAGTCAGTGTCAGATCTTCATCTGCCTCCAGAGGTCCAGCCTCCCACTAGTGCCATGAGCCTTCAAGAGAAGGATCAGGTATGGCTGCAAACACCACACATCTGAGAGTAAGGTTTTGTACTTCCATATCACTTTTCAAGCATGAATTCCACCACTTCTAGAAAAATACTAGTAGTGAGAAAATCTGTGCAATATTTTTGGCACCTAAGTTCTGAGAGCCAACCTGGTATAAGTAACTTGTTCTCTCTTTAAGATTTATCTCCCTAAACCTTTCTGAAGATTCTTGAATGAAAATATCATCTTGTGGCTTATATTACCCTAGACAAGGAAGGGTCTTCCCCTCAGTGGGGAGGAGCCTAGGTTTTTTTTCTTGTCAGCCCCCATTTCTGGCACAGAACAACTCTTGACTTTGAACACCATTGGTAGTTTTCAAGGGTCACAGATTTGCAGTACCTGAGGTGGACTTCTGACACGGATGTTCCATTTGGAAGACATCAACCTCCAAAAACAACAGCATCCAAACCAACCTGATCTTCCCCAACATATGTGTGTCATCCAGCTCTGCTCCTGCTTTGCTGCTTCTCTTTGCAGCCACTCCCTCTTCCTGCACACTGAGCGCTGCTGGAGGGCAGGGAGCACTGCCAGTGCCAGCCACTGCAGCAGCTCTCTCACAGAGCCCCACTGCTCCTGGTCCCTTTCTAAAGACACCTTCTTGTGCTGGACTCAGTCTCTGCTTGGGACTCTGTGGCATGCAGCACAGAAGAGGTCAGGGGTAGGCAATCTTAATAATTTATTTGGCCTAAAAACCTATTACTCTTCTCTGTTTCATTAGTCACAGTCCCAGGAGCATTAAGATTAAGGGGTGTTGCCATGATGATGTCTGGTGTTGGGAGACTCATACCAGGAAATGAAGGCCAAGGCTGTCAATTTCCAAATTTGATATAAAGCAAAAGGGTGTTTCTGTAAAAATGATCAAAGCAGGAACTGATCTGGAATAAGTATTTCAAAATGCGTATTTGTAGCGAACAGGCTGGGAGCACCCCTTGCGTGGTAGTGATGCTTGAAACAGATCATTCTCCTTTTAAAATGTCAAGTCTTCCACATATCATTCAGCAGGAGATCCTCCTAATTAGTTTAGACTTTTCTCTCATGGGTCACACCCTTTATCACTTCCCACTCCGTATGAGTTGACTTATGGAACACTTGGCTTCAGACGCAGTCTCAGTCCTGCTCTTTGCATGCTATTTGAACACAAATTACTTACATCCCCGTATTAGTCACTCTTCTGTTTCAGTGATACATTTTTTTTGTACGTTGTGAGTCTGAGGCAGAAGGAGTATCATTTGGATATGTGAAATCACTCCCAGAATAAGTCCTAGTGCTTGATTAAAAAGTAACACTTCAACACATGCAAAATAGCATGGCTCAAGTCAGCTCGATCAGAGCCGATTTTGCTCCTCTGTGCAGCCCAGGTCTTAATCTGAGAATGTTTGTTAAAGCACTGAAAATACAGGTTGAAAAGGCAGATTTGGCATTTATTTCGTCATCCACATAAAAGTATCTTGGGCCAGGGGATAATAGCTGTGTCTCTTCAAGCCCCGGGGGATGCCTTAACCCCTCCACTCAGGCACCAGTTTCCAAAACAGGGCAATGCCAGGAAGACTCCTTGTGCCAACCAGTCTTTAATCTGCTGGGTGAGCTGTCTGCTGGGAAGAGGATAAGGTATGAGTTTGTAAGTTCTGGCTAGAGGACAGAATGTGAACCCAGGTAAGAGGACAAGGTAGCTTCTGAAAAAAAAAAAAACAACCTAAAGAAACCCAACCCAAAAAAATGCACTACCTCTTTCCTTTCCTTCTTTCCCTTTTTCTACTTTGTTTCAGCCAAAAACTACAGTACATGATGCCATGTTCAGATATATGGTGAATTCTGATGGCCAATTAAGTGGCCATCAGAAGGGACAGAGCCCAGCTCATGAAATATTAGTATCTTAGCTGGGGCTAGGAAACAGAGACACACACAGAGAACCTGAGAAACTAGATCTTCTGAACAAATATAAGATTTTTGATAGCCAGAAAGCTCTTTTTGCTCCTGAAATTAATGAAATTAATTATATCTAGAATAGGGAGTATGGCATCAGTGGAAATAGTATATATCTGTATAATATATCTATATAATATATAATAATCAGGAACTGAGGGACAGCAGAGATGAGGCTTGTTATGTCAACAAGCTATGCTACAGTCCCAACATCTGTGCCTCTGCTCTTCTGGAGTCCTGTGGTACAGGGCTCATCCCAGCCCCTGCATGTGGAGAAAAGCTTGGGAATGTGAACAGAAAGTACCACACTTGCAGTGCCGTAAATCAACAGGCACATAAAAGGAATTAAAATGCAGGGCTTTTATATCGTGATTTTGGGGAGCCCTCACTGGAGAAGATTTTTAAGTACTCAGTACTGACAGTAACACTACGTAACAGAGACTGGAAATGGGCCTTACAAAATCACTACTTTGAGATAGCTGTTCACCAGAAACAGCTGGAGATAATTCTTCATCTTTCCCTTGAAACAGCTCTTTCAGTTTAGAATCCATGCATGGAAGGGAAGGTGGCTCTGCAGCTCCTCTGACATTTTTGTTTTTCACAGTTCACTGTGATCAGTGGTGGGTTTTCCATTGGCATTCAGGTGAAATTATAAGGAAGTAAGTATGTACAAAGTCTTTGGATCTCTGCGCTGCCTGCAATGCCAAGGCTTGCCTGAGGCTCAGAGGTTTTGTCTCTGGGAAAAATTAGGAGGTCTTGACAAATAATTGTAACATGCTGTTACAGAGAATCACAGGAAGGAATGACAAAATCCCCAAATGATTGGGTATTCTGTTCTTTTGTAACATTTTGCTTTTATTAATGCAAATTGCGCTCACATATGTTATTCAGTGGCCAGTTTACTGCATCCTATGTTTGAGTCCCTTGTAATGTACGTAAGAATTAATACATTGTGCCTGTTCTGTCTTCACCTGCAAAAAAATTTCTGAAAAGGAAGAGAGACATAGAACTATATATAATATGCATAAAGAACACAAATTTTTCTTATATTTCAACTGAGGAGGGTCTCTATCATATGGGATTACCTTCTGTTTTGGCTTCCAGTGAATCCCATGATGCAGAGCAAAACGTAGTAGGAAGAATGAAGTTTTCCACCCCAGATGGTAAATTGGTCCAGTTTCACTTGAAACTTGGCTTTTTTGCAAGTGTTGCTGCACTTGGCCTAGTAGACCATAATGAAATTTCAAACTAGGATTGTTTCACTGTGTGAATTAAGTATTGGGAATATTCTATTCCTGGATGGAGTAGGACTTTCCAAGCAATTACTTCTCTTATCTCCAGGGGCTACTGTGATATTCAGAGCTTAAAAACATGGAGATTGTGACTTTTGGGCTCTCACTTGGTGCCACTGCTGGCACTGAGGTAATATGGGAGGGAAGGATTGGAAACAGCCACCCCCTAACACCATATGGACCAATGGTGATCCTCGTGGGCAGGAATGGGGCTGCTGTGAGAGCTGAGCTGGGAAGTGATGGGGTGCAGAAAGGAAGGTAGAGATCCAAAACTTTCGGGAGTCATGGGGGGAGAAGCAACTGGAATGTGGGTGGAGGTAGAACAACTCCTGAAATGAATGAGAGAGAAGGTGAGGACATCATAGGGCAAGAAATTACGCAAAGGTGGAAGAGAAGGTCTGTGGCAGCAAAGTGCTGATGTTGTATCCCAGCCCAGCTCTGCCCCAGGAGATGGAAACAAGCACAGGTGGCAGGTGTGTGCACAGAGTGACCAAGCACTGCCACCAGGCACTGCCAGCTGCACAGCCAGCCCTGCATGGGAGCTCTCAGACTGCTCTGCTTCACCTTTCCTGGTGCTGCCCTTGGTTACTGCAGCTCAGCTGGGGACACCCAGCACAGGCTGAGCTGTTCAGGGCCAGTGTGGATTGGCTCTGCATGTCAGAGGGCCCTGGGCTTTGCAAGCAGACTGTAGTTTTTATAGGTAATAATTTATACACAATAGTTACAGAGTAGCATGGATGAAACCTTGATCTGGGCCAGACTGTAGTTTGCTGACAGGAATTTCATCCCCGGCTTCAATGCCAGAGATGATAGTAATTTTTTCTTGACTTTTGCATCAGCAATTCTATGTTTTGGGATAGGAAATTGAGTCTTGTTCTTCTTGGACATTGAGGAGCCAGAAGATGCCAAGATATTTCTAAGCCCCAGAAGCAGAGGCTATAGAAATTAATCAGAAGCCAAGCCAAAAGCTTCTCTTTTGGACAACTGCAGCTGCTGGTTTCCTCAAGCCCGAGCAGACACTTCTGAATAGGCTGTCCTGAGCACTTTCTGTTTCATCTGGCATATGGGGTTGAGATTTCATACCAGAGTTGCACTGTTTTTGTCCAAAGTTTTATTTTTTCCTTTGCCAAGATTAAGATCCACTCAGAGGTTCTTATTCAGCTAGCTCTCCTGCAGGTGCCAGGACATGACTGGATGCTTTAAAGGCTTACTCCTTTTTATAAATGACATGCCAGCCAAGCTCCATTACTGCTCCAGAGAGGTCCAGAGGAACTCACAGCATCTTAGAGAAAAAGGGCTGGAAGGGATGTGAGGTGACTCAGAGCATCTCCTGCCTTGAGACACTGTGGCTGTGCAGTCCAAAAGGGGTAGTGTTTTCAGAAGCACTGAAGTCTCATTTTTAGTCACCAGATTTGTTAAGTCAGAAGAAGAGACTTGGGCAGTCTAACTGTTGTGAAAAAATGTGTGTTCATCAGGTATGGAGACTACTGACACCCCTCTGGTTTTGGGGAAACTTTTTTTGCAGCCATGTGCAAGACTCAAAATACCTTTCTTTCAAATCAGAAATAGACAAGGCATCCTCTTTATTTAGCTACAAGTCAGTTCTGTTTGGGTGAGATAAATCTACCCCAAAGCTCCTGCAAGTTATCTCGAATTAAATGGTGAGCTATGACATTAAAATGATAGGATTGTATTCTTATTTTCTGTTGTTTGTATTTCAAGTCATGGCTACATTCCATCAAAATGTGCCTTGAGATTCAGTTGTTAGCTGCCTCCTTGCTCTTTGAAGCCGTATTCATACTGCTTCTTTCAAATGTAGAATGCTTTTAAGCACAAGGAATACACACCAAATGCAATGGAAAATTTCACATCCTATCTGACTAATACCAAAAGCCTTTGATTTGAAAGGTCACAGAAAAACAGCGTGGTGCAATGCACCTCTCACAGATTGTTCAGTGTTTGCCTGTGGTTTAACTTCCAGTCTCTCTATTGTTATGCCACTTTCTAAACACTGTGTTCCTAGTGCCTCTGGAAGTCTCTCCACAGCCTTAGCCTGTTCCTCCTGGCAGCCCCGCTCCCTTGATGGACTTCAGCTCAGGATGAGGTGACAACATAATGGAGCTGCTGATGGTCAGGTTTCAGAAAACAATCATGCACCTTATGAGAAACAATCGCTAAAGCACAAGCACTTAGAGGAGCTAGAGATAAAAGAGTCTCATTTTCTTGGCAGCCCATGTAGATGTTCTGCAATGACTGATGATATGCGTGTTATCTTGACACCATACTCTCCCATGTTGAAACTGTTTATGGGAAACAAACATCATGTGAAAAACAGATTGCCAGACATGAAGTAAATCACTCTGATGAGGAACGAGTCAAGTTCTGCCAGTTTTACCCACACTGTCATTGTTATGATGTAACACATTCCTCATGACTGATACTGTATCCAAATTAGGGCACAAAACCTCCTCTTGATCAGTTAAGTGAAATTCCCTGCCTTGTAATGACTGCACACACACACAGAACCTGAGTCAGTACAAAATCACATCCTATGTTAGTGGAGGGTTATGAAGGTGGGTAAAATGATACAAATTGTGAATTTTATACCCTTCCCTCCCTAATAAGCTGTTGCAATTTTCTGAGTTCTGCTAGCAATGATTAATAAACATTTGGTGTGCTAAACATATGGAAAAATCATCCCATCTGGACCATTTAAAACTAGGACGTAGACTTTATCTTTGTTTATTTCATCCTTAGCTAAAAGGCTTATTATGAATTGCAATAATCCAGGGAGCCAACCATGGAAGACAGACAAGCTCTTTAGATAAAACCAAAAAGGCAAGTTTTCTAACCGAGGACCAGATGTATTTTTGGGTATTGCCCTTGTACATATTTAGCTGAGCTTTTCAAGTGGTGAAGATTTGCATGTTTGTTTTGCAATACTAATGAATATGTTTTAGATTTACATTTTAGAAAATGGAAACTTTTATCTTCATGGGGCTTTGTAAGTTAATGATTTCCAGAAGATAGTTTGGTATCCTCTTTTAACCCTTCACCATTGAAAACATATCACTTTCCGAGGCACAAAGATCTAGTGCAGGCCTGCTGAACCAAACCCGGGAGATATATGTGACTCTTTCTATTGTTTATTTCTGGAATTACATAAAATGTGGGTTTTAAATTTTCAATCTAGTGAAAACATATGTAAATGGCAAATTATTTTAAAACCAACTTAATGTGGATCGTGGGGTAGGCATTACCATACACATGATCCTTTAATTAGATAAATAAGGAAAATACTTTTAGAAAAAGATAGTTTTGAGACCCAGTATCTTCCACGAGTGATTTAGTTTCCTCCAAGATAAAGACTGGTTTAGGGTAGTATGGAAAATGTGCTGCATAACAACATTTTTACTTCTAGTAGAGAGAGCAAAGTTGCAGTTTCATAACATAGTTTTTCACCCTTTGATTTTCTTTAGAGAGGTTATGATAGAAAATAATTAATGAATAAAACATAATTTTTCAAAGGCTTACCCTCACTGGCAATTTTAATATGACATGAACCCTATCAGAAATGAAAAATTCTTCCTTAGGGAACAACAGAACATTTTAATACAAGAGATAGCTATAGCTTTGAACTTCGGGTGGTTGATAAATCAGTCTGAAACAGCTTTTCTTCCAAATTTTTCCAATTGTTCATGCAAAATATGATAGGAAACAAAGTAGGATCTTGAAAGATGATGATGCTTCTTTAGTTTAGTAAAAGTTGCAAACCCCTTTGTATCTCGGATGCTAAAGTAGTGCCCCAGAGGGGTCCTGATCTGGAGGGTTGTGTTGTGCACACTGCAGAGCAGCTGAAACCACATTCAGTGTAAACTCCTCTGGTATGAGCAGTTTGGCTCCCTGGCACGGCTGTGCAGCCTTAGCAGGCTGTTCACACCCAGGACACCTCTGTATCTCATGGGATGTGTGGATGTGCACAGGTGACACTTTGGCCATGTGTGCATTTTTGGGAAAGGGCTCCTGGAAAGGGGTCCAGCTAAGATCCCAGCTCCAGTATGGAAGCAGTTTGGTAAAGTAACATGTTCTTTACTTCTGTTTGTTTTTAAAGAGAAAGTCAAAGTCAAAGCTCCTGTGTGCTCTTGGCACAGCAAGGGATGGCATGACATTGTGCCTGTCTGTCTGGGGTGACAGCTCAGCACAGTGTCTCCAGGAGCAGGAATATCCAGCTCTTCTGAGCCCTTTAACTCCTGCCTCTGCATTGGTATGGCAACACATCAGCTGCTGGGGGGCATGTGCTGGATTTCTGCGGTAGTTTTAGCAGCTGCAGAGTTTACAGGGGGGTTAGTGGGGTCTCAGATTTGCTTTTCATATCTGTATCTTGTGAAGAGCAGAATGGCAGAGTTCAGCAGGGTAAACCAGTGCTGCTACCCAGGCAGCTCCTGTGCAGAGCTAAGGACCTGACAGTGTGAGGGAAGGCAGGAGGTGGGACTGGGCTGTCTCCAGGATCTTGCAGCTCTGGTTGGCAGATCAGGGGAGGTCAGGGTTCTTACAGCTGTTGGGTGACCAAAGCTGGCTCAGACTGGTCAAACACAGGGCCCAGAAGACATGTTTGGGATTCTTTTTGAATCATGTTGCTGTAACTCGGTCTCTTCTCACCAGCATGGGCACTGAGGATGTGTCAGGGCACTGCAGTGGCAGGAACACTACTGTTCATAGACTCCCAACCAGGTGTCCCTCTTGAAACAGGCAGTGCTGTGAAGAAAATGTCCTGTGGGCAGAACTGACTCCAAGGCCACTGACAGGACCATGCTGATTAACCCCCATACACTGAATTATAGATGGTGTTGGCTGTTGAGTGGATGGACTCTGATTTTATTTCAGGTACAATCTTGCAGAGAAGGTGCCGTTACCTAGGGACAGTGATTTGTTTTCAACAGAGCCTTTTGGTGACACTGGTCCTCCACTACTGAAATAACTCTGATGACTGCATAGACATCATTCTTTTTTCTCTGGGCAAAACTGAGGGCAAAGCAAATTCCATAATTCCTGTTTACTTTACTTTGCTACTGTTTTTCCTTTTTCATTGTCTGTAACATTAATACCTCCATTTCCATCAACATGTGCATAAATACGAGTGCAGCTAGAAAACTGACAAGAACGCTCTGCTGAAGCAGTACTAATACTGCATTCTAACACTACAGATTTTTATTTGCATTAAATTGAGAGTGGCTCATGCACCAAGAGTTGTTCATCACATACTTTTCAGGGAATGGGAGCCTTGCCCATACTAGAAAGGTGGTTAACATGAACTAAGTGAGCTGGACTTAAATTCATCCCAATTTTTTTTGATGTGGATATAAGACATATAGTCTTGACCTGAATTAGTCCATGTTAATTAAATATAACCTGAACATTGATTTTTCTCTAGGCTAACAGAGATCACACACTTCCTACAGACCTTTCACTGTCTGACCTTTAGTACATATAGGATGTGACACTCTATTTATTTCATCTTACTCCATTTTTACACAGGACTTTTGATTCTTCCAAGGCATCTGTGATGGATAGAGAATGAAGCAGGCCTGTGTCACATACAAAGCAGGAAGAAGTGGAATAGTCTGGTGTTTAAGGTAATTGGCTGTGATCTAGGAGGTGTAGCTTCTATCTCTGCTTCTGTCATAAAGTCCCTGTGGGAGGCTGCCTAGAAGTCTCCCCACAAATTTCTGAAAGTAGCTGCTAATATTTTCTTCATTATTTTCCAGGAATTCCACATAGGGAATTGAAATCTGATTTTCACAAAGTCAGCTGAAGTCAATAAAACCTGCAGATGTGGGGCTGCTCTGAGGATTCAAGGTCTTGGGTGGTTGGCACTGTACATTGAGTGCCAGAGGTGAAGAAAGAAGGTCTTAAAATGTCTGAGTTCAGGTTCCCTTAGATTTATTGCAGACCTTCTGTTTCATCTTGCCCAAGGCAGTTACAGGCTCAGACAACCCTAGGGCATGTTTCTCTCCCTCTGTGTGAAGGCTGGAATATGGGGGAGCTGGAGGGGAGAGATCCAAACATCACTTCTCTTTTCACTTGAGATGCTACTGTAATTGCAGTGGCAAAGGTGAACACCTTGGTATTGCTGGCAACTGTTTGAATGGAGACCTCAATTTTCCAACCTCATTCCCCTTCTGCACAATAATACAGTTATAAAAATAACTCTCTCACTTCACATGGAGGTAGTGGCTACATAAATAACAGTAACTCACCAGGGCTGGCACTGCTCTCTGATGCCAGCTGGCACAAAGGGATTTTATCCATGCCACTGACCTCTTCTAGTCTTTAAAACAGGAAGGCTGTATGCAAACTTCAACCTGAGAGTGGCTCCTGATCTTTGAGGTATCTGAACTGGGAATGGTTTGGGAAAACGTTAGTTGTACCAGCCTGTATCCATGTCAAGGACCATTCCAGCAATACAAGAGCAGCACTGGCAGATTTGTGGTATCCAGAGTGTTCCCTGGCATTTTTTATTTTTCTGCTATAAGTGAAACCCCTAGCTCCCAAAGGGCACTAATAAAAGACTCAAGATTTTGTGTGAGAGGAGAGGCATATTTCTATCACAGGTTAGCAATTACATTTCATTCTTTGTTCACTTCCAGGTCTGAGGAGCACATGGTTGGCAGAAGAATAACTGAAGTAAATCTTCGACAATTCTGACTCTAGGTGGTAATCAAATTTTTTCATCAGCTAGCATCAAATAGACCCACCTCAAGACACCTAAGCTGACCTGAGCAGGTAGCCAGCTTTCCAAAAGCCCCTTCCTTTAGCTGACTTAGACAACATTTACATGCAAGCAGAAGATCAGACAGCCTTAATCCTCACACCTGCAGGGGCTTGGCCCTGCAGCCTGATTACTGCACCTACACGTGAGCTTGCTACACCCATGCTCTAAGCTGATGGATGTAACCTGCCTGGGGAAGCCATATGTTCTGCCTGCCCCAAGAGTCATGCTTTAAGTTAAAATGCATGTCAAGCCCTGCTTGCTGCCAGAACCCAGGCAGCCTGTGCATCTGCCTTGCGTGTAGTGCATGAAGCCCCGTGGAGAGGCAGGAAGTGTTAGTGGGAATGCCATGACTGATGGGGCTGTGCAGTGTCTCAGTGGAGCTGGCGAGTGTCCTGCTGCTTCTGCCACATTCACAAGCCATAATATCAGTTTAGTTTAATGCTGTAAGAGCCCTCCAGTCAGGATCATGCCTTCACATAAACCTGGCTGGTTGTTCTGCTGTTTCCTTTGGTTGCTTGCTTTTTCAAAGCATATTTTCTGAGGAGCAAAGAGGAAGCACTCCCCAGTCTGCTTTGTTGGGATTCTCCAGTCCAGACCTTAACAAGCATCACTAGGTGGGTTCAAGTGATTGACAAGCACTTTTTGGCCTAAGCCAAAAAGTCACTGTGGTCATCTTGAAACTTTAATAAAATCTTGACACACTTCTGTAGAGGATAATAGCCAAATTTTGTCCAAGGTTACATTAAATCAGACTGGCAGAACATCCCAAAAGAATGATTACACTGAAGGGATTTAGGGTTTACTCTTTGGCCACAGTAAGCCCGTTCCTTAAAAAGGAATTTTCCATTGACTTCGATGAAAGGTGGATCATATTAATATCTTTTCCATAAAATTAATAAAAAGCAATCAAAATCTTGCAGTCTCTACTTGGTCCATTTTCAGACAAAACTGTCAGTGTAAATCAACTGAGACTTTTACAAAAGGGAGAGCCATTGGAAATGTCCCATTCCTGTGACACTATTTGTAGTGGGCATTTCTCATAATATTTTCAATACTGATAATTTACTGTATGAAATTAAACTTTGCACTGCACAATTTCAAAACCTGGTTCTTCAGACATTGTATGAAGGGAAAGTTGACTGCAAACCCAGATTCTCCAGATTTTTTTTTTTTTTTTTTTTAAGAAAACTGGTACTACTAATTTATAGAGCAGAAAGCCCTAAAAATTTTACATAGAGTTCTAGGCACTTTATCTTTCACAGACCTGGAACAGGTTTATTTTTATATATGGAAGCTGATTTTTGTTAATCTTTTTGCTAGTTCCAGTGTTACCAGTTCATACCATATTTGGTGATTCTGATACCTCTTCCAAGGGTGTTTCCTATAATTTGGGGTTTTCCTGAGGGGTGCTGAGTGCAGTCAGCTTTGATTTTTTAATACATTGGACCTGATATTGTTCTGGTTTAAAACTAAAGAAAAAAAGGCATGAGGAGAGCTCTCTCTCTCAGCAAATGACAAACCTATTTTTTAGCACACTCCAGCAGCAGCTGCTTCAGGTGTACATTGGCTGCTGTCAGGACAGGGACATAATAATTTTGCAAGGCGAATAGCTTTACTGGGAGAAAATTGGTCTCCTGGAGTAGATAGGAGGAAGCACAATCTATTGTGACTTTGGCTGGAGATGGTTACTTACAGCAGGTCAGATTTTTGTCATCTTTCTGTGAGCAGTGGAAGGCTTTGAGGTCCCTCAGATGACATGTCTGGAGTGCACACAAGTTGGGAGCACCCTTTCTGACCTGTTTGGGTGAATGAAGGATTACCTCCTTGTACACTTCATAGGAAAAAGTCTGACATTGACTCCAGCTCACTAATAAAGAAGGTTGGGCCAGGAACATTGGTTACCTTTCTCATATCTCACTCTGGGAAAGATAAAGTCAAATTTTACTCCAGTTTGAATCTCTTTACAATTACCTGAGAAAATTTCCTATTATTTGAATGCTGTACCTTGCAATAGCCATTTAGTTCTCCTGTTCAAAACCCCATTGAAAAAAAGGAATTCTTGTGGATACAATTCCCACAATAATATTGTGCAGCTAGGATAATACACAGTCAACTGGGGTTATTTTGCATCTAAGGAGATAGAACAATATGTAGCTATTCTCACTTTTTCTGGAACTTTTCTCACTGAGAGAACTTTAGAAAAATCCATCTAATTTATAGGACTCCTTGGGCCTGGGGACCACACATCAAGCTGCAATATTTAACATATCATAGCAGCAGCACAATACCATATAAAAATAACACAATAAATGATTAATAGACTAACTCTCTCAAGCTCATTCCCTCTGATTATTTCTTTACAATTAAAACATGTTGCTAGGGTTTTTTCAAAAGAATAAGAGAGTTCTCTCTGAAGTTATCCACTGCTGGTATTTGTTTAAGTTTAGAAGAGCCTGAGCTCCTTTGGCTGTCTTCTCAGTGCTGTGTTGGGCCATATAGACACCCTGTGTGGTTTCCAGACATACCTTCCTTCCCCACTGCTGGGTCCCACTGCCCCCAATGCAGGAAGCATGGACTGTGCATGTGCACTGTGGCAATACCCTCATGATGGTACATGGCTGCTGGGACTTTCCAGCAACATCAATGGGACAGCCTTGGGGCAATCTGCCCCTGGCTCTAGGATTGAGCTAATACTAAAGAGGTTGGGAAGCTGTTTCAGCTTAAAAATTCTGGAGAGATGCACCCGGGCTTTCCAAATGTACAAGATAGCAAGATGTAATCTGGATAATTCAAACACATTTATATTTTAGTGCTTTCTCACAAAATGTGTCATTGCATTAGCTCAAGATACATAGGTGACAAAACTGTGTATCTTTATCCCGGGCAAATTAACTGAAATACAATACATGTACTTATCCCAGGAACTTTCATGGCAGCAGTCGACAGATTACACTCTGGGATATAGAATATTGCTTTATGGGAGGTACTGTTGCATGAGGGGTTTGTGAGTGCTTAGGGACAGCCCTGTCATTGTGTAATTTTCTCTGCCTGTTCGTCTCTTTGGTGTTCAGAACTGGATGTGACTGAGACGTCCCAGTTGCCATTGCTTCTAGGCCCATGGAAATAGCATGGAACAGTTCAGAGCACATCTGACCTCCCAGGCCTGGGTGCAGCTGCACTCTCTGGTGGCATGTATGTTGCAATGGGGTCTTGCAAGGCACAGTCTCTCTCCTAGAGGGGAACCCATATGCTGAGAAAGGAAGGAAATGTGCTGTGCTCCAGCAGGTCTGTTAGTCTGTATAACTAGGATTGCAACAGAAAGTGGGAAAAACATCTGCCCTGCAATGGAGACATATGTATTATGATACACGGATGAAAAACTTTGGAATTTTGAAAGCAACTTCTCTGGAAACATACACCACTGCCACTGCCACAAGCATGGGACCAGATGTGTTATCCCACAGGCTGGTGTGCCTCTGCTATGGAAATACTGACTCCATGGACTGTTGCTACTTTGTGGAAACCATCTGAGGTCAGGAAGTCCTATAGCAGTCCAAGTCTTTGTTTCCTGGGGAGAGATGGAGCTCTGAAAACCATGGCAGAAATACTGGAAAAGCTTGGGATAATCAATTTCCTAGAGTAAGTGTAGATATGAGAAAATCTCAGGACACATGCTCCAATTTTCCCCCTTAAAAAATCTCTTAGTACATCAGCTGTGCAACAGAGGCACTGACAGACCACAGACTGATGAATGATAATGTGGGTGATTCAGAGGCAGGTACTCAGAAGCACACACTTGATAAAGATTTTTGAGATGGTGTTATCAGGGTCTTTGGACCATGTGTGTAGGAAAGGACTCTACTATTAAATAAATCATCCTGTGACATTGCTGAATGAGGAAAATCAAATGTTAGAAAGGAAATAAAAATACTTTTATTTGTTCTTTTCCCCACTACTCTCCACAAACTGATTTTGAGCTCAATATTACCCTTCTGCTTGAACCCATCCCAGGTAAGCTGCTTGTGTTGCCATTTTTTAACCCCAGAAGGGTGTTTTCTCCTCTGTAGAGCCTGGAGGCTCCCTTGGAATGATCTCAGACAGGAGGGATTTCTTGTGATGAGGACACACGACTGATAGATTTACTCATTCCACTAAATCTCCCCAGTGTAAATCTCGACAGAAACACCTGGACCTGGTTTCAGCTTGCTTCACTCTTCTGAAGTTCACACTTCCTCTTGGTTCCAGTAAGGATTTATTCCTGTAGGCCCAGGCAGTGGGATTCACTCAGTCCTTAAATACTGAGGGTATAAAAATGGTGCTTTTTGCTGACTCTGGGCAGGAACAAGGGCTGAATGCATTGTCTCTTTGAGTTAAACTAAATGTCCCTGTTCACATATGCAACCTGTCTGGAAAATAATTTTTCCAATACAAAATATGTTTTTAAAAACTTACAGAGGAAGTGGAACCAGTGATCAATTTAATCTCAGAGAACCAGTGATCAATTTAATCTCTCCGTGATCAATTTAATCTTTGAAATCAGGGCTACAGCAGCCAGCACACAGCACTGGGGGAACAGGTATTTGCTGAGCCACTGTTATAGGAAAGATGGAGCAGAAGAGGCTCATGGTGCCTCAGTGCTGATGACCACAGGCACATACAGCCTTTGATATCTTATCCTCTTACAACTCACTTATGTGTGAACAGCACAAGCATATGAAGAGCTTTGTGTCAGTAGCAGTAGGATTCATCCAACCCCTAATCCTGAAGTTGTAAGGACTGGCATTCCTTGTTTCTTCCAGGCAGGAACAAGGGGTTAGTGCATGTTTCTGGTTTTTTTCAAGCTTTGTAAGCTAGAAGTATGTCATCATGTACAAAGCCTGGAAGAAAAATGAAACCTGCTGATGTGAGCTTGCCCTTGCTGCTACTCTGTGCAGACTTAAGCTCCCTGGTGAATCTCTTTGAGCTGAAGAAAAGGCAGGTGATGATGGCAGCAGTATGCCAAGCCTGAAATAACACACCAAAACTCAGCAGGGCTCACCAGCACTGGCTGGTTCTGTACTAACATGGTCACGCAGCTTTCCTGGCTCCAAATACCAGCAGAGCAGGCTTGTGTCTGCCCATAGTGCACTCTGTCAACAAGACTTTCTAGTGCACATCAAGC
This sequence comes from Rhabdornis inornatus, assembly GCA_013397075.1. Taxonomy (NCBI): domain Eukaryota; kingdom Metazoa; phylum Chordata; class Aves; order Passeriformes; family Rhabdornithidae; genus Rhabdornis; species Rhabdornis inornatus. Next base: position 586,523 of record VWZS01007728.1, on the reverse strand, counting down.
TTCAGATAAAATCTTGAAGGTGTTGGATGTCTTCCTAGGATGTGCTGAATATCCTCTGCTCCCATTCACCTTGGTGGGAACCGAGCAGCATCTCAGCACCATTCACTCTGTTGCACCATGGAGGTTTAGGATGTTCAGATGTGATATTTCTGTACACAGTGAATAACACATTGTTCAGTTGCACAATAAGGTGTGGATGGGTTTGATTTCCTGGGCAGAATCAGCTATGTTTCTGACCTGGCTTGCACAGCTTCTGTCAGTGGGGTAGAGAGATCACAGAATCACAGAATATGCTGAGCTATGCACTAGTGTGGATTCCTGTTAGCTTCCTGAGCTTTAAGGGTGAGAATGCAGGACTGTGGCCTCATCACAGCCACCAAACTTGGAGAGAAAGGTAATTCCTGTCTGCAGAAATATCCACCTTCTCTCCCTATTATGATGCTGAACACAAATAGATGTTTAGTTTAATACAAAGTGAAAATGAAACATTGCAGTAGTCTAAATCTCTTTAGATTAATACAGGATGACACAAATGTTGCTGACTCTTCACTAGAAGGATGTTGTGAGGACTCTTGCATTCCTGTCAATGTCAATAAATTCTGAGAGATTTTGTCATTTAGCCTGTGATAAGGAAAACATTCCTTCCTGTTAGCTATGCAGCATGAATAGACCAACTTGCCAAGCTTTCATTGTCATTGTCTACAAATGTATTGAAAACTTACAGCATATGGGCACATAAACACAAGAGCACACCCAGACACACATGAACACAAATACACACACACACACACAAAACTCACAGCCAAATGAACAGACAAAAATAATTCTGCCTGTTATGCTATAGCTGTTATGTCTTGGCCTTCTTTTTCAACAGGTGGGAAAACTGTAAGTTATTGTTTTTCTTGGCTTAAAAAGCTTCAAGCAGTGATAGCACTTGTTAGAGGTTTCACCAGACAGTCATTATCCCTGAGCACACAGCTCTAGTTATTTTTAGATAAATACACAGGAAAAGGATCTACTATCTGTATAAACCTTATATGCTTGAGCAGGCACAGGTACACAGTAGGGAAACCAGTGTGGCCTAGGAAACCAAGACCCAGATGCCTACCTCTCCTCCCTGGGACACCTGGTTATGCTTGATCTCAGATATGCCACTTCACAGCTCCTCCTCTTCCCCTTTCAGCTGTCTCCTGTATTTACATTCATCAGTGCAAGAGCACATCCAGTAAATCTCTGCTTATGTCTTTTACAGATATATCAGTCAGACTGCAGATCTCAGCTCTCAAGGGTGGTGTTTATCCAGTCACCATCAGTTTCTCCAGGCCTGGATGATGCCAAAGAAGAGGACCGGTTTTCACAATACAACACAGCTGCAACTCCAGCCTCCAGGAAGGGCATGTTATTAATCTGCATAAATATATTACACAGATGCTTTAAGCAAGTTAGGAACCTTTGCTTCCCTCTTTAGCCTTAAGGGAGAGTTGACCTACCCAAGATTTAAATTGCCCACTGGAAGTGCCTTTCTCAGGTGATATCTAAAGGAATGTGGTAAGGTGCTGCCTGTGAATATCACATGAAACTTCCTGTCCCAGATGGCTGAAATCATGCTAAATTTCCTAAACAAAGAGTTCCTCTTAAATTTTTACCTCAGGCTGAGTGGCAGAATGCTTTAAAGTCTTCACTCTGCTAAATCAAAACTATTGATAAAGTTGAAACTTGAGTCTGCACCAAGATTTTGGATAGCTGAGGAAGAGAAAGCATTTGCTTTTATGCTGCCTCGCTGGAAAATGTCATCATTTACAGTGGCACTACAGTGTTTTGCAATGAAGAAAGATGTGACATAAATCTGTTTCTAATTTTAGCTTGAATGAAGCAATTATTTTAAATAATTCGTGGTCAAGGTTGCTTGCCACTGCAGTTTTATTCAAACTCATTTGAAGTAATGCTTTCTTAACCTCACTAAATAAAATTGGGAAAGCCAGAAAGCAATAGATCTTCATTAGGGTTGTATGTATAGGCATCAGCCAAATCATTATCATTAGCAAATCCATCAGGCATACCTAACCTTAGTCCAGCATTTAGATCTAATGAGATCATTAACTGCTTCATTTACATCATTATTGAAGTTCTCTATATCATCTTTTTGTGGCCCATTCTATTTTCAATGAATTATATATTACTAGCTCAAGACTGAAGACTGTGCTCACGTCACTTGGATTCCTGAAAAGTCATATGCCAATTCTTATTTAAGGATGTCCCAGATATTGATGTTTTTCTTTCAGACAATAGCCTCCTTTAGGGGATAATTCATAATCTTTGTGATCTAATCAGAGAAATAGTGCTAAGCAAGTCTGAGCACACTCATAAAATTGATAGATATGAACCATGAGAATCAAGACAAAAAAGAATGGAACAGAAGAATTGGTATTTGTTAAAGAAAGTAAACCTGTCCTCCAAATTACTCAGTGGAAGGAAAAGATACCATTTCTAGAAACAGACAAGTCTGGCCAAGTCAGTAATTCTTTAGCAACTGTGAAAGTGGAAAAGAAACATACAGAAAGTGAAATCCAGGTCAGAAAACTAAAAATGAGTATAAAAGAATCACACAAGTATTTAGAGAAAATAAGAAAGGCCAATGCAAAAAATAAGCTATAGAGATATAAAGGATAAAATGAAAACACTGTATAACTTCCTTGGCAGAAAGCATTGGCCAGCTAATAAATGGGACAGGAAAGCTAATAACAAAACATGCCAAGAAGGCCAAAGTGTTTAATGCCTTTTATTGCTTCAGTCTTCATTAAAAATCCTGACTGTAATCAGATGGCTGACACAGTTAACACCAAACACAAAAGGGTAAGAACTCAGGCAAGAATAGTGAAAGAAATGTTTAGAAACTGCTTAGATAAATTAGATTTTCTCAGATCATTCAGGCCTGTAATTCACCCTAGGTTACTTAGGGAACTGGCTGAACAATCCTGAAGGCCATGGTAATTATCTTTGAGAATCTGGATGATGATGGGCTAGAAAAAGGCTGAAAGAGTGCCTATTATTAAAAAAAGAAAGAGGAAAAAAGAGGACACAGAATCCCAGTTGATCTGACTTTCATTTCCCAGAAAGATCATCAGACAAGGGTTCAAATGATGTGCAAGAGAGCAAAGTGATAAGTAGTTATCAATGTGATTTGTCACAACTAGATCATATCAAACCAGCCTGTTCCTTTGTTTGTTTTTCCTATGACTGGGTAACAAGACATGTGGATAGGCAAGAGTACAGTAAGGTTTCTTGCACCGCCTCAAATGGCATTTTCATAAGCACCCAGGGAATTGTGGTCTGAATCATGGGCCTCTAACTTTGCTGGGCTCAATGAACAATAGTACTGGAAAACATGCTGCATTGCTTTCCATGTCAGCTTTAGTTTGAAGCTCTACTGCCCAAAAGTCACGGCTTTGGGACCACTGACTCTTGACAAAGCTGCTGCAGAATAGCCACAGTATTTATTGGTGAATGACAGCCAAGGATCTGCTGTCAGCAGTTCAGTATTGTGCTGATTTGATTTAGCAGGTAAGACTCTGTAAGGGGCTGTCCCAGGGTCCAGATCCACTGTTGTCATTACAGTGACCTGAATGATGCACTAAAGAGCACATATTTGAAATCTGACTCTAAGCACTGACAAATTGCAACCATCTTGAGGGAAAGGCCTGAGGAATTAAAGAAATACTCTAAAAGAAGCAGGATAGCCTTGAATATAAACTGGCAACTAGATAGGGCTAAATGCCTCCCTGAATACTTAATGGTAAATGAGAGGAGAGGTAGCAAAGATTTGGGAATTGTAGTGGATCATAAGCTCAGCATGAGTCAGTAATGGCATCCTGTTGTGAAAGAAGCAAATATTATTCTGGGATATATAAACAGCAGAATTGTACAAAAGACATATGAGGTAATCCTTCCATTGGTAAAGTCTCCAGTAGGGAACCAATTCCAGTTTTGGGTACAAGACTTCAAGAAAAATTGTAGAAAGTCCAGGAAAGAGAAATGAACCTGGTCAGAGGTCTAGAATACATGCTCTGCAGGGGCAGATGTCAAGAAATATATCTGCTTAATTTATGCAGAGAAGAATGGTGAGACTTGTGCCTGCCAGGCTTCAAATAAATAAAATGCTACTTCAATGAGATGGTAATAAAGCTTTGTGTCTCTATTTGTTGTGACTAATGCAATAAGTTATATGTTTATCCAAGATTTGACTTTTTGAAAAGTCTTTTTTCTGGAACAGATTCTTTCAGAAACAGTAGCATCCCTCTGATGAGGGCCATTAAGACCAGACTTATGAAATACCTGCCAACAGTGCTGCAGGTAGAGCTAGTCTTGCCTTAGACAGATTGATGAATTATTCCTATTTTCTTTGTTTCTATGATAATGGATTGGTTTTTAAAAAATTCTGGGTCCAGACTGGCACATATTTACCATAAGCAATCTCTGTACTTGTCACGAATATGAACTATGAAGATGCTGTGTGTGATACTAAGCTTGTTGAGGTGTAAATCAATGTGTAAGTTAAGCATTTGGTTAATCTAAGTGCATTCACTTCTTTTGGTAAATTCCCACTTTCTTTCATTCAAAAAGCCATTACTGGCAAAAGATGGCTGTGGATGCAGGATGTCCCTGTGGCTCTCTCCTAAGCCTCAGTCCTGGGTCCCCCTCACCCAGAGGATGGAGAAAAAGAACTGGTGTTAACATTGGCAGGACAATTTCTAATCATCCCTGTGGTTCTGGCCCCACAGATTGGCATAATGATTGGGCTGGGGAGGTGGAGGAAACTGCTCCTGCTTTTTCTTGCTGCACTTCAGAGACAGCAGGAACCTTTGAAGAAGCCTGTGTGATCATGAGTGGATAGTAGCTAACGTTAGCATCTAACAGTGGGTGCTGAGCACAAGCAATGCATCTCCCAACACCCCACAGAGTGAGCCCAGTACAGCTCTGTCCCTCCCCAGTCTCACTTTCCTCACTCTCAGGCCACCAACCATGGTCCCACCAACCATGGTCCCACCAACCATGGTCCCACCAACTGTGGCTGGTGTTGGTTTTAAAGGCTGCAAAGAGGCAGTCAGCACACTTCAGGGATTCAGACAAATGGTAGCCCACAGAAACATGATTTACCTGGCCTAGGGATATGGCTACTCTCACCCAGTACCTGCACAGGCATTTTGTCCAGTGTGAAGAAAACAGCAGAAACCTAAAGCCAGACGGAGACAAATGCACTGGACTGTTTCTTTAGGTGGCAGTCTGCAGTTGGATAAGGATAGAGTGATGTGTGACAACAAGTGCCCTCATTTTGGCCAGCAAAATATACTTTGGTACATAAAAAAATGTCAGCTAGGAGCCATAACACACAGAGTTGTCTTGTTTTGCTCTTTATTCCAGTGAGTGATGCCAATGCTTCGCTGTTTATTTGGACTGTTTTTATCTTATCCAGTGTATTTTGCTCTGGGCAAAGATACAGGCATTAAGTCAGCAGAAGGACCTAGGTGTTGCAACACTGAGTGTTGGAGCCCTTAACTGTTGGGCACTGGGCCATGTAGTGGAATCCCAAGCCCCATATGAAATACTGGTCTCCCTAAACAAAGCACAGGGTTTAACACAATAATTTATCTCTAAGCATCACATGGGAATGTGTCTCTGCCACTCAGCCATTTATTATTTCCCAGCCAGGAAAGTTAGAGAGGAGGAAACAGTGTCTCATGTGACTTTGGAGAACCTTACACCCACTGAATAACAAGCAGCAAAGGGGGAAGGGGCAGAGGGAAGACTAGCAGTTTGGAAACAGCCTAAAGGCAGAAATTTGACACAGAAACTCTGGCATAAATTCCTCACAAACAGTGAGGCTGATAGAGGAGAAAAGAGGTCCCTAAATGATTTGTGAGCAGAAGGCAGGGTGCTGATGTATTTACATAATTTATTCATAACAGTTTGCTCAGCCAGCTCTACCAAGGACATGGATACTGGACGCTTTAAATGTTCTTAGGGGAGGAGTAAATCTGACTTTTTGAGCTGAGCCAGTGGCTACTGACGTCTCTGCTGCCCTTTCTGTGCTCCTCTGTGAGCTGTGGATCAAGTGCTGGGTCTGATGCTTGCAGATGTTCCACCTGTGCAAAGGGAAGCTGAGCACCCACATCCAAGTCACTGCTGGATTTCTGTAATTTAAAAAAAAAATTTGTATCCCCCCTCTGTATTGTGGGTTAATACCCCAAGCTCTCAGACAAGGCTGAAGGAATACACCGTCAGCAACTACCAGTTATGAGATATCCTCAGATGCCTTTGACTGCCTGAGCCTATTCAGAGCAGTACTGTTCTGCATGCCCAGAGAAAAGATAAAACTGCCCTGCACAGCAAGTGAATCCTACATTGTGCTGGGAACAGGAAGGTCCCTCACTGCCCTGCTGCTCCCTCCCACTTCTCTTTTTGCTATGCAAAGTCAGATGAAAATGAATTAGATGCTTGTCCTGAGCATTTCAATGGGACAGAAACTCAGCAATATTACCTGTCAGTGGGTCTCTGGGAAGCAAAAGGTCCCTGCCAAGTCCTGCTGGATCTTGAGCAATCTGTGCACAGTGTTGGCATGGCAACCCACAGATACAACTTCCATGCATCATTTGTCTGGGGACTAGCCTCTCTCCAACCTTCAGCCTGGAGCTCGGCGCTGGCCAAGTGTCTAGTTAATCTGACTCATTGAATTGCTGGAAGGGATTATAGGGTTAAACTGGGATAACCTAAATAGACTGATAAAAGGCTATTCAGTAAGAGATGCAAGTGCCCAGCATCTCCCAGGTTTTAGGTCTCATGCTCTCGAGTCCTGAGTTGAACTTATCTAAAAGAATAAAGGGTAGGCACTGGAAATTCCCCAAAAAACTTGGAAAGACACCCTGTGTGATCATAGTCTCTGTGAGAGCTGGAAAGATTTATTTTAGAAAGAGGTTTGGATGGTTAAATATTATTTGGAACTGTGGTTTCATTTTGTATGTACAGTGGTTTTGCTCTTAGTTCCTTTCCTGTTCTATAATCTCCTCTGTTTCTTCAGTGTAATTAGCCTGTTGTTTTCAAAAGGCTGCTGATTGTGAATTGAACTCATTATGCACCGACTTTGTTGTGTGTGTGTTATGTGTGTTATGTATTCTGCCTGTGCCTGCCATCCCTGACCTGCATCAGGAGGAGCTTTGCAGGCTGAGATATTTGCATGTGGCAATGGGCTGAGGCAGAGGGTAACTCAACAGCCTCTTGGCTCAGCAGCTTCGAGCCTGAGAGTCCCAGCTGATGGCTCTGGAGATGAAGCCTCCTCTCCTGGAAGCATAGGAGTCTGTGCTCCCTAAACAGCAGTGGATTTAATCATGGGGGCCTGTCAGGGAGTGTGTTTTGGGTACTGCCTGAGGTCCAAGTGCTCAGCAGATGTACTCCAGTGTCTCTTGCAAGGTCATCTAAAAGATGAGTCCTTGCAGAGGCCTGATGTTTCTAGGTTCTGCTCCATACTAAAACCTGTAAGTACTGGGGAAAACCAGTTTCTGGTTTCTGCCAGCATGGCATAATTATCCTGGAATAATGGTCCTTGAGAATCTGTATCGGGGCTTTTAGGCTGGAAGTCCTGCTGTTGTGGATGCTCTATGGGAACAGGATAGAATTGGGCTTTTGAGAGGTTTTACAACTCCACAAGTCTTTGGAAAGGCTGGCATGGTTGGTTGCCTCAGAGCCATAGGTTTTATAGTTGTGGGTTACCAGACCTGCTTGCTGGTTTCCAGGTGACTTCAGGTTTAGCTTTGATCTTCTGAAACTTTTAGATCCTTTAGTTTCAGCAAATGACTCTTTTTGGCAAAACTTTGTTTTGCTCCCAAACTTTTGTCTAACACTACTTCAGTGTTGGAGGAAAAGCAAACCTTCCTATTTGGCTTCTCAGTATGCTTCGAGCTAAGTTCTGGGGGAACTGCCTTAGCAAAATGGAACATCCTTGTCCTTCCTAGTCTGCACTGTGTGTGACTTGCTACACTCTCACAACTCCCACTAGCTCTGACAAGTGTTGCCAAGTCACACATGTCCAAGAGCACTAATTCATGAGAGTGTATAGAAGATGCCATTCCTTCAAGAATCTTTTGTATCTGTAAGTTCTTGAAGTGCAAAAGACTAGTAAGGATATATATGTATTGTAAAGCAATAAGAACCTCCCTAATATTCCTCTGGTGAAGTGATCACCAGTGCAGTAATGTACAGAAACTAAACAAGTTTGAGTTCAAGAGCAGGGAAAAAAGCAATGAAAACTGCATCCCTTTTGTCTTCTATATACAGACACTTACAAGAATTCCATTTAATTGGTCTCTGCCCAGGATAATGTGAATTTTATCCTTAAAGAATGAGTAGTCATTCATTTGGTGGAGGAAGTCAAAGTCAATGTTAATGAGATTGCTCCCCCCATGCAGGGAGGTGCTGTAGCTGAAATGAATGTTATCAAACATAAATACCATTTATGGATGCTAGGCTCCCATTCTGTGTTGGCCTGACAACTTTCAAAGCAATACTTGTTTTAGCAGCTAAACAATCAGCCAAAGTGACCATTTCTTCTTGAAGACAGCTTGACAATCTAGCAACTTCTATTGCAGTGTTATTACTAAAATGCACAGTATGAATCATCACAGTCACTTTCTATTTTCAAAAGTGATAGTGATAAAGTATATCACTATGTAAATATGAGGGATTCATTCTTCTCAGTCCAGCAGTAGCAAGAGGAGGATGGTGATGGACAGCCACAAAGGGAAAATGTTTGTATCATAATTGTGCCTATTTCTCTTTTATGGAGCTCATTCATAATGCCTGCAGAAATTAACAACATGGCAAGGGAAAGCGATGTGCACAGCAACTGCCATTCCTTCTACCGTGTTGCCATATTAACCTTCAGTTTGACAATTAAGTAGTTAGTTTCTATGAATCCGAATCCGTCCTCTTAGAAGGGAAGGGCTCTCAGGTTCTTGCTGGACTCACAGTATGGTCTGTGGACTCAGGATTGACTTATGCTTGACATGCAATTAAAAGCCATTTTTGGAAGCAAACATTTTTCTATGAGTAGGAAAAAAGCAGTTAAATGTTTAGGTTTACATTGACATTTCTGCTAATAAATTGCACATTTAATCTCAGATTCTCAGTGTTTAAGAATTTGCTCAGTAGAGGCTGAGCAGATAAGAACTCGTGGAGTAGGTATTATCAGACCTCTGTCTTACACCAGAGATTCACTTCTGCTCTGCCTGACAGCATCCATACACTCACCACAATGCTGGGGTTTCCCTTCTGGCTTGGGGCTTGTGCAGGTGCAGTGAGTTGGCCTGATGTGCTGACCAGTTTCTTAGGTGAGAGGTGCCAAGGAAGAGGAGAAGAAATATGACATGGCAGTGAAAACCAAATAAAGCTTTCAGGGTCTTTGCAGGGAAAGCACCATCTTCCAGCAGAGTCAAAGGCATGGCTACTCCCTCAACTCATGAGTGCATGCATGTCATGGCATGCCATGACTGCATATGCAGAAATGTTTCCATCATGTGATCTGTTGTTCATTCCCAGTCTCATGGTCCAGTGTGAATCATCCAGAAAACTCAGAGGCTTGGGAGGTGGCATAGTCAAGCCTTTGGGGAAGTCTGGTCCAGCCAAAAAAGCATCAGTGGGGGACTTGGAGTGAGTGGCTACACATATTTTCCATTCTTAGCTATGATCATCTGTAGGGTGACTCAGGTCTCTGAATGTGATACTCTTTGAAAGACTCCATGGCATCCAAGCTATGCAGATGAAGCTGTCATGTCTGAGTCCCACAGCCTTCTTTCTGGAGGTCCAGTGTCTACTTCAGAGTATTTCAAATGCTGGGATTCCACACCTATGTACATTAACTGAACTGCATCCTTAACTTTATCAAGTCCTAATTTTTTCAGGAATGTAGGAATTGCTCCCTACAGTAACAAGATGATTGGAAGTCTTAGTGGTTTAGCAACTTCAGAGTCCTTGAAATATCTTCATAACATTAGACACTGGCAAGTGGAGGGATGTAGGGCACACCAGTACCTGTAATAGCCTTACAAATTTAGCCATTCCACTTCTGAGAGCACAGCTAGTTTAGCTATTTCTGCAGGGTCCTGCCTTGTCCTGCCAATGCCTAGGAAAGTTTGGTGTGTGGGGACACTGGCACTATCTGCTTGTGGTGGGGAAAGCACGGAGCACAGCTCTTTGAGCTATATCAAGCCAACTAGTTTGGGGTCTGGTGTTACCTAATGAAGCCTGGCAGAGGCTGCAAGGGTTTCAGTTATGCCCAGCACCTGGATAGAATACTTGGACTGTGTCTGGACTGATTAATTAGTCAACCTGATAAGTTGTACCATGCAGGCTTACATTTGGGATGTCAGCTCATTCCTGCGTCTTCCTGGCTTTCCAAAGTTCACATAACTCTAGATTTTTAAGGATCAGGCACAGAGCTCCATCTGGCTTGACAACGAGACTTAGGCACAGAAGTCAGTTAGACCTAGCGAAAAAAAAAATATGGCAAGCACTATTAAATATATTTTGAAACTATGGTGGTCTACATAGTCATAGGGAAGTGTCATAACCATGGCTGTTCTCCTGCCACTGTGCTGCCTTCGTGACAATGTTGCAGCATAATCTAATGCCCAGGGAAATGTCCAATGACTCTGGAAAGCCTGTTCTCTAGATATTAAGCCTGTAGAGAAACTGCCCTTTTTATGTGTCCCAGCATGTTTAATACCTCCACAAATCACACCGCCTCGTTTGTTTCGCTGTGTCAAACCTTCTGGTCTGTCTGAGCTTTGTGTGCTGGTACAAACGAGGTATAAAAGTAGTTCTGTTCTTCAGAGGTACAAAACAAGGATATGAAAGGCCCTGAGATACTGAGAAACTGGAGTACTGAAGTTTGAAATTGAAACATTAGCTGAATGCAATGAGTCATGTTCAAAAGCTCAAATCAGGACTTGAGATCATTTTCAGAAATTATTATGTTGTATTCTTCCTGATGGGATTTATATTACATGGGACAGTGCCATTTTAATTGTCTTTCAATCAGGAAAGTAAAAGATCTAGTTTACTCTCATGGTTTAACTTCACCTGGAAACTAAGCACTTTGCAGCCATTCAGTCCCTCCTCCCTGCTGGGGTGGAGGAGACAGTTGAAAGGGTAAAAGTGAGAAAACTTGTGTGTTGAGATAAAGACAGTTTAGTAATAAAGCAAAAGCTGTGCACACAAGCAAAGCAAAACAGGAATTCACTCTCCTCTTCCCATGGGCAGGCAGGTGGTCAGCAGCCCTCAGTAAGGCAGGGCACCATCACATGTAACAGAGACTTGAGAAGACAAACACCATCACTTTACGTGCTGAGTGTGATGCCACATATTAGAAAATATCCCTTGGATCAGCTGGGATGGGCTGTCCCACCTATGTCCCCTCCCAACTGCTTGTGTACCCCCAGCCTCCTCAGTGGTGGGGTGGGATGAGAGGCAACAAAGACTTTGGCTCTGTGTCAGCACTGCTCAACAATAATGAAAATATCTCTATATTATCAACATTATTTCCAGCACCAATTCAAAACACAGCCCCATACATGCTACTCTGAAGAAAATTAATTCTATCCCAACCAAAACCAGCACATTTACTAATGAATCTGCTCAAGGCAATCCTCTATATGGGGAAGACTGTGGAAATCTGGCCAGAAGAAAAGGTCTCTCAGAACCAAGCATACAAGGGCTCCTGTCCTCAGAGAGTGTTGATAATCTGCATAAATTCACAAACCCTCATGAGGTGCAGATCATCTCCCAGTGGGACGGGAAGAGCTGAAGTCTTCCTAAGAAAGAAAATATTTAGAGTCAAATGAACATAAATCTCAGGCCTGAAATGATTCAGATTATAACCCGTGGAAGCTCGAAGGCTGGGACTATTATCAAAGGAAAGAAGAAGGGATGAAAGATGGGATCTCTGTTGTGATGCAGCCAGCAAATACTTGCTCTATCTTGTTAGCAATGACGTTTAGAAACTCAGCTAATAATAACCCAGCCTTGATACCAGAGAAATCAATCCCCATGTACTGGGCTATCAAAGATCTGATTTGTGTACACGATGTTCAGAACTGCAAGGAGATGTGGTATGAGACAAATCCAATGTAAAATGTGACAAACTGCTGGATATCTCTTTTGCTATTATCACACCCTGGTAAAGGAATGGCAAGAGCAAGGATCTATTTCAGTCACTTGAGTACTGTCTCATGTACACTTATTTAAAAGGATACTTGATCAGCGCAAAAACCTTGAGNCTGGTGTTACCTAATGAAGCCTGGCAGAGGCTGCAAGGGTTTCAGTTATGCCCAGCACCTGGATAGAATACTTGGACTGTGTCTGGACTGATTAATTAGTCAACCTGATAAGTTGTACCATGCAGGCTTACATTTGGGATGTCAGCTCATTCCTGCGTCTTCCTGGCTTTCCAAAGTTCACATAACTCTAGATTTTTAAGGATCAGGCACAGAGCTCCATCTGGCTTGACAACGAGACTTAGGCACAGAAGTCAGTTAGACCTAGCGAAAAAAAAAATATGGCAAGCACTATTAAATATATTTTGAAACTATGGTGGTCTACATAGTCATAGGGAAGTGTCATAACCATGGCTGTTCTCCTGCCACTGTGCTGCCTTCGTGACAATGTTGCAGCATAATCTAATGCCCAGGGAAATGTCCAATGACTCTGGAAAGCCTGTTCTCTAGATATTAAGCCTGTAGAGAAACTGCCCTTTTTATGTGTCCCAGCATGTTTAATACCTCCACAAATCACACCGCCTCGTTTGTTTCGCTGTGTCAAACCTTCTGGTCTGTCTGAGCTTTGTGTGCTGGTACAAACGAGGTATAAAAGTAGTTCTGTTCTTCAGAGGTACAAAACAAGGATATGAAAGGCCCTGAGATACTGAGAAACTGGAGTACTGAAGTTTGAAATTGAAACATTAGCTGAATGCAATGAGTCATGTTCAAAAGCTCAAATCAGGACTTGAGATCATTTTCAGAAATTATTATGTTGTATTCTTCCTGATGGGATTTATATTACATGGGACAGTGCCATTTTAATTGTCTTTCAATCAGGAAAGTAAAAGATCTAGTTTACTCTCATGGTTTAACTTCACCTGGAAACTAAGCACTTTGCAGCCATTCAGTCCCTCCTCCCTGCTGGGGTGGAGGAGACAGTTGAAAGGGTAAAAGTGAGAAAACTTGTGTGTTGAGATAAAGACAGTTTAGTAATAAAGCAAAAGCTGTGCACACAAGCAAAGCAAAACAGGAATTCACTCTCTCTTCCCATGGGCAGGCAGGTGGTCAGCAGCCCTCAGTAAGGCAGGGCACCATCACATGTAACAGAGACTTGAGAAGACAAACACCATCACTTTACGTGCTGAGTGTGATGCCACATATTAGAAAATATCCCTTGGATCAGCTGGGATGGGCTGTCCCACCTATGTCCCCTCCCAACTGCTTGTGTACCCCCAGCCTCCTCAGTGGTGGGGTGGGATGAGAGGCAACAAAGACTTTGGCTCTGTGTCAGCACTGCTCAACAATAATGAAAATATCTCTATATTATCAACATTATTTCCAGCACCAATTCAAAACACAGCCCCATACATGCTACTCTGAAGAAAATTAATTCTATCCCAACCAAAACCAGCACATTTACTAATGAATCTGCTCAAGGCAATCCTCTATATGGGGAAGACTGTGGAAATCTGGCCAGAAGAAAAGGTCTCTCAGAACCAAGCATACAAGGGCTCCTGTCCTCAGAGAGTGTTGATAATCTGCATAAATTCACAAACCCTCATGAGGTGCAGATCATCTCCCAGTGGGACGGGAAGAGCTGAAGTCTTCCTAAGAAAGAAAATATTTAGAGTCAAATGAACATAAATCTCAGGCCTGAAATGATTCAGATTATAACCCGTGGAAGCTCGAAGGCTGGGACTATTATCAAAGGAAAGAAGAAGGGATGAAAGATGGGATCTCTGTTGTGATGCAGCCAGCAAATACTTGCTCTATCTTGTTAGCAATGACGTTTAGAAACTCAGCTAATAATAACCCAGCCTTGATACCAGAGAAATCAATCCCCATGTACTGGGCTATCAAAGATCTGATTTGTGTACACGATGTTCAGAACTGCAAGGAGATGTGGTATGAGACAAATCCAATGTAAAATGTGACAAACTGCTGGATATCTCTTTTGCTATTATCACACCCTGGTAAAGGAATGGCAAGAGCAAGGATCTATTTCAGTCACTTGAGTACTGTCTCATGTACACTTATTTAAAAGGATACTTGATCAGCGCAAAAACCTTGAGTCAGAGAGCTAATAGTTGTCATAATATGTTATGTTGCTTAACACAGACGATGACAAGTGTTTTTTCTAAACTATCTGGCTTATACCTACACATGAGTAATCACTTGTGGAAATGTCAGAGAGGATAGAGCAATGTGGTAAGGAAAAGAAGTTGATTCTCAATCACATTCAAAAGTCTGAGCCAAAACAAGTGAACAAACAAACTAACTAAAAACCCACAAGTGAGCTTTGAACATGAGGCAAGACAAGAACCTGTCTGATAATGCTATTCAAGCGGTTTCTTCCGTACAGAGAACTGAACTGCTCTACAATGATCAGGATAGTTGGGGAAATACAAGAAGACAAGGACTAGCTCCTTTGCAAACCCTCAGGGGCACACTGGCAAAATTTTAGGGGTCTGTTTCTGAAAGGCTAAGTCTGGAAATAGTGTTGCCTGGCACTGAAGGACTGAAGAACCAGGATTGCTTTGATTCTGACTTTATAGCTCCCCAGATAGTAAGAACTGCTCTAATCTTGACACAGCTGAGCAGCTTGGCACTGTGCTTGCATTAACCTTGCTCATTGTGATCATTAAGCAGTCACTGGATAAAGTAGACAGAGATCAGAGTGGTGACCAACACTCTGGCCCCTTGCTCTCCACCAACACCACACAGCTATGTCCAGTTTGCTGCTACCTCTCCTCACTCACCCCCAAATTTCTACCTGACAGTCTTGACCCCCATATAACCTCTATTCTAGCACAGATTGCAAGGAGATAAGGGCTTAAATCTCTCCAGCAGGCAAGAAGCTGAACATGCTTGGCTATCACATGTGACTCTGTCTCCAGTTCTTGCATGCCTCAAATAGTTGGAGTGGGTTGGTTGCCCGTGTTTAGCATGATGGCCCGGTCTCTGCTGGTCAGCAAGAATCAGAGCCCATAGATTCTTTGCTCCTTGTAGATGTTTATCTCAGTTGCAGATGCACACCTGAATTAGAAAGAGAAGTGACATTTTGTATAGCAACTTTTGTTGGGATTGACTGACAAGGTCTGGGCAGCAGGGGGGCTTCAGGGGTGTCATGGTTTAACTGCAGCCAGCAGCCAAGCCTCAGGCAGCTGCTCACTCACCTCCCCACCAGCAGGAGAGGGGAGAGAATCAGCAGAGTAAAAGCCAGAACACTCATGGATTGAGATAAAGACAGTTTAATAGGGAAAGCGAAAGCTGTGCACACAAGTAAAGTAAAAGAAGGAAGTAATTCACTGCTTCCCACTGGCAGGCAGGTGTTCAGCCATCTCCAGGAGAGCAGGGCCCCATCACAGCGGTGACTTGGGCAGACAAACACCATAATTCCAAATGTTCCCCTCTTCCTTCTTATTCCTCTCAGTTTATATCCTGGGCATGACACCATATGGCTTGGAATATCCCTTTAATTAGAGTCACCTCTCCCAGCTGTGTTTCCTCCCAGCCTCCCAGGCACCCCCAATTTCCTCACCACCCTGGCCCTATGAAAAGCAGAAAAGGCCTTGGCTCTGTGCAAGCCCTGCTCAGCAATAACAAAAACCTCTCTATATTATCAACTTTGTGTTCAGCACAAATCCAAAACATAGCCCCAGAGCAGCCACTATGGAGAAAATTAACTCTACACCAGCTGAAACCAGCACAAGAGGCTTGGCTGAGAAGCTGCCAGGAGCTTTCCTCATGTCCAACAGAGCCAACGCCAGCTGGCTCAAAGACAGAAACAATGGCCAAGGCTGAGTCCATCAGCCACAGTGATAACCTCTGGGATAAAATGTTTAAGAGTGGGAAAAATATTGTACAGGAACAACTGCAGTGAAAGAGAGGAGCGAGAATATGTGAGAGAAACATCTCAGCAGACACCCAGGTCAGTGAGGAAGGAGGGGCAGGAGGTGCTCCAGGTGCTGTAGCAGAGATTCCCCCACAGCCCCTGGTGCAGAACATGGTGAGGCAGCTGTGCCCCTGCAGCCCATGGAGGATCACAGAGATGCAGAGATGCCTCTGCAGCCCATGGAGGATCACAGGGATGCAGAGATGCCCCTGCAGCCCATGGAGGATCACAGGGATGCAGAGATGCCCCTGCAGCCTATGCAGGATCACAGAGATGCAGAGATGCCCCTGCAGCCCCTGGAGGATCACAGGGATGCAGAGATCCACCTGCAGCCCATGCAGGATCACAGGGATGCAGAGATCCACCTGCAGCCCGTGGAGGATCACAGGGATGCAGAGATGCCCCTGCAGCCCATGGAGGAGCCCATGCTGGAGCAGGTGGATGCCCAAGGAGGCTGTGATACCCTGGGAAGCCTGCATGGAGCAGGCTCCTGGCAGGACTGTGGGCCCGTGGAGAGGAGCCCACACTGAAGCAGGTTTGCTGGCAGGACTTGTGAGTCTGTGAGAAACAGAGAGGCCTCTGGAGC
Organism: Rhabdornis inornatus; assembly: GCA_013397075.1. Classification (NCBI taxonomy): domain Eukaryota; kingdom Metazoa; phylum Chordata; class Aves; order Passeriformes; family Rhabdornithidae; genus Rhabdornis; species Rhabdornis inornatus. Next base: position 569,740 of record VWZS01007728.1, on the reverse strand, counting down.
AGCCTGCTGTGCCCTGTGGAAGGGACCCATGCTGGAGCAGCCCATGGGAAGGACTCATGTTGGACAAGTCCATGGAGGACTGTCTCCTGTGGGAGGCACCCCACACTGGGGCAGGGGAGGAGTGTGAGGAGTCTTCCCACTGAGGAGGAAGGAGCAGCAGATATGAGTGATGAACTGACCACATCCCCTATTCCCTGTACCCCCAGTAAAGAAATTGGGATGGAAGTTGAGCTTGGGAAGAAGGGGAGCATGAGGAGAACATGTTTTAAGATTTAGTTTTTATTTTTCATTACCCCATTCTGATTTGTTTGGCATTAATTTCCCCAAGTTGAGTGTGTTTGCCTGTGAGGTTAACTGGTGAGTGTTCCCTCCCTGCCTTTCTCTTGACCCATGAGACTTTCATATTTTAGCCAGGCATCTGTAGGGATAACACTTCCCATCATCCTGAACATGCTGCATTAAAAAGGGTAGCGGGGTTATTAAAAATGAAATTCCTGAAAGTCCAGACAACAAACACAGGCTGTGAGCTTCCCAGTACATGTTCCCATTAATTTCTTTGTTTGTTTGATTGTTTCTTAAATAAATAAATAAACAAATATGCCAAAATCAACACACACATTTATTTTAATGTCATTTAGTAGGGAAACTCTACTGAGCTTGTTCAAAACTTGAAAACAGTCTGACCTCAGTCTCCTACTACAGATATGTCTAGACTAGAATTTGCTCTCCTGTTGTAACTTGTGTTTATCAGTTGTGTGCCAGTTAGCTACTGGAGCTGGTGAAGACATTTGAAATTGTAAAAGATAATCTAAACATTCCAAGAAGACGTGTTGCAGCAGTCAGACATTTGTGGTTTACCTTCACTTGTGAGCTGAAGCAGCTCACAAGTTTTTGCCTCATGGAATGAGCTTTTATGGACTCTGTCAACTTTCTTTTATAAGCATATTAACCAAAAGGAAGTAATTGACAATCAATTAAGTTGGGTCACACATCAAAACCCATGTAATACCTGAGTATTGTAGTTCCAAACTGAATTAAAAACACTGGTTAGTAGAGGCTTGGCTAAAAGGTCACAGTGCTGAAGAATGTGAGATACATGGAACACTTTGTCCATAAAAATATGTTTGAGGAGTCCATGGGCAGAGGGAGAACAGCCTGCTGCATGACCTCTCAGAGACAAAGTGGGAAGCTGGCTGCTCACTGGAAAACTGTGAGGAGAGGAGTAGGATGCAAATCTTACCACAATGGATAAGAAATGCCTACTACAACATAGTGGTCTGAAGAAGTAGATTCAAAAATGCTGGCATCTCTCTTTAACAGAAAGAAAGCAGCTGGCCTCAGCAGTCTTTCATTTGATGGAAAAAATCAGAAAATAAGCCAATGTCTTGAAATAAGAGGCCCCACAAGAATCACCTTTTTTTTTCCCTTCTACAGAGAGTATGGTGAACCACAGGGTTGGATATGGGGGTGTTCGGTGATGGTAGTGCATAGTGAACATGTCTTGGAATGGTACAGCTTGATTACAAAGTGAAATCTTACTGACATCAAAGAAATATTTCAGAGTAAAACTAACAACCAAAAATAGCTGGGACAGATAATATTGAAATAAAATGGATCATAATGCACATATTATGCCAATAACATTTATATTACAACAAATTAAGCATCCTCAACCATTTGTTTTTATTCTATAGAGAACAATTAGAGGATAAGATATTAAGAAGGATTTACAAGGCAATAAATGGCTTTCAAGGAAAGTTAAAACCAAAGGGAAGTGAAAATATTTGGTAACTACCACTATCATTTATGCAATCAAATAGTCCCTTTCTCCACTTTAGACACAGTCATTATTATACAGGTCACAGGATCATTTATAAAATTAAAAAAAAAAAAAGGAAAAAAAAAAATCTGTTGGGGGGGTTTTTTTTTTTTTTTGTTTGTTTGTTTTGGTTTGTTTTTTTATTTTATTTTTTTTTTCGATCTGATGAAGTATTTCAAGTCACATGCCAAACCTGGCTCAGAGGCCAAACTGATTTTTTTTCCTCAAGAATATAAATTCTGGGAGACCAAATGTGTGTTCTGGAAGATGAAGCGTCCAGTGAGAAGCTGAGGAAGGCCAGTGGGATTAGGGGATTAGGGGTGATGTTAAATTATGAAATTCAAATTGGATTAATGTCTCCCCTTGCACACTGATGCCCTGACCTCCCTGAATCCCAGCTGATGTGGTCCTGTACGGAGAGGGAGAGACACTAACCTGTCCCTTGGGCCCTTGTGCCCTATAGCAACGGCGTGGTGGCCAAAGAGGAAACTTGGGATGCAGGTGCCTTCTCTTGGCTTCAGTTCAGCTCTGGTTTGGCCACTGCCCCATGAGCTGCAAGTTTTCCTTTTTCTGTTTCCTCTGATAGCAGCTGGAGGAAAGAAAAGGAGTTTTTCTATGTTGGGAAAGGGAGAAACATCACCAGCTGGAAGAAAGAGAGGAAGAGGGAAGCATCCAGCCTCTCTTCTCCCTCCCTCTGCAGCAGGGAGACCATTCAGGTAGCACCAAGGGGTAGTTTGACTGAGGAGCACAGCCACTGGGCCAGCAGCAGCCCTAGGCAGCTGCTGGCATCCTAAACCTGCCCTATATTCCTGCTTTCTCAGAAATAATTACCTAAGGACAGATCTAAAATCAATTAGCTGATCAAGGGAGTGACCTGTGTGGAAACTCAGTGATGTATCTGAACTCAGACTGTGTCAATAAAAGCTTCAGTCATAGCACAAGTTGAGCCAAGAGTGAGGTACATTTTCCCATAACTTCATGCATAGCCAATTCCTTAGAATTGAACAGCCATGTTCAGCCCTCTTTAGGGTGTAGTCTTTTCCACCCTGACTACAAATTTCTATGGCAACCACTCTTACCAGACACATCTGTGTATATGTGTATATGTAAATAAATAATAGATAAGGTACTAGTAAATGGTGCTAAAGCTGTGCCAGTTGCTCTGTTGTGCTGCTGGCATCTCCCATTCTGTGCTGCCAGCCCTGCTCTCCATGCAGGTCTGTGCAGCAAAGACGCAGAGCAAAGGGTTGGGTTTTTTACTTGAAACCTGTGTTGTGGCTTACCAGCAGCAGAGTGTTGCTGCACTGTGCTGGCAGGGAGCAGTCTTCCCTCTTTTGCGATACCAACAGGGAAAATTGGAGCTTCTCTGATGTCTAATGCAAAAACCAGGCAGTGGTTACAGTTTTGGACAGACAAAGCGAGTCAGTCAACGTGGTCACTGTGTGAAGCAATACGGAAGAACTGCTTCCTAATTTGTCAGCTTTTGGAGCTAATATGTGAAGTTAGGCAGCTTTTCCATCTCTAATAATTAAAAAATCATCAGGAAAAAATTACATTTTCTCCTATATTTCCATATCACTTGACTCCATGAATTCCCCTTCTTTTGACGAGGTGGGAGCTGAGTGGTGGAGTCAGGACATGTTTGACTGTATGGAATTTTTTCATTTCTTGGATAATTTTTTAACTTTCTTTGCTTTCCTTGCTTCACACTTTCCAAGGCATAATGGTCTGAGAAGTAACAGGCTCTGTCATGCCTTTAAGATGCTAGAAACTTTCCACTTGCCTCAGAATTCTGTATCTTAAGGAAGAAGCCTTAGACAACAAGATCCAAAAAGCACTGAGTTGTATAACATTGAGGTCAGGAAGAATTTGGCATTTTTATAGGGGCTTGCACCTCAGTGTGAGTGCAACCCCACCTACAGCAACCCACCTAACCTCTCCATTTTTCTGAGAATTAGAGACACTTTAAGCCGCAGCAGAAAACTTCTTTAGCTTCCTTAATTTCTGTTGCAGTTTTTTTCCCAGAGGTTCCTTCCTCTTGGCTGAACTAAACACGCAGGTAACTGCTTTTCTGCCTGGGGCCATTTATAATTCATAAAGTAAGTGTTCCTCTGCTCTACTCCACTCCCCTGAGGGACATCCTGTGAGCTGTGCTCCCAGACCATGCAGCTCTGTGGAATTCAGGAAAAAGGCACTGTAGTTTTGGCTACTTTAATAAAACCTCTCCAAACCCACAGATGAAGAGTAGAAGTTCTCTGTTCTGTATATGGTTATTGTAAGAAACAAAGATGATGTGAAAGACCTAAGTTGGGTTTTTACTTACTTTTTGTGGCATAGTTCTCCAGAACTAAGAGCACAGGCAATGTTAGAGACAGAGACATAAGAGTCTCCCCTTTTCAGCTGATCAACCTTGCAATTATGCAGCAGGACTAGGTTCCCTTCTTCTTGCTTCTTCCTGGATGCATGTCTGAAACATTAAGTTTATGGTGGACCTCAGCTGCAGCAGGAAATCCCTCTCCAGCTCCTCCCTAATGTGGCTTCTCCTGGACCTGGAATGTTGTTCCTCGCAGTCAGGCAGCAACAAGCACCACAGTCCCACTGCCACAGGATGGTCACTCAGCAGGTGGATCCCAGCATCACAGAGAGGCCATGGCAGCAGGAACTGAGCTTTAGCTGGAGGGGGCCATGGAATGTTACCTGCAGAATGTTAGCAGTCTGTGACTCCCCATCACTTTCAGGCAGCTCAGCCAAGGCGACGCTGCCTCTGGGTACACAGTAGCAGAACTTAGAGATGTAAAGCAAATCTTCAGTGCCTACAGCCTCTCAGGTGCCTAAACAAGTTAGGTGAAGTTTTTTTTGGCTCTCTGTCCTCTACATAGGCATCTAAATTGTGCATGAGTTGCACTTTAGGTACCTTGCTGTTTTCTTTGGATTTTGCCCTCAGCTGTGAGCGGGAGCACAGGTTTGCTCTGGCACATGCAGCAGAAGGACAATGTCACCCATTGACTGCATCCCAGAAACCCACTCCCCATTGCCTCCTTTTCCCTTCCAGCTCTTAAACCTTGTGACAGTGATTACAAAATCCTACCTACCATTCTGTAACTGCTGCCTTACAACCAACCCGTGAACTCAACTTCCCAGTTGTTTGATCCAGTTTATATCCACATCTGCCAAAAGCATTCTCTCTCTGGTAAAATCTCCACTTTCTGCTCAGCTTTTCCACCCTTCCCCTACATATGCATTCTTTAGTCTGGATTATTTGTTTACTTTAATAGTAAACCAAATAAAAATGCTGCTCTTCTCTTTGAGCGTCCACCCCAGGCTGCTTCAGCTCTGAGGAGCAGCCAGGATAGAGCTGAAGGGATCTCCATGCTCCAGGATTTGGGTCTGGCATGACACAGGCTACAAAACGTGGGCTTTTGTGATAACAGTCTGCACTTGTTTAATGATGGCTCCTTCTCCCTATGGTGGAGGATCTCTGGAAGTTTTATTTTACTCTAATTAATTTTCCCTCCTCTCTGCTTTCATGGTTGACCTTTTCCATCAAGTCTCACAGAGCAGATGAATTGTCTGTGAAACTGAGGTTGTTCAGCCATTATTCCCTGTAGCTGTGCTCCTCTCCTCTCCTCTCCTCTCCTCTCCTCCAGGGAAGCAAACCCATTGAATCAAGCTGTTTAAGATATTTGCAAGGGAAACTCTGAAGTATTTGGCCTTGTTTTTCAATTTAAATATGCTGGTGCACAGCACAGGCCAATTAAAGCCCCATTTTCATGGATATTTCATATGCAATCCTTGCATAGATGCACATACAATGTAAGTAATTGCTTGTTTTAGATATAAGGGCTACACCATAATAATCACTTATCATCACTAGTCAAAAATAATTCTAAGCAGACTCGAATTTTGTTTTCTGGAAGAAGCATTACTTACCAAGGGAAGAGTACACAGAGGCATCTGCTATTCAGAAAACACAGAATTCCAGCTGAAGTTATTGTTATTTCTGCACAAGTCCTAGAATTTATGCAATAAATTGGAAATAATACAAGATCAAGAGGATTTTTAATGGACTTTAAATGAAGACAATTATTGTGGTATCAGTTGTCATTGACACATAACTGCAGTAAAGTGATACAACAGTGGCAAACCCATAGAAACAATATTTGGTGTGGGAACCTTCAGCAGGGGTGCTAAAGAATCAGAAAAATTGTGAAAGAAATTATTGCAGAAAATGGCAGAACTGTCACAGAGGGGTACAGAAAACACTGGAGACTTAGTTCCTAACTGTCCTCACCTCTGGACGTGCTGTTTTCTTACAAATTAATTTTATTCCTCAGGGTTCTTCTCTGGGGAAAGCTTTTAAAATTTGGTAGAGCCAAACCATGGTAGTCTTTGAGTGACTTTTTTACAGTTTATATTGCCCTTGTGCCTTGCTGGTAAATACAGCAATTGCTTGTTATGATTTCTGTTTGTCCTTTGGGAATATAATGACATGTTTTTACAGATTGCTACAGATTTATATATAGTCTAGATGACTTAATTAGAGAAAAGTAACTTCCTCTGCCCCAAATACCTCAGTATTGAAAGATTTATTCATGGAAATAGGCAAAATAAAATCATATTAGTAGACCTGAGAGATTAAAAATTACGTGTATATTTTTTTCATTGTGAAGAATGGCTGGAGACATGAAGTTATATACAGGTATGACTCCGTCATCATTAGGAGGAAAGCAGCCTTATTTAACAGTGGGCAGCAGGGCATGAACATTTCATTCAGTCAAAAGAAGATGGTAGATAAATTACATCTTTCTGAATTTGATCAGGACAAGGAGCATGTTTCATCTTGTGAAAGACTGTGTAATATCTTTAATAACCACAGGAATGAAGGAAGGCTTTGCTCATACATTTCATGCAGAGCTTCACCTCCATTGGGAAAGGAGCATTCAGAAGCAGCCCACAGGGAAGAGGCACATCCTGATCAGCGTCGCTGCCGCGTTTTCTTCCAAGGCCGTGGCTGTGTGAGCAGCACTGAGATGCGAAACCAACAAAGAACTCAGTGTCTCCCAGCAAAACCTCTATCATTACAGAAAAATTGCTCCTTGCAGGAGAAATAAGGTTTGCCAACAAACGTGGTGTTTTGTCAGGGCTGCTGCTGGCTCGGAGTGCCAGACAGGGATCCCGGCTCTTCACACCCACGACCGGCTGGCACAGGGCTGCGGTGCCGCTCTGGCCTCAGATGCTGAGCAGGACCAAGAATAGCACTGGGTGGTTCCTTGTCTGCCATAGTGGAAAAAAAAATTGTATTTAAACCCAGTGTTTTCCAAAAGCAGCTAAACCCAGGAGGTTATAAATTATTAACCTGTAAAGCAGAAGGTTTAGGAGACTGCCACTTGTGTGTCCTGGAATAGTTTCTGCTACCTTTTTGGGATGGAGCAGAACCTTTCATTTAGTTATTGCATGCCAGCTGAATTTGCAGCAGCTGCAGTTTATCTAATCCTTGCAGTACATTTTCACTCTAGAAAAAAATCCAAACAACAAACAACAGAAAATTGGGTTTTGTCTCATTATTTGACTTCGTGTTGCGTTAACAAGATTTTCATTACTTTTAGGCTGAGCCTATTAATTCTTTACCTACTGTGTCCTGCCACTCTTTTATAAGACCCTTTCTCATCAGAGAAGAGGAAGGGAGGAGAAAAATGTAATCTGTGGTTAGCAATAACCAAGAATAAGAAGCAGAGACTGCTTAACGATATAATTAGTGCTTCCTTTTCCACTCTGAAGTAAATTATGTCCACTATGCTTTAAAAAAATATATTTGCTAGGGAAATGTATCCATTCACTACACTTATCTCTTAATGCCTGACATAAATTTATTTTGCTTTAAAAATGTAAAAATTTTTGTTCCACAGTTGATTTGTGTGCTAATGGTTTATTGAAGAAGAACCCTTAAGCAGGAAAAAGTCATATACGGATGATGGAGAAAACCAGGATGAAATTATGAAGACAAACCACCTTGCATGCATTCAACCTAAACTCCTGTTGGCAACGTGGGCAATTTGAGAATGAGAAACTTCAGGACCCTAAGTAGGTGCAGTGGTTGCAGTTCTATAGCTGCCCTGCTGTCCCTAGAAATGTGTACATACACACTGTGTATGTATGCGTATTTATGAATAGGTATGAAAGAAAGAAACTGTGTGTATAAGCTTTATGACAAATAGCATGTGATTTACTTTTATTTGTGCATATTGTGTATTAGAATGATCAGATTAGATAAAATACATATAAACGACTTTTGGAACTGCACAACTGAAAATGTGACTTCTACAAATAAGTAAAAAAAATTTTGACAGCTGTACAGGAGTACAAAAAATGAGAATTTTATTGCATTAAATATGGAAGGCAGTAATGCAATCAGTCAAATATTTTATCTGTTTGCAATTTAATATTTATATTTACTTATATTTGTCTTTGCTTTCTGAGTTTTTGATTGTTAATTTTTAAAATCAGGATGAACCAAACACTGGATGGCTCAAGCCATTTTCTGAAGCTTAGAAGAGAAAGCATAATATATCAAAAATACTGCTATATAGAATATTTGAGAATACACAAACTGAAGTCCAGTTATTGGTACACGCAGGTCTTTATCAGCACATCCTGTTTGGGCTATCTTCCCACAAACAGCTTAGGTGTTAGTCTCATAGAAGCAGTGTATTATTCTCTTCTGTTTATTTTTGGCAGCTACAAATACCATAGAGGATATTTGTTTTTGTAACACTGTAATGATGAAATAGATTTACGGGCTGCAGTCACAAGAATGCTAAGCAGATATTCATTTGTTTAATCTCTGCAGCTTTGTTGAAAAATTTATAACTGTCTGGCACAAATTGTTAGAAAAAAATTGGACATTTGGGTTTATGGTTATGGGATATTTTTATAGCACCCAAAAAGGTATGGGAGATAGCGTGGGTACTTACAACTACAGAACAACCAGTAGAGAAAAAGTCATTAGTGCCACAGGTTTCATGGCACAAACAGGGTACCCACAGCAGTGTGCCCTCAGGGCTAGGAGGTCAGGCTGGCTTTGCCCTCTGGGAGGTATTTGCCATCTGGGTCCTCAATGGGAGTGCATGTGTCGGGTTAGGTGCTGTATGCCAGATGAAAGAAATCATGGAGCAGTTTTTACTTTACATTGCCCAAGATGGAACCATTAGTCCAGATCTGGGGTCCAGCTATATGATGACTTTCTTCTTTTAGGATGGTGTTTTTTTGCTGTTTCCTTCCATAATAGAAAGGCACACCTTTGATGTGGCAAAGACAAAGAAAAGCCACAACCCCAGGTCACCACTGATAACCATTATTTCTTTAATTATGAGCCCAGAATCACCCTATCTAATTTTAGGCACTTCATGAAAGTGATTTCAATTCTGTATAGAGAGTAAATATCCTTCTGCAGAGGGATCTACAACAACAGGTCTACTCAGCTGAATTCTTCAAGTAAAGCTCTTACAGTGGAGGGGACTGAAAGCAGGTTGCTCTTGAGTAGCAGGTCAGTGCTGCAGAGAGATCTGCTTTATTCCTGCTTCCCTGAGCCAAGCAGGCTCATCCTGCAAGCAGTCAACCAAAAGCTGAAGACACAGAGAAATACAAGAAAAGAACAGCATGGTGCTCCATCTGCTTTGCTTGCAGTGCTACCACACTTTCCCCCCCTTCTCTTCTTGGAGTCTAACAAGCCCGAGAGCTACTGGGTACTGCTCAGACTCAGACAAGCTGTTTTGATCGGTCACCTTCTGCTTGTCTGCAGCTCCAGTGCTGTTTCCACTCCTGCTTTGCCTGTAGTAGTGAGGGAAACCAGCTCCTGCTTCTATAAGTGAATTGTCAGCCTTGTCTACCTGGTTTTCCTCTAAAGAAGCAAAACCAAGGTAAAGAAGACAACTCTACAAACAAAGCCTGGCATAAAGAATACGATTTATCTGCCGGTTTTTTTCTTCAGTGTTAGTGTTTTTATCACAGTCTCAATATTGTGTGAGATATTTCTTGCAACATGGTACAGAGGGCCCTGTTGCATCCATAGATTTACACCAGGTTGAATTGAATACATTTTCATTTGTTTCTGCTCCCTCACTGAGTATGTTCATTGCTGGTTTTTATTTTCTTTAACCTTGCTACTTAGACACAGTATTGATGAGGGAAGAAGCAGGCAAACATCTCCAGCTACTATAGCCATGAAATAAGCTTAATTTTCCAGTTTATTAACTTTGACCTGAAGGGCAGTTGTTGCAGTTACCTCTTTGAAGGTAATACAATATCTATAAAAAGTATTTATACTTCACAGTTTCTTTCTGCTTCTTCTCTTGAATATTCTTTAAGAAACAATTAGGACTCTGCTAACAAAGTATTTTTTATATGTAAAAATATTTTTTATATTTTTTATGTATAAAAAAATCACTTTAGCAACACAGTAATATTTTGCAGGAACGTGGGGTTTTTGACATTTTCTTTGCTTCAGATTGGTGACTTGGATCTACCCTGCAATCATGCTGCTATTGCCTGTCCTGACATGTCTGTCTCTTCCTTTTATTAGGTGAATATAATCAAAGAGCCTTGGCTTCATCTCACCAGGGAACTGGAAAATTTTCTGCAACCTTAACTTGAAAAGGAAATTCTTTTCCTCCTCCAAATTTATATTTATAAAATAAGTGTCAATGGTAATGGAGGAATACATATTTCAGATCAATGCAATGGAGAAGATTTTAAAAAACTTTTATAAATTACACCTGCAAATCTACAGGAACCTTGTTATTTAGTTAGGGAAGAATGATAGAGAGTATTCACTTAAAAAAAAGACTTCACTGTCTGAAGTACTATGCTGAGAAATCAAAAAAGATGACTTCTTTCCATAGGGCTTGTGAAGTACATGGCATTTGAGAGATGATGGGAAGCTAGAGGTAAATGGGAATAAAATGGAAACAGTACTACTCAGCAATTGATATACAGGAGATTTGAAAAGTGAAATGATAATTTTTATCATCAAATTTGAGATATAGTATAATGCAGGCTTTATTTTCCCCTCAGGTAATTTGTACATATATGTTTAGTTGCTGCTGAATAACATTCGGCATGCGTAAATCTTTGTTTATTTTGGGGAAAATAGGATCTCAGTCATTTCAGAAGCAAGAGAAGTTGTTTTTCTTAATTGCACATTTGAATAATTTAGGTTTTAATTGTTATTTATTTACTAATTATAGTATTAGCATCATTCAGCAGCTATTCTATGTGCTATTGTCTGTGATCTCTGAGTGACAGTCTTGAAAGATCAGGCTGACTTTAGCAAGTGATCCCATCTTAAAATCATGTAAACATGTTTAGCTTTGCATCCTTCCAGTCACATGGATAAGAATCTGTGCTGTCAGTGACTCAAGATTATTTTCTTCAGACAAGGAACAGCAGTTGCCCAGAAAAATTTATATGTTGCTCCAGTATCATAATCCATTAACATTTTACTAGTGTTTATTTTCAATATAAAATTTGCTGGCACTGAAATAGTTGAAACCAGGATTTTAAACACAAGTATAGATTATATCTACTCCAACAACTTTATCTCTACAATAAATATATACAAATTTACAAATTCATCACACTGTAATTTTCAGCTGATGCTTAAAGTAATTACACATTCTGTGCTGATAACACATTCAAGGTTTGTTGTTTTTTTATGATACCACAAGCTGGCGAGACACCTAGATCAGGCCTGCTAATGCTAATTGGCAGATAAAGCATAAATCTGAGGGAGTCTGGATTCCTGCCTTTTGCCAGTTTTTTGTTGATTGGGAACTGAATTCTTTTTATCCTAGCTTTTGAAAAATGCCAGGCAATTCACTGTTGTCTTTCCTATGTGCATTTTAATCCATCAGTTCTGTTACTCCTTTAATGCCTTGCTGTTTGTTTTTAATCCAGTAAACTAAAATGGTTTTCTTTTTAACTGCCTTTTAAAATCAATCATGCAGGAGTCCCTAATGCAAAAAATAATTGGTTGTGATGACATAGCTATAACATCGATGAGGTTTTTGTTTCTTGTTTATTTAAAGAGGTGCATGACCTAGAAATAATAGCAGTGATAAACTTTGAAATATAATAGTTTACCTGCTTGACAGGTGAACACACTTGGTCATTACCTCTAAAGATTTTATAGCAAATATATCAAGCTTTCTGGATATATTTTCATTTCCCTTCAAGGGTGTGAATCTTATTCCAATACCTGATCCCTACATATCCTGTGGTCTGAGTATATTTACATTCTATTCTTTATTATCCTTATTTTTATTATACAAATAAATATAATTTTAAAACAGAATTTTCAGAACCTGCTCATGCATGGCACAGATCTGATTGAAAATACTTCAGCAATTTATCATAAAAGGAAAAGATTGAAATCTACTTTTTGAAACCATTTTTTTGTGACCTTAGCCCTGATTCTCATAAAAAAACCAACTCTGTAACTGAAGGACCATGGGATCCCACTAGATGTGGGTGAATGTGTAAAGGCAAGGTCATAAAGTAATAGCAGATGATCATAGAAGACAAAATGACACAAAGGTAATAGATAATTATAACCAATCAAGACAGAGTGATTTCAAAAATTACTTTCTGCAGGAAAAGTTGAAGATGTGCATTGATAGCTACTGAAAATAATGGTATAGATCCAATCATACCACAGGAAGGCCCTGCTGTTCTCAGGAACCAAAATAATACACTGGAGGAAAACACTCTAAATTTGCTTTATTTCTAATATCTTTCCATGAAACATCCACTGATGGTTAGAGGTGGACAGAGGCCAGTGAGCAAGGTGGACTTCTGAGCTGGTCAGTGTGGCTGCTGCTGTGCTAATGACCATCTGTGAGTGGAGGGGCATTAATTGACTTTGTACACCTTTCCTTGACATTAAAATGAAGAAAAAAAAATCACTAGCTTGTGATTGAACAAACTTATTCTTGCCATAGTTCATAAAAACAACTATGTTTTCTCTCTTTAAAGCAGAAGCTGCCTTGAATATCTTGCTCTCTTTTTCTGAGATAGTGTCTCGTAATGGTAGAGCTCACACAAAATAGTTGTATTAGGCTACTGAAAGTTTGCTTCAGATAATACACACTGAGGTAAAAAAGGAAATAGAAAAAAGGGGTTTAAAGTTGCTAACAGACCTAGTGTGTGCCATTTGTATAATATGGAGACTTGCAGTAAGTCAGCAAAATCTGTGTTATCCTAATATCTAAATTTTTATTGTTAAGTCATTATGTATTATTTTCACTGGGTTTTAAGGCCCTCTGTAACCCATAGGTGGTAACATCAGACAGATCTACCAAATTATTTAAGTCTTAACTTGCAGATCTGTGTCTGCCAACACATGAATCTCGTATGCATTGTTCAGGGAAATCAAATCTTCAGAAGGTGAAAGCACCTGCCAAAATTGCAGACTTTGAGTGGTAGCAAGGAAGTACAGGCTGAGCTTTACTCACCTTTGACACTGAAAAACTCCCATGTGTTTGTACTGTAGAGCTATTGCTGTTCAATAAATTGAAGACTATATATCATTTACAGATAAATATACCTACCCTCTATGTCTATCCAAACAAATTTAGTGAAGTGTCTCTTTCCAGTACAGCATATGGTCTTGGTTTTGCCTTCTCAGGGGCTCCTCTGAGCATGGGCTTGTGTCTTGCAGCACTTTGCCATAAGTCAAATGCTCTTCCTTTTGGTTGATGAATTTATATGCAAGACAAAGACCATGACTTTGTGCTACATCACTGTGTGGGTTGCAGGTAAGACTGGATTTCCTGCAAGGGAGGACTTACTTGTGTGTCTCAGCTCAGTGCAGACAAACCTATGTTACAGGGAATGTAAACAGGATTTTTAAGAAGTCTCATTTTATCTGGATTTTGGATGTACAGTGATACTTGGATGCCTGTATTTGTTAGAAATGAATTTACTTCTCAGTTGAATTTTGTTCTTTTATTCCTCAACAAAATGGAAGAACATTTTGCTAAAACTAAGCAGACATCGTAATTCCTTTTGCTGCCAGTGTCTGTTTGCTTAACATGAGATTTTAACAAAAGCATACCTGTCTTACAGAGTTTTGCACATTTTATACATTCACTGAAATATTTTTATTGATATAGTATTTTATTCATTATCTTTTCCTTATTAGCCAGCACCATACTGCCACATTGGATGAACCTATTTTTTTCTCCAACCTGTTGGCAGGTTGCTTTATTCATGCTTCTAAATAATGCCTCGTGCTCTGTTCTCTGAGTGTAATATTTAAGCCACATGTAGAGTAGAGTTGACTTACTGGAAAGGTAGGAACTGGTTAACTTATCATTACCTACAATACATGGAAACAATCAAATCTGAAAGATTAATAAATAATAAAATATAATAATAAAAATTAAATTAAAATAAAATAAAATAAAATAAAAAAACCCAAAGCTAGTAGCGAGATCTGCTCATGCAGTGAAACAGGATCATTGAATTGTAGAGTTGAAAAGGCCCAAAAGAGTCTAATCAATCCCTTTTAGTTCAGACAGAACAAAACAGGCTTCATTGGGTGGATGTCTTGAACAAGAGCATACACCATTGCTCTATACTCTGCTTTCACTTTGCTCTTTGCAAACTGTGCTCCTACAAGGCAATCCAACTATTTTATTATCCAACATGCTATATTGGGTTTTCTGGGACCCATAGTTCTTCAGACACTGTGACAAAACATCCTTATTCTTGAAGACATGGCCTAAGTTCCTTCCTGTATTTCAGTGTATTGCTATGGGGAAACATTCCTGAAAGGTGGGAATAAGTCCTGCCTGTTGGAGGGATGTCAAAACCCAAGCATAGCTGCACTGACAGAGAATGCAGAGAGAAAAGCTGCAGAGACGGAGATAGAAAAGCCCATTAACAGCAGGTGGGGCAGTGATAGGTCCCACATTGAGAGCAACAGAACCATTGATTGCAAGTAGTGTTTGGAGCCCACTGCAACCAGGCATGGACATTCCCCTCTTCAGGCAAACCATAGATGTCAATTCAGCTCTGCAAGAGCTGGATATATTCAGAACACATTCAGAAATTATTAGGAATATTAACAGACACCTATCTTTTATATTAAACCATTCCTCAGAAGACTCCAGCACACTTTGTAGAGGTGTCCAATGACATTTTCAGGTTGTGCATTAGGAATCCATTCCATGTGGAGATTTGACTTTAACTTGGTTCAGGAAACAAAAGAACAAGATGACTGTAAATATCAACACTTAGGTAACTAATATTTGGGAAATGAAATCTGTGAACCTAGTTTCTGAAATGATGACAATGCTGTGCCCCTTTTGCTAGTCAGGATTTGACCTTTCTTGTAACTGAAGCAAGGTTCTGTTTTTACAACGGGAAGCAACGAATATCACTGGTGCTCAACAGAAATCAGAAATGGATGTTACACTGTTAGTTGAAGAATTATATTGGTAATAAATTGTCCCTCAGATAACTATTTTCTGTCTGCTATGGTAGACAGCTTTACTTGCTCTAACTATTGATTCCAATAAATGAATTGTCAGTTACGTACTTGGTATATATCTGATTTCCCTGGAAGAAGCTCGTGGTTCTGTGGGAAGATTTGTGCGTAACAAAGTGGTGATCTGTGCATAACAATGAACCCACCTAAAATAGATGTGTTTTAATGAGTGAATTTATTTGCTTTCAGAGGATGCTAATGAACCATATTATTCCTACTACCACAAGAGCATTAGACATAGAAAGGTTCTTTAGGCTTTGGCTTAAGTATCGGTGCTGTTTATCAGGAAGAAGAAATGTGTATTGCCTTTTGCACATCAAAATCTGGCATTTGTATCTAGTTATTTTCAGAAGCAAGAATATTTTTATCAGGAATATCAGGTTAGGCATAAGGATTAATTAGAGCAGAATAGGATGTGACAAACTCAACAAGAGACCTTATGGTACAAGGTTGTATTTCTTTTAAAACAAATGGATTTCACTCCCAAACGTATTCTGTCATGTTTCAATCAGAGAGACTCCCAAGAACCAAGACATGTCTGTCCAACTGGGCTGATCAGGATCACTTGTAAGGGACACAGAGAATAAATGACACTGGCCACCGAGTCTTTACCTTCTGATTGGCAACAACAAGCTGGTTTTGGATAAGGTCTTTTATATTCTTCAGGAGTCAGCTGTTGTCATAGGGTGACCTTCCACCTCAGAGTCCTTCTTACTTTGCCCATATATCTTGATCTTAACTTCTTCTCTTTTTGTTCCCTAGTTTTGGGTACATTTATGGCTGCCTGGCTTCTTCTTGGGACAGCGGGAAGAGGAATGGCAAAGACGAAAGGCTTTAACCTCGAGTCCTCCCTCTTGCATCTCTACATAGGTTTTCTGCTGTAAACACATGGCAAGCCCAACCTAGGCTCAAGAATCACGGATTTATATTGATTATTTCAGTAACAAATGAAATTGCACCAGAATTTTTTTATTACATGAGTGTCTAGTAGGCTTCTATTTTACAGGAGGAGGAAAAGGACTGAATTCATGGCCTTACTGTCTCTGTAATGTCTGAAACGGAAGGCATGGCCTCTGTATTTGTACACACAGATAATATGTTCAGTACAGAAGTTATGGTGCAGTAATGTCATTTGACATTCAATTGAACAAATAAATTGTGACAGTGAGAAATACTGTGTACAATATATCTCCATATGGGTGCAAACCCTAGTGAAATTAATTCCCCCATTTTGTTCTGTTTTATCAAGTCATTCCCAATGAGTGGTCCCTTCGTGATCAGTGATGTTGATGGAAATGGTGCTTGGAACTGCTTCTCCTGAAAACCATCCGAATCAGAGGAAAAGTGCAGAACCTGGGTCTGGGTTCTGAAACTATGTTTGGACACTCATAGAAAATGTTCTTCACGGCCTACCAAGCCATGCTAAAGACTGAGTTTTGCAAGTTAATCAGTGCCTTGAAGTTTAATTTCTTATTAGTGGAAAAAGTTTGTGTTGACTGTGGCTCAGTCACCCAAATGTATTTGAGTCCCCTAAGAAGTGAAAAATCCTTAGCTCTACAACAGAATTTGGCAAATGGAGATGGAGGGCAGGCACACAGAAGATGTGGATGAAAGTGAGACCACAAACAATGAATGAAGTCTGAAGGCTTAGACTGTTACAGGTTACATCTGAAATAAGTTCTGTCAGATCACTGCATCAGTTTGCATCATATGTTATTTTCCTTTTACTTGCCTTTGATGTGCAGCCCTTGGCTATGACGCTAATTCTACCTGCAATGAATGAAAAGGAAATTGTCCACCTGATGGTGACTGAGGTATATTTCTTACTGTAAAGTGAAGTAAATCAAAGCCAAGACTCAGAAGCAGTTGCTGTCCTGAAGAGCTAAGTATTTTATTTTACATTGTGCACAGGACTATGTTCATTGCGTTCCTCTGTCACTAACTGAAAAGGAAAAGCAGTGTTTTGTAACCATGACATACCCTGTTATCTTCCTCAAGTAATGAGCTCATCCAGATTACTCCAAGGGGATGCTTACATTTTATCAGTGGCGCCTTGTTGCACAATTTCCAGCTTCTTTCTTGAAGATACAATAAAAGATTTATGTCTGAAGGACTATGATGTGGTTTTCATCTAAGAGCAAAACAATTCCTTCTAAAAAAAATACCGTATCCCCAAATGATTTCATAATTGCAAACAGCATTGATGAGCTCCGTGGCTTAAATGAGTTTATAACATATTTGCTGTGTTTTCTAGTGAATATTTTTGGATGTACTTAGTAAAATCCCCCTGCTTTTTTAAACTGACACAAAACAAGTGTGATCCATTAGTTGATGTCTACTGTAATAAGTAATTTATTCCTTTAATTTCAATTTTTTTCAAATATTTATCTCTCATTCTCTTTGTGTGTGTGTGTTAAACAGTTTCAAATCTGAAAGTCAGCCATGTTTCTCATTATCAGACATCAGAAAGGCTTTTTTCTCTTTGTGTTTTCATGCCACTTGAGCATAAGCAAGTTTCAGAATACTGTGTGTTTTTGATGTATGGGTAAAATTCACATCTTCTTGGTGCAGAAAGCTTATCTGCACTGCAGATCTCAATTGGATATTCTGTTCTCATCCCCTGCTCTGGGCTCAGGTTGTTAACACCATGATTTCCACATGCAGATAATTCACAATTCCTGCAGCGTGGACAGGAGAATTGGCCTGTATCAGTAACGTCAACATGCAGAAAAATATTTTATAATACACCTTGTATTAAAAGAATTTCTGAATCTGAGCTGCTCTCAGGGAAGAAACATGAGACATTGATTTAAAAGACCAGTAACACGATTTTAGGTAACACTGTCTAGCTGGTTAGAATTGGTTTATCACACTGAATTATGAACATGGTCTTATTATGTTCTATTTATTTTTACACTAATAGCATTTGATAGAAATGTGTTGTGTTTTAGCCTGTCTGTGGTAAAGTCTGTTAATTTTACTTGAAAGACTTTCT
Source organism: Rhabdornis inornatus (assembly GCA_013397075.1). Taxonomy (NCBI): domain Eukaryota; kingdom Metazoa; phylum Chordata; class Aves; order Passeriformes; family Rhabdornithidae; genus Rhabdornis; species Rhabdornis inornatus. Next base: position 551,380 of record VWZS01007728.1, on the reverse strand, counting down.
GAGTGCTTTTTGGAAATAATTTACAGTGTACTAGTTCTAATTTGTGTTATGGAATGCCCTTATTCTTACTGCTACATCTGGTAGAAAATAACGTCTCTTTTTTTTTTTCAGATACATCTCAGCTGTCTTGGATCAAATCGGTGTTCTTCTTTATCCAGGGTATGTGTCATCTAAGAGTGGCTGTGTCTGAGGACTAAATTAAGGCAAAGCATGTATGTTGATGTTCTCAGTATTGCCATGAAGTGGGGAATTCTGTAGCCTAGTAAGAAAGGGCATTTCAGCTGCCCATTCAGTGTCATGACATTAATATTCTCAGGATTAGTTTCAACCTTTGCATCCCCATCCTACACACAAGAGACACAAGTCATTCTGGATCTGGACTGGGGTCTAAGTTTTGCCAAAGTTTCTGCACTTTTCCATTTTTCATTTTTCATGAAGAATTTACCCAGGTCACCTTTATTTCCCCATTGTTAAATTTGTGCTGGCATTAAGCCCTAGATATTAAATTAGACTATCACCACTAACTTCTGACAAAATGGGTAAAAGAGGATGGTTCTAATTTCAGAAGGGAGTAAATTAGCAAATAAGGCATGGACTTACCGTCCATTCTAGTGATTACCTGTGAGCAGTTAGTGCAGCACCTTGTGGAGCCCTGGCTTGGCAATGAAATGACCTCTCTGGGACACATCAGTTCCAGGTGAGGCACTTAGGTTAGTTGTGAGATGTTTTGATCTGGTTACATTTCTCTCACAGTTCAGATCTGAGGGCACTCTGTAGATTACACAAAGACTGAGGAAAGCTATGGTCAAGGATAGAGTGGGAAAAGAGCAGTGAATCAGGCTATAGGCTTTGGAAAGAACATCAAAGCATTTCAGCTTCTTATAAGTCCCAGAATACTGCATGCCTTTGCATTCAGATTCCTCATTCATTTAACCAGTATTGCAATGGGAATGGAAACAACAGAACATGAATCCAAGGAAACAAAGGCGTTTGTATTATTCTGTGTGGCCCTCAGAAGCTGCAGTTTGGATATAATTATGACTCAAATGAAAGGACATTAACAAAGCAAATGAAATATTTTGTCTCTAATCTGTTCCAAAGAAAGCTTTTATGATTGCAGATTTCATAGATAGTTTTGGACACTCTTCTTCAGAACACTATTTAAAACAGGTTATTTATCCTTTCAAATGGCTCTATCTTTAATGGCATCTGAAAAATTTGTTTAAAGATATTTATTATACAGATGATCTGTCAAATTCAAGTAGAAAAAAACTGAATTAACATTAGTTCTTTAAGGATAAAGCTGTGGTGTGGGGGAAATCAGAAAAATGAGGCGTTGCTTTATGGATTTAGTTTGATCTTTCAAGGATTTTTGAGGAGAATAAGGCAGAGGGACTTATAGACAAGGAAACTTCTAAGGGAATCTCTGCTTTTAGGAGTTCATATAAGGGTCTTTGATTCATTCTACCTAGTCTTAGGTACTTAACTACCTATTTGCTTAGTACCTACTTACTTAACTACTTCCTGTGACTATAATTGCCATCATGTCCCACGGTAGCACATGGAGAGAGACCTGTTCAGGTACCTGAACAAAGGTTTTCAGAGCTGAGAGGTGAATGTGTGATCAAAAAACTGATTCTAGATTAAATAGCCTTTACAAGGAAATACATTTTACAGGCTTCTTTTTTGCATCTTGTGTATCTTAATTGGCATTGAGGTCAATGCAGAGTAACATCAGTTTTAAGACTCCTTTCTTTGCTACAGAGCATCTATAATGTAAGGATTGGGTGCTGAGGGCTAGTTCCTCTCTGGAAGAATCTGTAAATAATCATCTAACCCAGGTCTTAAATTGGACAACCAGGAAGAAAAACTAACTTGAAAACTGAAGACTTAACTTTAAAGTATTGAAAGTACCTTCAGTATATGGCAATAAATAGATGGGCAATACAAGGAAAATCTTCCATGGTTGTAATGCTCAGGTCCTATGCTATAACACTTTTTATACACTGCATGACATGCTTACTAGCTGGTCATAGTCTGCTTGCTCAGCTAAATCCTGTATTTGAGTAACATTTTTGGTTTTGGTTTTGCCTTCCAGAATATTGAATTCCGAAATGTCCTTGCTAAGTCTGCATTGAGATTGACAGATGTGTGATGCTTAGCAAGGGACCTGGCTGCTTGGTCCTCTGCAGACACATCTATGCCCATCCCTCTCCACACCCAGCAGGTGAGTATCAGCCATTCCCTGCCTGTGAGGCAATTGCAGTAAATTCTGCAGAGAAACAGCCCAAAGCTAATGAAACTTTGCAGTTTTTGGACCCTCACTTGTTTGCAACCAGCCCGCTTGAGGCAGGCATAGGTCTGACCTCAAAAGGTTGTGCAGATGTACCAAACCCTGCAGTCAGGCAGTTGAAAACCTGCTTCATTTACCACCTCAGCACTAGTTTGGAGGGCAGCCTTGGAAACTGTTCTTTTTTTTTCAAGTGCTACAGTAATTTGCTGTACATGACAATAGGTTCTGTATAGGGACACATAGGATCTCTTATCATCTTAGCAGTGATTTTCGGGGGCAATGCAAACAAGGTGTTTAACTTCCTTGTGCTGCAGTTTCCTCACCACAATGATGGCAGGGACCTGCCCCTTATAAAACACCTTGAGAGCAACTAGTGGGAAGGATCATAAAGGTGGATAATGGGAAGTTTAATTGGGTTTTATCAATGAAGTGCTTTGACATCCTGTGATAAAGGATATTGACTTCAAGTTATTATTCAAATATTATTAATTTATATTTAGAATTAAATGCATTAAATATTAATTATTATTTCTAAATAAAATTATAAATTTTTAGTATTTAATACTCAGTGGTATTCTCTTTTCTAGTACTCATACCAGCCAACCTCTAAAGTGTGAAGGTTTTCCTCTCCAGAAGCTGCTCCAGTGTTACTGGGTGGAGAAGTGGAGGCTCCATGGCATGCCAGATTACATAAAGCAGTGTCAGAGTTGGACTGCTGTCATCCATACTGATTTCAAACACAGAGCTGCCACTGGCACATTTGCAGTTTGTGCCAGGAGACCAGTCTGAGTTAGTAATCACTATTTGTCCTGTGCTTCAGACTGGGTGTTCAAATGCTTCAGTCCATACATCATCAGGGTGACAGAGTGTTTAAGGTGACTGGGCAGCGGACCTTGATGACTTGGAGAACCACAGTTCTGAGAATCAGGCTCCCAATTCTTTATCTTACACAGTTCTGTGTGAGTAACTCCTCTAGGAGCCTTTGTCCAGTGGTACTCCAGACACTGACATCCAGCAGTGCAGAGTGCTGTCTGCTGGATAACAGCCACCTCTGGATGAGTCTTCAGAAAGAAAAGCTGCAGGAATGCCATTTCTCATCAGCTGGTGTCACTGCTTGGAGCCAGATGTTCACAGCTGGGTGTGGTAGTACAAAATGGTCTAGGAAAGAAAGAAGAAAATATTTAATAGGAAACATTAACATTCTGGCTAAACTATGGGCAAATGCAGCAATCCCTTGTTTACAACAATAACTACTGGAAGCTGCAGAAATAGACCTCTGACATTTAAAGTAGTATGTTGACTCTTTTTGATCAGACAGGAGATAATGTCATGTGCTTATTTTACCATAAACACTCCTAATAAAGACTCAGCATTTCAGCTATTGGCAAGAAATAGAAGAACATGAAGTATCTTTTGAATATTCAAACACCAGGGTGTTTGGAAATATGTAGTTGCCTGTAATTGTACTTTGTATTTCTTAAACATTCTTTGCAGTAAATGTCTTGATTTCTGAATATGTGATAACCTGATTACTGGAAATCTCAGAAGTGAGACAATTTGCCTTTTTTTCTGCTTCTTTCTAAAATAACCCAGTCTCTGGGAATGGGGAATGTTTATGGTGAACAACGGACACTATATTAAAATATAAAAATATAAATAAGGAAGTGCTTAATGGCCTTTGGTAACACAGCACATAATGCACACACAGTTCTCTCATGTTTTAGGAGGATAAACATTCCCTTTTTCTGTGGATATCTGATCATCTCACAGTGGCTAGTGAGTCACATGATGTGAAGTAGGGTAATTCTGGAAGGACCAGTTTGGAGAATGAGCAAGAAGTCACAGAGAGTTAAGCACCTAAACATGCACCAGGCCAGGAGATGAAAGTGACCACAACAGGAACACAGGCTGCTGCGTTCGATCCCCTGCACCTGCTTGTTAAGTGAACACACAGCTCCCAATTAGAGACCCAAACTGGTTATATACATAAAAGAGAGTTGGGGCTTCAGAGCTGGGTCCCAAACAGCCATAGAGCCATTTTTCTAGCTGGCAAAAAAGGCTGAGGCCAGCTGAATATCATGAGTTCTGGGTTTGGGCTAGGAGCATTTAAACTCCTACACAGTCTTTAGATTTCTGGAGTGAGAAGCCTAAGAATATATATGTTTTTGAAAACAGAGCAGAGATATTTCTCCCTTTTAGAAAAGAGTTGCTGTGACACAGTGCTCCTTTTCATTATTATTTTTCAGCTCAGTGGTTAGTACACTCATTTAGGATGTGGGTGACCCAAGTTCAGTTGCTTCCTTTGCCTGAGGGGCTGTAAATTCACATCTCATACTTCCTTGGAGAGTGCCATAACCACCAGCCTATGGACTATTCTTAGGGTGGGGGACATTAAGTCCATCCTCTTGAAGTGGTTCTTATTTGCATCTATCCTTTTTCTCTGTCTCAAGAAATGGGTAAATACGTCATGTGAAAAGGAGCCGCTTCAGCAGGAATGCTTCACAGAGCCCTTCTCTTGTTCATTCAATTTAGCCTAGAGTTGAGACCAGTTTCCTGAAAAGTGGAAGCTTTGAGTTTGATTCCTCTAGGGCTGAGGAGTAAAATTTATTTTCCATGTCCTGTGCCAGTGCTCTGACACTTAGCCATAAAGGGTAAGACTAAGGATGTACAAAAAACAATCCCTTTGGGGGATCGATCTCAAAACGACTTCCCAGTTCGGGCAATTTGTGGTCAGAATCCCAGTGGTAAAACTGTCCAAGTGTAAAGGTACAAATGTATTTCAGATAGCAATTTGCCATCTGTAAAGGTACACATTTTAGCTTCCAGGAAGTTCTTACTTGAAGACTAGAATTTTATACATTAAAAATCACTATAGTGGCTTAAACCAGAAGCACACATTTTATTCTGCCTACTGCCCTGCTATATAGATCTGTAGATTGGACATGCTGTATGACGACTTCTTTGAAAATCTTCCCCTATGTGACACTGATCCTACACTACTTAGGAAGGAGCATTTCTAAGTGCCAGGTTTGAGACAGAGGAATGGCAGGCTGATTCCAAGTCCAATTTAGGTAGCCTAGATAAGAGAATTTCAGTGTGGATAACCTGGGTTAGTCCAGTTAATTATCTGTTGTCAGATATATCTGACAGGAGAATGATTGCCTATGCCAGAAACAAAAATCAAAAGAACTTTAAGAAAAAGTACTTGCTGGTTGGGATAAGTCCAGGGTCCACACTGGTGTTGACTCAGATTCAGCAGTGATTGGAGGAAGAGAAAACTCAACTCTTCCCAGGTCTGTGGTCACACTGCTGCTCCTCGGCAATCAGAGCACAGCCCAGCACGGGCAAGTGGGGGCAGCAGCCAAGAGCCCCAGTCCCTTCTTGCTGCTGTATAGAGGCCAGGAAGGCACTGCACATGGGAGCACCAGGAAGAAGCCTGGGGGAGTCCTAATGGCATCTTGATGGAGCTTGGTCCAGAGCTTAGGAAACCAAAGAGCCTAACCTGCACTTTATGTGCTGCCTGCACTGGGTGTGAATGAATCCCCGTGCCCAGGGAGTGCTGTCCTCCAGCTGCATGAAAGCCTCTCTGTGTCTGGGAAGCCATGCATACATCACACACAGTCCTTGAAAGTCAGATAACTTTCCTTACAACCCTGAGCAATTACAATGAATTACCTCTATCTCAAGCATATCTGCAGCTCTTAAACTACCCAGTGACAATGCTTGGAGGAGATGGATTTTTTATCGTGTAAACAAGTGGAGCAGACAGCATTATGTGTCAGAGACCAGGCTGCTTCGTTGTTTTTAAATACCATTTTCTTAGACGGCTTGCAGAGTTATCTGCAGATTTTCCCTAAAATAAGGGACACGTCTAATTGATAGCTGATGCCCAGCATAGTTAATATTGGTTGAACTGATGTTCTAATGAGCTAGTGTGCAGCTGATAAACTACTGGACAACTTCCCTAGCTTGTTAAACAGTGATAAATAGCGTATCACTTGCCGAGGCCAGAGAGACTGACTTAGGGTAGCTGAGGCAAAGCCAAATGCAACCTAATCCAAGCCCTTATCTATACCTTATTTGAAAGAACTTATTTGAAGATCTCTGATTGTCATAGTTTGATAAGGGTCCATATACTGTGAATTTATAGGCCTGTTGTTCCCAGCATATTTATAACCTCATCAAGGTAGGGTTACTTTTTTTTCTTTTTCTCGCTTCATGAAGAAGTCTCTGGGGGATCATTTCCAAGCAATTGAATTTAGTTACTTCATACAATGGCAGGTGAAATTAGTGCAAAGTAACAGGAGCTAGATTAATGTGATTTCAGGAAATAATCCATAAAAATCTTATGAGGCCTTTAGCAGGTTGTAAATTGGATTTTAGGCACAGGGAGAGAGAAAAAGAAAACTTAAAATCCTGAGGAAAATAATCAGTCAGTAATGAGAAGTGCTAACATTTTAACACTTTATGATGAAATAAAATGCTGGAGAAAAAACCCATAAAAATGACTAACAGTGACTTTTTAAATGAGATGAATGATGAAAATTGTGATTATAAATGTAAATATATGCCTCCTGCTTTTCTTACCAAACAATTGATCCATTTATCATCAAAGAGCTGCAAATCAATAAGAACAAATTGAGATGGAAAGAAAAGAAAAATGTGTCTCAAATAGTTGCCCATCCCATGCCTACAATGGAGAACTGATTTTTTCTTAGTCTAGTCATTGATTTTCATCATGTATTGATAAATATTTGTGGGTGAGGAGCAATAGGTCTGATGCCTTCAGTTTGAGGAGTGACCAGCTTGTATTCTTTAAAAGGACTTATTTTCAAGTATTTTCCACATTCTTTGCAACCCCTTTAGTCATTCTTTCACTGGAAATGGGAAATAAAGTTTTGAAAAATTGTGTGCAATCCTGTTTTAGTTGTTTAAAAGCTAGGTCATGACAAAATAAGAAATGTCTGGATAAGCTTGGGATTTTGATAATTTTTTATGATATACTCCAGACAGCTTTCTTATCTAGAAAAAGTCATCAGTATCTTACTGAAAGCATCTCAGCAGAGAATGGGTAGCAAATTTCTCCCTCTCAGCACAGGCATTTAGGAAAGGAAAGGTCCTGCTTTAAAATGTGTGTCACTTCTCCAAGCAGGGACTGGGCAGATCCCTGTCCCACAGTCACAGCATACACAAGAAAACAAAGAGAGAAGGAGATCTTCATTAGAAAATTAGACAGACCATGACTGCTGGCCGGTTTTTTTGTCATGAATGCAACCTAAATTATCTTTCTTCTCCTCCCTAAAAAGCCTGGCCTTATCCCTATTGCGTTTTGGGGTTGATGCCTGACCTGTGCTATCTCCTAACAATGTGCTGGCATTGATGCTGTAGTGGTAGTTGGTACAGGTCAGAACATGCCAGGGTACATGTGAACAGTGGTGGTGGTCTTGAACCAGAGCTCTGGGATCTCTTATTTTGCTGGCATACATGACTGATACAACTACTCTGTCCTGATTGTAGATGTCCTAATGTGAGCTGTCTAAAGCTTAGCACTTCACCGTAGTTTGTTTTTATACAAAACTGCTTATTTTCAGATGGTGATGAATCTCTTCCATAGATGGGTAACTGAAGAAGATGAAAAGGAATATCCTTTCTCTCCTTTGACTCTACAGAAGCTCAATATGCCTAACTTAGTTTTACACATCTAACTTTATCTGCCTTACAATGCAGGAGACGAACCCCACTGTATCTGTCCTGAAAAGCAATTTCTTGAATTTCATGGGCCATGAAAACCAGCTGAAACCCAAGGTTCTTTGTGATTTGCAAAAATCAATGGTTTTGTCATTGTCCTTTATTCAAGAAGGTAGGTCATTACAAGGGAAAGTCTTTCATAGAGGCCCTGAGCTGCTTTCTTTAGCCCTGTAGAGGTTAGAGCTGGAACACAGAGGAGCTTTTATTTGATGTAGAAGCCATGCCAAGCAAAAACAGGGAAGAGGAGCTGGTGGCATAGACCTCAGGGTACAGTGTGGCCTGCTGAGCCCCTGCCCAGGGGAGGTTCACAGCAGGGCTGTGCTTGGACTGAGGATCAGAATACACAAAAATCCCACCCACTCCTGAGAGCAGACTCCACCTGCAGCATAGAGCAAACATTTGGGCTCAGTGGTGATACAGACTGTCAGGGAGGCTTACTTATTCCTCATTTGGCCTCTTCTTCCCACCAGGGCTTTACTGGTGAATGATTCGTTTGGGAAGGATGATTTTATTATATAGAGAGTCATACAGTAAACACCTTGGGGAAAATTTGATTGTAAGGGTATAAAATTGATTTCCTTTCCCACAGAGAAATAACTTAGTAAGTATAAAGATATTAGATGTACACTTCATGTCAAAATAAGTATAGCCACACCAGAGGAGGGAAGGAGGGGTTAAGCAGTTCATTTGCTAGGTTAGTATATCCTGAACAAAATTTCCCTTCATCTCCAGGTGTTTATGGATTTACCATTTGCAAAGAATGATATTAATATTTGAATGTCTGTTGGAGTTGAAAGAGAATGAGCAGAGCATGTGTGAAAGGGAAGGGCTGAGCCCTTCTGAGACTTGCACATTGCAGGAATGACATTCTGCTGATGAGGGAAAAGTGCTCAACACGTTACTGAAAGTTTTTAGCAAACAAAGGCACCCCAGTACAGGAAGGTAAATAAACTAGATGAGGATTACAGTAATGGACATAAACTCTAGCTGGTTGTTTAATGGAGTTTCATGAAATTATCAGAGTAATCCTTTCCTTTCTTCCCTCTGTATTGGAGAAGATTTGGATTTTGCTAAAAGCTAGGAAACTGATTTTCCAAGTCCCTCTACTGCTCTCCAATTTTCTGAATAAAGAAGTTTTTTTTGAGGACCAAGGACACAGAAAACATCACTGGGCCGGAACTGAGTCACAAAACCAGGATCTTGTCAAAATCCATATCCCTGCCAGCCGGGTGGAGCATTGCACTGGGGACCATCTCCTGGAGGGTCCTTGCTGATTGCAAGGGCCCTGTTGAAGATGAAAAAGGGGATCTGATGCATGTAAGAAAGGAAGGAGAGAGGAACAGAACGTGATCTGACTAAAATGAGCCTAGGTAGGAGACACAAGTGAAGATGTCAAATAAACGGACTGCTGTGAAAAGGTAACAAAATTTCATCCCAACAGATTAATGCAGGAAGGGTATGGCAAGCTTCACTAAAAACAAGAACTGCAGCCACATTTTTCTGAGTCACAAGGATCTGGGATACAAAGCTGAAAACATTTAAGACCAGCATCATACTCTCAGCTGGCTCTTCCACTTCTGATTTTATTTCAGAACTGCTAACTGTTCATGTAACTTATTTCCTTGAGAGGTAGGAGTTTAGCTTTCAAAAAAGCTGTTTAACTGCAAAATGTAGGAGACCAGATAATTGAATTTTCCAGTTTAGATTTGATCTAATTGTCTCAGTTAGTTATAATGTGAAATGGAAGAAATTTCCAGAAGACAAAAAGAAGCTTTTGTGCTAAAAGCAAACTCTGAAGACTTTTGTGGGCATTGTTATTTTGAGGAAAGAATAAAAAATAATCTACAGGAAATGATTTTTTAGAAAGAAAAGGTAGAGACTACAGTTTGCAAATAAAAGAAACTACGCAAGAACACTGGAGCCATGAGTCCATGAGTTATTGTATGTGGCATATTTTGTGATGCCCTTATTTTCCAAGGGGAGAAAGAGTAGCAGAGCTCTTCCTTTCATTTGTACCGCTCCAGTGAGGAACCTTAAGCTGTGGACTTTTTCAGAATAACACACATTTTCTACTGAGCAGACAGATTGCATGGGCAGAGCACTTCTGTCCATGTAGTTTATATGAGACTGGAATTTATTAGCACAGTGTTTTGAAAGTGCAATAAAATGCAGCACTCACATCTCTCTGGGGATCTGTATTATGTAGAGTGTTGTGACTTAAAAAGAAGAAGTGCTGTCATATTGTGCTCTACCACCCAACTTGCAGGAGCAAGCATGGTTAGGTATTTAAAGGAAATACATTGGTATTTTCAGCAGGGCTGAAACAGAGTTCTTCCACACCAGGGCTGTGAACCATCTGCCTAAAAAGCTTGACATTCCCCAGCCAAGTGGCAAAAGTTCTCTTTAAAAGTTCAGGGAAGAAGGAAATAACACAGGCAACTCCTCTCTATTAGCAGCACTTTAGCTACCCAAAGGTAGATTGTGCAGTGCCTGTTGAATGAGAACTATCCTGAACTTTCCTTCCCACCCCAAGGGTTTATTATCTGAATGGCTTGCCCTGGCCAGCTGCCAGGTATGCTGCTAGAAGCCATATCACACTGCTGGCTTCTCAGTCAATCCCTGGGGCTCTGTGACAAACTGGTGGCACATTCCTCCTCTCCCACATCAGAAAAAAATCTCCTTGGATATAATCCCCATGTGCAAAAACGTAGTTGAGGTTTAAGAACCACTTTAGACTTCAGTGGTGTTGTGCCTACTGGAGAATTCTTTAGGACATGCACAATTTATCTGTCCTGGATGACTCAGTATTGGACTCAAGGCTGGGCTTTCAAAGTGTTGTGGTGACTTTGCCTTCAGTTCCACCTTTCTGGTTTTAGCTTCACCTGAATAGAAGTAAACTATTATTAAGAAAGGAAAAATTGTGTTTAGAGAATTCTAGTCTAAAGAATTTCAACGAGTATAAAATATAGGGATGCTATTTGGAGAAAATCTATTTGTGAGCTAGTTCTTCCACTGTAATTGCCCTTAAATAGGTAAAACTTACTGTTGCAGGTTCTGTTTGGAGATGAAAAATTATTTTTGGTCAGAAGCAGAACAGTTTCTTCATTTTTCCATTTTTCCTTTATAAGTATTGAGGTAGTTAGTTCAACTATTTCTCTTTTTGAAGATTGAATAGTTTAATTTTTTACAGTTTTACTAATGTGACATTCTAATATAAGTACACACACACATATATATATCTACATTTGTATATACTTATTAGTGGCTGACCTTGATGAAATTAAGCTGAAACCAAGAGATTATTCAGGTTTGCTTTTCTTCAGCTGTGTTTGCTTTGGTAGTTTTGGCTTTAGTTTTTGATGAAGATGCTAAAGAAATAAGATAATGGCTTATTTTCTTATTAAAGTCATAGGAGAAGAAATGAACTTTCTTCTCATTTACCTCCTTCCTGAGAAAGTGAATATTTCTATATAAACTTCTCCGCAGGAAAGCCTTTAGAAAACTCTGTCCAGGACTCTTCTTTTATTTGTTAAGGAACCCTGAAAATTTCATTTAACTTCATCTCTGTCTTGCTTCCTGCCCTTCTCTCCCTCACCTGTTTCACTGAGTTGTCCAAGTTGAGGGTATCTACCAGAATGAAGTGTATATCCAGCATATATTATTGTCCTAATTAATGTATTCTTGCTTTTTCCTTTAGCAAATATCTGTCAGGAAAAAGGCACTAGTTTTCTTTCATTGGTGACTCTATGTCACTACAGACTGTGATTCAAGATCCATGGCAAATTTAGCTGTGGCAGCTGAAGAAAAGGTGTTCATATGTGCCCACATCAGTTTGTCCTCTCAGCCTGCTGAGCCCTAATAGCTGAAGCCACAGGAGACCAAGGAATCCAGTGCCTTTAATGGTGACCCACGTTAGTGTACATGCACTGTAGGGAAATTCCAGAAATCCTTTTTACAAGGATTTCCATTAGGATTCTAGTTTTGTTGCATGCAGTCATGATGGAGACAGTTGTTTTTCTGTGCTTACATCCCTGTGTGTCTTGGAGAGCACAGAACACCAAAGCAAACAAAGTGTTTAATACAAATTCCTTCTCCTGTCTCTGTCAGCTCCGGAAGATGAGCAGGTATGAGGACATTTCCCCCACTACACTGCAAGCCCAAACACCCAGTCAAGCTGTTGTCAGTTTTCAATCTCCTATGAAGTGTCAAGAGCTGGGCATCATAAGATACTGGCTATGAAGGGCAATGGCTTTATAAGTTTTATCTTCTTAAATTCATCTTAGTTATCCCTACTGAGGTAGAGCAGCCAAATAAATGAATGTTACAGTGTCAGCACACCAAGATTTTTGTGCTCAGTTGAACTCAGTTAGATCTTTTAATTGTCATCAACATGGTATGTAGCAACACCTGTTCAGGGATGAATGAGTAGGTATCAAGAGTTTCAATGTTCTATTAATATATTAAGCTATTAATTATATATTTAGAACACACACATACACATACACACAATACCCAAACCCATAACTGTAAAGACTATACAGTTAGGATGTAAGCATGTCAGGAAGCAAAAATAAAGATAAGAATTCAGCTGTAGTGCAAAGCTGTCCACAAGGAAGCAAAATCTTAATACATGAAGCATCAGACAACCTTAATAGTATGTGGCTTCACCAGCTGCTCCTTTAATTACATAATGGAATTTAGCATACATTAATTGTAAGGTTTTATCATCAAATCAGAGAAATAGAAAACACTATGGACATGACTATATTTATACAGAATCAAAAATGAAATTGTCTCAAACTTATTTAACCTTCCCTCTCTGCCAACAGCAACAATAACTGAAAATCATCTGTGTCCTGAGGTTAAATACTCAGTCTTTCAGCCTGAAATGTGAATGTTTTGGCAGTGCTGAAAGTCTATTAAAGGAGAAGTTTTGTTTGAGATTGTTTTGGAACCAAAGCTATTTGGAGCTCTATTAGACCTCGTTATAACGGAGGAGGGCGTGGGCAGATGTTCAAAAGCAACAAGGTTGCCACATCTTACCAGGGTATGGCTCATCAGCTGAGCAATGGTAACTGGCCAGTTGCACAAACCTACCCTCCCTGGTTGTAAAGTAAAACCTAATAGCTTAACTAATGAGTCATTAAACCAAAGTAACTCAGTGCTTTTGTTTGTATGCCCACAATAAGAGACTGCGTTGGAGATAAAGTTTTAGTGCCAGGCAGCATGGGTAAGTTTTGAAGCGATTTTGGAGTGATTTAGCACCTGAAGTCTCATTTTCAAAGGTGGCAGGGGGGTTTTACGAGCTCAGAGGCTTAGCTCCCCTGTGTCTCAGTGCCCACACCATGTTTGAAGAGGGTCTTTCTCAAGAGGGAGCTCAAGTCACTCAGGCCAGGAGGAAAGTGATGAGAAAAAGCCCTGAGGTTTCTTGCAGGGAAGGGAAGAAGCGGAGGAAATGACGCTGAGGATCCTGACCAGCTTGTGTGGTTGATGAACTTTGTGGAAAGACCTGGGGAGTCTCCAGTTTCTCATTCAAGGGAGAAATTCACCCAGCATTTCCCCTGCTTTGTTATACCACAGCTTGGTTTCTAAATCATTCAGACACTTTGGAAAATGCTGTCCTAAATGTCCACTCCTACTCATTAAAATCAGTGGGTATCAAAGATTTTTGGTGGGAATGGCAGAGAGGGGCCTTACGAAGTTGCACTCCCCTTGCTTGTGACATGAACAGAGCCTGTTGTGTGAATGTGGTGTTGTGTTCATTCCAGGCCCATCTATTATTCTCTGGGTAACAGAAAATACCATTTATTTCCATTTATGCAGACCATAAATCAACATGATATTAGCAGCATGTGATCTAATGCTGCACAGTGTGCATCAGCATGAGAAGAACAAATCTGTTCAAAGTTCTGGAACACTTAAATGTCCCTTTTTCACTCCCTTTTTCTCCTTCCCATTGTTTTAAAACCATTTAAATAAGACCTTCTACAATCATTACAGGGTGGGCTTTTTCTCTCTGGGGAAGAACAAGCATTGCTGGAAGCTGCTCTCTTCTAGTTTGCAGGGGAGGAAGCTTTTTAACATCTTTCTGGTTTTCTATTATCAGGAGAACAAGCATGTTGCAAATCAACCTCCCAGATGTGGCAAAAAAGGATGACATTTAATAACAAATCACTGCATCCAGATTGGGAGGTTTTCAATTATATCCTGGTTTTAATACTGTGAATCTGTCTGTTACAAAACAGGAGAGAATAATATCTCATAATTGGTGTCATTCATAGATTACTAGCTGTTGTTGCTTAAAGTGACACATGTTTGAATGCCAATGAGATAAAGCAGAGAGAATGAACACCTTTGTGAGATGACATAATGCCTGCTTCAGGTTGTACCTACCCGATGACTCTGGTGAGCCAGATTGCTACTGCCATCCTAAAATTAGCAGGTGGAGGTGTAGGATGATTTGAAAGTTCACTAGTTCCAAATGGGTGTGAGCTCAGATGTAGCAGGTACTGGAAGGGCTAAGACCAGGCCAATGTTCAGGACTGAGCCTCTCCTTCCCTTACTGCTCCTGGAACCACATATGCCTGTCTGGGTTTATGGCTTTTTACCTGGGTAGAGAATTCTGAAAGAAAGCAAAACTCATGTCTTCACTTAATGCTGGAAATCTCATTAAGTATTTTGAAGGAAATCTACTTAAACATTAATTGAAGTATAAGGAGGTGCTTAGTGCACACCCAGTAGATGGGGAGTTGGACAGCAGAGGGGCTATGGGGAGGAAAGAACCATGGAGTCTTGTAGGTGTCTCCATAGGCAGAGTATCATAGTGCATGTAATTCTCTTTCCCTGGCATGGAGAGGTAGAACAGTGCTATCAGTTTGCAAATTGACCTACACAATGGAAGTGTTGTGACACACTCAAGGGTTAAAAAAAAGACTGTCAGAAGGGCTGAACTGGAAGCTCCTCAGTTCTCTCAGAGTAGCTTATCACTTGATTGCTCTCCATTTCTAGATGACATGGGTAATGCTAGACTCTTTTCTTGCAGCATCCATGTACTTGACAACATCATTTTGTCAAATGAGGTTAAAAATGTTTTTTGACTGCTTTCAGGTATATGATGATACTGAAGAGGTTATGGAGTCTCCCTCACTGGGGATATTTAAAAACTGTCTGAAAGCTGGCATGGTTTAGGAATGGTATTTTCCAGTTTAGTCTTCCCACTGAAACCACTCCAAGCCACGCACTGCATGCTTGTTCCCTCCTTTCACCACTTCTTCCCTGCAGCGGGATGAAAAGGAGAGTTGGAGGCACAAAGGGTAAGGATCATGGGTTGAAATAAGGGCGGTTTACTGGAAACAGCAATGAGATAAGAAAAACAGTAGGAGCAGCAATAATGAGAGAGGGTACAAGAAAAGAAACGTCACTGCTCACTGTGGAAACACCAAGCAATAGAAAATACCCAACCACTCCCTCTGCCATGCTACCCCACTGCTCCCAGCTCAGATCCAGCATTATCCAACCACTCCCTCTGGCTCAGAACTGGTGTTACCCAGCAGGTCTATCCAGCTGGGAACCAGGGCCACCTCACCACTCCCTCTGCCACGCTTACTTGACTGGAAGGAATCCTTTCTCCTCAGAAGAGACTCCCTTCACCCCACCCTTGGGAAATGACATGAGGTGGTATAGGAAAACCTCTGGGCTCTGGTCATGCCCCTTCTGGCTACTGCAGAAATTGACCCTGTCCTGGCTGGAGTCAGGATAAAAGCAAACCTGAGCAATGTGCTCTAGGATGACCCCAGCTCAGGGAGATTGGACCAGATGACCCTTAAACATTGTGGGATTGTGTGATAGTTAAGTATTTCATAATGGATAAGAGTGATTTTATTATTGATCTTTATGTGAGCTTGAGAGTGCCAGTTAGTAAAATGTCCTGATGTACCAAGAGCTGTACACATGATGAGGTATCTTACCAAATATACAAATGTATAAATTTATCATAGTCTCTAAATACACTTCCTGAATCTCCCTGAAATGCACTTTATCAAGACAAACTAAAAAGACTTCTATTGTCCTCTAATTCTGTTTAATAAAATCCACTTTATTTCTCTGGTAGTGCTCTCTGTTTCAATCCCCAGCATTCTTTAATATTCACAGCAAGGTGAGGGGTTCATATCATTGTTTCAGCTAATTGGTACTGCAGTAAAAGAATATGAAACATAAAAAGATCCTGGAGGAGAATGTTATAAAAAGCATCAGGGCAAAGTGTCTAAATGGGCATGTCTGGTATAGAACACCTGTAGCCTTTAATTTAGAGCCTCTCCAGTTCCTCTGAGGTGCTCCTAGGAGAGATTTAAAACATCCTGATCACACTTGGCTGTGGGCAACTTTTCCTCCTTGTACTTTGGGCACATCAGATGCAGCTAAACAGAAGGAGGAGGTCCTGAGTTTGCACCTTGCTCTTCTTTCATGATTAGAAAAGATTTTCTCAACTGATCTCACAGGGAAAAAAGGGCACTGCAAATCTTGGTGCTAACTTAGTTTTGAATCTGGTTGCCGTGTGTTTCTGACAGGCACAGAAGAGGATGCAACAATAAGAGGGCTGACAAAAACCAGTTAGTTCTTCATGCTTCTTTATCCTTGCTAATGTTTGGCTGCCAAATAGACATAAGCCTTTTCCTGATATTTTCAAGCACAGAAATCTTGTCTGGCAAAAGTCTGAGAATTCTGGAAATTTATCTGTAATTTTCTTGGGTACTGTTTGGCCATGCAAGTCATGCATGGTGAGTCTGACACTCACTGATCTCATGGCATGTGGTCACATACTTTTGTCTAAAAATTTTGTACATAACTAGACTGGGGAGAGCACCAAATGATGATTTTTTTGTCTTCCTTCTAGTGGTGTTTCCACAGTGACCTGAAGTACACTGGAAGCTGAGCTAATCGTGGTAGGCTTCTTTGAGCCACCATGGCTGGGTGGCACAGCTGAGGTTCACAAGAAAAACAGAGCCTTTAACCCAGGCAGTCATGAACTGTCAAAAACCATCTAATCTAGATGTTAACTATTACTGTTATAAACTGTAAAAATATTGAAAACATAGAGAGAAGAGCAGTATCACCTTTCTCTGTGTTGAAAAATTAAAATCTTGTCTCTCAGTTCTGTGTTGGCTTTTTTTTGAAAGAAATTTGATCTTCCAGTTGGAAAAAATATATGTTTTCTAATAGTAAACTTAATTGTGGCTTTTGAGAATTTCTAAATGAAAGTGATACCAGCAAACTTAGCTACAGGTGGTACAACTGTCTTTGCCTACTTATTTCTCATTTGCATCATTTGTTTCTCTCTCTTTTACTAAAAAGCAGATACGTTTTGCCTGCACTGACAGGGAGAATAGTAAAAAAAAAAATAAAAAAATTAGTCTGGATTCCTGGGATCTATTTTCAGTTAACACTTTGAGGAGTACCCAACCTGAAACAGGCACCAGTTTGCTGATTGGTTCTGTTATAGTTTGGATTTAAACATATATGTCTCGTTTTCTTATCAGAAAAACGCAGATTAGAATATTTGAGGCATGTATTACATGACAGTTTCAGGGTGTTTAGATCTACATTTGCAATGAGGGGAAGAGGAAGAGCTAATGGCAGCTGAATAATCACCTCAGAGTCTTGAGATGACTCACACTGCTGCTTCTTTGCAGCTCTTGCTGCTCTCCCCAAAGGACGGGAATGAATCAGCGCTGGGAGGACCTGAACCATGTTTTCTGTGACAAAGGCTGTATTTCCCATCATGTTACTACACTGAAGCAAAATGACCTCTCAAAAGCTGCTTCAAATGCATTCTCGCTCCTGACAGGTGCAAGCATGGGGATAGGGCCTTTTTTAGGAAATGGTGAGAGAAATAAGGTTGCTTGTGTTGGCGGTAAACAAGGGCTAGTAACAATACGTTTTATGCCTGTGGAGCTGGACCATGCAACTTTCTTTCCTGGGATATTTTTCAGCTTAAAGATTGAGCAAACTCAGGAAAGACTGGATATTTATGTGGATGAGAAGGGCATCCTGAGCTGCAGTTGAACCAGCATGTAAAGAACACAGGCTGGAGGTAATTCACCAGATAAAGCAATTTATAATGGTATTAAAGTTTTAAACTTCATGGGAATTGAGTTTTCTGTGTGTGCCAGGGATTTTCTCACATCTTGCAAAACAGAGCATTGAGTTTTGTTTCGCATCATTGCACTAGTCTGACAGTTGCTTCTACGGTTTCATACCTTTAAATTTTGGGTGTTGGAGAAAGTAGTTTTACAGACATCCTAAAGAGCTCAGATACATGGCAAACCTGTGACTTAGATAATGTGGTTGAAATTTGCAGTAGGCATCAGATATCTGTTGTGATGTGGCACATGGTTGCAGGGAAAGTGGGCAGAAGGAGGTGTGGAGCAACAGTTGTGGAACAAAGAGGTTATTCCTGAGAGCAGTTTGACAGCTTTTCTGCTAAAGAAAATTGCTGATGTTAAAATCAAATGAGAAATCTTATAAAATGGTAATAACTATGTCACTCTGTTGTTCATAAAAAGACACATACATTGCTGTTATTAGGGACTTACCCTTTGTGTTCTTGAAATCTCAGACAAGCAGCATATACCAATAGTAAATACTCCCATAATTTCTGATACAAGTTGCATGAAAATAATTACATATTTTCTTGAAATCAGCAAAACGTAGGAATGAACGTGGCACTTGGAACAAAACTCTGATTTTTACAGAACAATGAAAGAAAAACACTGCTTGAATAATGCAATCATTTGTGCTCTGTGAAGGGATACCTCTTAACATTTAGGAATTCATTTGTTAAATATTTTGCTAAACATTACTACTCAACAGAATTTAAACAGGCAAAGAAACTGATATAGTGTAGAATCTGAGAATATTATCATGAGTGGAGGTCTGGGAGGAAAAGGGGGTGGAAATGGGGTTGGTGCTCCTTGTCGTCAGAAGAGGGAGGAAGGTGAGGGTGAGGCAGCCCTTGGGCTAGAAGTGTGAGTCTGGTGTGTGTTTGTGCCTAGAGGCAGAGCAGGGAGGTAGGCTTAACTCTGAAGAGCTGAAGGCTTGAACTTCAGGAAAATGCAGTCTTCTTAAAGGAAGTTTTAGCAATCAACCAGCCGTAGTAAGACCCGAGGCACTGAGTTAGGTAGCACTGGAAAGTCTTTCAGCATGTAGAGAGGGACACCCTCATCTTAACCTCTCTTTGGGGTGTCCAAGTACCAAATATAATGACCAGCACATACTTCATACTGCTTGTTGCTATAGTTTCTCCAGACTCTCTGAAACTAATTTGTAAGCCTAAACTTCGCACAATCTCCAAACTCTCAACTTTCCATACCTGTCACGCAAATTGAGCTGTGAGTATCTTGACTCCTATGGCTTGCCTTGCTGCACTGGGCCCA
The DNA here is from genome assembly GCA_013397075.1 of Rhabdornis inornatus. Taxonomy (NCBI): domain Eukaryota; kingdom Metazoa; phylum Chordata; class Aves; order Passeriformes; family Rhabdornithidae; genus Rhabdornis; species Rhabdornis inornatus. The sequence goes on along the minus strand of VWZS01007728.1, from coordinate 531,907 downwards.
GCATGAAGCAGCTGTACACAGTTCCTACCTTGCCAGTAATAAACCTCTTGAAGCTCGGGGTTCTCATTTGCTTCCCAATAATCAATAACTGCTGGGGAGCAGAGGGAAAAGATGCTTGGGATGGATTAGTGATTGCCATAAAAGTACCTGTGAATTGCACTGGGATCTTTAAAGACCCTTTGTCCAGAATTCCTGAAGATATTTCCAGAGCTGAAGAAGTACAAATGTGTGTTAAATCCTCCTCTGTTTTCTGTGATACAAGTTTCTCTAGATGCTAGTAAGAATCCATTTCTTAGCATGACCTATGAAAAGGTGCTTTTAAAAGGCAAGGAAATACAATAATGCAGGAAACACCACAAGCTGTGATCATAATCTAGTTTCATTTTACCTTTATGCACAACTATTTCTCCTCCAGCTTAAAACTTTGGCATTTCCTAGTCGTGGACTTTGGAGCCAAACTTTGCTAGTGTGAACCTATCTCTAGGTTGAGATATTTATGGTGATGTTGAAATCTTACTGTACTAGTGAATGAACGGTAGCGTATTTTGCAGGAATAATGAAATCTCAGCAACATGAGACCTCAATAAAGCACATTGTTGCTAAATCTTTGCTGACTGCTGTTTTTATGTGTGAATTATAAGGTGTGTGGATAAGCAAAGTGCGAATTAATGAGGTTTTGCTGTGCTGAAATGAAACTGTGGTGGGACATGAGCTAAGAAATATGGTGTTACTTAGTATTTTGTATTCAAGAAATTATGTTTTTTGAGCAGCTGCCAGTCAGAGCATGGGTGGCTGCTCTGAGGGCATCTTTACAACTGTATTTTTGTATGTATATTCATGGGGGAGATTTTTATCCATCAGTTTTATTTCCATTAACCAAAGAGAAGGTTGAACAATTTAAATCTCTATTAAGGCCTAAGAGGAATAGACCCATGAGCAGGAAGCTTTCAAGAAACTCTTATCTGTTTTCAAGAAGGCCTTATCTATGTACTCAACTAAAGAGACTGTAGAGAGGACCTACTCCATTTTCCACTTTCCTTCTGTGGTTTGTCATGGAATGTCATCTCTGTTCCTCTCATTGAAGGCCAGTGGTGCTGTGGGGTGGGCAGGAATACCTTGTGTGAGACAATCTGATCTGCAGCTTGCTCAGCACCTCCTGAGCTGTCACTGGGATGCACTGCATTAGTTGGGCTCATAGGTAGTGGAAAAGATCATGACCAAAATGTACAGAGTTCTTGTCTGTGTGAGAGGTTGTGTGCAGGGCTCAGCCTCTGGATGGAAAAGCTCTTTCCAGGTGAACACAGAGGTTTAGTAAGAAGTTATGGATGCTGCTGCATTCTTGTACAGCTTGGAGGTGGATTTGCAGGATAACTGTTTCCCTGCCTTCTCCTCCAGGCTTTTAGTGTTGCTGATGCTGACTGAGGTGTCTGATAGCTGCTGTGGTCAGCATCATCCCATCAGCTTGCTCCTGTGGGTAGAGAATTCAGAGGAAATTCAGGGCCAGGTCATGAACAGCTTGCTCGCCCTACCTCAATCCATGCTCTGTTCGCTGTTTTGCCTTTCTCAGCCTCTCTTTATCTGTGGCACAGCTAGTCATCCTGTTACTCTGCCAATCCTCTGTTGCTGTCCTGACCACTTCAGCACTTGGAGACATCTGCCTGAGCTGGTGTGGAAGCTCGTAGATTCATTTGGTGCAGAACAGTTTGCATCCTATGAGCAATCTGCAGCTCCTTTCTTCCAGACTTTGTATGTGGAGTGAAACAGAGCCAGGACCAGAGTAGCTGAAGTGCATCGATGCTTGCTTAAATGTGCTGGCTTAACTTGTATTTACTTATTTGCTTCTTTACAGTGGGACAACATACCAGATTGGAATTTTAGGTGAAGTGGGGCTTGAAGCATGGCAGATGACATGAATGCTTCTGTAGAAGAACATGGGCTGAAGGAACGTTCCTTCCCCAGGAGACCTTATGGACAAACTGCTTTCTTCTTAAAAGTTTTCTGTCCTCACATTTTGCATAATATCTCACAATATAGTGAGCCTTTATGCAGAACTGTACAGGTTAGGCTTTAAAGGAGTCATATGATATTTTACATATGTATTTCTTTGGTTTGGACATGAGCTGAGGGACAGTGTGGCAAATGGCTGAGGAAGTGCTGACAACTCATCCGTCCTGTACAAACATCCCTGAGAAGATTAGTGATCATTAGCCATGTAATTGCCATTTTGTGCTCTTCTCCTCTTCCCACAAAGTGCACATGCATGAACATGCTCTTCCACAATAATTCCTACAGACTTCATTTGGAAAGTAATTTGTCTGAGTATTTCTGTCTGAGGTTTGTTGTTTTCTGTGGAAGCAAATGGCTGGAGGAACCTTGGTTCTGGAGAGGTAATGGGACAGTGTGAATGCTGTGGCAGTGCATTGGTGTCAATGGGTAGGTGCACAGTTCAGCTGGCATATGTCTTTGCTGGAGTAAGCTTGCAAGCAGATCAGCTTATGCATAAGATTTTACTGGAATAAATGTCATCTTTGAATAAATGCTGTCTTTTTTTTTTCTTGCTTGCTCATATGATCTTCTCTTTTGTTTTCTCAGCTGACAGTGGGGACCCAGTCCTCAGTTTCCTACGTAGTTTTCTGTTCTCCTGTGTAGACAAGGTGCTACCTTCTGGCAAGGCTATCTGGATTTAAGATAAAAATAGAGGACAAGATGTTTTTAGGACTTAGTTAAGTTAGGCACAACCCAGTTTGTTGGTTGTGTTTGTCACAGCTTTTAAAGTTCTGCTGATTCCAAACAACATCCAAAACAATTCTTTACTTCAAAACTGAACTACATCTACTTTTATCAGAATGTGGCTTTTTCTCACTGCTGTGCTCTATTGCTACATTGGTGAGTCCCACTTACTCTGTGTTGGGATTTTGGGTGAAGCAGTGTTGCTTGAAAGCAACACAGTTAGTGTGATTGGGCCAAAGTGAGCTCTGCTGAAAGGTGGTTTTAACTACCCTACTCCCACACCACATTTCCATCCCACCCCATCCTGTTTCATGATGTGAGCACTCTCTTTTCCCCCAAGCTTCTTCTGTGCACTAGATAGCTGACAGAGCATTTCACACACACTTTGGCTGCCATCAGTCTGTACCCTCAGAAAACTGGCTAGATGCTGTAGCAGATTGAGCCCAAGACCATTCCTATGCTTTTCTGATCTGGACACCAAGCCAGTGCTTGAAGTACCAGGAACTTCTCAGGAAAGAAAATTACTCTTTTCATCCTTAAAATTTCCTTCCCTAAACTATGAATGGGTTGGTACACAGCACATCCCTTTTTGCCATCCCTTGACAGGTCTTTTTCCTCAATGATACAAGTGCCCGTGTGGCAGAGAGTTCTCATTGTGGTACACTTACCCTGTAGTAGGTGGCACCCAAACAGGTAAAGATACATTTGACAGAGGTTGCAGGACGAAACAGATGTGGTCTTGCAACATCCCAAAGCAATGAAATTGCTGCAAAGCTTGCCAGCCTACCAGCACTAAATTACTTCCAAATAATTGCAGAGAACTGCAGCAGAACAGTGAACTCCTCGTACACTTTTCCTTCTCAAAGACCTCGGCTGACGTGCCTTAAACAATGCTAATCAGGCATCAAAAGGCATGAGCTAAAGCTGTAGAGCTTTACCAGGACCAGTGCTTTCAAACAAGCATGACTCACTTGTCAAGCATGGCTCTCAGCCTGTGGAAAATCCTTCTGAAGGAAGCAGAAACAACACCACTTAGGACACGTTTAAAGTGTTCCCCAGAGAGGTTTAAAACTAGAATGGACAAAGCAGTAGAAAGTGTACTGCAGGGAACAGTCCTGCATTGGCATGGGGATTTGGTCTAAATGACCTAATAGGTCTTTTCTGCCTCTAATTTCTATGATTTTATGGCTGGAAATAACTTCTAACTTAAGAGGATTTAGATGGCAGGCATGGGCATGCATTATTTACAGCTGAACCTAAAGTAACTGCTATATTATGGAGTGTGTGAGCAGTAGTGGTGAGTGAGGACTGAGCAGGTAAACGTTGAGAGGAATGCATGGGATTAGGCAGCAGTGGTAGAGTTGGGATAATAAGAATAGATTTCTTTGCAAAAGGGGTACTTCTAATTGGAAGACGTGTAAGAGTCCTGACTACAACAGGTACCTTTCAATATATTTTACAGTAATTTTCTACCTTGTTGGGTTTTAAAATATTTTTGGACACTGGCGGTGGCTGTTTTGAAGGCATGTACAAATACATGTTTAATTTTACTTTCTTTGAGAGAATGCTACAGGGCTTCCTCTGATAGAGGCTGAGCTCCCGTAGCTCATAAGCTCATTTTGCATATTTGGGAGGAACTTCTGATTAAATAGAAACTGTTGTGCCAAACTGCAACCTACTGATCATGCTGTGGCCAAACCAGCTTGCAAATGCACACAGAGAATGGTTTCCTTCTCTGTGCTTGTCTCCTCTGTTATTATCAGCCATTCTTGACATTTACAAGTAATTTTCTCCCAGACACACTCATGAAGCAGGGTTATTTATGAATGTTTCTTTCCTTTGTGCACAGGAGTTGAGGACGGGGACTGCCACAATGAAGAAAATCTGTTTGTGGCACAGATGCACGCATGGTCTGAGCTAAGGGATGTGCCCTGACTTTGTGATTATGGGGCCATAGCAATTACATAGATTATTTAATCAAGTAGCATCCACTCTGCTGTCTTTATTTTCTTTATTAAAAAAAGAAAAAAGACATCTCTAATTATCAGCTAGACATGTGGAGCTAATTACCGTGACTTTGATGTTCTGTTTTTCACTTCCTGACTTTTATGTTATCCCTTTAAATGCTTCTGCTCAAAATGCACTTTTTATATATGTGTGGAACTGGGAAACTTTGTAATAGTTAATTGAAAAGGGAAGTATTTTGATTTCCTGTCTATTTGGGTGCATATCCACTGAGACACTCCAGCACAAGGATCCTGAAAATGTAGCAGGATTAACTTGAAGTGATCTTCCTCAACTTCTCCCTTTTTCTTTGTAAGGGGAGGGAGTGTGGGATCAGGATTTCATGAATGGGATAGAACTCCAGGAGTGTAGAGTGTAGCTTGGACTCTACTGCAGTCTTGGGTAAGTCGTTTAACATCTATCTGCCTTAGCTTCTCCTTTTGGAAAAAAGAAAAAAAAAGAGTAATCTCTTCTTCAGGCAACTGATGTGATGCCTAATTTGTGTGTGTGTGTAGAAGTTCTTATAAATCCTTAAATTAGGAAAGGAAGAGAAGAATAAGTAGCCATTAATACTAGTCTCACCAGAATAGGTGTGTTAGCTTGCTCCTAGAATTCCCTGAAATGTTGAATTTTCCATATGTTGCATTTTATTGAATGGCCAATCCTTCTCTCCTTTCCTTTAGCTTCATTAACCTGTTCTGAAAGAGGAGAACAAAGAATCAATTGAAATATGTAAGACTGGAAAGTTTAACATACTACAGCACTTAACTACAGACTGCAGAATATTTAAAGTGTGGTTCCACTCTGAAGTTGGCAAGCTGAGGCAATACCTATGTGGAGCATTAAAGCCCTTGGATGCTGCATTTATTCTGTAGAAATAGAATTTGCAATGCTTGATATTTATTGCCTCTCCGTGATTTTTGTATGAAATGTGCTCAGCTGATAAATAAAAGGAGGTAAGTGCCCAAATGTCAGCTGTGTCATCTTGTTCTGAGACTCCAAGCATGAGCTGAGTCTATTCCGTGCATTGACAGCAGGAGTGGAAGTTCTGATATTTATGTTCATTCCTTTCCCAGAGATTCTCTACCTATCCCATCTTCAAATGCAGTTCCTCTTCTGACTGCCTTCACTGGATCTGTGCAAGGGTAAATGAATACAGCATAGTGAGCAGTTGTGTGGATGAGACATAAGTGGAAGTTGTGTTACAAATGCCCATTTCTGGTTAGACCAAACAGAAACCGTGCCTTACCTACTACAACAGAAATATGTCATTTTTATTGTTACTTGCTGCAGCCTGCAAGTTTAATGGAAGTGTTGTGCTTCTGCTTTTTTCACTAAGCTCAATTTTATCTGAATTTTGTTCCATTCATCTACAGGGCTGTTGCCTTTTTTTTTTTACTGCTTGCAATTCATAATCTCTCTCAGAGGTTTTGCCTGCAAAGAAAGGACCAGACAAACCTGCACTGGGGAAATACTGAGTTTCAGTCAGTCTTCCAATGTGCTTTCATTGTTCAGCTACTGTTAGCTGTAGGCAACAACAGTGGAAGGGGTACATTCATAAAAGCTATTAGAATAATTCTCTTATTGCCTTTTCTTTCTTTTCTTCTTAGTTTGTACAGTTTGGAAATCATTATAAGCCACTCTACATGTTTATATACCTACACATTCACATTTTTTATTGGATACATAAAACTTTTCTCCCCTATGTGCATGAATCCATAAAAGCAGCATAAGGAGTGGAAAACATGACAGGTCTGGAGAATTTATGCATATAAGAATGCTGCCGCCTGGGAAAGGGAAAGAATATACAAATACTTCTTTCTCAATACATTCCATCTATTCAGTGATCTTGATTATAGCACACACAAGAATTGGGTGACAGCTGCTTGTCCCCCATCATTCCTCAAATAGTCCACCCCATCCTCTGTCACATGGTGTGTTTATCTTGGCCACCTACCCTCCTCTTCAGTATTATTAGTAGTGTGATAATTTATACTGTAAACTGAAAACATTTCAATCAAAGGCAGGATCCAGTGCTATTGAAACATGTTTTGACATCCATAGCCAGGTCAGGCCAAAATTTTATTTTTCCTTGAAATTAATCTGGAACTCTTTTTTTTTTTTTTTTTGTTCCTTTTCTGATTGACAATAACTTATGTGACACAGTTGTCTGTGGTTTAATAACATTGCATTTCACTGAAAACCTGACATCATCTACTGTCAAACCTGGGATTTTCAGCAGATCACAAATGTTTTTAAATCAAAAACTCATTTATTCAGTGGTGAAAAGAAAAAGAAGAAAAAATACAACATCTGTGTTTCTCAAGATTGTTTGAACCTTAATATAAGCAGTTATGTTTCCCTAGGTTACAGCAATTGAGAGAAGTACTATTTAGTATTGAATCATTTCAAAATTATGTACTGTAGAAGACAACAATACCACTTAGGATTCTGTTTACATTGGTAGAAGTAATTGTGTTTATAATCTCAGAAAAAGAAGGAGATGAGTTGGGAAGTTAGATGTCCATAATTTCAGATGCTAGCTCTTGCCACTGAGGAGGTCTCTGGTAGGAAATATTGGATGAATCACTTTGCCTATCACTGGGCTGCCTCATGGCTGTTCAGCAGTGTAGAAAAATGGTACTTTGTTAGCTTGAAGAAAAGGCAAAGGTTAATTTTCAGAGCATGACAGTGGCCTAATACCAGGTTTGGATGTTTTACATCCGGGTCTTATTCAGTGTCCTTTGGTCTGTAGTCTTAAAAAATTAACCGGTCAGCCTTACTGCTTTGATTTTTTTTTTCTTGTGACAAAATAAGAACAGCAACTATTGCTTAAATGTCTTTGAAATGCTCCTGCAGTCCTCTCAAGGAGATAGTCACATTCAACATTGCATTATTGCTGCTGTAAATTCTGTGCAAATATGCCTCAATGTTCAAGAATAAACATCTTTGATAGATTTAGCTTTAATTGTCTTGATTGACAAAGTGAAACAAGGTCCACATAGATGTGAAAATGCTGTGACTATGCTACAGGGTCCTGTGGGGTAAAACCCTTCCTTAAAATGCTTATTGTTCTTCTGATATGGGACTATACCAAGAACAATAACTTATCTTCTGATGGAAAAAACAGCTTTTATATCAAATAATGTCCCGGAAATGGAATACAGAACCCAGGACAAACCCTTTGGTGAGAACTCACATGTTCTTGTATTCTTCCTTAAGGAAATCAGATTTTCTGGTTTCAATACTTTCTCCTTCCAAATTTCCAGACTCAATACATTTATGGTTCTGAATATTCCAGATCATCTGGAATGGGTTTAAAGAACAGATTGGAGAATGGAACAGATTAAGACAAGCAATCTCTTATCCCACAGAACAACCTCTCAGCATTCTCTGTTTCTGAAGCATTCAACACACCAAGAATCAGTTTAACTGTTTTCAGCCTAACACAGTTGAAAAAGTTGTAGTGTTGTGAATCCTTGTCAGGCAGATTCTAAGAGTTCCAAGAATGGTTCATATTAATATAAGTAATATAAATAAAATCTACTTGGTTTTGCTTACCTATTAAAAAAAATTAAGAACACAATGTGTGCTTATGTGTTTGTGTATTTTGAAGTTATTAATGCTTTTGCTAAATTGTCCAAAATAAAGTAGCTTAGTGGATTTAGATGTTACATGAATAAACTAAATTTTTTAGGTAGACAAGTTTTAAAATAAGACAAATGCAGACTCTTAAAGGAGTGTTCAAACTATTTAAATACTTTCTTGCTTCCTCCATGTTGCTTTTCTATGTCTCTTCTTTTTACAGGATCTTAAATGCAAAAGATACCTTTTTTTGCAGTAATCTTTGATGAATAATGACATTATCTTCTTGGAAGGTTTTAATTGAAAGATGGGTTAATCATAAGTTTTTCAAATGATTCAATCAAGCTTTGTTCTATTGTCAGATGTGGTTTGGAAAATTCCCACCTTTGCTTATGATATATTTCTGAACCAGAGGTAACCAACCAAACAACATAGGAAATTCCAATTAACTGCAGTATTAATTTCATGCTTCTGAGAGACGGCTGGAGATTGGAGAGAAGAAAATTTTCTTTTAGTGTTACATCTGTTATTGTTCTATCAAGTATTTTGATTTCAAAGGGAGGAATGGAAGGAGGAACACATTTCTTTGCACTTGAGCTCAATAATAATGATGATAATAATAATAAAGATAACAGTAATATTTGAGCTCCTTTTCATTACAGGTGGAAGGTGGAATTAAAGAGACAAGTGTAAACACTGTGCTGTATGTATGTGAAGCAGATTGGCTGAGAGAACTGTTGAGTAGTCACTCCCTTGCTGGCATTGGCCAAGGTGGTGCTGGCTGCAGGAGTATGGAACATGATTTTAGCCATATAAGCCCTATGCCTCCCCTTCTACACCATTTCTGAGCATCTCAGAATTTGTCTGGGATGGGTCTGCCTCAGCTCATCACTCACTGTAGGAGGAGCAGCATTGCATCCCAGACCCCCACTCTGTATTTGGATTTTCATTGTGCGAGAGAACAGAGAGGAAAAAAAATACATGTGCATGTTCAGCCCATGTTGATGGATTGTTCCTTAGCTATGAAGCAATTTTCTGTACCAATTATGTCTTTTCAGATGACAGAAGCCATTTAGTCTAATGACCATCATAATTAATTTTCATTATAAATCAGATTAGTTAATGATGCTGAAGTCTACATTCTTCACAGAACTAAAGTACAGTATCTTACATGAGCTTTCAGGACATATAATTTCCTATATAAGGCACCACTTTAGAGATTTCTGAGTCAATAAGAGTAGCATTGACTGTCTTTGACCTCCAGGATCCAGTGGGAGCACCTACTGTCCCAATGTCAGGTCCTTGCTAATAGCTTTCCATTTGTAGCCACGGGCACAAAGCACCTAAGGCTGAAGATTCACTAGTTTTACAGCATGTTCGTGGGCAAAATTACTTAAGTCGTTGGTTTTTTTCTTACACTGCAAAAAGTTACAACACAGTAAACAGTATTCTGGGAACAAGGTGGTGCTTTTGTGTTTTATTTCCAGAATAATATTCTTGCTGAATTTTTCTAAACTTTTGGTCCTGTGGTCACTTTAATACGCATTAAGATCATCTGTAAAATATCTAAGTGGGTAGTAAGCAAACAATTAAAACTTATACTAAGTTATATTTGTATTTTTACCATTCAGTCTTTTGCAGTAGACAGCCTATGAACTTTCTTCAGAAAATTCACAGGCTTCTTGAATGAAGAAAGGTAAGATACGTTCTCTACAACAATTTTGTAGAAAAGCTGTATTTATTATTTCAGGCCATAAAACTACTAAAACTAGTCATATACCTCACCGATGTATTTAATTTCCCCCATTCTTAAAGTCAGTGTGTTGAGATGAATTGACTATTTATATTAATGGTAAGTATGCAATAAAGAATGTGGATAATCACTGTGCAGCTTGTGGCTTTTGATGATGTTAATTTAGGATATGAAACCATCCATTATTTTTGGTGTGAAATGGGCCACCATCTCATGTGGTGCTCTTCTCTAACTGATTGATTCTAGTCATTCAAAACATTGTCAAAGCACAGATTAACAAAGTACAATTGGTGACGAATATACAGTGAATTATCTGGTTTGCACATACGTGCAGGGGAAGCAAAGCCTTGTACATGTGGCCAAAGCCAGTGTGCCAGCCTTGCCTTTCTGGTGGGCTCAATAAATATGATTTGGGATGCCATTCTGTTCACTGGCTTCAACATTCAGAGGAACTGTATTGGGTTCAAAATAAAACAAAATAAAACAAAAGCAAAAGAGTTAGAAAGGAGAGAGAGGAAACAGAATGTGAAGATCTGTAAGAAAGTTAACAGCACTTCACTGATAGAATCACATTTTTGACTACATGTTTCCAGAAAGGTAAAAAAGAGAGGAAGTAGATACCCAAACTGGAAAACTAGACAAGGAAGAACAAGAAGGCAGAGTAGGGATTGCATAGCCAGTATGAAGAGGAGTTAAGAATCATTTTTACTGGAGAGGATGCAGCTATTCAGGGTATAGAAATGACCTGGCAAATCTGTGTCTGACCAAGGAAAGCTGGAAACTATTATTTCATTAAATTGTCTCTCATTTCTATTCTTGTCATTAGCACATAACTGATTAAAATAATGTTGTATGAGCCGGCACAGCCCTGTCAGTTCCTCTTTGTACAATATTGTTAAATGTGGTGCTCTTCTCCAGCAATAACCTAGTCACATCCAGCTCCTAGGTTAATTTATAGACTTAATTTTTAATCCATGTATTCCATTAAAATAGAATTTATTAAAAGAACATCACTGTCAAGATGGTGGTATATTTCCTATGTTATAGCACTGCATTTAGACTGAAAATATTGGACTACTTAAGTGTCCTATTGCCTCAGGTATCTTTGAAAAGGGAGAAGAGTTAAAACAATACCACACTGCCCAATCTGTAAAGGTCAATGACACTGTGTCATGAGAGAGCTGCAGGAAATGCAAACATTTTCCAGCCTGGGCACTGCTGGCTGGGCTCTGCAGAGCCCCTGCCTCTCCCGGGGCACCAGGAGCAGCACTTGCTGCAGGAAGGGAGCAGAGGCTCCCACAGGTGCAGCCAGCCCTGGGGACTGGGCAGCTATGTGTCTGCTCAGGCAATCTGAAAAACCTCCTCTTACATTTTAACTAAACAGATTTTTTATATTAAAAAAAAATTGGTTTCAAGTTGTCAATTTTAGCCCCCAAATATTTTGCTGGCCTGCAGTTGAGAAGTGGTTTCTTAATTAAAATATAAAAATAAAGTGAGGAATGTAAGGACATAAAGTGAACTGGATTGATTTTACCAGTGTTTAGTTTCTAATACAGTAAAGGCCCTGCCATAAGAACAAAAGAAGATACAGCTTTTGAGAGATCTACTTTTAAATTTGTGTCTGAAGGAACTTTAAGTTTATTCTATAGTATCTCTCTATGTTCTAAATAAACCACTTCTGGAGGGGATGGGGTAGAATAACTGAATGCAGAGCACACATTTTCACTGTAAGAGACAAGCAAAAACAGTAAAGCCCACTTTTATTTCTTCCATTTCAAAACTCTGAATCTTGTTTATGTTTATTTGCTTCAAGTAGAAACTAAGGAGTCTTCAGTTTCCTTTCCCTTTCTTCAGTAAGAAGTCAAATGTATTTTTTTTTGTAAGAAAAAAATGCAGTTTTTCATAAAGAAACCTTACACAGTGTTTGCAAATAGGAAGAAGGTCCTTAATTCTGAGCACCGTAAAATCAAAGGGAAGCTGAACCTCATGTCAGTGCAGTCAGTATTTTGGGTTTATTCCATTTGTGGCTATTGAAGGGGTGAAATATTCCCTCTTCCCTCAGGACTTCCTCCTCTCTGCTGCACTCATTGAGGAATGCTGTAGCACTCAAACATCCTTTGCTGTGCTTTGGAAATGAGGCATACAGAAAAAGGATGTTTTAACTGAGAAGGCAGATTCAAATTCTACGGGAACAAGTGGCAGCTTGATCTGTCTGTAGCTTAGTTACCTCATCTGTAAATTACTCTTTTATATTAACTTTATACCACAGCCATTGCTACTAGAACTGAATGTCTGCCAACTGTACATTAAGTTATATCACCATGCATCATTGAAATTATTTGGTTCTTTCATCTTTTTCTTATAGGAGAACATATGCATACAGTTTGGGGATTTGGGGCTGCCATTTGCCAAAGTTTCCAGTTGATCAGTCTGATTTCAGTCTTGCTATTGCTATTAGCACTGCCAGGCCTGCTCAGATGGATCTGCAACGCAAAGCACCTGCAGTGTGTTCAGAGATGGCACCGCTGCCTGGATTTAATCAGTTTTTTAAGATGTAAGTTTTTCAGATAGATATCTCTTTATATTCATGGGAGGGAAGGCAGGACAAAGACCTGAGTCTTGTGTTTGAAACAGGAGGTGGTTAAACTTGTCATGGTCCTTGTTTTATTGGAGGATTTAATTTTTTTCCAATTTAAATTAAAACTATTAATTTCTTTTTATTTATTTATTTTTTAATGGTGGACATTTCTGTCCTCAGAATGTCCTTGCTTGCTGAAAGACTTGTATCCTCCTTTAGGGAAAGAACTGCATTGCCCCAGGGAGCAGGGAGTGATGATCTCGACAACTCTTCATATCTTTAAGGTTTGGACAGTAATTCTGAGCTGCTGGGCTCAGAATTGCATGCCCAGACCCACCTCGAGGTAATGCTGCATTGATAACATCCATTAGTGACTGTAGGAGGTCCAGAAACTGAAAAAAATGTCTAAGATGGACAGACAAGTTTTTATTTGAAGGGAGTCTCAAAGTACAAGCAACCTGTGATCAAACCATGCAGGACAAGTTTGATGAAGTACCAGGAGACAGAGGTGACTTAGGAGTGAGGTGACAGCCAGAATAGCTTTGCTTTTACTCATGTGTATTTGAAGATTAATGTTGTTTTAACACACACACACACACACACACACACACACACACACACACACACACACACACACACTCTCTAACTTATTCTTCCTGAATAAAAACTCTAGGCATTGCTCCAAACCGTTACACCACAGTCTACTCTCAGGCAAAAATTCCAATTTCTGCAAGGGGTGCTTTTATGGAGCTGAATTTTAAGACTGAGCTGCTACACAGTATCTCTTTTTTGGTTTTTCTTCTGTAACGGAACATCCTTATTTGCCTATCTGGCATAGCTATTGTGAGTTATATTTACTGACTGGAAACTTGGCAAGTCCAATATTTGTTCTTGGTAACAAGATACTACCCACAGTTTTTACTTACCGGGCTCTGCAGCAGCCAGGTGGAACATACATCATTAGTTTACTGAATAATGAATATACTTTAAATCACGATTCAAAAATTCTCAGTTACAGTATATTAAATTAGTAAAAAAAAAATTAAATTAATGTAAAACTGGCTTTCTATAATAGAATTAGCAAAATCAAAATAGGCTTTTTATCAACTTTATTGAAACTAATTCAACTTTCCAAGAACTAAAAATTGGTTTCCTGTCTTGACTGTTTTGGAATTACTTACTGTCATCTGTTTCAGACGTTAAAGGATATGATTTAATATCAGCAATAAGGCCTCTGTTCCTACTTTGGCAGGTGTTAATTATTTAAACACTACTCGTTTAAATTTGTTTCCAATCACTCTTTGAGAGATTTGCTTTACATGTTTCTTCATGTGTGTTTTCTGCACACACAAATAAAATAGGAGGGAAAGTCCCCCCATCAGTATCTCTATTTCTTCTCTTTTCAGCCTTTCTTTAGATAGGGAGGTAGAAACAGAGGGATATTTCATGGGTGATGGTTTTCAATGATGGAACATAATATATAATACATCATTTTTATCTCCTTTGTAATAATAAAAAATTGTTCTCTTAGGGAGAGTGCTGTGGTTTCTGCCTGCTAATAGCTGTATTCTGTGTGAATGAATTGTGAAATGGGTCACAGTTCCTGAAGCATTCATGGAGGCTGGAACAATATAGACAGACTTCTTTGTGAAAAACATGCAGAAAGAAACCTCTGAAATAACTACAGTCATTCCTCCACACCTACAATTCCACCAGTCTACTTGTAGTGACAAAAAACCACAGTTGTAAGAATATTGTCTGGTTCTATAAAGCTACTTATTTCTAAGATGAGAAATGTCTCTCTTGCTGTATGTGCCTGAATTATCATCTACCATCATGTTAGAGTCATCTTTTTTTTTTTTTACTTTGCCTTGCTTTACAGCAGTGCACCAGAGAAAAATGGAACTCTTAGCTCTGTATAACAGACTTCTGTCTGGTGTGAAGTGAAATTCTCATTCTGGGACAGATAACTTGTAATTTAATACATAATTCTTGTCAGTAGAATAACATAAGGGAAAGCTAGACCCGAGGGAAAGGCAGCCATACGAGAGGGAATTTTATGCACAACTGGGAAATGAGAAGCTGACAACTATAGGTATTTCAGTTCTACAAGGCAAGTCATTTCATCCTGGTAATAAATGGAAAAGGTGGGTGTTTGTTTAGATTTAGGCCACTTGGTAATGATTTTAACACTCAGCTAAGCCTCTTGCCAAGACAAGCACTCCAAGGCCAAAATCTATAATGAACTCTCATCTTCTCAATTATAGATTCAGCCCCGACCAAAGTGATATCCAATATTCCCCTCCCCACTCCACAAGTGCAGAGACGTGCTGATGGACGTGCGAGCAGCCAGGTTCTGCATGGCTCCTGCAGGACCCCACAGCCCACCCAGCTGGGACTGTGGGGCACCAGCACCCCCCACCTCCCCTCTTCCCTCCTCCTTACGCCCGCCCCCGCCTCTGCTTCATGGAAAGAGTGAGCGCAGAGACAGAGAAATAGTGCCAGTGATGCTGGGAGGAGGAGGAGAGGATGAAAAGACTGTCATCCCTCCACCTCCAGGATCCTCCCAGCCCCTTCCAATGGGTGGGAGACTGAATCAGTGGAACCAGCTTGTGATTGTGTTGGCAGGTCTCTGCTGGCTGGCTGAGAGTGCCGTGGCTTCTGCAGCACTAGGACAGTGGGCAAGGGATACATGGCTCTGCAGCACGCTGCTGCTCTTAGTCCGTGTCCATCTCCTTCTTGCTGCTACTTCAAGTGGTCTCTAGTATCTCCTCCTTACTTGCTCTTGTCACCAAGCTCACTCTTTTTGATGCTTGTCCAGCAAAAACACATAGAAGGTAATTTTTTTCCAAAGACTTATATTTTGTAATTTATCCTATTGGCCTCATTCCCTAGCTTGTTTTCTTCTGCCTTTTCCCATTCCTTTGCTTGTTTTTCCTTGTATGTTTTCATACATAATAGAGTATTTGTCTTTTTATCCATATTGAAATGAGGGCACCTTGACCCCACCTGCCTACTGGCAGGCACAACTCTGTCTTTGTTCCGTCTTATAGTTCCATAAACAATCACCTGTCTCATGCCAGCTCCCACTAACCCTACACTCACCAAAGACCTCGTAAAACTGTGGTATATGTTTAAAAGGTGGAGACAATAATATTCAAAAGGATTTTTTGTTTGGAGGAATGTATATGTATTTATATTTGGGGATAAAAATGTACCCATAACTGTGGGGTTTAAAGAGCAGAAGAAACTGATGCGTTTTTTGCAGGGTGATCTGCTTTGTGCAGAGGCACAGCCAGGACCTCTGTACTGCTGCTGTGGATGCTTGCTTATTCCAGCAACTTGTGGTCAGCTGCTGAGTTAAATGGATCACTAACTCCTTTTCAGTTGACTTTCCAGCTTGTTTTTCACCTTCTTGACAGAAGGTGAGGAGTAAAGAGAAGGATTACAAGATATGCAGGAAAGAGCAAATTTGCCATGCAGAAGGAGAAAAAGAATGTCTTTCCACCATGGAGGCAGAGACTGTGATGAATTCAGAAAATAGCAGTGGAAAATAATAAATAAATGAGGAAATCAAAGCCAAAAAACCACAACCCCAGACTAGGTCTGTGTTATTCAGAAATTCTGACTTCTGCTCAGAACAATGAGTCTGTTTAAGCAAGAAAGCCTTCCTTAGTCCTTTGTGCTTCCTTAAATAGTAAAACCTCCCTTTATATGGTTTTGTGTTCTTCATTTATACTGTGTTACTTTTTTTTATTTTTTTTCCCCTGTTCAGCAGCTAGCAGGGGGTGACAGAATTTTAGAGGGTAAGTGCTATACACAATACATAACACAGTCAGTCTGGTCTTCCAGTTGTCGATCATGGGTACTCAGGTTTTATATCTCTACTCATGAGTTCCATGTGACTTCTGAGTAACTAAGAACCAGAAGTTTTGGACTCCTATTCAATAAAAAAAAAAAAAAGTAAATTATGTTGGGCAAAAGCCTAGATGAAAATTTGAAAGAATTATTATGATAACTGTTACTCATATTCTCAGATTAAATCTGGTTTTAGTTCTTTTTTCTTCCAGTGACTTGACTGTGTACAGCAATCTTGGCAGGAGGCATTAAATCGTATGTAGGTTAATCACTTAATGTTTCTGAATTGCTTTGAACATGAAGTGTGTGCCAAGTACTACTAATATTATCTGAGACAACATTATGATAAGCCAGGGGTTTCATCTTCAGTCTCTTTTATCAATCAGCAATACTTAAGTTTTGTTTGGTGCTATATATAGATTGTAAATATAATTATTTGATTACTGCAGATTGAATTCTATTCCCTACCTTCACTGTAAAAGAAGAGAAGCATACTATGTAAAGAAAGCAACATTCAGAGCAAAGAAATTTCTTACCATGACCCAGGACTGAAAGGGATGCACTGGGATCCCTAAGCCCAGGAAAGAGTAGTGCAGTCATCTAAGCAGAAAATAAATTAGTCTGTTTCAGAAAAAAATTGTGATTATAATAAATTATAATATGTTTTAATGTTATAGAAATAACAAGTTCTCCTCCTAGCAAGCTGATCAACAATTTGATTATTGTCATTGCTTGGAAGTTTTTAATTTTCATTTTTGTGTAAGCTCATATTCTGAATGCTGTGTTTTCGGAAGTAAAGTTAAATTTACCTTGTTACTTCCCTTGCCTAATTAATTCTGTGTATTACTTAAATAACACTTTGAAGACTCCTGGATGTGAATCACCAGGGCCTGCATTTTGGAAAAAAAAATAATTATAATATAAAAAAAATAAAATTTAATAATACAGACAGCAATTTTCCCTTCCAAAGCAATACATGACATTGATATGACTTACAGCTTAATTACAGATGGAACGTGTTAAAATTATTTGCCTTTTCCACATAATTTACAGATTAATCAACAACCACTAGCAGTAGACCTATACTTGCCTGTGGATTTTCAACTACTAGTGTCTTGGGTGAGTTTAGGAACTTCTATGGATCTTTGGAGATGAATAAGATGCTTTTATTGTGGCAGTGGTCAGACTGCTATAATGATATGCCGCATTTATTTAGTAGGAGGAAATAGATGTGGTCATTCCAATTCCATTGAAGCTGCTTTGAGGCCTGGATAGGTTCCATTTCAGTAGCGTACATTTTATAATCTAAATAAATATTATTTCTCTTTTTACTCCCAGGTCTGACACCTTTCATGTGACAAACCTGCCTACATATCTGCAAACTACAGAGTGAGGGCGTTTCCTGGTAGGCTGGAATTCAGGGCACACATACTCTGCCCAAAGGTATTGGTTGCATATTCTGATGGTCTGCTTCATGAAATAAAATTGGTTTGGGTTTTTTCCCAACAAACCATATTTTTAATCAGTCATGTTTTCTTTCCACGAAAACACTGATGTTTTGTCAGAATTAAGAAAATAACTCTCTGAAAAACTTTCTGAAAACCTATTAATTTTTTTTGAAAATATTTTCATAGGCATGGTCCTTCTTTTTTGATCAATATTAATATTAAGCTTAATGTCTAGTTTCAGGAGACCAAAAGCTAGAGCATGTGTCTAGCAGACTAATAATGTCTGCGCAAGAATAACCACTTCCCTAATCAAGCTCTGAAAATGAAGGCCTATCTGTTTTCTGCATCTCACACAAGGAGGAACTTAAGGACTTATAAAGAAGTCAAACTATATAGTAGGTTGACCAAGTGTATTGAAACAAAAATATAAATGTGAAACCTCAACACATAATAAATGAAATGAAATATATTCAAAACCAATTAAAATGCAAATAATGAATTAAAAAAACCCACAACAAAACCAAAACACAAACCCCACACATTTATCTCATTAGCTTAAAACCAAGCTTAGCCAAAGTAGTTTTATATTCCTTTGGTTTCCACGAACACAAGATTTTATGATTACTGATATTGAGTTACTACATATTATCTGAAAGTGCAACATAAGATCTGTCTGGGCAGTCAGTAAGATGTCATTCATTATTGTTTCACCTTGGGGACTGGATATTTGGTCTGAAAAAATAAACACTCAATGTATGCTCCATCCATGTAACAGGGCCTTCTGTTACAGCTTCCTTTCTGATATACAGCTCCTACCTGATACCAGATAATAGAAACCCTATCAGATTCACCTATGCTGTAACTTACTGCTAAAATACCCAAAATATTTAATTCCCCTGAGCTGCTCATTAAAAAGAAAAAGGTTAAAAGCATGTTTTTCTGTTAAGTATTTATATGTGAAGTGCTGCTCCTATTTTGAAAGCTTGGTAAATGTTTAATGTCAGTTTTGTCTGATCTTGCGTGTTTATAAATTGAGTTCTGTGGATTCATTTCCCCCAGCAGCACTGCAAAGTTTTGCTACCAATGGGATGAAAGAGGTCAAATTTTAGTTCCTTGGCAATTTCCCTTCTTGCCTATCACTTTCACAAGCTTTTACAATGTCACGAATTGCCCGTGTTTTAACTGACTTGCTGCTTATGTATGAAAAGATTCAGCAAGATCTCAAAGGTTTACTGATTGGTTCATGTTAGGAAGGTGTTTCCAGAATAGCAGCTACAGCTGAAAAGGTCACATCACCTTTTTTCTTATCCCTGCTGTTGGAGAGCTGGTAGTCCAGACCAAAAGAAATCTTTTTTTTTCCCTTGCTTGTTTGAGAATGATGCATGTTGGCTCCCCTGCGCCACAGGCTGCTGGAGAAGAAGAAATATTTACCTAAGGAGAACAAAGCCATACACCTGGTCTTTACTTCCAGCCCTATGAAAGAGTGCTCTGGTCCATGGAAAAGCAATGGAGATGCAGCTGAGCTGCCTGCAGCCTTGCCATTCCCATGCCAGAAATGACAGATCAGACCATTCTCGTACCTGAACGGAACTGGTGTCCTGAAACCAAACATGAAACATGGCAGAGATCTCATCCAGAAAACCCTGCCTTGCATATAGAGTCATTTAGCCAAAAAATGCCCTTAAGATTTATGGGAGCCTTTGCATTATACTTTAAATAAACTGGTGCTGTTAGTTTGAAGCTGGACTCACACCCAGAGAAGTATTTAGGTTCTGACATTTTTGGCAGGTTCTTTGCTTGGTCACATCAATCCTCCCTCCCATACCTTTGTTCTCCACTCAGGTACCACCAACATGGATAAATACTGTGCCCAGGAAAAAAGACTTCATAAAGGAAAAAGTTAAAACTCCAGGGCTGTTTGAGACAAACAGAAAAGAACTTAAACCCATGTGATTGGCTGAGCATTAATGGAATTTTGAGCGACTTTTTAGAGAAGATAATTAAATTGCATAAAATGCGAGTGACAGTACTCTTAAAAATATTTAAACATTTTTATTTATTTTTGTTTTAGAAATACTAAAATGCCAAATTATTGAGCCAAATAGAATGAGTGACCGAAAAATAATGGAAAAATGCTTATTATTTCCCCAATCAGGTATTGCTTCACACTATCCAGGCAATTAAGTTTAGAAGTCCTAACAAAGAGTGTGTTGTCAGTGTGTTTAGGAGTGTGAAACATGGTAATTAAATAAACTAAACAGTTTAGGCTGGTTTTGCTTTAAATCTAGTACAAAAATGCAGAAATTTTCCATGAGAAGTTTTTAAATTGAGCAGAGAAAGTCCTCAAAAAACAAGTCTGTATTTTAGATTTTTTGCGACTAAACAAGGTGAGAATCACCATGTTTGTACACAAACCTCAGTGTGATTTGTAGTGCAAGTGAGAAACTCCACATGAAAATGCCTTGCATTAAAATTCCTATTAAATTAGCTATTAATTTAACACAGCAGCTTTAAAGCCATTATAAGCAGATAGCACCAATTGCACTGCATCTGTGCACGATTTACTTCAGCCCAATACACTGTCTTAAAATTTTAGACTGAGTTACTAGAAAGAAACTTTTGAGATTTTGAAGCAGTTGCACCCAGTTGCCTGACACCAGGAAAAGACAGACACTGGAGTAGGAGGGCTTTTGGAGTATAAAGTCAGAAAGGAGGCTAATAAAGTGATTGTAAATGGTCTGTTTAGTGTGGTGAGCAAAACCAGTGATGGAGTGAGAGAATGAAAAGCTTGCTTCTTGCTTTTTTTATCCTCTCATGACTGAAAAAGACATAAACATATCTATCAAAATAAGGGGAGACAGATCATTAAGATAAATTAACTGCAAGTTCAAAATATAGCCTTGACCATTTTTCTTTGAAATATGCTAAATATGATAAAATACTTAATATTTGACCTTGGTCTTATATTTCAGGTGAGGACAGCATAAGTATGAATTTAAATTAACATCTTTACCTGCATGCTCTGACAGTCGGGTTACCTCCCTTCCAACCAGTGCTTTGAAGGGCACATTTCTGCAAAGGGGGAAAAGAAGTGGTGCAGGAGCATTAAATTCCAGATATAATTAATCTTATTTACATATACTCAGTAGTTCTGGGAGAGGAGAAGCTACACTGTAGGGGATAAATGTCTCTTCCAGGTACGCCTGAGCAGGTTTTGTGAGCACAAGGTATCTTAAGAGCCAAGACTTTGCCAGAGTATCCCACGCTGCCTTCATTGCTGTCCCTGCAAGTATCACCAAGGACTGGTATTTTAAATATAATACAGAATATTTACTTGTACTCCTAGGTGATCATGCCATTTGGTGATATTATTGATAAGTATCTTTGTGCAGCACTTCAGTCTGCAACATTCCTCTGGAAATTTTTTCACCAGAATATTAAAGAAAAAAAAGAACAAAAGAGAGACATAAGTGCCTTGTGTAAAGTTTTTGCATTCTTTTTTTCCAGCTGGATTTCAAGTGCTTTATGAGAAGAAATAAGCAGTAAAGAAATGTTTGGTGAAAAGAAGTTGCAGTGTACTGGAAGGAAGGATGTGGTTAAAGCAAATGCCTAGAAGGTAGCAGATAACAGTTCTGTTCCCAGATCTGGCACAAATGCTCTTTTTGACCTTTCACCAAAGTATTTCCATGCTTTGGAACCTGTTTCTCTGTAAAATGGGGGTGATGACAGTGCTTAACTATTCTTTCTGACAGAACAACTGGGAAGTTTTTATTTATGCTTGTTGCAAGATTTGAGAACCTGAGAACAATTAAAATGGGATCAGTTTAGACATGGAGGTTTAAGTCTTTCCTTCAAATAAAACATTTAATTTATAGTATTAGATTCATTTTATGCTAATTAGGTGTATTATAAAAAAGAAATCGTCATCCAATGAGGATTTGCTCAGTCCTGCAAATAATTAGCTAACAGCATTACTTGAAAATTCAATTTTCTTTTCCTACAGTCAACCAAAAATAAAAAGGAGGAAAGGAAAAATTCTTGTATCTTGTATATGACCAAGAAGTTTAATTCTGATAGAAGATTTTAGCACTAATACTGTGATCTTGATCGGCTGTTAGAGAGAATTAGAGAAAAACAAAGACTCTTTTTGCACCTTCTAAAATAACTTAGAGGAATGCTTTGATTGTTTTTTAGAATTAAACACACATAAAAAGTGGCATTTCCCTGTTTCTTTTCCAATGAGTTCTGAAGCTGAGAAATCCCCTGGGCAAGACTTTCAACTTGTTTTCCTTCTATTGTGGAGCAGAGAAGCATTGCTAAGGCCTGCAGAGTCTTCCCACTTGCCTGAAGAAGGAAGAGACTCTTTTCTGATTCAGCACCCACTGAACAAACTATCTCACCTCTTTCTGGCTTTTTAATATGGGAGGTTTTAGCTTTTACCCTTGAAAGCATATCCCAAACAGGTCACAGGCTTAGGAGTCTGGCCTAGCAATACCCACCCTTAACTGAAGCAATGTTTACACATAATACCATTTAAATTATGAAATACTGATTGTGAAAACAATAGACATATTCAAATCACCATATCCCAAAACAAATGAGAGAAATATTCCAGAGCTCCTATCAGAGCTTAATAGGTATAATTTTGCTTGTGATATGGTAATACACAGCAGCTTTCCCTGGACGGCTGTGTAAAACAAAGAAGTGGTTGTCAGCCTTTCAGAATCAGATGTTAATGATATTTCATGTCTTTGTTGAGTCTGTGGAAAGCAGCTACTGCACCTAAAAGGGAAATGACTTCCATACCAACCTCCCCCAGCCAAAGTCGTTCAGATTGGGAAAACTGGATTGAGTCCATATTTATACTTCAGAAAGAGGTGTAAAAGAAGATTTCAAGACAGTATTGACTGAGCTGTCTCCCAGTCTCTTTACCCAAAGTTATATCTTATCATTGTGATGAAAGTTTTTAGTTCAATGTATTACAGTCTCTTTCCCCCCTCCCTCCCTTCTTCTTCTTTTATTTTTTTTTTATTTTTTTTTTTCCAAACATATACGAGGAAAGAATGTAATGTAAGCAAAACTCCAATGTGTTTCTGGCAAATGAGGAGTGTTTTCTACATCTCATATATTTTTGGAAGCATTTGAATCCAGAAGTAATACATCTTCCAAATCGGGAAGAAGGCTTTTTATTAGACTGATGCCTGCACACAGCAGAGCAGGGCTGTCTGCCCCAGCACTGCAGCACAAGCAGGGACTGATGCTTTGTCTGAGCTAGTCTGGAAGATTGGAGCCAGTCGAAAGAAGAGTTTCTGTAGCTTTATTGCTGCAACTTCATTTTGCTCTACTACTGTATGTCTTCGCTTCTGCAAACTTTCTTTCATTTAAGAAGAGGTCTTAATTCCAGTTCAAAATCCATCCAGAAAGGAGGGCCCCTCAGCACTGTATTCCAGCTGGTGGGGATTAGCTCAGTCCTTTTACCGGATACGTATCATTTTAATCTTAAGCCTTTAGACACTGTACAACATACTATTAAGTCTGTTACCAAATAAAACACTAAAAGGCTGATTCACTAAGGGTTACACACCCTTTGCAGGGAAAAAGCTAACATTTACAAAGGGATAACTGCCAAAAATCACTTAAATTTCGTGTCTTTCCTATTTATTAAATCCCACATACACCATGTGTACAGTAACTTCCTTGGGATATGCCCCTGGGAGAAGTACAAGTCAAAATAAGGGAGTAAACACTCCCCTAAAACATATCCCCAGTTCTAAAGAGTGATTTACATTGGTTCACATCAGAAAATCTGAAAAATTAAAGTTATGTTATTCAAGAATAAAATGAAACCTTCCAGAAATGTGAATCATGTACTCAACTATGATAACGAGTAATACATTTCCTACAGGAATTAGTGGTTAGGGTATGAACCCAGGGCATTAGCAGACTAAGGGAGTCATTTGCTAATGATCTCGTGCCAGCAACTTTGACTGCAGTTTGTGACTCGGGTGCTTAAACTGCAGCAATATTGCAGCACTTGGTTATTTAGGGAAATGTGGGGGGCAGAGTCATTGGACCTTGAACGACTCACTTGTATTGTTAATAGCAAATGCAGATGCCTGACTTTGCTCCCTGTGGAGCTTCTTAAACCCTGCTTTATCTGTCTGTCTGGGGTGAGACAAAAAAAAATCTCTGATATTTATAACGTGCTCTGGATAAAGGGAGTGATCTAAATGCAAACTGTGATAGCCAGTGTTTATTGGCTAGCCTGTTGTTCTGACACAGGCTCAGAAGCATCGCATCATGTTATTTCATCCAGTCATTTGAAGTTAATCACTATAGTTCCTCATACTAAATTAGTGCCTATGCTTATGGTACCATCTCAGGGCACGAAGATCATCTCAGGAGGTCATTAGGTGTGGCTCTGGCAACAGCACAGTGAATGAAACTGCACTGATAGTCTGTGTCCTGCTGTTCGGGCAATACAAATTATTTAAGTTTTCTTCCAGGGGATTGGGTTGTTATTGTTGTTTTCAGTAAGAAATAACTCATCTGTTTTGGAAAACAGTGTTTAATGTATAATGGAATATTCCACTAGCACTGACAGGCAGAGCTGTGCCATGCCAACCAGCCCTGGGACTGACTGCAAATCAGGGAGCAGGCACCCCACTGAGGCTGGGTCCTGTCCCCCCCTCACTGTTATTTTCTACAGGAAAAACCCTGTTCTAAGGCATGTTGGTTAGACAAATTAAAAACCTGAATGTATGCTATGACCGAGTTTTTTGTTAGGGGATAAACCGGCATAGAATAATGCTATATAGAATTTGCAAAGTCTTTTTGCATTCAAGATATTTGAGTAAGATAAATGGTAAAATCACCATATTCATTAAGCCCTGGGATAAAGTACTATTAGTCCTGCTGTGCAGATGTAGAAGTTGAACTAGAGGCAAAGATTTTTGTCTGGGAACTGAGGTAAAGATTTTTGTCTGGGAATTGAGGTAAAGATTTTTGTCTCAGACAGGTTTATAATTCAAAGTTTTTATTCAGTTGCCCTATGCTCAGACCATGCAATTCTCCCTAGCTCCATTTTATTGCAAGGATCTTGGTGTTTTCATGAAAGACCTAGTTTGAGGGTTCATACGATTTTTGTTAAAATGTCAGTGTTCATATATCAAAGAAAAATGTTTCAAGGCCATATATTGTGGGAAAAGTCTGGAAATAAAAAAGTATCACTCATATTTAGCCTGAAGGCTGAAAGGACCACTAGACAATGTAAAAAACAATCAAAACCAAAATGTGCTTGTTTATGTAACAGTCGTGATTTTAAAGAGAATTTTGTGATTTTTAAGGGATCCAACTCATGATTTTCAGTACTTGGCTAGCCTGTAGTGGAGGATTTACATCTGATGACCAAGTTCCCCTGTCACTTCACATACAGTCAGTTTATTTTGGAGGATCATCAGACACAAACTCTGTTACATGTTAACAGCATTGCCAAGCTCAAGGATTCAAAAAGTCATTGGCTAGTTTATTCTACATGGCAAAGCGATTAGGGAGAGAAAATGCAACAACAGCAACAGCCCAACAAATGCTCTTAGCATTTGCTCTGTTGTCTCCTCTCTATGAGGCCTTCAGCAGTGCTATGGTTCAGAAACACCACCAGAACCAGCCTATTTGTCTTTAGGGATTTACCTTTAGGGATGAGAGGTATTTCTGATGTTTAATGAGGAAAATATGGGTCTTTCTCGGTATTATCCATAAGCTGTTTTCAGGGGGAATGCAGTGGGAGACTTTTACAGACCGAGCTGGTCTGAGCCGCCTTTGTTGTGCAGGAATTGGAGGGGCAGCACCCGGGACCCCCATCCGTGTGTTTATATTTGCAGAAAACCATCAGGGGGAGCTCCGTCACAGACATAGTCCCCGTGCTCCACAGCTGCCTCACCTGGAAGAACACCTCCAGCCCTTCCTACGAGCAGCAAACACGTGCATCGAGTACATTAGTCCTTATGGTACTTCCACCGTCTTCACCTCACTATCACCGAGGCTGGCAGACAGCGTAGAGGTGAAAATGTCCATAAAGACCGATGAAGAACAGAATGGCCAGTGTCAAAGTAAATAGGGCCAATCGTGGTGTCTCAGATAGAAGTTTCTGTGATTACTTGTGTGGTTCTGCTGCTTTATTTGTTAGTCCCATTCAATTGCAAAGTCTTACTGTAAGTTTTTGTGACCCTTAAATGAGGTTCCATATGGAGGAAACCTTTCCTTTATCACCAAAATCTGTTTCTATAGAGGTCCTGCTGTGACTTTCTCAGAGAGCCATCCATTCAGCTGAAGCCCCTCTGCTCTGAAATGTCTTCTGTTGAGTCCCATTATATGAGAGAGAATGGGCCAAGGAATTGCACTGAATGTGTATGTGATACATCGTGTGACCCAGTATGCAATATGGTACACCAGACACAGAGACAGCAGTCAGGTGCTTTCTTTTTTTTTTTTTCATATATGAAAGGAATATTCTTATTTTTAGAAAGTTAGAGTGTTTTCTTTTTTTTAATTCTGTGAAGTACAGAACTTAGAGATTGTGACTTGAGCTCTCCATAACCTGAAAATCTTCAGTAAAGACTGAAGACCCAGTCTTTAGTAAGTGTTTTTCTTTAGTAAGATGCAATGATGGATAACAATAAAATACAGGGTTAGGATGATCTCCATTTCATGTATATGCAGGAGTAATCCCACACAGCTATGCAAGATGCTATGAGTAATGGAAAATGTTGAGTTTTTCTTAGGGATAACTAGGGAATAATTAATTTAAGAAAAGAAAACTTTACCCTAAAATCCAAACAACAGTTTGGCACAATAACCCCATATTCGTTGCTAAGATTAATTCTGTTTAAGCTAAAAGTTGCTTTCATTTTTAATTTGGCCTATCATTCTCATAGCTGAGAATATGCAAGAACCTAGGAATTAACTCTTTATACTTTCTTTCATGCTGATTGGGGCACTTCTTAAATACTTTTAAAAATTTGCAGAAAATTTCCTCCATTGCTCAAATTATGCTGTGAGTGATCCCTGATGAATTAATTCCCAAAGAAATAGATTCAAGTCATTGCTGTACTATTGCCAGCATCTGTTATACTGCCTGGCAAAAAGCATGGAAACAGTTCATGCAACATTGCTCTGGCCATTTGTACAACAGTGCCCACATTTTAAACAGCAACCTTATTCTCCTTTGCAATGGGACAAAATAGAGGGAATAAAGTTACAATGATGTGAGTATTACCATAACACATTCTGAGAAACATATTTTTACCATGGTGAGGCTTTAAGGATTTGGATGGCCTCCACTCTGTTGATCCCAGGACATCAAGGTCCCATATAAAAAATGAGTTTCCATGAGACCTTAGAAGAAGGTGATTACTCGAACCTTTCGTTTCTGCCATTTCCCAAGTGTAAAAAGCAGCATAAGCATTCTACCTGGTCTTTTTCCTGGTATATGAACTTATTCTTGGTGCATAACTGCTTCATTTTGTTGATATATTTTTCTCTCCAGCCCATCACTACCTTCAGCACAGTTTTTGAAGACTAGATCATGAAGTCCTTGTGGCAGGTAATCTCTTTTCTCCATTTGTATTTTAGCTACTGAGAGAGCCCATGGATGCCGCACAAAAGTAGTAATGAACATTACGAGACTGCTGAAGCACTTTTTGCATTATGAAGGGAATGACATTTGCCTGCTTCTAATAAATCTTGAACCTTTTATGGCAGCATTAAATATGTTGCATCCCACCTACAGGAGAACTGCTGCAGGAAGCATCTCCAGCCCAGCAGAAGTCCTGGTATTTCTCTCCTGAACTTTCTCTTTGCCTCATGCAGACAATAGTGTACAATAAAACTGTTGCAAAACTGTGAAATCACAATAAACCAACCCAAACTACCAGAGCAAACAGACTTCTATTCCAGTGCTGCCAGGACTCTCTGCAGCCTCAAGGATGGGACTGACTGCATTGAATGGGGTAGGAATTGGATCCTGACTGCAGCTCTGATGCATGCAATCATGTTCTTACATTAAATGTGCTGAAAGCAGTCACTTCTTGGTATTTTGAACTGTCATGTTTCAAGGCTTCACCAAAGTCCAATGACTTTATTTCTTCTGGACTAGAGGGTATTGTCAGATGACCAAGAATTCCCCAGAATGTTAGCTGTATTTGTCAACAGAGAAATCCACAAGACTAGGATATCTGAAATATTTGTCAAGTTATTTGTAAGATTTCAGGGCATGGGGCCTGGAAGAATGCTTGAAAGCATAGCAGAAAGCAGTGCTTTGATGCATCTTACCTGTGTGGAGGAGTGTGTTGATTAATCCAGAAAAATTTCAGTATGCAGCTATTTGGTTTCGTGCAATGCAGATAATGCTTGAGAGGCAACATCCAGCCTGTTATGCATAACCTAGCATGCTCAAGACCTTACTTGCTTACTTTACTTTGAGGTTAAGGTAAATGTCAGAATAGATCAGATGTTCTGATTTCAAAAGTATACGGGACCTGAAACGGAGCCAATCATGATTCTTCTTGAAAGGCATGAGGACCTCTTTGAAAGCCATGGGAGCTTGAGTTGAAGGCTTGTCTGGAATGGTCTTGGAGTCCGTTCCTCACCACAAGTAAAATAATGAGAAAGGACAGCAAAATAGGTGAAGGTATTGAACAGAGTTTCCTACTGTTGGAACCATGAACCATCAGAGAAGAAAGACAGAGGGAGTGGCAGAGAGAGATAAATGCAGTTATACTGATGCAGTGAGCATAGGGACACATAGCCTTCCTATGTCACCAACACAGAGTGCTGAGGAGAAGCACACCAAAAAGTATAAAACAGGCAGTAGCTTACATGCTGACCCAGAAGCTAAGGGATATGGGAGAAGGATGTGATGATGGAAGCTTCAGGGGCTGTGTTTAAGAGGTGAAAGGGACTCAAGCTGAATTAGGATGTGCAGTAAGAGAGTTGAATACAGGAACCTCTTGAGATCTCCATCACTGAATGCTGTCAGTAAAGAATTTGTGGCCAGCAGAACTGGGAGAGAATTTTGGAAGGTGCATGATAGTCCTGCCAGATCCATTTCCTCAAAAATTGACCTCAGGGAGTGTCTGCTTAAGGTCTTGCAAGGTAGATATGACCATCTGTGAAAAGGTCTGTAACAAAATTCAGTAGCTATTAGTTACAACAAAAAAGTGAAATAACTTCCATGCTTTCTGCCTCTGTCCAAAATACACTTGAGAGTTTTGAATAACTTTTTCTATTCCACTTCCAGATTCTTCTAGGAGGACCTCTGAACTGCTTGATTATAATTGATTTTTTTCCTTATACACACTGTGGTAAAGGGTTTCTTGACTAGAGGATCTCTAAGTTAATACGAATCCCTGTTCCTCTAATTTTATCCTTGTTCCTCCAACTTTTTCCTGCTGCTGTCTGTTGCCAATCAAACTCTTGAATCCATGTTGATTTAGCTCTGCTTGTGAGAAAGAAATGGAATATTTTGAAGCTAAAATTTAAAAAAGATGAGACATGGCAAGTGGAATCTCAGATTTTTCATATCTTAATCACTAATACAATCTTGGCAAACAGAACTTCAAAAAAACACAGAATTTGGATGCAGGCTAGAATTTAACCCTGCTGCTGGTATGGGGTAAATTGAAGCTGATGAAAGACACAAAAAGAGAAGGCTGCAAGATTAGAAAATTACTGTGACAAACTTTCTTCTTTGAGGAACGAGAGATGAACAAATACTACAAAAAATGTGTGATCAAGTTTCACCAAGAACTGAAGTACTTATTTTGAGAGAAAAAAATTATGTCAGAAGAATTCCTATAGAACTTTTTAATGGAAATTAAAATTGCTGTGATGCCAACACCACCCACCTTCTGCTGGGAGATTTTCACTGCACAGAATGGGCTGGAAGGTCCTTTTTAATGTCCCCTTGTACTATGTACAATGAATCTGGTCTCATTTGTATAAAGACCACAATACTTATTTCAAAAATGAAACAGCCTTTGAGGTAGTTATGGGAGAAATTCTGCAAAACTAGTTCAGATGAGATATATTGATGCTCTTAGAAAGATCCTTCCACTAGGTTTTAAAAGTATGGTCAGTGTTTCTATGAACAGAAGCAATTAATTAATTGAAAGCAGTGGCTATTTTTGTGGAATTTGACATGGGATTTTTTTGGGATTCATAACTAGTCTAAATCTCGCTGCATGCAAATAGGTTTCTTTTGCATATTATTTGCAAGTGGCATAACTGCTATGTGCAGACATGCTTAAAAATTCACCAGTGCTCACATTCCTTCTAGACAGTAAAAATCCCAAACAATTCCAACCACAATTGTTTCATTAGTGTTAGTTCAAAATTCAGTACTTTCTATGGATAGTAGTAAAACTGTTTCTAGGTATATTTTTGCAGACGTAAATCTATAAACTTCTCTTACAATTCAAAGACTTACATTAATTTCAAATATTTATAAAAAAAGTCCATCAATAACGTGGAAGAATATTGGTGAAAATTAGAAAACTATCAATATGATCCCTGAGTAACATTTATTTTAATCTTTCCTATCAAATTTTAAAGAATTAGAATTAGCAGAAAATGCTTGCCAAACTCTGAGTGTATTTTGCAGTTATGAATCCAACGAGTGAAGTTGCTTGTTTTATTTAACAAAGTAAAAATGCAGAACTTCATCATACTTCCACAGGACTGCTTCTTCTAATTTGTAAAATCACACTGTTCACTGATACACTTTTAAAGATAATTACAGTTGTAATAAATGTAATGAAACTTGCCAGCAACCTTCTGTTACGTTGGTAAAAATATATGTTCTTTGACTAAATGACCAGTCCCATTCATTTTTAACTTCAAATGTCAAATTTAGAGTGTATTGTGAGCTGGGAATAATATGTTTTTCATGTAAAGATTATTTTTATACTACAATGTTTACTGCTTGAATAAAATAATGTGAAAACATTTCACAAAATGCAATTTCAAAGTTTTGTGCTCTCTTTTCCTTGTGTGTGAAGCAAAAAAAGCCTGTATGCTTTTCCATTCTCCTGTGCCCTCAGTAGGGGTAAATAAATCAAGAAAACTTTGAATGCCAGCAAGCCTTTAGGGGACATAGCTGTTGTATTCCATTTATTCATAGGTGCAGGCAGTGGGATCCCAACTTTTAGAATTGTTTCACTTGTGATTTGTATGTGGGTGTCCTTTGTCTTTCAGAGAGGAGAATTCTTTGTCGGGGGACAATAATTTCTCAGGGGAGAGAGATGTCAAACACAGCTTTCTGTACCATCATCATCAGAAAGGTGTGATGTGTTATTGATTGCATTTATATGGGATTTGCTGGGAAGTGAAGCTTTATTCACCTGCCAAAGGCACAACAGCAGATGATCTTGGGTTGTGTAAGTCACGATTGGCAGAAGAATGTGACTTTCCTTAATTCTTGGACTTTTGCAGGCATGTTTCTAACTTGTGGCAAAAAAAAGTCCAGGGCCATGCAATACCAAGCACCCTGCTCATACTCACACATACTTTCATGGAAAAGTACTCCTAAAAATGCACTGTTATTAAATTTAAGACAAATATCTGGTGGTAGATGGATAGAGGTATTGATAAAGGTAGACTGCTAGAAGCCAGGTCTGAAATGATTTTGACATTGTTTTAATTTCCTGCCCTGGCCTAAATAATCTCTCCTTTTCCTTTCTCCTCTTCTTTTGTCCCAAATATCTCATGTACATGGATTTTACATCAATGTAATTGGCTTTGGTGGCCTAAGCTCTCTGGTAGCTGTAAATTTAGTTCAAGATTTATGAGGTTGCAACTAAGATTAGAAACTGGATTTGAGAACAGCATATATCATGCAGAGATATGAATGGATTAATTTCTCAAGAAAATTAGATGGGTGAATTGAAAATGTTTTCTTCTGCTAGAGTAATAGAGAAAGGGGGTTGGTATGCTCAGTCAAAATTATGGTCTCTGAATCAAATCTTTAATATATTTTTCAATACATGATAATTTTATCTGTCATCACTATCAAATAGCTGTAATATTATTCACTTAACATCATTCTAGAAACAACTTAACTAATGTCTCTGACAGAGAATTCATCTTCTGTTATTTCTCCAGCTGTATTTTCCTTCTTACAATCCCCAAAATTACTCTAGCACTGACTCCTCCTCCTAAATTACAATATCCAAACAATTTGAATTAGTATGTCATGAGATTGGAGTCATTTTGTGTTTGACCTAATTATTAAAATTACTTTCTGAGAACTAATGGCATAATTACTCTTATAATTAGTAAAATAAAGAACCTGTAACTGCTCAGACTGGGAGCAGCTGATATGATCAAGCTTTAAATTGAAAAAATCCAAAATTTTCTTGCCAGTTGTCTGTAGCTCAGTACATTTCAAAGGGAAGGCTGATACATGCCTGCAATGACTGTGTTTAAACAACTAAATCTTGTCTCCACCTTAGCATTTGATTCATTACTCACTGATGAACCTTTGTCCCTACTTGCCGGTTGCTGGGAAAACACACAGCAGCGTCTACTACAGATACCAGAACATACTTGCCACAGCACTAGTGATACTGCCCTGTGATAAAACAGGAATGGGAGGCTGAGTGAAACTGAAAAAAGGGCTTGAGTTAGAGGCTGACCTTCCCAGAGTATAGCTCTGCTAAGCTCATTGCCCAGCAGAGCCCTGGGGCATCCGTGTCCGGCATTGCTTCCGTCACCATTGCAATCTGCTATGGGTGTAAAGCTGGGACCAGGGAGATTAGCAATCTTTTCTAGCTATTCTTTTTCTCTCTCCTTTTACCTTTCAGTCTCTGCACCATCAGAGGACTGCCCACCTTGCTGATGCTCACTGGGACATTCTTGAATAGAGACACCCTGGGATAGTTACATTGTTTGGAATACAATCTTCATACTGAGTACACATTATGTCCTTTTGTACAATTTCCCTCCTGAGAAAATATATCCCTGGTTTAATTTTTTTTGGCTATTTTGATTGTAGATGAAACAGGCATGTTTGTGCCTCAGATTAGATCCCCTAGGGAAAAGTACATATCCATTTTACTTACTGTGTGTGACACTCGTTCTAGAAAACCTTAAATGATTATTTATAGTATAATGCAATATATGGACTTTTTAATTATTGGATGAATGGTGGAACCCCCTTCTGCCTGAATTGTATTTCTAACCTTTTATTTTGTTAAGCAATCAGCCAGTGAGATGTTTATATTTCTCTTTTTGATGCTAAAGATCCAGAGAGCTTCAAGTGGATGGTATTGTGTTTTACTGATATTTTTGCTTGATTTGCAGCCCCAAATTGGCAGAAAGTGTATTTTTAATGTTCAGCTATGTTTCAGCAGGAAAGAAGAACACCAAGATGTTGCATTAGTGTCCAATTAGAGTAAATGGAATAACTGCTCATAAACATTCTAGTGTGTTAATATTTTGGGCTCAATACTCACTTACCATGAAAGCTATGTGCATCTTTACTTTGAACATACAAACCAGAAAAATCCATAATGAAGGATATGGAATTATGCTGTACCCTACAGAAGTATCCTACACATCTTAATTTGTACATACATGCAAAATGCAAAAATAATATAAATTCATCAAACAAGAGAGGGAGAACTCCTTAAATACACTTTCTTTTCTGTTAATAATACAGAAAATATTTTTCAAAGGGTTGTGTGTAACACAAAATGGGCTTAGATCCTTCTAAATCCACAATACAGCTTTTTCTCCTGCAGCTGATTTCATTCAAACATAAAATGACTGACAAATGAGATGTTTTACCCACATTATTGTTTAAAGGAAGAATGAATAACAAATGTATAAGTAAGTTGCTATTTTGCATTTTCTTTTCATACTGACATCTTGAATAAGACATATAAAGTTAAGCGTTTCTCAAAATTCAAACGATGAAGGAATTGTTACCTTAATGATTAATTAAAATACTTTCTACATCCAAAATATGCAACAGAAGATGTTAAGGCCTGCACCACCATAGACAGGCATGAAATTCTCCTGCACACAAAGGCTGAGATGGGCTGCTATGACTGTGAGTGAAGATGGGAGTCTCCAAACTATACGAAGATACCCGTGTTTGAACAGACCAGACAGGGTAGGTTGGTTCTCCAGCACAGAACAAAGCAGAGATTGCAAGAGCAATGAGGATATGGGTTGCTTGCCTTCAAAGGTTCTGTGTGGCCATCATAAGAGTAATGTTCCCTAAAAAACATGGTTAGTGCTAATGGGTCATCCTTTGCTATGAGGACTTGGATCTTGACCATGTGTGACTGCTAAAATTTGCCCTTGGTGGTTTTTGTAAAGGTGCAAAACTATGTGCATGGATGGCTCTCTGAACTGTACTATGGAATTCCATTAATTTTAGCATTTTCTGTAAAATGGTTCATCTCTGAGATGAAGACAGGCCATTTGTGCATTGGTCTGAATCTAGCCACTGTAAAGTTGATATATCTGCTGCATTTTAATTAATTCACTGGGTATATGACATATTTTAAATGGAAAACATGACTGAAATATATGCCAAATTTCTACACAGAGTGAGATTTGTATTTTTAGGAGCAAATTACAATGGAGATATAGCTGGAAAGGAGAGCTTTGTCATATTTGCTGTTTTGCTTAACACCTTAAGCACATTGGGTTTTGCTGCATTAAGCTAAATTAAAATCCTACATAAATCCATAACCATATAATACAATTGTAAACTTTAAAAGTACCAGTTTTATTTCATGTTGTTGCACACTGTTAAAAATTACTATTGTTATTAGGTGTTGGATTGTAACATGTTACAGGGTCCAAGGAGAATTCACCTGGGACTTCAGTACATCATTAGTTTATCAGAGACACGTACAAATGTTTTCACTAAGAATGTAGCCCCTTAATATCAGGCATGGAAATAGAACTTAATAAGCAAAATAAAGCAAAGACTACAGCATTCTCTTTTTTTTAAACAAAATCCAGGTAGCCTTTCCAAGAGGCCATCAAAGCTATAGGTACTCCTTTTTAAACTATCTTGAACTTTAGACTTTTAATTAAGATCAATCTCTCTGATTGCAGGAATAAAGTGAAAGGAAGACAAACAGCACTTAAATAACAGTGCTTCCGACTTCCAGCTGGAGCAGTAAATACATATAAACAGCATATTTAAACTGCAGATACTAGACATGCACTGATGTCAGATAATGCTTCAGGCTTACTCCTTCAAGGACTTGCTGGGAAGGTTAGGAAACATGCCACTGCCCATCCTGTTCCATGCCACCTCCACTCGCTGCTCCAGGCTATATGTTTCCAGGAATATGTGCCTGTATGAATAACATACATCAGTATTTTCCCAAAAAAACTTGTGCATTTTAGCTTTAAACAAGATTTAAGCAATTGTTATACTGGAGTATGTAGAAGCCATGGTTTTGAGGTTCACCAGCAATAAGGAGGATTAAGTGAGCTTTTATTACTAGGATAATAATGTTTGTTTTACGTGGTCTTTTTACAGCATCTTTCCCTTGACAGCTGAACACTTCCAATGATTTAAAATGGATCTCATGTTTCCTTTCCTTCCTATCCTCTTTCATTTTCAACAAAGAAGTCCCTTGTTGTTTCTGTTCCTGTTTCTCTCTGCATGTAAGGGAGTGGAAATGTTGTGTGCCTCAAACCTGTCAGAAAAGTTCGTCATCAAAAGGATTTTGACATTTTGATCCCAAAGAGACTACATCTCCAGTCACATCTTGCGGAAAGGAGGCCCATTGTCCGTGACCAGCTCCTGCACATCTCCCCACTCAGGGTATTCCTTCTGTTCCTCTAAAGATGAATTTAGAACAGTTCACCTGGGAAAATACAGTCACAAAAAGGTGAGCTACCCTAGCTGCCCCGAACCATTAAAAGAAAATATTTCAGTATCTTCATCAACAGTGCTTCAAGCTTCCCATGCATGACTGCTAGAGAGAGATCTTATGGACCCTATTAAATAAAAGAATGGCATTATGACCTATATGATAGCCAGATACAGCAGCACCATTTGCTTCTAGGGGAGTCAAAGAGCCATGCAGAGCTGCTGTTAACTAGTAAAGGGTGCTAAGGATAGGTAGGCCAGGGAGAAGAGCCAGGGAGAATTACTGACAGTTCTCTTTTGGGTGTTATTAATGAGAAATTAATTGGTGGCTTCAGGTATAGTAGAGCACACTTTTTTTTCTACCCATTGAAATCCCTCGAGGAGATTACATTTTAAACTAAGTACCTTGAATCCTCCTGAGGGTATAGAATAGACTTTCAGAGGCTATTGAAACAAAGTTTGCTAGTTTAAAAAATATTCTGTTTTGTAATCACTAGGGAAGAAATCAACTATTTCCAAATGGAAAATGTATGCAATTTTCCATTAGGAAAGTGATTTCAAATAATTTGGAATTATTCAGAGCATCAGAAAGACAACAAAGAGTTAAAAATCCAGAGGATTTATCTAACATGAAAGATAATGAAAACCAAAGAATATGGGCAGGGAGTAGGGAACAGCACTTCTCTCCCCATTCTGTAGATGTAAAAGAGAATCAGAATGAGTTTTTTGTACTACTTCTTTCCATCTCCAGATTTGTCTAAAAGTCACACAAGGAAGATTTTGCATGGGAGCTCATTGGTAACTTAGAGCTTCTATAGATCTTGGAGAAGTGAAAGCCTATAAACATGGGAGAGGAGATAGAATGAATTTGGCATCACTGTGAATGC
The DNA here is from genome assembly GCA_013397075.1 of Rhabdornis inornatus. NCBI lineage: Eukaryota > Metazoa > Chordata > Aves > Passeriformes > Rhabdornithidae > Rhabdornis > Rhabdornis inornatus. The sequence goes on along the minus strand of VWZS01007728.1, from coordinate 495,165 downwards.
TTTCTGAGCATTCTTAACACAGCCTGACAGGTCTCATAAGTTGCAGCATGCAGAGCACCAGAATTGTTATCATGTGGTTCTGAAACAGAGAGAAACTGAACTCTCTCAGTATACCCTTTCCCTTTTGAATTTCTCGTTAGTTTTACATGTAGAAAAACATGTTTAAAAAAGAGACTATATTTAATTATAGATGTATTTAACCGACATTTAATATTCCTGAATAGACAGATTAGACATTTTTGCATAGACAGGGCACTTCCACCTCAATCTAAAAGCTATGTTAAATGTACAGTTTGCTTCCAGTACTTCAAGATCTGATGACAATTGAGTGTTTAAAATGTACCTTTGTCACTCATACAGATGGAGTTTTGCATTAGCCATGATGTATTTAAAAATGCATAGGCAGCTCTGACTCCACACAAGTGTGCCAGGAACTGAAGGTTTGGACATATGAACTTTCCTCCCTATCCACATGGAGAGCAAATCCCATCTTCCCAATGGAAGGATCAGGCAAAAATTCCATGAGCACAGTCTCACGTATACCCTGTGCAGAAATAATCCACAGAGAGGACTGTTTGGCTCTCGCTGCATTCTTAGCTGGTCAATCACAATAGCGCCAAAGATTTCTTGCCAACTCTCACACACTTCTCTGACACAGTTTCTTTCACATTCTTGCTCATTTTCCTCTTATCTTCTATCTAAAAAACCTTAAGGAAACTCACAGAGGGGAAAAAAAACTTTCTATATTTATTTAAATAACATTAAAGCAAGGGTGTAAAATGCCAAGTCTGGACTGCAGTTTCAACAAGGCAAAGGACTATTTAAGACAGCTGGGAAAGCCTCAGCAGTTCTTCAATTCAGTTCCTGGCTGTTTTACAGTGTCCCTTCCAAGCTGACTGTGATTCACCCCTCATTTTCTATCTCCTCAGAAGTCCTCTGCCACACCACTACAGGATCATATAGAGGTCTATTAAAAAGAGTATTTTAAACATGTTTTTATAGATTTGTTAATTCATATTTAATTATTATTCAAAGTAGCAACTAAATTATCCTTGACTACTTTCCATCTTGTAATCACCCCATGCTTTGCAGACTCTGGCTCTAAGCTCGACAAAAGGTTTCTCCTATTGATTTGAGACTGGATTGCCTTTATTTGGTTTCATATTACATCAGAAAGAGTCTTTTTGAAATCTGCGGTGCAAATCTGATTTAAGCTGGTATGAGAGCTCTTGGGAGCCACCTCTGACGATTGGAACTATTCCTCCTGCCCCTTGCAAGTGCCAGTGATCTGATCTCAGGCATTTGACTACCTTGGCTGTCCTTCTCCTCAGACTGGAAGCTCAGTTCAGGTATGGTGTTTCATATGGCTATGGTGTGTCCACAGAGCTGCATTCCAGAGCAGTGGAGTGCTTCCATACAAGGGTGATGAGGACAGAAAGGGTGGGTCCCGAAGATCAGATCATCACAGTCTATAAACAATGCACACAAGGCTCTCAGCGCCCCAACCCATGCATAAACTCTTGCTTCTGGAACAAATGACCCCTTCAGGGAATGATGCTGTGGAGGAGGGATATGAAGTGTGCAGGGTCTGGGCTGGCTGGGACCTGAGCTTGTAATAAAGATGCTTTTGCAACATTAATATATGCCTGTTTTCTTGCCAGCTTTGCAGAGTGCCAAAATTTGGCCCTAAACATTTAATGAAACCATTGAGATTTAGAATCAGACAAAGCAGAAAAGAAAATAGGAAAGAGAGGAGGGAAGAGGAAGAGAGAAAACTGTACAAAAGGCTTCTGATTAAACCAGTGATAATTACTGATATTGTTCCTCTCTGAGCTAGGATCACACTTCAAAATAAAAAGTGGAAGATAATTTTGTTAATAATTTTAATCAGCTTCCTTTTCATGAAGGATCAGAGAACACTAATAAGCAGCTTTCCAAAAGACAGATGATTTGTAACACCATCAACTCAATAACTGAAACAAGAGACCTATTCTCTCTTCCATTTGTCTGAAGTAAAGGGTTCCTCCATTGGAGGAAAAATAGAGAGAGATTGAAAAGCCTTGATTTGACCTAAATGAAGTATATTCTATTCTAGCAGATGTTTTATCCTGTAGTTTATTTTTCTCTCCCTGCAAGGAGCACAACTTTGCTGTCCGGTTTGTTTTCAATTTTTGTTCCCTTTCCTGATACCAGGTTGAAGCCTGACTGGCTTAAGCAGTTCAGGGTATTATCCAAGAAGAATTTGCTCAAGTTTCCTTGGCAACAGGAGCCAAAAGAAGCTCAGTAAGGCACATTTTTGAGTGAGTCTTTTTGTTTTCCCTTTAACCATTCTTGGTGGGCATCAAGGAGAGAGGAGCTGGTTAGGTTTGGATTAATCAGGTGAATGGTGATGAAGGAAAGGGGTAATGCTTGGCTCAGTTCTGAATCTGGCAAAAAATGTGAAGCAGCCACTGCTGTTAGCATCCCTGCTCTTTGCCTAGCAAGTATCAATAATCTTTATACCTAACAAGATTTGAAAAATGAGTGATTATAGTAATTACATGATCCACATGATTTGATTTAACTTTTATATAGGAACTAATGCCTGCTAGTTTTAAAAGCTACATGACTTATATTAGTGGGCCTTTCTATAAAATTGCTTCCTGCCACTGTTTCCTGTTATTGAGAAAAGTCATGTAATGCCATTGCAGATATGCTTGGAATAAAGCATACCAGCTTGGAGTAAACATGGTACTCTAAATCATGCATAGTACAATCAATCATGTTCCTGCCATTATGTTAATGCTTTGCAAATCTGTGCATTTGTTTTTTCTCTGGAGTTGGAGGAAACACAGTAGGAAGCAATGTTGTGAAATCCTGAAAGACTTCACTGTCACTAGAGCTGCTTGAGAAATTATGCTCCTCCTCTTTCAGAATAATTCAGTATGAAAGGAAACATTAATTTATTTAAATTTTGTTTTTAAAAAAGTTTTAATTGGAAACCTAAATGTTCAATTTTCTCATTGAAAGTTCCTATGTAGAAAACAGGCTTTTTTTCTTTCACCTCACTTTTTAATTCAAACACCTTGGAAAAAACCCCAAGCAACGATGCATTAAAAATCCCATAATAATCAACCAATGGTAGCTTGTGTTTGTAATAAGAGTTCCCTCTCTCTCTTCCTGCTACTGCCATCCCAGTAATTTCTCTGTTTTCTGCTACAGTAAATTTTGGAAAACAATATTTTTCTAGTTGCTGAATGCAGTTTGGAATACTAGTTGTTAGTCTCCTCCTTCAACCATATGCAAATTTGTTTTCCAGATTCCACAAGATAATCCTTTCTTTTTGTTTGTTTTGGTGAGGGCGTGTGTGTGTGTGCTTGCAATTGAAAACTTTATGGAGCAAAATCCTGTTGTGTAAACTTTCCATCACTGGTGTCGGACAGAGGCAGGGGCTCTTTTGTTTATCTTAAAAACATGAGCAAAGTTTCATCCATCTTTCTGGAGGGTCTCATGGTTTAGAAGCAGAACTAAAATAAAAAAATAAACCACCCCAGCTTTTCCTTTAAATTCTCATCAGAGCTATTTTGTTTGACGCTGAGGCAAAATTCTGGCTTTGCAGTCTGTGCTGTTTGGAATGTGAGGACTGGGAGACAAAATGCCTATTCCTTCTTGTCTCCTCAGTGAAATCTGATTGTTTTCACTCAGTTTTAATTCTTTAGCATTTGAAGAATCTCACTAATATGATAGTGTTATAAAACTGGGAACTTTGCTGAATGGGTTAACAGCCTGGTGCCTTGTGCAGCGTCCCACCACTGAGTGCACTTCCCAGAACATGCTGCTTCCTGGCGTTGTCACTCCTGCTATGGATATGGGGAGAAGAGCTTCGTGATTATTAGCGGAGGCTGCACAATGTATTTTGTATGTGTCTAATAATAGTAGGCAATTGCTGTTATATAATTTTTATTTTTCTATTTTTCTAGTGATCATTTATCCAAATGCAAAAAATTGGCATATTTTGTAGTTGCTGAGACATAGCTCAATTGTAGCTCATTCAGCAGTACAGATTGCTTAGATGATGCCCAGATGCCTATTTTTATAGCAAATGTTTTTATTGCACTTCAGATCCCTGTCCCAGGAGTTTTTGCTGGACTTAAAAACTGATCTGCCTCAGGTCAGAGCCTGATATATCCTATTAAGGACACTCAGCTAAAGAGAATACTTCTCGCTGACACAGAGGCTTAACAGATTAATGAATTAGTCTGTAATACCTTCTCCTTCTAAGGGCTGGTTCAAGTTCTGCTGCTGTTACTTTGATTAGCACTATCTCCTCTGGTACTGAGCCAGGCAATTCTGTATATTGACTGTGCTGGCAATTCTTACTGCTTTGAGAGAAGCAGAGAAAGAATCCTGCCCTATGAAATTTTCATCAATCCAAAATTAAAATTGTAAACATAACCAAAAGAGCTGCATTCTGGAAGGAAAAATGGGGTTGTTAATGATGTGGAACAACTGATGTTGCATCCAGCCCATCCTTCTTCCTTTAAATAGATAACATTGCTAGTATAAATTGTTGAATATACTTTATATCAGCAATAATCCTTTGAAAGTTGGTCATTTTATGGCATTATTGATATTACAATCCACAGTTGTTTATGTTATTAACTGCCCTCTGTTTACCTCAGGTTGTTAATCAGAGAGCCGGCCATTAAGTCCTGGCAACACATGATTTCTCTAGGATTATTGCTAACATTTCTGCTGCAGTCAGGAGTGCTTTTCTGGCTTACCTCAGCAATGAGGAAGTCTGTAGCTGATCAAATGTGCTCTTGCATGCAACTGTCACTGCAACTGATGGGAATTAATATGAAGAGAAAAATCTAATAAAGAAAACCTTGCTTTAAATCCACTCTTCAATACAATACTAAATATTGAATAAAAAACCAAACTAATGCAGGATTCTAGAGCATACAACCGCTCTGATTATGACTGACCTACTCAAGATTATAAATGGCAAGCTGGGCAATATAATATCCCATTCTGCCTCACTTGAATTGTCATCTTTAATTAAAGAAGTTCTATGTCCCACATGACATTTCTCAGCAAAATGTCTTGAGGAGGGGAGGGAGAAGAAGACTGGGAACAATGTTTTGGCTGTCTATTTGCTGGTTTCCCTGTACAGATGTAAGTGGTCAGCGTTGCAGCATTTACAGATTGGTCCAAACAATTCTCTTGCATATTAGATGATGTTAGCTCCAATACCAGGGTTTTGTGTGTGCTTTAAGCAGACTTCCACTGAAGAGGCAGTGTGTGCCCTGTACTGTCACTGAAAAGCAGTCATTCTGTCCCTGAAAGCAGGATGTTATTGAGAGATTTTGTATTGAGTTGCTGGAATGTAACCTACTGTTATCCCCATTTTGCAGATTAATTTTGGGCCATAATAACCATCATTCAATAAAATAATTCAGAATCACAGAATATTCTTAGCTAGAATGGGCTACAAGGATCATCAAGTCCAGCTCCTGGCCCTGCACAGCACCATCCCCAAGAGTCACACCACATGCCTGAAAGAATTGTCCAAAATCTTCTTGAGCTCTGTCAGGCTTGGTGCTGTGACTGCTGCCCTGAGAAACCTGTTCCAGTGCCCAAACACCCTCTGGGTGAGGAGCCTTTTCCTAATATCTAACCTATGCCTCCTGTGACCCAGCTTCAGGCCATTCCCTCAGGTCCTGTCATTGGTCACCAGGCAGAGAAGGGATCAGTGTCTGTCCCCCCTCTTTCCTTCTCAAGGAAGTCTCTTTGCATGCCTAGAGTTCTGTTAAGCAATGTATCAGAAGCCTTAAACTTAAGTAGTGTTTTTTGAGAAACCCTGTCTAACGTGTGGAGACATCTCAAATGTCTTTGGCACATAAAGTTTCAGAGGAAATGCTGTAATGAAGTGTGAGCGTGCTCCTGGTGATTGCTTACCTCCTATCAGAGACTTTGGGAAGCTCAGAGAAGAAATATCTTTGTATTTCAGTCCTCTGTGGAGCTTGCAGTGCTGAATATGCTCAGAGCAAGTCTTTCTTACTCATGTCGTGTAAGACCACGGTGGTTCCTTCTGTCACATCCATGAATCAGTGATTGGATGAGTCATCTACAACTTTGGTTCCCTGGAGCCTATTTGGCCTGATGGGCTCTCCAGACACACCACCTATGACTATTTCCCACAGCAAGGCTGGCCTCAGTGCAGGTGAAGTGAAGTCCACCCCTCCTGTTGAGCATCAGCCACTATATAGGAATGCATTAGATATAAGCATTCACAAAACAAATCATGGACATTTCACAATCTGAAAGATGATGAAAGACACCAGAATATGACTGGTTTCTGATGTAAAAAACTCCACTGAGAAGAACCTTGGTTTTGTCCCAGGCACAGTATGACTGATGACAGTGTAATGTCTTACTCTTTGCTTGCTTGGAGGAAGACATGCCTGTATTTTTAAAAGGATGACGCTTTGGTCTAACTTTGCTTCAGTAGAAGTCAAATCAAACTTATATTTGTGATGTACAAGGGTGAGTAAGGGATGGGAACATCTGTCATATGAGGAGAGGCTTAAGGAGCTGACTGTACAGTGCTGAGAAAAGAAGGCTCAGGGGATCTTACCAATGCGTGTAAAGACCTAACAGAGATTGGAGGTGGGCTGAAGATGGAGCCAAGCTCTTTCCAAGGATGCACAGTGACAGGACAAGAGGTAAGTTGGCACAGCTGAAACAAACCAAGAAACTACATTTAGATGAAAGAAAAAACTTTCTCTGTGTGGGCAGCTGAACACAGGAACAAGTTGTCAGAGTGATTGTAAAGGTATTCAGAGGCCATCTTGGGATGGTCCACGAGCACCCTGCTCCAGCTGACACTACTCTGAGCAGGGATGTTAAATTAAGTGATCTCCTGAAGTACTTAACCAGACTCAAAGATTCTATGATTCTATAATCTAAAAATATGATTCTAGGATATAAGTTCATATTTTCAATTATTTTCCACATTTATATGTTGCTATATTGCAGTAAACTGCACACACATAGACATAGTTGTTTTGCTTTCCAAAAACAACTCTCAATGTTTATGCATTCATAGATACTTTATTTACAGTTAGTTAACTTTTATTTATTTATAGTTATTACAGACTTTTATGTAGAGCAACAATTTTGTAGAGATATCTAAATGTATAAAACCTCAGCATAAAATTAGTCTTAGTTAATTAAAAAGTTCCCTAAAATTTTGATCTTTCACCAGCTCTTTCAAACCATTTTCAAATTCACAAAACATTATGTTCCCCTCCTAAGGAACCATTCTTTTATGCTTCACCTGCTTTTTTTTTTGTCTTCTTCTTTCTTCACCTTGACATCCATCTCACTTCATCCAAGAGCTTTGATTTTCATATCTTGCATTTTCCTGATACCCTTTTAAGTTTTCCCTTCTTGACTGGGCTACTGCATTTATGCATTTGTAGACCGTACTGAAAAACTGGATATTTAAAAACTGGACATAAAAACTGTATATTTGTCTGAAAAAACAGACAATATTTAGTCACAACTGGATTAGAGGAGAAAGTGAACATATTTTTTTGGTTCCAGAACTAAATAGTGGCAGGGGACCAAATTAATGTCCTGGCACACACTGAGAGGGCAAAAGTGATCACCCTCCTGTCCTCTATATGAAAAGAACAACTGCAAATCAGAGCCCATGTGGAAAAAATCCCTATCTGTGCTTTGTCTTGTACTGCTGCCAGTCCCAGGGGCTGTGTGGATCTCAGGGGTTTTGGCACTGCACCCCCTCTTTACCTGGAAGCACACACAACTCTCTGACAGCCTGTGCAGAGTGAGAAAGATTTGATAAGGTTGGGCTTATTTTCTTGTCCTTGTTTTTTTTCCATCCTTCTACAGTCAGGGGCAGTAAAACCTTGAATAAAAAGCCACCTCAGAAAGAGGCTTATAGGGCATTTATGATAAGGCTTTATTTTATCCACATTATTAATCTTACCTGTTTTCATAGGGTGCTTTAGAATACAAAAAAATTTACTTCACAGCTGGATTGTTTTCCCTCTATATTATAGCAGTAGCTCAACACTTCTACTCATTTATATTTCTGGTTTCTGTGATGTAGTTCCTGTTCATCTCACTCACCTGTTGTGAGGATAGCCATATTTGTTTTCTGTCTTACCACAGTCTACTTCCCCTGTCTTGCTTAATATAGTTCTCCAGCTTGTCATCATCTTTCCTGTCTTCTGCCATGAGTATTTGAATGGTCTTTACTTCTCATCAATCTCAAACCCATCAACTAGAAATGGAAGGTGTTGACAACATTTTCAGTTACCCTCTTAAAGAATATTTCATCTTTTCATAAGCTGATCTGCTTCAAAAGCAGGCTGTTGGAAAACAAGCTATTACACATCAAGAACTTGGCTTTAATTTTCTTTCCATCATTTTTCTGGTTAAGTAATTTTCTTCATTAGTGCACTCAAATAAAATTGGAAATAAAATAAATTATACTGCAGATAAAAATCACTGTTATAGATCTCATCTGTTCTCCAAAAGGATCATTCAGTAAATGGTGATTTTTTTCTTATTTTCCTTTTCATTTTAGAAAGAAAAACCTACTAAAAGTTTCTAAAACACCATTGAACAATATGCTAATTCACAACCCAAAATATCAGCAGATTTTATATTTGGTATTCATGTTTTGAATCTTCAATATATGTCTGAAATGCATGGACTGTTAAACATAGGCCCTTTGGAAACTGCAGATATTGTCAGTATAATTCTCCTTTTTAAGGACCTGTTCTGCCAAGCTCAGTTTGTCTGTGATATTTATCTGCTTTTACTCCTGCACATTTCTTTTCCATCCATCCCTGTAATTTCCAAGTTATGTATGTTTCAAATCTTTCACTGTTGTGATTTCAGAAAATGTTTGAGGCCAAGATTAGCATCCTTAGTCAGAGGTTGTTCAGGCATGTTCAAAAGGTGTCTCTGCAAGTGTGTTTTAAAACAGAATTTTGTTAGTAAGCACTCTGGTGTTTGCTGCCTGATATAGTGTGTCACACGCTTCTTACAGTGCCAGGCCAGGTCCATGTATATTTTTATGCTCCCAGAGCCAGTTCACCCAGCCATCATCTTCTAAAACTTACTTCTGTTCCATCACAGTTCTTACAACTCCTCCTCTTTAAACTATGGAGAGGTTTTTAGTAAATTGAAGTATAGGCAAGTTTGGAAAAATTATTTTTTTATCTTCTCTTTTGCCTCACTTTAATTATGTCTGGTATTAGATAGAAGATGTTCAGAACAGGCTGGTCTTTTTGTATATTCCTTTACAGTTTCAGTTTCTCAGAAAAGCTGTGACAATTCCTCTCCCCTTTTTATCTAATTTTGCTGTTTTAAAACTGGATGTGAGTATTGTTTGTTATATGGGCTAAAGTTATATAAGAGTTCACATTATTGGTAACCTGGAGACACAGTAGGATGTCTCCTGTGGTAGGAATGTAAAGATATAGACTGTTTAGGAAGGACAGGCAGGGGACATAAGAAGGGATGTCACCCTTTATGTCAATGACCAGCTGGAGTTAATGGAGCTCCATTTGGGAATAGATGAGAACATACGGGTCAGTATTATAGGAAAAGCAAGGACAGGTGACATTATAGTGGGATCTTCTACAGACCACACAACCAAGAACACCAAGTAGATGAGTCTCAGTTGTGACAGATGGAAGCAGCCTCACTTTCATGAGCCCAGAGCCTCGTGTGGGGACTTCAAACACCCACTATCTGTGGGAGGAAGAATTCAGAAGGTTCCTGGGATGCATTGAGGGCGAATTCCTTCTCCAAGGGGTAGAGGAACCAGCAATGAGAGGTGCTATGCTGGGCCTTGCTCTCACCAACAACCAGGAGCTGGTGGGGAATGTGACGCTCAAGGGCAGCCTGGGCTGCATTGACAACAAAACAGTAGAGTTCAAAATCCTGAGAGCAACAACAAAGATGCCCAACAAGCTCACTACCCTGGACTTCAGCAGAGCAGACTTTGGCGATCTGCTTGGTGGAGTAACATGGGATAGAGCCCTGGAGGGAAGAGTCCTTAGAAGCTGGTAAGTATTCAGGGATCACTGTAGTGATTATATCAAGATAGACATGACTGGCACCAATATAAGTCCTTTATTAAAAGCTTCTCATGCCTCCTCTCAGGCAACTCCACACAGTACTGACTCCTTTCCTCACAGGCAGCTCCACACAGCTCTGACTTCTTCTCTCCTTTCTGCAAGTTTTCTTCTTCCTTCTGCATGACTGGCTAAATCCACCTGTCCCTTTTCCTGGCTGCCTTACCCTGTCTGTCCCTTGCATGGCTGGATGGTCCTTACCTCCTCACAGCCACCAGACTCTAGGTCTCAAGCTCCAACCACAACCTATAGCTAGCTAGCCCACTCTTTTATAACACCCATCCTCAGTGGGCAAGCAAGGCCGTTTCCACTCCTCTGCAATCAGTACAGCTGTAATTCATTGGAAAAGATTGCCTTCTGCACTAACCTTACAAACTATTCTCCTACACTTACAAACTATTGTACTACAGATCACCTCCTCCAAGCTCAGGAGTGGCACAGCACAACAAAGACAAAGTCAGGATGCCTGCATGGATGAACAAGGAGTCTTTGGACAAATTCAAGCCTACAGAAGGTAGAAGCAAGGACCTGAATCTTGGAAGAAATAAAGACCAATTGTCCAAGCAGTTAGGAATCAGCTTAGCAAAGTTAAAGGTCTGGTAGAATTATATCTGGCCAGGGACATCAAGGCTAACATCAAAGCTTCTGTAAGTAAATCAAGGCTACAAGAAAGACTAGCAAGTCTCCAGAAGGAAACAGGAGATGTGTTTACCTGGGATATGGAGAAGGATGAGGTACTCACTGACTTTTTTTGCCTTGGTCTTGACCAGAAAGTGCTCCAGCCATACCATCCAAGTTGAAGAAGAAGAGGCAGGGACTGGTAGGATGGAGAAGCACTCCCACTGTAGGACATCAAGTTTGAGACCATCTGCAGCTGCACAAGTCTATGAGACATGAATTTGCCACAAACACCCTTTGGCAGCCTTTTCCAATGCCTGACTCTCTTCATGGGGAAAAAGTTTATTCTAATATCCAGCCTGAACTTAGTTAGCTTCAGTTCCTGCCTGCTCTCTCATCCTCCAGCTGTTCAACCCTGTGAAAAGTCTGGTTTCACTTTCTTGGTAATGTCCCTGCAGGCACTGAAGGATGCTGTTAAGCCCATTCCAAAGCCATGCCCTCTCCAGGCTGCAGCAGCTCAGCTTGTTCAACCTCTCCTCAGAGGGCAAGTATGCCCTATAACCTTGAATATCTTGGTTGTCCTTTGTTGAAGAAATTTCAATAGCCTCATGTCTTAATCAAAATTGCTATTGTTTTTGTTCTCAAGTTTTGGGTACCTTTATGTCTTCCTGGCTTCTTCTTGGGACAGCAGGAAGAAGAATGGCACAGATGAAAGGCTGTAACCTTATGTCCTCTCTCCTGCTATCACTGCACAAGTCTCCCACTGGTAACTCATTTGTGCTGTGGCCTCACTGAGGTACGGCCCTTCGTATCCTCATGGAAATACCATGTCCTTCCAGGTTTATTGTTCTGACTAATGTCAGGCACAGCCTTGGATATCAAGATATGCCATTCATTCTAGTTTCTTCTGGTGCTTTCCCACACAGATATGTCCATTCATACTTCATTCATATCAGACCTTGTATTTCCATCACAGAGTTCTACGTTATAAGCATTGGCACCTATATCACCCAAGAATTAAGCAAAAAAAAAGGGACAATTTCTTAGATAGTCCACAAAATGTAGGCTTGTGTCTTGTTTGTATGTATGAGATCGCAATTCCCCCTTTTTGTCTTGATGCTTGTATAAAGTGTTGGAAGTTCCTCCTTAGGAATAATAGAGGACTGCGTCCTAGTGTGTCCAAGTCCACTGAGTGCAGGAGATTGAACCAGATTCACAGCATTGACAGGACTGCAGAAAAGATGTGATAAAATAAAATATTTATACCTGATGAGGTTCCACTAGAGCTTAAGAAAGGGCATGACCTTGAGGTCAATTTTTTGAAAGAAGGGGGAACTTGAGCCTCTTCATGGAGACTCCAAAGGGCTCTGCTTACCAATCTTTTCCATGCAGATTTTAGTATCAAGTTACTCTCTGACTTCTCAACTGTAAGTGAAACAGTAATTGCTTAAATATATTAACTTTATAAATCTGATCATATGGATAGACAGAATAGTTCTAGTATATTAATAATTTTGCTGCATATCTGATTTATTTATCTTTGTTTTGACCTTTTTCTTCCTCATACAGAGCTAGGCAGAAACAAGCTGAGAGTCTGAGCTTGTGAGGCATCATTTCCTATTTTGCTGATATGAATTTGGATAATTTTCAGAAACTTTGGATGGTTATGCAAAGTGAACTTTTGATCCATTTCAGTTTAATTTGGTGTTACTGTGTGTCATCTTCCTGATTTTGAGACTGTTGTCAGTGTTCAAGATAAAGTATCTTTGCCTGATGGAAATATTGGGAAATTTTCATTCTGTTTTCAATTAGAGATAAACACAAATCAAACCTCTGTATCTCAATATTTCTTCAATTTTGAAGAAATTTAAATCGAAGCCAAAGTCTGAAGCTCTCTCTTTTTTTGGAAACTTAACTGTGTAAATCATACAAGCCTGCTTTTCAAAGTGATTGTCGATGGATTCCTATCAGTAGAAATGAGAGAGACAATTTCTGGTGTTTTCCCCTGAAAAATGAATGTGGATTTTTAAAAAAAAATGATTTTATATTAAAGTTTTGGTTAGAAAGTCATCACACAGAAGAGAGAGCTTCTAAGTAAGTAACATCTGAATTACTTTCCAGAATTTTTAGAAGAGATGAAGTGTGTGAAAAGTAGTTTTGTTCATTGTCACACATTTTGTGCAAAAATATAGATTTCTTTTCATCATACTCAGCAATAGGGAAGGGTTAGTGTAGTGGAAATGATACAGGTACAATTTCTCTTTTAGATTAATTGTAACTGTATGTTGAAATAGGTGGGCCAATTTTGAAGAGATCAATCAGAAACTGAAAATCAAGGTCAGATACAGAGAACATTTTCTAGTCTAGCACGAGACGATGAACATTTTGTTCCCACAGAGTTCGATTGCATCTGGCCACCAGCATACACAAGATTGCCTTTCACATTTGTCTATAGACTTTCCCTACTAGGAAAACAAGTGGAAACTATGTAACAGGGTTATTTCCAGAGCACACAAATACACTCCTATATAAAGATGAAACAATTTTCAGTGTACAACTATCCTACAGAATTAGGAGTTACGCTATGTATTTTTGAGTGTTGTCTCCTGGTATGCAAGTTATTGCCTGACTGTTCACATATAAGCTCTACAGTACTCTTGTAACCTCAAAGAGAAAAACCTCATATCCTACCATTCCTCTATTTTTGAAATTGTAAGGAAATGGATTATTAGAAAAATGGCTATAATTGTTCCATGCCAACTGATTTAAAATTTTGCGATTTTTAAGGCCTGCTCAAATCAAAGGTTATGCAAATTAAACCTCGTGTCTACTTTCACAAATCAGAGCAAGAGTTGAGAAATTTTTCTTATATTCTGCCCAAAACTTACTGGTTTTAAATCAATGGAATTTGATTGCAGCTGAAGATATTGCCTGTAAAATCTTCAGCTTCCTTCTTTTCTAAAGTGTTTCACGTCAAAGGAATGTATGATAGATGGTGTCCCTCAGACAAGGAGGTCATTTTGGGGCACTAACTCATTAACATAGTGAAAAGAGCTTTAAATGAGTTTCGAAAGCCCACAGGGCAAAAGTCCAAAGGCAAATTAAAACTCAAATAGCAGCAACAACAATTATTGATCTAGTCATTTGGAAGATGAGCAGAAATCAAATGTGCTGCTGAAGAGACAAGAATGAAAATACCAGGGCGAACTGCTGAGAGAATATATATGCAAGATGCAAGTATTTAGTGGCTCAAAAATGCAAAGATGACATTAAGAGTGGCAGAAGATGAAACATAACATCAAATTACAGTGCTGGTGGCAGAAGACCAGAGCTTGTATACAAGTCAATAGATGGAAAAAATTAATAGGTGCTATTATATACATTAAAGATAGTCAAGTATATTGAATTGCATGGTCATTTAAGGTTTTGCCAGCTATATTACTTCTTGGATTTTGTGCTTCTGTAAATCCACTACAGCCATTAGACTTTGGTGAAAGAATAAATTAATACGCTTTTTATATCTAACAGTGTGAGCCTTTCTCTCTTTTTATTTTTGTTTGAGGAAAATTTCTTCTGGTGATTTTATCGGCCCCATGAGATAAACAACCAGGATGTGTTGATGTGGTCCAGTAGAGGGCAATGACACCTATACCCAATAGCTGTGCTGGTACACCCTGAATAAACACTCTTTAAGTTATAGTGAAAATAATCACACCACCCCCCACCTCAACCTTTCAGACATCAGGTTAATTAGGCAGAACTCCAGTTCATACATACTATCCCAAGGGAACATGTTACTGGATATTTTCCTTTTTGATGTACAGCTGCTGTACTAAGTCAGGCATGATTTACATATATGATAGGTGATAATTAGGCCTAGGAGCCTCAGTGAGCCCTTACACTGTGGATAACTGTTTAGCTTGAATAAGATAAGCTTGAAAGTATTACATGAATATCACTTCTATGATTGAAAACATTATAAATATTGCCTATTGAAGGAAATGTTGCCCTGTGACTGAGCCAGTGGCAGCCTCCATCATCTAATTCTCTCCTGTGAAGATTTTTGTTCCTCTGAAGACAGTCTGGTTGCTCAGCCTGGAAAAGAGAAGGTTCCAAGAAGACATTATATCACATTCCATTACATGAAGAAGTCACAAGAAAGCTAGAGAGGGATTTTTGACAAGGGTATGAAGTGATTGGACAAGGGGTAATGGCTTCAAAGTGAAAGAGGGCAAATTCAGGCTACCTGTGAGGAAGAAATTATTTACTGTGAGGGTGGGGAGGCACTGCACAGGTTGCTCAGAGAATCTGTGGATGCCCCATCCCTGGAAGTGTTCAAAGCCAGGTTGGATGGGGCTCTGAGTAACCTGGTCAAGTGAAAGGTGTCTCTGCCCATGGCAGGGGAGTTGAACTGGATGACCTTCAAGGTCCTTTCCAACATAAACCATTCTATTATTTTAGCATTTTATTACTTTTTTTTTAGCACTTATTTAGCATGGTCTGTCTCCTGAAGATTTCACGATCTAAATCAGTCATAAATAGGTGAATATTAGGTTGGAACTATTTGAAGTAAGGCAGATGGATAGTATTTGTCTAGGTAGGTCATAAACTGTTCATTTTGGAAATATTTCCTTTAATATTTAAAAAAAAACCTTCCACTCATATTCATCCATACATATCTAACCTCTACTATTCTTGTTAATGTGGGCTAAGTTAATTCTCTGTACTACTCACTCTACAGTCTGTTCAGGCAATAAACAAGATATTGCCCTAATCAAAGGTGCATTTTAGAATTAAACCCCTCATCCTCTAATGCACCTGCACTTTGTCTTTTCTTGCTGTGTTAAATCCAAGATAAAGTACAAGTTTATCAGAGTATATCAGAGTAGATCCTTTTATCATACCTTGATGTAAGTAATTATGGAAATTTATGTATTTTATGTTGCTTGAAGCTTTAACGAAGTTATCAAGAGGTTTTATATAGGAAGCTAAAAGTTCATCCAGATTCTCAAAGGTGTAAGTTATGTATTGATGCTTACATTATGATATACATGGATTATTATTCAAGATAAGAAACTTGTATTCCATTCCACTGCAATGACTGGACAAATAAGTTTAGGAGGTCTGACTATTCAGTGATTATGGTTAATGAGCATGCTTAACTCTCAACTCTGTACAGAAATGGATAAAAGGACAAAATGCCTGACCTGAAGATTTTGCAATTTATTATTAGACAAATATGATCAGATGGAGAAAGGGATTAGACAGAGAGGTTATGGGGAAAGCTATAGAGGGATTGTCAAGAATCTGATCATATGATGGCACATTCTAACATGTTGACACTTCTCAGTAAGAAAATGCTTACTTGCTTGTTTGGGAGGGATCTTGTGCTGTTTCAACTGAAATAGGTTTTGGTGAAGGATTGAAGAAAGTCAGGTTCTGAGAGAGTAGAATTAATGGTGAAGGTGAAAAGTGTAGGTGAAAGAGATCTGGAGAGGGAGGAATTAATAGGGTGGGCACAATTTGCTAAGTAGAAAGGAAAATGGAAAGTTAATATAGACTATGAATTTACTTAAGATTCATTTGCAGTATCTCAGGTTATCATTGCACTGGGACAAACCTGCCGCTCCTCCACAGGAGGAGAGAATCTCACAGAATTTGAATTATAACACTTACACGAACAATGAGAAAAAGCAGAGGCATTTAACTGGGTTTTACTTGAGGTTACCTCAACAAAGAATGATTTGTCATACTTAACAAACAATTCCTTATTATTAGCTGTGTGGTAATTTTAATGCTATTCAAGTAATTCGGGACTTTGGTGGTGGTGGTGTTTTATTTTGCTTGCTCTTCTACTGTGAATACATTGAGGTCATTTTTTGATCTGTCTTTGAAAGGTTGAAGATGCTTCTGAAACCCTGTTTCTAGAGTAGTCTGCTTTTGTTTGAAATGGGTAATATATACTTTAGTGTTTGAAATAGAAATGAGTCAAGTAAATCATATGTTTACTATTTCCAGAAACTTTTTTAAAGGTTTGAGGGATTTTTTTTTTGTTCTAAGTTATATTAGACAGAATTTCCACACAGCTACTGCAAGCCTGAATCAAATCTGTAACTTCTCATCTAAATTTATCATGAGTTTTTAACTATTTTGTAGAAATCCAGACGTATTTTTAGCAATGAAAACTGAGTTATGGCTTGGGATTTAAAGGGTTCTAAGAAATTATTAAAATATTTATGAATTCAAGATGGCGTGAATGTACCTATATGCTATTCAGAACTCAACCTTTTGAAAAAAGTGGATAATGCTCTACAATATAACCATGATTAATAATATAGAAGATGATAGATTCTTGACTATGGAATTCTCCAGTCCTGATGCAGAAGTCTGGCTTTTGTGTCATGCTTAATATAACACATTGGGACAAGTTAGTCATGTCCAGATATGGAAAATTATGACAACTGAGGTGTGATCCATTTTCTCTAAATTAGATATTGCTCTTCAGATTTCTGCATCATGTCCTGCCAATAAACAAGCCTCGTTGTCTCTGATTTAAGAAGTGACATACTGAAAACCTTGTGAGCCTGTGATAATGACAATACTGGCTTTTGGCATGCTGATGCTTTTTTTCTTTTTTTAGCAAGCATTTTTATGTCATGACTGTGCGTATTCCTTTTCAGTGTAGGTGTGGAGCATCTCTAAGTGTCTTAATGTGCTGAGATAAAAAAATGTGTTCCAGAAATGGAATTTTGAGTCATGGTTAACTCATGAAAATGACTACTTTGGTGCCTGAAAATCTGTTAATTTATTCAGACTCATCAAGTTAGTGATAACATAAATGTTTGCTTCATGGTGGATTTATGTTTTCTTAAAACAGTCACATTGCTCAGTCAATCCAAATACTGTGTGGGACATATTGACAACATTTATCTTTTCTGATCTATCTTTAGACTTTCAAAGATTACATTATGAGATGAATGACATGAAACAAAAAGGGTTCAGTCTGTCCTAGCTTAGTTTATACCTTTTCATGTTGTTTTCTGGGAAATATCCCTATTGTCTCAAGTGTCATCCTATATGACTTCCAGTTTTGGAAACTCCATTCTCATTCTCTTTGTTTTGCTGTGCATTAAGGGTTCCAAAGGCATGGCTCAGATTTCTAAGTCTTGCAAGACAAATATTGAATTCAGATTTTTCCAAGTAAAAAGCCCTTAAAATTTATTTATTTGTATGTTTAAATAAACACAGATTTTGTTAATCATCTGGGATTTTGGTTTTTTATTTGCAAAATTTGTACAATTGAACCTTCATATAAAATGCCAAAACATGTGACTGTTTTTTAAAATTATTAGTTTTTTATAAATCTATAAAACTTTTTGTTATAAACTTTATTAACAAAAGCAGTAGTTAACAGATATAAAAATAAGCAAGTTACATAACCATGGCAGGCTCCTACAGTCTTTAGCTTTTCCCCACAAATGACATACACAACATTCTTGGCTAGAGCTTTATTCAAAACACATTTCAAAGACACAACTGTAAAACATTAGACCCTTCCAGAGAGCACATTGACTAATGGGTAGAAACAAGACAGACCTGCTATGTAAGGCAAAAGAA
This sequence comes from Rhabdornis inornatus, assembly GCA_013397075.1. Taxonomy (NCBI): domain Eukaryota; kingdom Metazoa; phylum Chordata; class Aves; order Passeriformes; family Rhabdornithidae; genus Rhabdornis; species Rhabdornis inornatus. The sequence goes on along the minus strand of VWZS01007728.1, from coordinate 476,770 downwards.
GTCTCCACCTAACCAAAATTCTAGTTTCCAAGAAAGCTATCACCTATAGAAGTCAGAAAGACACAGATCTTCTCTTAAATTTACTTTCTAACTTGAGATAACCACGAATGGCTTTATATAGTCTGCAGTCCTCCTGCTTATATCCCTCTTTTTATTTGTTATGTTCATGTCTTTGCTGAATATCTTCCCAAGATAAGACATCAGTGAAGATTATAGTCAACCTACAATTCGACTTCTGAATGAAATCATGGTCATCATCTAGTCCAAAGGTCATGTTCACTCCCAGGAATACTGGCAAATTGATGTTCTAGTGTGAGGCAGACCACCAGTTTCTTAGGTTTTAATGCTTTCACATTCACTTTAGATCTGGGGTTAAGTAGTAGTGCACACATATTCATTCAGAATTGAAACAGCCTGCATAATAATTCCTATTTTTTCCTCTTTCCTGCCTCTTAATGCTGAGTGATAACTTTTTGTCTTGTTAAAGAGCTTGTTAGCTTTTTATTTGACAGAGCTAATACAAATAGTGAGGGAAGGGTGAGGTACTCACAAATCAATCAGTCAAAAAAATACTGAATCTTCTCTACTTCTCTCAAAATTTTCAGCCCTTCTACTTGAACTTAATTAGCTTACTGTTTTTTAATTACATGGTGGCCTTGCTAGAATTCATAAGCATTATCTGAACAGATAAATTTGGAATAGGAAGATTTTCAAAGGAGACATGGGTATTAAAGTGAGATTGGTGTCTTGGTGATTAAAAACAATCTCTTTGAGCATTGAACTTTTGGCACTAGAAGGCAATTAAGGGAATATGGTGCTACCATCTTTGTACTTATGTCCATTTACATGATCATGACTAACAGCAAACTTTGAGTGCACTGAACCTAACTCAGTAGCAATTCTAGCTGAACTGCTTTGCTATTGATTATGATGCTGATGTACTTAAATGAATTGCTTAAACTCACATTGAAATTTTTGTGAAATGCTGTTGGGAATTTTTCCCCTCCAATAAAACATTACGGCCCTCTTTTGTTTACAAAACATCTGGGTTTAAAATTAGGCTCAAGGCGGATGAACTATTGAAGAAAACATATTTATTTGGTATATGTTATAGAATTATTGGAGTGTTCTGTATAATCACAGAAGAATGATCTCTGCCTGCACATCTACATTCTCTCTTTTGACCTGTTAGTCAACTAACATTGATAAACACAATGACACAAATTTTCAAAGAATCACAAGGATAAAACCCACCTTATGATTACTATCTAATTCTAATGGTTGTGTCTATTCACATGGAGACAATTAATAACAGTAGGCCATGTGGATCATTGTGCTGGGAAGACATGTTAATGGAAAATTTCATAAGCCTCAAAGGTTTTTGTTTGTTTATTTTTGGGGTGGAATTGAATAAGACAGGAAACAAGGGGTATTGTAAAGACAAAAGGCTTTTTCTAAAATCAAATACTTTAAATATCTTCAAATCCTGTCAGAAAAAGGTGTAGGACTTATGGTTGTGTAGAAGTGACTATGAAATTAAACAGTTTTGGGGTTTGTTTCTGTCAGATGAAAATGTTAAATGAAGTGTTATCTCTTGAAATGTTTTGGTTGTGGTGATGGCGTTGCATAAATGAAATACTTCTCAGAAATATATTGGAATGACTTCTCAAATTTAATACTGTTTAGATGTGAAGAGCTGGCTTCAGCCTATCTCAGTCTCTGTGATTTAATTCCCAGAATCAACATTCTTGAACTATAATTATAAATAATAGGCATAATCTGTCTGGTCTCCTTTTTCCTACTGTGTGCTGTTAAATAGTGAGATTAAGCAGGAAGATTAAGGTGCTCTCACATCTTCTAGGATGACACTGAGACAGTACCATACATTTGTACACTTTTATAGGGACAACATCTATTTGCAGAAATAATGAATGAGAATAAAGTCAGAATAGAAGGGAAGAATGCATGTATTTTACTTCAGTTGTTATCAAATAGTTTTACTGGTTTTCCTAGCTGCAGTAGGCACCAAGGTCATCCACAGTTCACAACAGTTCCTTCCAGATTGTAGATGACAGTACATCAGAAAGCACATCTAGTCATTTATGTTTCATTTCTCTTTAATTCTCTTATAAAAATCCTAGCATTTTCTTAAACAGAGAAAGAATCTTTGACTTTAAGAAGTAGTAGTAGCACTCACTCTAAACATGCATATGGAAATATTGTATGTCAAACTTGCTACTGAAGCAAATATAAAGGTAGGTCTCTGTCTTACTGATGTTACCTCATTTAAGACAAAGAATAATTGATATTCATAGATGTGATCAACATTTCCATCCACTGAGTAATGAGCAAATTAACAAGACACCTACTGAGTTGTCTTAAGATACTACATGTAAAAAGAACGAATTATTATTCTCTTTGGAATACAAATCTCCATTCATTGCAAGCTGTGTTGCTGACTGTCTAGAAAATGGACGACAATATCGAGCAGGTGTATTTTTATGAAATATCACACCCTTCATAAAGGCTTTGACAGTGACAGTTCTTCAGTGAAGAAGGAAAAGTAGCTTGAAGAGTCTCTGCATGTCCCTTCATGTTTATTGGTGAAATTTCAGCTTCTTTAAAGGTTCATTTATGCCATATCCATCAGCATAGCATCTGATCTTATTCCAGTAGTGCATTAGGCAATATGACAAATATCTGTCACATTTTAGTTCCCTCTTCCTCTCCCCGGGGGAGAAAGACTAAATGAATATAGATGCACAGGGATAAATTCAGACCTGCTGTAAGTAATTGTGATTCCATTGATGTCAGTGGAGTTGCACCCTACCACTTTTGATTTGAAACTGGAACAGAGAGTTGCATTGTTCTTTGCAAAATAAAAATAAACAGTATGTGAAGATGTTTCCAAACATTTCAATAATATTATCTAGCACAGATTCTGCTCCCAGTTAAAACTATACAATCCATTTGAATTAGTGATGTTACACAATTATAAATGGAATCAACCCTATACAAACATACAGCTTACAAATGGCTGTGATTGTTGGATATGCATTTATAGATGTACAGAGAACAACTTGCATAACTGCAAGTTTGGCCTTCTGTCTTTTAACAAAGAGGTCAGTGGGATGAAATGCCTTTGGGTAAACCATCCTTCAAAGTTTTGGTGTATTCTGTATTTTCAATTGAAAATAGAAATTAAAAAAAACTAAAGTAATTTTTCAGATGAAAAATTACTTTAGGATTTACCATGGTCTTATGAGCCACATGTATGAACACAGTGTGAGGATTACCAAGATAGGATAGCACTTTGATTCGGTTCACATCTTGATGTGATAGACTCTATTTCTAATTCATCCAAGGAAATATAGATTGAAAATATAAATAATCTTTAGCAATAATTCTTTGAAGTTAGGATACATATGAAAGTGAAACAGCCTAAGTTTCTGTAAAGTAAGCTTGTGGGAATTCCATGTTGTTTGATTGGAGGCTTCCCAAAAGCTGTCTATGATGATTGCTTACTTCGCTAAGAAGAAGAAAAGTGATGGTATTTTTCATCTCACTTTTGTGAGGTTTTAACTGAACTGACCAATGTACTGTAGTAATGTACTGTATTTAGCAAGTAAAAAAGGTTTTACATCATGTGTAGTGTAGTCAGTCTAGCAGAACTTTAAAATTTAGAAATATCCATATTTTAAGTTGTTGATGAGAAAAGTCACACATTTATACTTGTTTTTATCTCTACTTTTTAAGAGGTGCATAAATTATGATTTTGGTTAATTCCCTAGGAGAAAAGAGTAGGTAGTTTCTTTACTTTGTTTCTGTTCTTTCTCTTAGATTCATACACAGAGCCTTCATCAAGCCATATTCCTTTTTATCATGACCACTCACAACTGACAGGGCTGACTACTCATTGGTGGCCAGCACATGAAACATCTCTTTGCCACGGCACTTGCTGCCCTAAGGAGTCCCTCATTCCAGCAGAGGAGGAAACTTCCCAGCATTTCTGCATCTGAAGAAGAATTCTTTGTATGGGTCTGGTTGTTGATGAGAGCTCTGTTTGTGCTTGGACTAAAACTCACATGAAAACTGCCATTAGCACACTGTTTAATGCAGTCAAGACCTTTTGACCAGAGCTTTCCAGCTCTCAAATGCAAATATGTGCTGTTGTTGGGTTTTTTGTTGTGTTCCATCTCTGTGCAACGGTAAGGCCTAACTCTGTTACTCTGCTTTTATTGCCTCTCAAGGTTTTAGAAACTCAGGAACAAGGTCTAGAGAGGTACTCCCACAGGTTTGGAATGTTATGGATTTATTGTGGGTAGATCCAGCTGTAGCATAAAGATCTAATTCAATTTTCACTGCAGTGAGTGCAAATTTCTGTAATTTTAAAGGCCTTTGGTTTGTGAACAGCACTAATTTAACTAGATGCAACTGGAACACTGAAAATTCTATTTGTAATTGTTTTAACACAAAGAATTCATAAGCTCCAAGCCCCATTTTTGAGAATAACTTCCTATGGAGATCCAAAATATTTCTATGGAGGTCTTTTGCAAGGGAAGAAAATATTTTTTCAGAGCAATACTACATGGACCAATTATAAATGGGTTTATGTTGGAGAAGAAAAAGACAAATGCTAGCGATACAATTGCTGCCTTTTTCATCTTGACTCTTGAAATCTTGGTTATTTGCATGTAACAAGTTCCTGATTCATATGTCTTGAGGTTATCTTTTTGTGATTAATGCTACCATGATTTCCAGAGACAGATATTTGACATACTTTTCCCTCACTTGTAGTCTTAGCTGTATGAATATATTTTTTTTGTCTAATATGTTTTTAGTTACCTACCATGGAGGAATTCTTTGAATCCTATGTTGACCTATTATTGATCATAAGGGGTGGTCCTTTCTCCGGATTCTGGCTCTAGTCCTCTTAGCTGGGAGCAAGGCTTAATAAAACTGAAACAATAAATATCTTATATCTACATAACACTTGAATCCAAAAACAGTTTAAAAAGCAAGGATGAATTCATTTACCACTGAAATGCCAGCCACCTCTGGGGTAGAACACATGGTTCTTATTTTCACAGAGCTAAGCAGCTGTTTAACAGTATGAAACAACAGTACATTATAGTTTAAGTCATGAAATGAAGAATAACCCTGTATCCAATTGAAATTTAAGATTAAACTTAGATGGGGGGGAAATAATTACCCAAATTGGTAAAATGATCAGAACACGAAGACTAGCCCCGCTATTTTGGCACAGTGGACCTTCAAAACACTAAGGACTGAGTATGGGAAGAAACATAATTTTTCATTACATCTTAGAGCTGTTATCTTCAGTTAGATTGAATTTTATGCAGTGAAATGATTTCATATTTACAAATGTCGGCCCATCAATATCCAGACTTTCTGTGGAAAATACATGTCATTAAGACAGAAAATGTTTTTTTGGAGTCCGTTGTGGAATTTATGAATAAATAGAGATTGAGCCAGTACCACTAGTAACCTGACTGTTATGCACATCTCCCAGGATGTGGGAGAATGAAATTCAAGTTCTTCTTAAGATTACTTCACAGTGTAGACTTGGACATGGGTTTCCTATGTCCCAGAGGAAAGCCCTTAATCCTGGATTTGCAGCTATTCCGATCATGGTTTCTTCTTCTTTCCCCATGGAAAAAAAAAAGTAAAAAAAAATTGAAAGGTCTTGGGTTTGGCTCGGTGTAGAATGTGAATTTTGCAATTTCAAAAACTTTCCTGGAACAGGAAAGTTATTTTCCACCCAGTTTACCTCCTGCTGCAATGTATTTGTTTGCAATATGATGAAATGTTACTGAATTTACTGCAATACTATCTTAGAGGGAAGACAACTGTTCTGTAGGATTCATATGGGTTTATATTATACTATAATGTTTCTATGCATTCAGCCATATAGCCTATATATCAGGCTAGATCACCAGAAAATTTAATCTCGAAGTAGCAATGTATCTAGCAATTTCAGCAATCAACTTTAAAAATATGCTGACAATAATACTAAAATGAACACACACCTACCTGCTCTTAAGGTGTAGTTAATATCCTCTCAAGGACCTGTTTACAGTAGCCAGTAAACAAACACCACTAGAGGGGCTTGTATGTCCCTGTTCCTTCCAGGACTAGTAACGTGACCACGCCTGGCAGAGAGACCTTTTCACATTCTTATCTGTTGGGCAGGCTAAGGAGTTAGAAGATATTTTTGTAGTTAAGGAGTGCTATCACTTTCATTTGTTTTTAGCAATCACTTCCAGTAATATTTATGTTCTTGCTGATGCCACTCCTGATACTGGTAAAAACCATTCTCTTTTGTCTATCAGGAATCAAAAAAATAGATTTTAGACAGTTTGCATGCTTCAAATCCCTCTAGGTCAGATGTCAACCAAATTTTACCACTAATGAACAATGTTTGGTTTGATTCCATGATGATTCTTCCATTCTATATCAATGCACTGAGTCTTCAGGTCTAATGAGGTCTATTGATTCCTGCAGATTTCTAGTGTTTATTAATATGTCAAATTCATTAACCATGTTACTGAAAGAGGTGGTACACAATTTTAAAGAAACATCTGTTACTTTCAGCAATATAATTGATGCCTGGTATATGGACACTAAAGGTGTTGAGCCCAAGAACTGCGAAGTCAAAGAACACATTTCACTGAGATTTAGATGAGCTCAAAATATTTGTGCAACCCCATTGGCACGGAAGTCTAGCATTGAAGAAACTTGAGTCTAAAGATTCCTCAAGTCTCTTGTTCTCTTAAGGCCAACTTTTATGAAAGTCAATGGAAGGCTAGTTTCCAACAAAATTAATGACTGTATATTAATGGTTATTCAGAAAATTGAATTGTTTGGTCTTTGAGGAAAACACTAACCCTTTCTATTGTATTTGGACCACAGGAGGAGTGGTAATGTTTTTTAAAAAGGTAGGAATGGTAGTTTGGGGTTTGGGAGAGAAAGACCAACTCCAGTAACAAGAAAAAAAATTATCAGAAAGATTAGTCAAATAACAAAAAAGAAGAAATGATAGCATACAGAGCTTCTCAACATAAGTCTTATTTCTAGTCTGATGGACTAGATACTGAGACCTTTACAGTTAAATCCAATTAAACTTCAGTTGGCATCTATATAGTCACATGTATACATAAATGTAACATGTATAAAGAGTCAACACCAACATAAAAATATATTAGATGTTCTTGTTAAGAATAAACAAACATTGCCTTGTTTGGCAGAATTTTCAAATGCATATTGCTTCCTTTATTTATTTTTTTTATTACAATAAAAATGTGTTTTCTATTAAATCTATTGTTATAAAGAAATTAGGCCCTGAAATCTGCCAGCATGGCTTTTTTTCCATAAAGTGGGAAAAAAAAGTCCTCCTGTTTTAGATACTTGAAAACATTAGAAATCTGAAAATGAAAAGACCAGCCTTTGCGTAGCAAATTACTCCATAAAAATAAAAAGAATTCTTCTGTGTGAACTTAAATGGTTTGAAGGCAAAACATAGCAGAAAAGAATAGCGTGCATGGTCATAAAGGAAAACAGAGGGTTTAAGTCAATCTTTACAGATGTATCAGAGACAGTCAGGAAGAAAAAGAATAAAAAATATATAAATCAGAGGCCATTTCACAGAGGTTTGGGTCTCATTCCTACCCTGCTGAAGCGAAGATTATTTTTTAAGCCTGCACTTGTAAAGAAAATTCCAAGAAAATCCTTATAAAAAAGTCTTTTCCTTGATCTGTTCCTTAACTTACAGCAATATGGACAAAATTTTACAGCCTTTCATCTGTATTAAGGGGCCTGACTTGCAAGGCCTAAGCTTTCAAACTTTACTATTCAGGGTACTTAGGTTCTCCTTTCATCCTCTGCTATGATTTAACCTACACTTCATACTACACCTTACAATGCTCTTGTGTCCATCTACATTTTTTACTGTCACTAATTCTGTGTAGCAGGTTACATATAACTCAGTGATATCAAGCTGTGCTTGGGCTCTGTTCTGAAATTGGCTTTACAAATTCTTAATACAAGACAACCTTTGCTCCAGAGAGCAAAGCATTAAAAGTAATAGAAGATTGACTAGAAGATTGACTAGAAGCTTGCAATCCTACAGTTTCTTCTGTCCAAGATCCCAGGATCAGCCAGTGGGAAAACCAGAAATAGTATCTTATCTCTGAGTCCCTGAATACAGCTTGCTGTCTCTTTTTGCCTGATTACTCCTTTCTCCACCAGGAACTTTCTTAGAGGCTGCTGTAGATACCTCTGAACATTCAATTCAGTAAGAGTGAAACATCCAGTTATTATGACCCAGGTCACTTGTCAAGGTAGAAATGGTCTGAGTGTTCAGAGAGTAAAGAGCAATTGAGGGTAAAAAATAAATGTTTTGCTTTTTTTCATTTGGAGAGGTAGTCAATGACTTAGTTGACGACAGAAGGGGACAGCATAATTCATCTGGACTTGAGCAGAACCTTTCACAAAATGATGATCGGGGAGTATGGTGAGCACCATGATGGCATCAGTATCTGATAGGTGAAAATACTTACTAATTAGATGTGTGGCAACATTCAGATAGTATAAATTTAGGTAAAGGAAAGGCTTCTGGCAGAAATAAAAAATTAAGGGCTTCTATGACTTGGGATTGTGACCAGTTCTGCTCAAGAGCTATGTATAGACTTTGTTCTTGTGTGCGTTTCCTGATTGTGAGTTGAATCACTGCAGTGTCCTGCTTCATCCATGATGCAGCTGCAGAGAAGTTTAAGCAAAACTGCCAGCCTTCCAATGGATATTGGGAAGAACGTTTAAAAGAAACTCCAACCAATATGAGCACCTACTGTATTTAAGGTATTATGTGGCAGCTGTGGTCTGTCACATGGCTCTTTCATGTATATTCTGGTAGTTTGAAAAGGCTGGAGGTACCACTCAGCAGAGGGGTTACACAGTTTTTTATGTTTCTAAAGGTCCTGGAAAAGACCCCACCAAAATCTGGGTAGTCCTGGCTGGTGTAATGAAGCTATAGATATCTGAGTAAAATTGTAAGAGACCTGTGGTTGCTTGAGACTGCCAAACTCAAGCTCTGCTTTCAGTCTACGATATTTAGTAAGGCAGCATATTCAAGCTACCACCCATGTCTGTAGCAGACATCACTTTATGAAGAGATATTGGCAGTCATTGTATATTATTCTGCTTGCTTAGTAAGTTTGGAAGTCTGTCTGCTTTCAGCTGGTTGTCATCTCATAGCTGAAAGCAGTCTTTGATGTGAGTCTGAAATGGTGCTTGTGGTCACAGCCCTGTGTCTGCTGCAAAATGTTTATCTGTGTCCACACTGCAACTGTGCAAATATTGACTTGGAGTTTCTACTGTCCCACTGGACCATGCTACAAAAGGAACACCCACAGGTCCTTATGTTTGAGGAAGTATAGAGATATGGGCAAGGACCTATTAAGGGTTGTCTTCCCACAATAAGGTAAAAGTAGGGACTTCTAGAGTCTGTTGGCTATGCTGGTGGAAGGTGGAGACAACACTGAGATGAGCTTAGATGAATATCTTTCAAGGAAGGAAGCACCAGCGATAGGGAGCTTATGGAAGGCAGATTTACCAAATCAGATGAAGGGACTTCCAGAATAGCCTTGCAGATCTGATTATGGTGTAGCACAAATTTGGCATACAACCAAAATTTCCTTTTCTTATGGGCAGAGCTTGAGATTGTCCTAGCAGTGAGGAGGCCAGTCCTGAATAGGATTAGCCTGGCTCTGTTCTGGGATAGTTTTATCCCAGCTAATTCATAGGATGCTCTTTTTTTCATCTCACATAAGATGTCCACATGTATTATCCTTTGCAAGACAGAAGAGACAGAACTTAAATGAAATCCAGTCTCAAACACAATAGGGATGTTCTAGCGAGCATGGTGGCCCACCCAGATTTTGGAACTCTTTACTTTACAGTCTGAAGAACATGCATTGGTGTGGGAAATGTAAATTTTGATTAAATAACTAAGGCCAAAGACTTTCTTCTATCCAAATTGATGTAAGGTGCCTGGTAAACTCTTGGTATAGTTTTCATGCAGAAATTGCAAAACCAAAGCTTCAATCTAGCTTAATATCTCTCAAAACAGATAACAAAAATCAAAGGGAACAAATGATCTGTTCATTAGGTTAGCTGCTTTGGTCTCTGGAAAAGTCTTGTATTTAGTTTCCTACACATCCAATGACTTGATTTTCAACATCTTGCCAGTCATCTAGGGTGTCCTAAGTCACCTTTAGATTATTTATATGTATACATTCATTATAGATGTCAAAATGTCTTTAAAACACATTTCCTTTCCTGGCAGGGTAATTCCTAGTATTTGCACTAATTTTGGCATCCTGATATTGCCACACTCAGAGTGTGTGACTCTTTACTTCTTTTCCATCCTTGGATATAGGTCAAGACCATGCTGATTTGGTATGGAATTGCTACACCATAGGAAATGTAGAATTGATTACGTGCTTGCATGCACTGAATAGAATTTAGGAGGAAAATGGCTAGTTTGCTATAAGATCTTGACGTGAAGCAACAGAAATATAGAGTAGTTTTTAATTAAAGAGCACACAGTAAAAAGGTGCTGCTTTGATTGACACCACTTCCCCATTTGAGGGTCAAACAACAGGAAGATACATGACTTACTAAAATATAAGACTGGGAACTATCACTGTAGAATTTTAGGTTGTCATTCCTTCTCTGTTGGGACAGGATCCAGAGAACGGAGGTAGTACTGTCTTTTGTCTGAAGATTTCTAAATTTCTTTTAAAAACTCTTCCAAAATAGCAATTTCACAAATCATCTTAGAAGTGCCACAGATGAACAGAATTATTGACTGTTAGGAACATGATACTTACTTGCTAGGAAAATAATAAAGTGAGAGTACTAGCAATTCTAGTTGAATATTTCTAGTGTATGCTGCCGCCTTCATCAAAACCAGAGAAAGTACTTTGTGGGAAAGAAAAGAAGAAGGATATGAAAATGAAACAGCAGAATAAAAAGTTTGGATGTTAATGTGAAGTTTTTCTAGTTTGTTTTCCAAGAGACTCGAGCATGATTAAGCTGAGCAGACATTCCTTGGACAGAAGGCAAACTTTTATAACCAGGCAGGATCCTGACATTCTGAAAGAAGACAATACTTTTGAAAAAGAAGCTGTGAGTCTGCATATGACATAACAAATGACATTCAACCCTCCATTGTGACTTTTTGAAGACTCTAACAGGTCAGCATATTTTGAGTTTTGAAAAATCAGTTTGCCATATATATGCACACACAAATACACAAAAACACCTGAATATTCTAGTTTGTGGTACTGTTTGTCCTAGCATTGTTAGGTTTTCTGTGTGCTTTGCTTTGTGCCAGACTAAGAATTCTTCACTCAGGGTATTGAAAGTAATTGAAAAAATCTGCTTATTTGCCTTGAATAAGTAAAATTCATGTTTGTTCTTTTGCAAAATGCAGGTATTTTGTAAATTCTATTTTAAAAGGGGGCTGAACCTGCTGAAAAAATTGCAAAATTATCTGTCTTTGCTCCTATTACAGCTTCAATTATTTATTCAAAACTAGAGTAAATGGCTTCTACCAAAGAAGGCAAAACTGGTTCAGTCTATTCTCAGATGAATGTTTTTATTTTTATAGACTCCATTGGCAGCAAGTAACTTAACTAAAAATATTTGCATCCAGGTTATGTATCATTTCCCCAGTCTTCCTGAAGTCAACAGAGAGACAGTTTTATCTCGTGGATGTTACAGACCATTTTAGTTTACTATAGTGACTATCAAGAAGTTTAGCGAAACTTACATCCTTATTTAAGCACAACAGCCGTATAAATGCCTGCATCTCCCCAGTGTTTGTGATTTCATTGCACCATATATTTCTTCTTATTTTACCCCCTTTATTTCACACAGAAATATAATTCCTTAGTGGTTATACAAATGTAACAGGACCTCATTATGTGCAATTTTCAAGGATAAGGTATCCATGAAAAGGATGTATCTGGAGTATATAAGAGAGTGTCAAGTTATATTTTTAGAAAGTTCTTCATCAGGAAGTGTCAGAGAAGAATTATTGGAGAGAAACAGTCAAAATTCATAGGTTTCATAGTAACTTCTTATAGATTTCTTTTTGTTTTTACTTTTCAAGACATCCGCAGGCTCAGCAGCTATCCACAAAATTTTTGAGAAGCCATCAAAGGCCACCAGACAAATAACCACATCATTATCTTCACAACAAGAAAATAAACCAGCAATTGAACCATAGATTTGAGAGTAACTGAGCAAGGATACTGAGGGCATGGAGACAACAAATTAAAACAACATAACTAATTTGTAGCATCGTGAAAAATCAACTTAAAATAAAGCATTATTTTTAAGTGAATGCAACAAAATACTTGACCATATTAATAAATGCTAATGAAATAAATAATTGATTTAGAAGCTATGTAATATGTCTGTGTTTCAGAGCCTGAAGCTCTGAAAATCAAACTCCAAGAATATGCTGAGGCATTGAGACAGCCAAAAACTGTGTACAACACCTACAAAGAAGTGCAGGAACACTTGGAGTGCTTTGTGGGCCCAATCATTCAAGGAAAGCCAGAGCTCTAACTTTTTTTTTTTTTTTGCCTAAAAACTGCTTTAGGAGAAGCAGACACCTAGAACTAAGTCTGACACATGGGTCCCAAAATTTGAGTTCACCTCACGTATGCTGGCACTTGAACCAGAAAGAGTGGGAGTCCCTGTAGAGACACAGCAGAGTGGGAGCACAGCAGGGTGGCCTGGACACACAGATGATGTGGATATATCAGCACTGTTCTGTGTCTGCACTAAATTATCAGTGATCAAGAGCCAGTGCACTTCTGCCAGCTGTGCTGAGACCCTTGACAGATGAAGGTATTTGTGGCACAGGTGGGTGTGTCTTCAATTGAAAATGATAACCTGAGAACCTGTCTTGGTGTGAAATCACCCTTCCTTCCTTCCTTCCTTCCTTCCTTCCTTCCTTCCTTCCTTCCTTCCTTCCNCCCCATGTCTTGCCCATGTCTTGCTTATCAGAGCATCAACCTGACATTTAGAAGAGCAAGATTAAATTCCTCCCTTTGTCTGAACATGCCAGTTTCACATTTTATGCACTGCTCAAAGTAGGAGGCAACAGAGTGTATTTCAAACAGCTCCTCCAATCCCTCTTCTTGAAACTGTAATGACCAAATATTTGACAAGACTGTGAGCACCAAACTACACCCTGTTGTTCAAGATGCACGAGCATTGGCCAGTAATCCAAATCTTAATTTAGAATGCTTGAATATAAATTGAAACAAGGACTAGAAAACAGATCCCTGCCTTGTCAAGTGAGTTTCCTCATGCACACACTAGTCTAATAGAGCCATAATCATATATTTCTCTACTCTGTACCAGTGAATATTTAATTATTCCATGCAAGTTTAGAGACTTTGAGCAGAAGATGGCTGAGGACCTCTTGTCACAGACTGTTTTATATCTTGGTCACTTGCACATTCACTAAGAAGATAGGAAATGCAGTTAGAATTTTTTCTGGGTAAGTGAAGTCACTGAACTCGTGTCTTCCACATGTTAGGAAGAATCATTGCCACTAACCTACTCCGTAACCTAACACTGGACCCCAGACATTTTTTTTGGTCAAGTATAAATAATATGTATTCTTTGGGAGTATCTTGGCTGCAGACCTTGCAGGTTGATCCCTGTTGCATTTTTGTGAATAGCTGCCCAGGGCTTGTGCAATTCTAGGTCTATGCAGGTATTTCAATATTGCAATAAGGTACCCACAGACTTAGAGTGTCTCATAGACCAAATATCTGTACAGAGAGAATTAAACCTGAGTGTGTTACATAGGTACCAGAGTCTTTTGGTCATGTGAGTCCTCCAGCTGGTGTCAGCTCACTAAGGTGTGCATTTGACAGCAGATGCTAGAGCTGCACTCCATACCAGTCCTCTGAGTACTGGAACAGAATCAGGCATCAATTTGAAAGTAAAAAATGTTTGTTTCTAATACTGGTATAATATGATTTATTAAATACAGCAGATGAATGTAGCAAATAAAAGTTACAGGGATATGAAAAGTTATTTATCAAATATGGACTAATGAGAATACAACATACAAATTAATCTGATCATAAGAGAAGAGCTCAGCACACATACTAATTGCTGTTAGTAAACTGCCATGACCTGTGGTCCCTCTCAATCCAGGAGGTATTTTCAATATAAGAGGAAATAAATTGGGTCTGTGTTTTCACTTACATGTGTGCAAAGAAGGAAACATTCCATTAAAAATGATGAGGCAAAATGAGCAGTGGTTTGAGATCAGAACACAATCCCTGAAGTGTTTTGCTATATCTTAATCAGTCTTTATAAGAGATAAGTGTTAAAAGGATCCCTCTTGAATAATATTATCCTTCGTTTCTTCTTCTGCATTAGTGTTACTTCAGATGCTATCAAGCATCAAAAGGGGAATAAAGAAAAATGTGTCTGCAGGCCTGCACCCATAGGAGGTATTGCATAAATATGGAACACAAACTTGACAAAAGCTTAAAGTATAATAGAAAGACAATGATATTCAGAAAAAAACAAATATCTCTGATTTAGGGACAGGCAGACTAAAATTATTCTTGGATAAAAATATAGACCCATCTTTGTAAAATAGAGTAAAAATACTTTAAATCTTAAAGACAGATTATTCAACCTCTATACTATGAAATGAGGATAGTAATCATCTTTGGCTTCAGCAGAAAACTTCAGCCTGAATGAAGGGTGACAAATGTCCCTAGGTTAGAACTTGCCTTTTTAAATGTTCACCAGTGGAGCAGAGGAGTTGCTTTGACTTCAAACAAAGATGCTCCTGGCACAGGTACAAGTCTGTCTTCTTCCCTTCAGGAGAGCTTTTCAGATGACAATTGATTTCTTTGGCAGTGAGCACACTGACAGGATAATGCATCTGACACATGCCTTTTAAATATCAAGTAAAATGCACTTTTTTTGACATATAAAAAAATAGTTGTCTGAGAAACAGGTGGGTGATGAGACATCATTGCTAAAATCTGAAATATCTTCACAATTTGGTTCCAAAACTGGCAAGAATCTCCAACTCACAATAATACAAAATGTTTTAAGGATAATTATCTTGTCAAATTTGTAACGATTTTGAGCTAAAACCTCATAAAAAAATAAATCTTTAAACTCACTGTATTTTATGATAAGCTTTTATGGAGGGAGAAGCACCTTAAACCATATGTATAGGAGTTTCTTGATAGAAAATGAACTGTCCTCTACACAACCTGAAGTACATCAGTAAACTCCAACCTAGAGTGGACATTGCATCATATTATTAGTACAAATAGTGAAACGCATGGTACAGCATACACACAAGAAAGCAACATATCTCTTCCTCAACTCTTTCTGGGTTGTAAATTGTGAATGAAAAGAAAATTGATGGTTTCCTTAGTGTTTAGTTTCCACATGAAATATATACACTGATTATGAAATCATTTAAATGATAAAACCCAGGTAGGATGTTATGTTACGTCTCACTAAAATGTGTTTGGCACTGTTCAAATCTAGTTTGCCAAGTAATCTGCTCAAATATTAATATCTGATGTACTATGGGCTCTGTAGTGGCTTTGCTTGGGAGAAGGTATAACAAACTTCCCAGGCTTTGATTATGTATTAACCAGTGGCTTGTAGAACAGATACTGATGGAGGTGATGAGAGCTTCTTAAATACAGATGTTTCCAAACACATAAAAATGATCCAATAGTCTGGATATCTCCGTAACTCCAGAAATATTTTGAAAAGCACAGTGAGACATTTGCCAAAGGTTTAGACATTGACAAATAGTCTCCTTTGAGCATGTGAGTTCACTGCCATTCAGCCATTCATTCAAGCCACTGGGAAATGGGGATTGTTCATAAGCACTGGGGGCAATGAAACTGTCAGACTCATTTGGTCACGTTCAGAATGAGATCATGTGGTTTGATCTCATTCAAAATATGATTATTTTTGGTTTGGGTGTGACTTGAGGTTTGAATGTCAGGAAATGTGGAAAAATAAAGAGGGTGGAGGAGCAGAAACTAGGAATTTTGAAGGAGAATCAGAGAAAGACAAAACAATCATCTCAGATGGCTGTATGTTGGTCTCTACTTTTTGAGTCAAAAGTGAGTCTGAAATAATCAAAAGAAATAATGCTTATAATTCAATGCATCCCTTATCCATGCTTACTCCTCAGAAGCATTTGTCTCCCTGCTGAGAACATGCTATCATCTGGACCTTATCAATGCCACCTCCCAGCCACAATTGGCTTTATAGCTACTGTTGTGTTTACAGCAGAGATACTGCATAAACCAACACCTGAAGCTTCTCTGGCTTCTGTAGTTGCACTCCATCTTTCAAGAAGATAAAATGGGGTTCTAAAAGTTCTCACCTTCCAACAGATGTCCACTTAATTTTTAATAGTTTTTAATAGTTTTAATAGTAATAAGCCTGCTGTGGGCAGGCTTATTTTATTTTATAGTCTAAGAATGGAGTCTTTTAGCTCTGGGGGTCAAATCATTGGACAGAAATTAAGTGCTTGGAGATGTGCTACCAAAGTAGGGATTGGTCTTTGTGCAATTGAGAGAAACTGCATGAGCCAGGCACTCTAAGTAAGATCTAACCAACCAGAATGAGTCATTAGCTTTTTGTGATGATCGGTAAGAACATGAAAGAAGGAAAAAAAAAAAAGAAAAGAAAGTAAGGTTCTAAGGATGATTAAGTTAGTTTGGTGCTTTGATGGTCATCTTTAAAATCAGATTATTAAGAAATCATATAATTTGAGGGAGATTTGGTCTGATTTGAAATTTCTTTCCATAAACAAATGTCTGTACTTTATGGCCAGGTGTTTGGCAGTACATCCACTGAGGGAAAAGTCAAGGAGTTGGCTGATTCATGTTCTGTGGTGTTACACATTATTTTGACAGTCCAAGGAGGTGTTCTGGTTCATTGTGTTTTCTGTGCTTCACCTATTGCTGACAACCTGTGGTGGAAGGATCGGCACAAATCCATTGCTCCACAGACGGCAGCTGACGCAGGGGTCCCCCACATCGAGAGCCATTGACGCAATTGCTTCTACGAACCACTGTTCATCAGATAATTTTGTACCTCTTTCTTGCCAGCCCTTCTCCAGCACTCAGCAGCTAATTGTGGCTGAGTAGCAACAGGTAGGAAAAAACAAATGCTCACCAGGAGTACTGAGTATCATGGATAGGCATATCTCTAAGTATTATTTCATATTTAATTGGCAGAGTGTCATTGCCTTCCTGCATGGTTACACGCTAGAGAAATGTGTTTCTCCAGTGCTCCACTGCAGAGCTACAGTTTGACCTGCTCCATGACCTGCTCAGGCTGGAACAGAAATGAGAAATTAAATGTCAAATAATATCTGCACTTATGGTTTGAACATAACCAAAGCCTACAGGTCTGTGGATAATGCAGTAGCAAAAGAGAATGTTTTTGCTTTTCTAGTGGCTCCTGTAACTGATGGCTGAGGCTCTTGGGGGTGAATGCAGTAGATACAGAGCAGGATCCACCACACCAGTCCACCCTGCTCTCTATGGTGACCTACGCACAGATCTTAGGTTTTTGACATCACCTACTGTTGTGTCAGTACATGACAGTAATAGAGATCAATTAATAGAGATAACTTTGCATCTGTTGGCAAACTGTCATTTAAGCAGAGTGGGAAGATGGAGAGATTTCCATTGACCTGCTTATTGAAGCTGCTTCGTCCTGCTTCCAAAGAAGTTACACCTTGTCATTGATAAATGATATCTGTATGTCCCAGAATTAATTATTTAAATTCCATTAGCTTAATAATAGTACACAATAACTCTGCCTGCACACCATTTTATGTTTTCTTCTTTTTATTAAATTGGTATTTTGATTGATTTCAGTTATTTTTTCACAGAATAAAAGTGGGTCTTAGGCCAGGATCTGGCAAAAACCTTCACATTCTTTATAAACTCAGGAAAATATTTTATATTGAGGGTGAATATTCATATCAACCCACTGCTGAATAGGAGGGATCCCACTTGCTATTTTGTTCTCTTCCAGTCAACCTACACTGGTCTACAGTCACTTACTTCCCTAACAATCTTCTAATCTTTGAAAAGCCAGTTCTGTTTACCAAGCAAACTCATGGGCCATTTAATTATTGCTTTTTTTGATGGGTTTCTTTAGGTGGGTTAGTTTTCTATAAGTGTGGAAATCCAGAAAATAAGGGGCTAATATGTATGTCTTAGACACTGATAGCCAGATGCTTGTGGAGCCAGCCAAGAATTGTTGGCAATAACCAAGGGTTGTTGATAATAACACACTGTGGAAAAGAACAAGCTGTGGCAGGAGAAGGGGGCGATGTCAAGGCAGGGCAGCACTTTTCCAGGACAAACATCTTTGTTCTAGTACCTAGAAATAAACACAACACAGCACAGTGCAAGCACAGGAATGAGATCAAGAAGTGGGTATGGATTGGAGGGCCATCAAAACCACCTAAGACTGCTGAAGCCCTCCAACCCTAGAAGAACAGACTGTATATGATAACTATTTTGCATAGAAAGCGAGAAACTTACATTCAGGGTGAGGAAAACATATCTATTTTTTTCTCTTCCTCCCTACCTCCCTCCTTTCCCCTTTACCTACAATCTACTGCCATGTGCTTATATACTAGGTCAGGGACTGACATACCAATTTCCATTCCAAATATGCTATTTACTAATAAAATTTGTAAGCTTTTTAACATGAGAGGAACCCCTGAGTTTTGTCATTATTTTCACTCATGAGCGTCTATGAAACTTGATTGCTCCCCTACACTTCAGAGTGGGACATCACAGTAAGTTAAGGTTTTGATTAGGTTAATGAGCTGATTTACAGAGGGTCTGTTAATTTTTTGGGATTGTCTGGATAGGCAGCTGGAAGGTGCAGTTCAGGGATGGGGAAAGTGGGTAAACAGGACTGACCTGGATCTCTCTCATTGGGTTGTGCCAAACTGTTTGCACACGTTGGTCACAGCATGTATGGCTTCATAATTAGTTCCCAGAATTAATTCCCATGAATACCAACAGGAGTCAAGTCAGCTTGACAATGAGATCTGAATATTTTCAGAATGTAGATAATCACTGCTCAGTGTAAGCTTAGCAAATTCCTTGCTAGTTATTATAATCTGCAAATGCTTGAAAAAGCAAGAAAAGTAGACATTGACAGTGGCAGAAACAGTCAGCTGGGCTCAAGCACAGGGCTGAATCAAAACCCAGGTGGGAACCAGAGATGTTCTGGTCTGAAATGGGGACTTTTACAAGGGAAATTGTTCTTTCTTAGTTGTCTTGGTGAAAAGTCTGGTGTAGACAATGAGGTAAGCAGCTTACATACCAAATTCTGCATTTCTATAGACTCCCTATCCTGACTTTTTTTTTTAAATCTAGAATTGATCCCATGCATTTTGTATGGCTGGGTACTGTATTTGGGAGATTCACTACATGAAAGTACTGAAATGTCCATTCTGTAAGTTAGAAAAAGGAAGCAGGTTTCTCTCTCCCTTCACTATTATACCTTCTCATGAGTTTATCTTGACTTATTCCTGAGCAAATGGTACATTTCTTCCACAAAATGATAGCCATTTGCTTGGAACTTCAGAAGTTTCCAAGTCACCATATCAGGTTTAATAACAGTTTATATTTAAATGCATACTGAAAATATCTGTGCTATGCAATGTCTGAGGTTGAAACAAGACTTACCCTAAGGCTGGGATCTGTCCTATTTGAATATTATTGATACAGCTATTAACACAACTGACCACAGGATTCCTTCACCAAGTACTCCCTGGCTGTCCTAATGGGCTTATCTCCTCTTTATGCCATAATGGCCTTTCCTGTGGTGAGTTCACTCCTCAGCATTTTCTGATAGCCCCTTTTTCCAGTCCTGGCCTTAAAAAAAATAGCAATGATAGTTAAAAAATTCCTAGGTGGCCTCATTTGCTCAGTTAAAGTGTGTTAAACACAATATATTGAGCTCTGTGCAAAATGTATCAATTTTCTGATTTCTGCACAGATTAATGTCCCAGCTGGGGAGCTCAGATGAAAAGTGGGTCTGACTACCCACCTGCTTAGCCACTGCTTTGGGAGCATGAGCCTGCACGGCCCTTTGAGGTGTGATACAGTGCAGCTTGTTTAGATACAGCTTATCTACCTCTGTAGACTGCTTTCTTAAACTGTAGATGAACCTCCATGGATGCATACCTGAACTCGAGCAGCTTAAAACAAAATATAGCGAAAAACCCAAACAGAGAAACAAGAACCTGAGGTTATCCAACTTGTCAAATGAGATGAAAAATATCAGCACCCACTTCAGAAAACCATATTCATCAGGTATTGCAGGAAAGTCATTACACAACCCAAGTTTGATAACCCTATTTTGTTTTCAGAAGTGACATAACAAACCTCATTCTACTTGTATAATATCTGATTGAAGTACAAAGATAAATGAGAGGGATTTAATTTTTTAATTAAAAACTCCATACAATTATAGTAATTTTTTCAGGTATGACCAAAAAAGGCAAAACATGTTGTTTTTACAATTCAAAGTCTTGTTGGAGTAATTAATTTTGAAAGTATGAAGGTACATTAGGGGAAAGGTATACACTACTGTATTGCTCATCTTGTAACATAAACAGAGAGCTTGTTTGTCAAAGTCAAGAAATAGGTTTTTTTGGAGACATTTTCAGCTAGATTAATTATTTATTTGCTTCTGTCAGTAATTTTAGATTAGAGTCCAGATCTCTTCTAAAACACACACTTAATTGTGCTATCCCTGCCGCAGTTCTAAAGCTGATGATATTAAGGATGAGCTGTATTCAGATAGCCTTGGCCTGCCCAAGGGTTTTGCAGCAGGAATGCTGAGGTTTAGTCTAAGTGCATTACCCTGTGTTGTATCCCACATCTCACGCCAGCCCAGGTTTCCTTGGTTCCTGGCTGGAGGGTACATGTGGGGTTGGAGGTCGCTGATCTTGCCTGAAGAATCCTGGAAGTTTTGGTGGGAGTTCATGTGACTGTTGTGTGCAGATGAGCCCAGGGCCTTTGAGGAGTGGTGTGGAGCCAGACAGGCTCTGGAGGAGGTGAGGAGAGACTGTGACCCCCGCGGCAAATCCTGCATGCAGATCTCCAGCACACAGGTTTGGGCACGTAGACTGCACCATTCCTCTGGTGCATCCAGCCAGTTCTGCAGGCTGGTGCAAGGGTAAGTGGATTAATGGTCTGGCTCTTTTTCACTCCTCTGGGGTAACTTGGGAAGCCAAGAGAGAGCAAATCTGCTCTCATGACAGGACTTGCCCATTATCCACATTGCACGAAATAGCCACAGCCCACTTGCAGGGCTCCTCCAGCACAGACACAGCCCCCTGCTTACTCAGGCTGGAGGTAGTGGCCATGAGTTGGGCCAGTCCTGCTAGGTCTTGATTTCCTGAGTCAGAAATTATGAGTTCAGAGTCCCTGGCAAGGGTAGATATTGGAGCCTCATCTACAGGCAAACAGCATGCTGTGGGCAACCTGCCTGTCTGTGGGTGCTCAGCCCACCTTAAACTGGCTCTTCTCTGAGCACTGTAGGCATAGACTTTACTTTCCAGAGGAAATACATTTTCTCCTCTGTCTCCTCTATAGGAAGAATATACTGTGAAGAGGAGGCCTGCAAGATTCTCTTCCTTCCCCACAGATTTCCACTAGAACAAGACATACTGGGGACGATCAATGTTTTGTGAATTCTTCTGTTTTTCTACTCAAGTATCTGGTTCAACATCTTGCATAACAAAATGATAGGCATAAAATATAAATCTTCACAATGTCTTTCCTGCATCTAATAAACATCCAAATGATTGAAGTTTTAAATAACCTAAGAAAATGAAATTAATTTCTTTAATTTGCACTTCCAAAGAAAAGGGTGCCTTTGGGTCCTTGGCAGACAGAACATTACACTATTTTCTTTTTTTCCCCAGATGTGAAGATTATTTAATCTTTTTTTCAGGTTTGGAAAACTAAGCTCCTACAAGCAGAGGTAGGCAGTTCATAGGAAAGGGAATCCAGGCTCTGTTATGTGACCCTGAAACCTGCAGGCTTGGTAAACAGCAGATGATCGTGTATTTAACTATGCAAAAAACCCATATACAAGCTAAATATTAAATGATATTTAAATTAGAACATAAATATAGCTATGCATAATTCAACAGGAGGATGCCTCTGCAGTCAGAGGAGACAGGAGGTCAATGACCCTTGATGATGGCTCCTTCAAGTATTAACATTAAGTCTATGTAGTGAAGTCAGTCCTTGCACAAGCTTTATGCTCAGCCTGTATGGGGAAGTAGGGCCATCATGCATTATCAACACATGTGTAGAGAGTGTGGTTTGAATCTGCCGTATGTTTAATTTGATGATTAACCTTCCTGGCTTTCCACGTTTGTATTCAGAGTTTGCTGATGCTATGCCTTCCATTAGAAAGGCTATGATGAACATATTCCATGCCTTGCTCCAGCAATGCTGACTAATTCTAACCCAGGTAGAACAATCTTTTATCTTTTCTAACACACCTTTCTTACAGTACTATCGAAGAACTTCATCAATTTTTCAATTTGCTTGTCCATCCCACAGGCATATCTTTTAGTACTGCTTTGTTCTGTTGTGAATACTTGGTCCTGAAGTCAGACATATATACACTCTGCTCTGCAGCACACAGAAATTTGTTTTTGTGGCTCAACAGTTGAACAGCTGAGAAGTGGTTAAAACACACTCCATTTTACAGTAATTCATTTTCAGCCCTTGACAGATTGATTTCCATGGGGTTATTTGCTTCTTTCTGCACCCTACTTCATAACAATGCTTACTAGAATGATTTATTAACTCAGTGCCAAATTCTTTGATACCTTAATAGTTAAATTAACTTCAGGACATGAGGCTAAGTTATTTTTACCAGGTGTTTGGGGTGATGCTTTTCAATAATGAATGAATAAGGTCATGAACTAGTAACACTTTGGGGCTTGAGTGTGCCAAAAAAGTGCTTTCTCTAGGAGCATTCAAAGCAGACATAAACAAGCTGGATAATAACTCCTATTCAAAATAATCTTATTTATCTATGTGTACCATTGATTACACAAACAGAGCATTTAGATTGCAGATCTCCCTCGTAGCACTAATTCTTGACTTCCTCAAATTTTTTTGAAAGACAATTTGTGAACTTTGTGTTCAGGAGTCTCAACAAAGCCAAAGTGTCCATGAAATCAGAATAGGTTAAATAGAGCTGCGGGAATAATTGTTTTTGCAGCTGACTGCTGAACTATAGAAAGAAAAGTTTGTCTTATATAGACCTGAATTTTTTTTATTCTTTTACTGAAATGAAAAACAATTTGCTTTGGTTCAAGCAAAACTTGTCATTTGCAACCCCTTATTGTCCTTGGTTAAAGGAGTAGATTAATTTCTTAATGAAAAGCAAAAAATGAGAAATAAAATTTGAGTTTGGACATAGCAAAACAAAATATTTACATTTTTAAAAAACAGGTCTTTTGAAATAAAAAAATAGTGGCAAATTTAGGAGACTCAAAAATTGTTTGTAAGAAGTGAGGTTCTGGCAGATAAAATATGTAAACACGAAAAAAAATTTACTCGGTGGTCAGAGTAGATGTCTGTGTTCTACAAACAGAGAAGAAAATTACCTATGTTATCAAAACATAACATTTATGCCCCTATCTCAGGCCAACAACTTTCTTCTCTTAGCCTCCCTTTACCTATTTATGCCTATTTAATGATGTTGACATATCTCTTCAATTTCCAGATAACTGAGTGGAAACTCAAGTGTCACACCCTTGCCTAACCCAAGGCTTTAGCACATGCAGGCTGGACACTTAGTAAGGAAACTGTTCAGTAGCTATCATTGCAATTTTGAAGCTCCCACACAAACTTCCCAATATGCTCTAAGGGCCATTTAGTGCCATCAGCAAGGCACAGTGCATTAAGATGAGCTGAAGAGTATTGAAGAATAAAAATCTCAGTCAAGGGTCTTAGGTTTATTGAACCCAAGAAAATTTAGTGCAGTATGGCTCCTGGACCATGCTCCAGCTACAGTGCTATTGAGAAAGCAAGAGTTAGCAGGTGAGTGAGATGACCATAAAAGGTATGAAGATAAACAAAAACTCTCACAGTAGACTGGCTGTACTTAATTAAATCATGGGACCATGGGTTATAGAAGGGACTGTGTAGTTTAATTTCATGATCAAGCCAGGGCCATCAACAGGTTTCCAGGAAATGACCCACATACTTCATTAATGTCTATAGGAATGAAATTCAGTCAAAGGTACAAAGGAGGAGGAAATGTGATATATTTATAGTATACTAAAAAGTTATCATATATTTCATAGCTTTCAAAACTCTATGCTAAGAATAATTACTCTGTATCTTTCTTCACTTCAGCTGCCCTCAGCCCACTCATATATTCCCCTTACACTCAGCAAACATTTATGTTTACCAAACTGTTTTGATTTTTCTAAATGTTAATCAGACAGTTATCTCTTCTTTATTTAAGAAATATTGGTGCTTAAACATGCCAAGCCAAAATAGCATCTCAAACCAGAATTGGTGTCTGTGTTTAAAACCAGAATTCTGTCATGAAAGGATTTCAGTTCCCAACTTTCATTTCTTTCTGATGTCAATAAAATTTTTTATGTTGCAAAAGGTTGATATCTCTTTCAGCCCTGGAGGGTCCTCTGTTCAAAACCCCTACACCCAATAAGATGTGTTTTAGACAAAGGAAGGTTAATATATAATAGTTTATGGGACCCTACATCAGCCTTCAAAGGTTCAGTGACAACTGTGGCCACTTAGCATTTGTAAAAATAAGGTTATGGAAATAAAAACATCTGTGTATCTGTGCAGAGACATACTGTAAATGCAATTTTTCAGGAAGACAAACAGTGTGCAATTAGACATGTTGTGGTATATACTTGAAAAAGTATAACATACCTTGTGAATGAATGACTGAATGAAATGCTATATATATTTTAATACAATTTGAAAATGACCGACCTAATACAGTACTTACCAGTATTGACCACATTTTTCGGTGAGAGAACCAAATAATTATCGAGTTTAGGGGAGGGGGTCCTCTGGAGGCTGGCTAAACAGCACATGGCTGACTTGCACCAGGTTGTTACTTCCTTTATTAACCTTTTTGTCTCTAACAAGAAATATAAAACTAACATGAGACAAACTGATGCGGTGCTTGCAAAACAAGGTAACCAACAACCTTCTACTCACTGCTGTGAGATCAGTTTACCGGGTCTTGTTATGGTGACATTTGATAAGACTTGGATTCTGCAGGATGAGGATGGAAAACAAGCTGAGCCCATTACTTCCCATGTTTGCCCCCTCTACAGGCACAAACACATATATATCACGTATATATTCAATAGTCCATGACTGCTTTGTTCCTGCTAGACAACTCAGCATTTGATTCTTCTCTAACACCTCTTGCCAGGATCAATCTTCCTTTTAGGAGGTCTGGGGTACTATATAAACTTGCTTTCTTATGCAAATGACTTAGAGGAATGATGTCTTATAGTCTGCTCTGATCTTCCTGGCTCGGATGAGTTTTCTAAAAGCCTAAACAGCTGCCAGGATGGATTGTCTTTTTACGTTTTTAGTCATCATTTGAGTACTAAAGGAAGAGAGGTTAAATTGTCTCGAGAAGTGGTTATTTGCAACATCCAGAATAGATTTATTTCCCCTGTAATGATTTGATTGCCATGCCCGAACTCCAAATGGCAGCAGATACTCTGAAACGCATTTACTGGCCACCTACCTACTTCATCTTCTGAGTTAAATCACCTTCTCATTCAAGATAAAGTAAGATCTACATCTTGGATTTATTTGGGGTGGAATGGGAGTGTGTTGCCAATGCATTCTTGTCTTTGATGATCTGATTATTTTATATTTAAACATAACACTAAAAATCAATCCATGCCCTTGTACTGCAGACAGGTATATCCAAGAGACTAACACACAATTAACAGATCTCCCAGTAAGTCTACTGCATTGCCAGGATATTGGCGTTATAATGCCCTGGGTTTTTTCAGTAGGGAGGCAAATCATATTGACTAGATGAATAAATAAGTTCCTAAACTACTTTTTTTTTTTCCCCTCAGATGTTCATCTGGCTTCATATTCTATACTGTTCTGCTCATATTTCTACTCAACATAGATACTCCAATTTCTTGGAAATTCTTGACCGAACACAGAAGGAACATGACATAGTCTAAAGATAGATATTTAGAAATAGGTTTTCTGTTTTCAGGTATCTGCTTTTTGGCAATATCTTGTTTTTTCAAAGATAAAAATTAACTCCTGATTCTGCTGAATTCAACTGGCTTTTGGAGCGATTTCCTGCTTTGTTTCTGGTCTGGCCTTTAAAGCCATAGCTGGTAGCCATTTCTAAAAACACCAAACCTGTCTGGAGTAGATGTCACTGGAGAAAAGAGATACTCATCCAGGAGTAAGTTTATATGCACGTAAACCGACTGCCCTCATTTTGTAGGTTAGAGACAAATGCACTAATTGGCTCTATTGTATTGCATCTTGTTAAACCCACTTGACTTCCATGCACAGAACAGCTACAGAATCAGATGCTGTGTGCATTTAATGAATTAAATATGATTATTTTGATTCATAGAAAAAAATGCCCATCCATTGTTCTGAGTGCTTTCACGTTAAACAATAAAACATTTTAAGGCTTTTTTGCTCACCCTTTTTAACGGAGCTGTTAGCCATTAATGGGCATTGCAGACTGACTCACTCTTGAGGGAGCATTTTGTTAATGTAAAGTACAATCCTGTTTGAAAGTTCTGGTTTGTGGTTTTTATTTAATTATAAAAAACTATATATTATAGTCCCAGAAGAAACTAAAGAAGTAAAAAAAGGGTGTGGATATGGGTGTTGGTATGCTTTTAAAGCAGGTTCAAGCAGCCTGGGTAACTTTGATTTTTCCTTTCAGCATTTTCATTTACATTAGTTGCTTATAAAAGCTTTTGATTAAATGAACCACTGCTGTATTCTTATGCTCATCAGTCAAGTTTGTCTTGCTGTGCTGCATTTATGTTGTGACTCAGGCCAAGCTGTCCTTTTCAATGGAGAGAGAAGGAAAAGAAATATGGCATTGCCATAAAGGGCTGAGCTAGCTCGTGCTTCTTTGGTAATTTGTTTTCCCTGAGGGGTTTGGCTCGGGTCTGAGACTTTGTAGGTGATTTTGTTCTGCCTTCTCACCTAGCTGAGGTTCTCCACAGCAGCTGGTGGTCTCATATCAAACAAAAATTTTTGAAAGCTTGCCTGTAGTATTGGCATTGGCTTCTGGATATTGGACCCCTCCTATCCCCAAACTGAGCAGCTACAGAGACCCCAGAAGGCACATGTCACCTGGGAGAAGAGAAAGGCAGTCCCACTCCCACCAGCAAAGTCCTCTGTGGGTAGAAACTAGGTTGTGGTTACTATGACAAAGATACATACAGACCTTTCAGTATTAGCCCTGACAAAATTCAAATAGTCTCACAGCAATGATTGGCTTCATATTGATGGCCTGGAAGTGGGGTAGAGAATTGTGTAAAATTATATAGTCATGAGGCAAACATACAGATACACCATTATTAATCCCGACAGCTATCCAGAGTTCATAAATATTATTCTCTATCCTGAAAATATAATAATTCATGTGCTAAGGAGAAAAAAACCCCTCTGTTCTTTGTGTTTAGCTGTGAGCTGTTCTGAGTGCCATAAGGAGAAAAGGGAGCCCAATGCTTAATCATACTTGTGTTAACATACTTGGTTGTACAACTTGAAACTGTGTGTGTTGCAGCATATTGCCTCACAGTCATTAAGTAAGTATTTTATTAAGAACTGTCCTCTGTGGCACTAAGGTCTTATAGTTAAGTATTTGTTTGGTGCAATATGTTACATTGAGCAGAAAAAAAAAGACTTGGCTTACTCATCAAGATTTTCAGATCAGGAATGTCCATCCCCCTTAAAATGCCATATTTTAAGTGACTGCTTTAAAAGTTTCTAAGGGCTTTCTTTTACATGACAGTATAATTTAACAGATTTTAGTTCAAGAAATATTCTTTATAACAATAAAATATAACTAATATAATATGATTAATACAGTATAATAAAACAACTTTCATGAAAACTCTTTCCTCTTTAGCAGTTTGTAGTTTCTGTTCCAATTGACAGAGGAAAAAGGGAGGTAGAAAGACATAAGGTGATTTATTATCCCTTAAGCATTAACTGGAGTTAGAGAAACTGTGGCTTAAGATCACACAAGGTGAAATGTCTTCGCAGAGCACTTGCAAAAGGTGGTTAACCATGTTTTCCTCTAAAAGAAAAGCTGTTTTAAAAAGCAACTCTTCAGAATTGTGTTGTTGAAAATTTCATGTTTATCTGGTTTTGGAAAAGCTTTCTTCTGGCAGATGAAATTTTAAGTATTCAGAGCCATAAAACTTCTCCATAAGGAGCTGCAGAGATATACTCTCCCTCAAAAAGAGGCACTGAGTAAGAGGCATCTGGTTCCAGCAAAACTCTGCCTAGCACTGACAACAAAATTACACATCCTCTGCCAGGCTATTTGCAGTAAGTAAGTCAATTTTAGGAATTAAAAATAAAGTAAAATGTATAATTTCTGCCTCAGTTCATTGAGGGCTTGGAAAAGAGTTTTCACTGCAGTCCAGGAGCCACCTCATCCCAAAGTCAACTGGGCACTTTTTTGAGTTATTAATGTTTTTAGATAGAGGGACAGAAGACAGAGTTATTTTGTTTCTGCAGAACAAACTTTAATGCTTTCCTGCATTTTTTTGCCTAGTACAGACTTCCTTTACTGGGAGGCTTCCAGTATTTTTCTCATTCTTACTGAGTTGTAAATACAACAAAAAATACACTCTGCTGTGATATCCCCTATTCACAGAGAGGATAGGGAATTAAAGATTTCCTTTACAAGTGGCTTGATTCTTAAGGGCTTTCTGAGTCTCAGACAACACACCTATCTACATGTGTAAGGTGTTGTTACATAAAAAAAATCATCTTACCTTTTCAATAGTGCTGTATGAAAAATTCTTATTTTTTTTTTCAGTGTTGGATGCTA
Organism: Rhabdornis inornatus; assembly: GCA_013397075.1. Classification (NCBI taxonomy): domain Eukaryota; kingdom Metazoa; phylum Chordata; class Aves; order Passeriformes; family Rhabdornithidae; genus Rhabdornis; species Rhabdornis inornatus. The sequence goes on along the minus strand of VWZS01007728.1, from coordinate 447,514 downwards.
TCTCTAAGTAACTGTTCTTTAATGGTCACATAGCAATTGTAAGTAATGGATGTAAATTTTCCTATTCGAAAAATATCTTTGTATCCAAAAGCCTATTTGCTTTTTCCCCACTTAAATCAATTGGTTTCACTGCCTACTTTTCTAAGCACACTTTGCTTGAGAAGATATTTGTAGCAATTGGCAACCCTTTGCAGTTCTGCAAGGGAGATCTGGGTAGGCACTGCTAAAGACTGTCTGCTTCATTTTTTGGACTTGGAAAACTTCAAGAAAATATTTATTCTAGTCATGGTCAACTGGCATTGTAGTAGTTTCAATTTCATAATAGACCCTCAATATAGCAATGTGTTCTGAGGGTTTTTTTTTATTTTCCTGCCGAAGTCAGAAAGAGCATTACTTGGAAAATTTAAAAATAGTTTAAGAGTTGATTTCAGAGGGATTACTGCAGGAAAACGGAAAATAGGTGTTTCTAAACTGAAGCCTTAATTTTACTTAAAACTCTAGTTCCTTCAGTATATTTAGGCAGAAATGCCTAAATGCGATTTTTAAATTTGCTGTATATATTTGCTGATTACTTAAGGTATGTGCAAATGATTATATTGTATTGAATTAATTCCTTAAATTTAGGACCCAAATGCAAAGTCTTTCATCCAAACTTTTGTCCCACAGATTGAATTAATTTCATTCTTAACTATTTACTTTACTGATATTGGCAGATAATAAAAATATGCTAAATTTTCTTTGCTCTTAGGGAGGTGTATGTCTTCTTACTCTGGGAGACAGAAATTCAGAAATCACAGTGTAAGGGCAGGAATCTTCACGTCATGTAAGAAAACACTCCTTTTTATCCTCTTTCCCAAAATTAGTCTGCACCCCACATCCACAATATAGCAGGGAAAAAGAATGGGGACCCTTGCAGAACAGCTGGTCATTACTCTTCCTGGACAATTACAGCCAATGCAGGAGTTAGTAATTTTTACAGGCTGCATTTTTGTTAGGATGTGTTCCTTTAAGAGACAAGAAGTTGGAAGGACCTTGGGCAGAATGCTGTAGGGAAAGCAAAGCACAGGAGCTTTGGAGTGAAAACTTCATTGGTTTTATTTGACAATAAAAATGCTGTTTCTATGTTAGAAGAAACTAGTCTTACAGGGATTTTTTCTTCTTTTGGCTTGAAAATCTTGATTTACATTGTCTTGGTTATATAAAATACTGTCAAGAAAAGAAAAAAGGCATATGACATCAATCTTGAAATTCTTGGACCTTTTTACTCATCTGTGGATAAAGAATGGCAGTCAAGTGAAAGTAGTGTCTGTTAGCCAGGCACACTCACCCAAATAATCAGTATGTGGATTAGATTCCACAAACAAATCTTAAATATCTTATTCTGAAGCTACCTTTAAACTCCAAGGCTTTGTTGTCACTGACAGAGCAGAGTTTTTAAACTGACTTTTTATTCAGCATCCAGCTTAAATTGTAGCTTCACAAGCCTTCTGTTTGATGATATCACAAGACAGAAATATATAGCCTCTCTAGCAGATCTTTTCTTTGCAGATTTGAAACATAATTTCAGAGATACAGTGTTTTCAGAAAGGGTCCGGGGCCAGAACATCAGAGTCAGATAGGGTCAGGCATCCTGTGTCATAAATTCCAGGCAATGGACAGGAAGTCTAAAGGCATGATTGCACTGTACAGTAGCAACACTAACTAGGAGTATGCCAGTGCTGTGTTTGCTGCTGATTCTGCTTATTTTTTGAAGGAGGCAGTGGAGTACCTTTGATGGGAGAGGAGGGGATGACCCTACTCTGCTCATTCAAGCCCAGTACCTGCATGAGAGAAAATGCATACCAAGGGATGTACTTTTGCCACATTTGTGAAACCTCAGTGGCTTTTCATGGAATGGTCATTGACTCTTTCTTGTATTTTGATATTAGTTCAAGAGTTTTCATCATGAATATGTTAAACCCAAAATCTTAAAAATTCATAAAAATTTCAGCTGAATGTGCAGAAAAACATTCAGTTGCTGATGCTTAGGGAAATTAGTCCCTGAGAACTGGGAGATAGCTCAGTGGGAGCAAAGCCAGTGAGAAAAGTATGCTTTGACTGCTTTATTACAACCTGCAGAAGTCTGCATTTTGCTCAGCACGATGAAATATTGTGCAGTTAATTCCCCTAATTCCCCACCTTTGTTTTACTTTTTTTTTTTTAGTAGAAACGTATTTATGGGTCACTTGGTTTAGTGGTGCTATTGTCTATTCGGTATTTTTCATTGCTCCCAGTGAAGAAAGGTTTAATATTTTTCCTACTCAGTGCATCCTTACCCTCTTTCAGTTCAGTGTCAGTCCAGCCAATGGCTGGGGAATGACTTCAGGCAAAGCTGTCTCAGAGCCCCAGGATGGCAGCTGGGCTGGCTGCAGGCTGAAGTGCAGTACCTTAACAAGGATGAGGCAGCCCTTCATCCCTCCCTCCGTGGGGCTTTCCCTCCTTGCATGTGTCTGTCTCTGTATATATTGGCAATCTCCTGGAATAGTGACTCACTCTCCTGACTGGTATGTAAAGCCTTAAAGAAAGTAATTTTTTGTGCTGTAATTCTGAATCTCAGCTGGGGGTGCTGGAAATTAAACTTGCAGTTTCTGAAACTGTAGCAAGATCTAGAAGCCTAGCAATTGACTTTTCAAATAGATTTACCAGGTTTGTATGGTATTTAATAGCTTCTGTCTTTAAAGCCATTAAATTCACATTAACTTTATCACATTACAAATAGTCATGGCTCAAACTTACTGTTTTGCAAGAACTCAAAGCTTGGATTTGGATACGATTTGTCATCTGCTTTTACTTTTCATTAAAAATATTTTTTGGTATACTGCTGCTGTATAGACATGCAACTCAAAATTTTTTTTCTGGAAGAGTTATCTAAACAGCTGAGGAGTGCTTTATTTGTAATAAGTTTGTTCAGTGTACCCCATCACATTTTCTGCAGCCCTTGGAATCTTACTGAAGCAGCAATATGAGATTAAACCCTTAAACAATGTCACCAAGAACATTGCATTTCTGGCAGTGCAATCCTATGTGCAAAATCATGAGTACAAAAATGATTCATGCCATCTATTAAAGGCTAATTTAAATACTGGAATACTGTTTTGCCATTCAGATGCTATGAATTATTGCATCTACTGTAGTTTTGAGACTAAGTTGAGCCAGCTTGTCTAACATGGCAGGAAACTCCAGCCTCAAAGGATTTTTTTAAAAAAATTGTGATTGTCACAATAGACAAATCTTTTTTTTCTTTATTTTACCTATATGGATAAAAATCTTTCATACATCTTAATACAATCCTAATGAAATCTAAAAAATAAATTTCATAGTTCAGCTGCTGGTTTACTACAGAGACTGCAGAATAGTATATTAAAAATGTATTTCTTTTTTACTGTTACTCTCTTTATATTATCCATCAAGTAAATCAAACATAGAGTTCTAACTTATTAGCATAAAATCTCACCCAGACACAATCTGCTTGATGAACAGACTTCCAACTTTTTTGTTATGGAGACATAAATTATACTGATATTACCAGGGGAAAAGGATTCTAGTACTTGACTCTGTGTTTTTGACAAAACTCTGTATTAGGTTATGGCTTTTAAAGAAACATAATGTTTTGTTTCAAATTCACAGATCTAAATTCACTAGTTTATTCGTTGTAATACCTGTCTTGTGTTTCCTGTTTCCTGCTTAAATATACACTAATATAAACCAATTCTAACATTCCCTTTGCACACAAGCACACACATGGACACATATATCTTTCATGCCACAAAAGTTGGCAAGTTATGCATTTTCATAGGAGAGTTTCTGGACTATTTAGTTCAGCTGCACAGAATATTCCACTTGGTATAATTTAGAAGATCATTCTTTGATTCCAATCGTGTGTTTCTTGAACACCCGTGGATTTCTGCAACTAAAATGAATTAAAGGAGGGTCAGCTTCTTGTCCAGATGTACCCTGGTATCTTTATATCTCTTATGTGTGTAGGGATCCTGTCGGATTCTGAAAAATACAGCAAGGTTTGTAGGTGAACTTCATTTGAGCTGTGATTACAGAGGCATTAAGTACCTGCTGAGCATGGGCCTCAGCAAATCTCCATCGATTACCTGCCAGGCTCATCACTGAGCATCTTTATGCAGTAGGGATGCCACATTGGTCTTTGCATGGAATTTTTAACATCTCATTTTAATGTCTCATCAACCTGTAAAATAAGTAGGTATCTCTGCCTGTCATACAGAGACTATTTGAGTTACTGGGAATCTTCTCTTTGCTTTGTTTTTGCTGGTTCCTCTCAGCCTCCTCCCTCCATTTTATTGGAATGAATATATAAATTATTACAGAAAAATTAATTCTACTTGCACTGATAACTTTCTTTTCTCCACTGTAAGCCATTCCTCTGTCTACTCTTGGAATTATTTAATGTACTACAAAAATATTTTTCAATCCATTCTTGCAAGTGATAAACATTTTACATTTGGAAGGATCCAGCACCCACAATGGAGTACCTTTCAGGGTGGGGTGGCACCCCCACGTGCCTGCTGGCCAGTATGAGTCTCTCACTGCAGGCTGACCCAGCTCACAAACCTGGCACTCATGAGAAGGTGCTGAGCACTGTGTATCAAGCCTCTGACATGCCCAAACCCATGGCCACCTCCTCTACATTCCATCATTACAGATGTTGTGGCATACAAGAATGCCACCACCAGCCTTCACAGAGACAGTGTGAGTCTTGAACTGTTTGATCCCTTATCTTTTAGGAGCATCCCTCTGCCTTTCATGTGAAAGGCTGCTATTCTCTGAGGAGGATCAGACTTTACATGTCAACCTTTACTAGGTGTGTAACCTTCCCTCGCTGTCCATGCTGAGGTGCAGCACTCTCTGAGCAGGTGCAGTACCCTGAAACAGGGAATCAAAGCAGGGAAAGTGATGCTGGCTGCCAGTGCTTCAGGAGGAAGTTTCTGTTCCTCCTGGTGCTTGGGGGACTGACTCACAGCCTATCATCTCAGATGGCTGTCAGATTGTCAGTGACCATGATAAAGCTTTCGCTTATCCCAGCTGGGGAGGCTTAGAAGAAAATAGGAATTGCAGTGGGAGCCAGCTGCTCACATGTCTGTGATGAGCAGGCTCACAGGAAGATTTTTACTCAATTTCTATGCCTTGCATTATTTAACTTACCACATGATGTTCCTGTCATGCAGTAACTCCAGAAAATTACTAGATGTTGAGATTTTCACTGTGTCTGTTTGTGCAGATACATAGGTTTCTGGAGAATTTAAGATTACATGAAGGAATTTTAGCATGACATTTTAGCTGGTTTTATTCCGTACATGGTGCTCTGGCAGTGCCTAGAGCTTTCAATTCAGGTACCGCAGCCTGCAAGGATCTACTCTGCATTACCCCAGCCTCTGCACAGGCATGTACTGCAGGCTGATAATAATCAGGTACACAGACAGAACAATGATCATGATAAAAATCAGTGTAACAAAAACAATTTGCCTGATGATCACGAATGTTATTAATTGATTAACACAGCAGCTTTACATTGTGATTTAAGACAAAGGCAGGTTTTAATTTAAAAATACAGCTAGGAAAGAAAAGAGAAATGCCAAACTGTGATTCAAATATAACTTTGTTCTAACTGTACTAAATAGCGTATTTTTACGCACATATGTTCTATGGAACATTGTAGCCATTCATACATGAGGAAAAATTATTTTATAGTCAAAATTTATTTGTTAAACATTCCATATTTTCCAAAGAAGTTTAGAATCCATTAATGCAAGTATATAGTAGAGTTTAAAAAAACCTCCTGAATTCTGTTTTGATCCTGGCTCTAACATTGGCTATGTTGTGTCACTGAGTCAGGCAGTGACACTTTTATGCAAAATGGATTGTATCCTTTTCTACATTTACAGCTATTACTTTTGCAGTTATTCAAACGTGGTACCCATGAGAACATATATTTCTCCTTAGTGTGAATGAGGTTATGAGCAACATCTCACAGTCTACAAAACAGGCAAATCAACATCTTCTTACTTCAGAAGATGTTCTGAAAATCAGTTATTTTTACCATTTCCCACCCATAAGGTATCTTTATCCATTAGCACATGGAATTATATATATATTGCAGTTTGTTTTTTGTTTTATTTTGTTTTGATTTTTTAAAAATAGTGTTTTGAAAAGTAAATAATTGTTTTGAATAAAGGGTGCTGGTGGTGAAGAAGTTACTGCCTCTGTTTTAAACTGGCAATATTTCTTAGGATTATATTTCAACCTAAGGGTTTTGAAGACACATTTTCAAAGGCTCTAAATTCTGATATCTTTTTAAATTTACTACCAATAAAAAAAAAATTCTGGCTAGTAGATAAGTGAAGCCTTTTAACAATTAGATTATATATGCATCCTCCAGGGAATTGCTAACATCTTGGAAGCCAGCTGCAGGATCTTGTTCTGGGAGGGATCAATCTTCAGAAGCTTAGCAAGTGTTATCTATCCTCTTAAAGAGAAGGGCTGGTAATTCAACCTTTCACTCTCCTGTGAGTCATGGAGCAAAGAGTCCAGCAGATGGATCTGAGGTTCCTTCAGACTTGTGAGTTCCTGATGATTCTCAATACACTCATTAACCTTGTGCTTTTGAAGAGAAACCCAGTCTGATGCCTGAAGGCTTTCTATATTGACATTTCTGTTGTCAGTAGAGCTGAAGGAAAATGCCATTTGTTTTTCATAAGAAAGTTGAGAAAGGAGGAAAAGAAAAGGTTGCTTTTAATTTATTTTTTATGCTGACATTTCCCATAAATGTAAACAGGAAAATAGTTAGTTTTCAAATATTGATTATATTTTTCAAAATGGGGGTTTCAGTATTAAAATAAAATATTTTCCAGGACTCAGTCTTTAACAAAGAGAATCTAGCTTCTTTGAAAAATTCTTGTGGGGGGACAGATTTTCATTTACAATGAGGGGTATTCTGTGAGTGAATAAAGTACTTCAAATAACAACATTAATATAGTTATTTTAACAAATGTTTGAACTTGCATGGTTTTGTAAACTCCTTTCCCTTTCCCTTTCCCTTTCCCTTTCCCTTTCCCTTTCCCTTTCCTTTCCTGTTTATTTTCAATAAGTGAGCACTAGCAGACAACAGAAAGTTGATGCTGAATTTGCCCCTTCTTTGCACAAAACTGCTGCAGAAAGTACCTTGCAGAATGTGGGTGCTCCTAGTTTCTTTGCATGGAATTTCATGAGGGTACCTTAAGACTAAGTCCAGATGCCTGGATGAGGTATTTGGCACCACAATGCATACTGCAAATGGACATAATAGTGAATCTAACATTACCGAGCTGTTAGGCTCAGAATATGAAACACCTCTGAAACATCTCTGCGTCAAGAACACATGGTCTCCCTCAAAACTCTGCAACCAGAAAAATTAGGAAGTTCTGCATATGGACCTATACATTATTTAAATATAAATGATGGTATCAAAGGAGAAAAACAGGAAAAAAAAAAAAAAGAGAAAAAAAAATTGTATGAACTGTGGGAGTGCCTGCTTGGTAGCTGGGTCATCAGAAGCAGTGAATCATATCCTGAAAGGGCCTGGTCTCCTCCACCAGCTGTGGCTGAAGCCTGGATACCAAACGCAGATGCTTTACATGGCTGACATTAGACCCTACGGGATTTGCACAGGGAGGCTGCCCTTTCTCCAAGTCTCTGCCCAGGCTTGCTGAACTGCTGCCCGTAGCAGCTGAGGGTTTGCTGAGGCTTGTTATGTCCCCTCATCCTTTTTGTCTGGGCTTGTTGCAACTGCTGTTTTCTGCCTGGCTTAGCATCTTTAGTTTCTTCTTCCATGAAAAGTGCCAAAACCAAGACAAGCATTTATGGCTCCAGGAGGAGCTGTAGCCATGAACTTGGCCAATTTTTAATTCAGCTTTTCAAGGCTATAGCTCTTTACAATTTCCAGCCATGTTAACACCTAAAATGCACTGGTTAGTAAAGATAGTGAGTAGTACTGCAAAAATGGACAAAGTCTCCAAGTCATGTAGAATAACACTGGGTCAAAAAGCTAAAAATAAGAGCTATTTATTCTTTCCAAGGGAACAAAAGAGAAAATGAGAAACATCTTCATGTAGCCTATCAAAACACTGACCTGTATGACATTAATTTGTCATGACATTAATTCGTACTGAACAAAGTGCAATGCCCAACAAGCAGAATTAAAAGTTATTAATAAATGTACTTTTCTTTGTTTCAGTTTTTTGCATAAAGGTATCTGTCACATTTTTCCTCTCCCAAATGTAACAGAACCATCTCTTCAGCAAACTGATAACAAGTAGCAGCATTCAATGAAGCTGATCTCCACTGCACGTTAATTGTGCACCTTCTATGTCTGCAGTTGTTCCTGCCTGCAGCCAGGAGACTCAAGTACCTGTAGTGTAAGAGAATGATGGGGAAAATGAAGCAGGAATCTGGTGAGAGCAACTCCAAGTATCATTCTAGATTAACCTTACAATTCTGATTTCTGAATTGGATGCAAATCGTTCAGGCTTTAGTTTATGTTTTTATGGAAACATAAGTAAACATCAGCAGAATACAGCTCTGCTATGCAGCTGCCTTTTCTATTCATCACCCTCACCTTGTCAGCAGTTCTCTTACATAGTGATAGTTAATACAAGCAGTAAGATATAACTATAGCCTCTCAGTCTTCGCTAAGCTAATGGTTGTAAACCCACAGTTCTCACCCTGGCAGGCATACATTTCCCCCATTTGTTCTTTCTCCTTTTTACACTCGTGTACTTCTTACTTTCCCTTTTCATGCACAGAAATTCCGCATTACAGTCAGCTCAGTTTGTGCTTTACCTGATAATGGGAAATGAATCAAGCTGCATACTGCTCTCTGCGCCTTGCAGAGCACCATTATTACATGATAATAGTAGAGATAGATCAGTATGGCAGAACATATGTTTGATTAGTATCTCCCAACAAGGGCCCAAATTTTATTGGTATTTAATATCAGTAGGCATCAGAACAGAGATCATCATCTTTGTGAGAATCTATGCTAGGCTTAGTATGATTATCACTACTCATAGCCTTGGGTATTCGGTATTATTATGGCAGTAGTAATGCATGCAAGTAGCTTGATATCTATCTTTTACAAATTTCATTTTGCTTTATATAGTTTAAATATGTGTAATATGGAAAACAGAAGATACCTAAGTGCCCAGCAGGGTGATGACAAAATATGCTCTAAAGATGACATTTGCTGCACATTTTCAAACAGCTGCAGTTTTACATCAGAATTCTTGATGGCTCTGCATGTTTTAGTTCAACAATTTGATAATACATAACAGAAATACTATCATTTAAGTAAGTTACAGAATTCATGTCAGTTGAAGAGTTACTGCAGACAACTCTCACAGGAATGGCAAAAGTAATCACAAAATATAAATTTAAATGAGTTTGAATTTTCATTACATTTGATAAAACAGAAATTGAGCAAAAAAATTCCTTAATTTTTTTTCCACCACAGCATCTTACTATTTCATCAAAAATTTAGTAACACTTATTCTTTGACTGCAATCTCACTCCCCATGTGTGGTATCCTTGAAGAAATTTTGCTATTATTATTAGTAGTAGTACTATTATTATTATTACTGTTAGTAGTACTTCCAGAGAGTATATGTCTAACCATTCTACCCCTCAGCAAGATCTCCCTTCACACCCAGTGCTGTATTAACTCAGAACTAAAAAGTTATCCCAGCCAAAAACTTAGAAATCAAAGAACAAGACTACTTTGGTAGACAAGCCAGGAAAAAGAATGAGCAACAGTCTGGCTCACCATAACATTTTATGAAGAAACCTCTGAGAAATTATTATATTTGGTTTAAAATGTTTAAAGTACCACACAGGCATAAAATACCATTACAGGTTAAGAGGAGGGAAATGACAACTAAATTATGTAAGAAAAGGAAGGTTATTTTCTGAGTGATGGTGGAATCAAACATATTTTCCAGGACTGCAGAAAGAGTGATCACAAGAGTGGAAAGCAGAGCCGTGAATCTGGATGCTCATGGAGAGCTTGGCACTGAGCTAGGAGTGGTGCTGCAGGAAAACACATCCCTGAGCACAGTCCTGGAGCTGCAGGGAGCTCCCACCCAGCAGGGAAGGGGCTGAAGTCAGAGGAGACACCCCCAGGGGAGGGCAGGGGTCCCACCCTCACTGGGGAGTCACTGGCAGATGCAAAACGAGCCCCTGGGGTCTGTGGCTGCAAGGTCACCTGCTGGGGCCATCTGTATAGAAAATAGGAACTGTGCTTCTTTCAGGGGGAAAGGAAACTAGTGTGTGTATCATAGCTACTCCTCATTAAACTGTTTGTAAACAAGTTGTTTGTTTAATTGCCTTGGACTATATGTGTTACAGGATAAAATGTTGCTGGTGAACTAGCCACCACAATTATTAAGGGCCATGAGATGATGGTTTGAAGCATAGAGCTGATCATGGGCAATTTACTACAAGGTGAAAGAATAATATTTATTTCTTGCCTAAGTCATCAGGAAGATCTGCTTCAGGGAACTGGAGCATTTTCAGTAGAGACCTTGACCAGTCAGAGTAATTAAAAGCAGTTCAAAGATATCCTGAGAGTGTCTCAGGAAATAATAATGTGGGAGGTTCGTGAGTTTTTTGGGCATACTATCCAAGGAAAATTACTGGGTAATTTAGTTAGATAGCTTCTCAGAGCGACGCAGAGCCTAGTGAGAAATCTTGATTTGAAAAAAACATGGAGGCTTTCTGTGAGCCTAAAAGGATACAGACACTTTAAAGGATTTTGTTAACTGGGAAATGTTATACTTTGGGACCTTCTCTTCTGTCTTGGGTAAACTGCTTTCAAAGTGCCCAGGAAAGTTGGATTGTCAAGTAGTTTTAATCATTTTATAAGGGGCAATAAGGTTCCTGTGAACCCCAAAAGTGAGTGCCATGGGTGCTCAAAATGCACACAGGCATCTAATTTAATAATGGATTCACCCAAGAATGAACATAAAAGCAATAAGATAAAAAGGACCTTTAATCTCAGCAAAGGATAAAAGGAAAGAGTTAGTGAGAATGTCAGGTAGATTAATTAAAGGAGTCACAGTGAACAATATTAGGCAGTAAATAACATTAGGGCATAACATAATTACCATTTCTGAGGGTTATTTATCACCAAGTAACCCTTTTTGGTCTAGGCCAGTCTTAATCCCCGTGGGCTCATGTACTTACCTGGAGCAGCCACACCTTTAATTATGTAAACCTTTAGCTTTCTTAATTTTTAGTGCTGATCTGTGCTTGGACAAGTTATTGTTACATTTTGTTGGATCCTTCCAGCCTTCTGGCCCCAGTCCCTCATTTCTTGCTGGATTTCTGAACTAGAGTCTGAGGCAGTGCTTGCACTGAAGCATCATCTCTTAGTAACCCACTGAGCCTTCCAGAGGTCTCAGATGCCATCAGCTGTGTGTTACTGGGGGGCTTCCTTCTGGAACTCCTTTGCAGTTTGATTTGGAAAGGTTTTTTCTCCTGCTTTTCTGCTCCCTTTTTTCCCCAAGTCGCAGCACATGACAGTGGCCTGTGAGGACAGAGATGAACTTCGCTCAATACTTGCTCTTTGAAAGAAGTAGGACGTCTTTCAATTCTCATGTAATAGTCCTTGCATTGTTTTGTAGTAACAGCCAAGCAAGTGCCACAGGAAAACCTGCACTTTTTCCCCTCTGCTCCCAGTGTCCAATTGACTTGCATGTCTTTCAATTTATGATGAAAACCAAAGGAAAATGAGTATTTGGTTCAAGGCAAAATGTTTACAAATGTTGACTCGACAACATTTTATTTAAAAAAAATTTAAAAAATGGAATAATCATTTTAAGAGGATAAGAAATGACCAGAAATGCTTCATGATTGAAGCATACAAAAAAATTATTTTTTTTTTTCTTTTTTGGTAACAGATTTAATTGTCTTTAAATATACATAAAACCTTAGTTAAATATTTAATAGGTCAAAATCAAACAATAATGATGTGATATTACTGAGACAATATTCTTGGATTAATACCAAAATAAGTCTTTTAAAAATACTAAAAATTAATTCCACAAGACATGTCTGAACCATTATATTATTTACATGTTCAATGAGTGAAAAGAAGATGCTAGATCTCCTCTTACTGGAAAACACTCCTTGCACTTCCCAGAGAACACCTCTATAAGCTATTTATGTCAGTGGACCATCACCTCTATCCTCAGGTTCTGGGGAAGTAATTCATCTGACTTAATTTTGATTTTTTAAAGATTTAGTCAACATCTGTTACTCAGACTTCCTCTGCAGACATTGAAGAGAGGAACTCCAAAGAGCCTGTACAATCGGGAATAAGTGCTTTGTGGAGGAAGTATCTTTTCTTAGAAGGAATCTAGATAGCCAGATGAAGTCTATAGTTAAAGGAACTAGGTGATGAATCTTAATAGAAAACTGCTTTGCTACAATATTAATCATAAGTACAAAAGAAGGAATACCAGCCTTGCCCCTTCCCACTCTGAAAAAAAGGGGAGAGGTGAGAAGAGCTAGTGGAACTCAGAGCTTTCCATGGTGCTTGCCTCAGAAGAGGAAATTCCTGAACTGAAGGGTATTACTTTTTCTTCCCTCTTTACCTTTTTCTTACAGTTAATTATAGCCATAAACATATATATCTGTATACTTATATTCCATCTTCACAAATGACACAACCTCTCTTTAGTGAAACTGAGTAGTTTTCCAAAACTGGAGGATCAGTCCATAAGTATGGGTAAAAATTACTAAGAATTTCTTAAGCACCTGAGTGATAAACAAAAGTTGGCTTTAGATGCTAAGCTGACAACACATAGGAAAATTTTGGTCTTTTGTATATGGCGATACAGCTGTGCTACTTAAGCAACCTTGTTATACTGTTCTGAGCCCTTGCCTCCACTAGGCATAAAACCTACATTTTTGTCCTACATTGACCAAGATTATAGCTATTAACATGTAGTGAAGACTGAAGGTGTAATTTACCTAAATTCTGACAAATCAAGGTAATCCCTAAACTCCTACTCAGTGTCCATCTCAGTTTGTTTAAACATGTGAAAACTGTATCTTCACTAGGATTCTCTATCTTTTTTTACCTGGCTTGTGGTCAGAGCACACCTTTTTTTTCCCCTAGCTTGGGCATACTATTATAAGTGGCATATCTAAGCCTTTTGTGCTAGCTAGGCTAATAAGCAAACACTGAGAGAAACTCATCTTGGTAAATTTAAGACACATTAGGAATATTCTGATCTACCTACACTGTGCTTCTCACATGTCTTAATTGGATAATATACTAGCAGCATATTTAGAATGTATTTAAATATTCAACTCCATGCAAGAGCTCCTAGTACTTAAACATTATGGTTGGCATAGTTATTAATATTGCATATCCTCTTTTCCATACAAGAGAGCCCTGAAATGGTTTTAAGTGACAGAACAATGGGAAGATGGAAGTGTGAGAAACCTGGAAAATGCACTTCCTGTATCAAAGTAACAGTGGAAATACATCTTTAAAGATGGAGCAATTGAAATGAATACCATAAAAGCACTCGTTAATATGCTGTTGTATTTATAATAATACCCTTCATTTTTATTACAACACAGAAATGCTGTTACATCAGCTGTTCTAGTTTCAAATCTTCTGCAAAATGAACAAGCCTTTTTATTACTTAAGTGAGAAAATACATAATGCCTAGTCAATAAGTCTGCTTACCTTAGAGAAGACCTGTGCAGAAAGCCTGTGCTGGTGAAGGTGCTGAGCATCAGACAAGATGACAAATGTCTTCTGACAAATGTCTTCAGCTTCAATCAGGGGCACTGAGCATCTGGCAGAATTGACCCCTGCACAGAAAGGAAGCACTCAAGGTCAACGTGTGGGGCTGTGTCACATTTCCTTTGGTATTTTGAGTCCATAAATATAGGGGTGGATGTGTTGCTTTCTTCTGCGAGAGTTTTTTCCTTCTGTAAAATGTCTAAAAATCTGCAAATACGTATTTAAAATGGGCTTTGTGCAACAAGAAAACCAAATGTCTCTAAAAACAAATTGTTTATGATTTCAAAATAGTCACCTTTCTGATTTGTTTTAGAGCCCCCTGTGCAAGACTCAGAACCTGGAGGATCAGACATCTCCTCCCACACATCCCCCATCATGAATTCTCATCACACTGTGGCAGGGAAAGGCACATATTCTGACTGACTTCAATAGAAAGACTTGTCTCCTGTATCAAGTTAACAGAGAACCATTGCTAGAAGCAAGTGAATTTCAGGACAACATTTTGGCCTGTAGTCCAACTTCCTCAAGACAGAAACACTGGAGAAAAGGCAAAATGCCACTCACATTTGCAGTGTGGTATAAATAAATAATATTGGCCAAAAGTGAAACTACACTGAAAGTCATCCTTGCTTTTGGTACAAACAAGGAGCTCCCTGTGCAGTGAGCAGAATAAATGAAGCCTGGTTTCCTATGGATTTGTGCCTCACAGTTGGATTCTCTGGTGTCTAGTAAAGTGTAAGCCCCATTTAAAAGTTTTTCTTGCATTGCAGGTATTTAGGCCATCCATCTCCCATGGTGTGAGCTCAATTGAAGCCTTTTCCTAAATGGAGCATGCTAAGAAGTGCTTTTTCTTCTGGGAAGCAATGTCTTTTTGCTAAACTTGTGCAATTTTATCTCTGACACCCTTTTCTCACTGACTGAGTTTGGCCAACAGGTTCAAAAATTATGGATACAGTCAGATAGACAGTAAGCCTCAGAAGCACAGGCACTAAAAGATACATATATATGTAGATAATGTGACGTTATCTGAGATAAATCAGATTAATCTGGGTTGTCTGCCCCTTTGGTGCCAGACCAGAACCGGCCCATGGAGAAGAAATTCCCAAAAACCAGATGGGCTTCAATGAGCTCCCACAACAGGTGGATGAGTTCTTCACTTCTGGCAAAGCTGCCCTCCTGATACACATCAAAATACAAGTTTGCCTTATGCACATCCTTTCTGTAACATTTCGCTGTGGAGGGAGACTCTGAATGTCTCCTCTCTACTGTGCTAGGTACTCATGGAAAGCCTGAAATATGTAAATTCCCACTAAAATCACAGAAGATTGACTTTAAAGTGTATTTTTTAACTCTCTTATGACTAAGATAATTTTTTCCAAGTCATTACTGCCTAGGAGTTTCTTTTGTGACATTTCTAGCTGCATTTTCACTTTTAAAATTGCAGTCTTGCTTATGGCTTCTAATGACCTATTCCAGAAATTTTAGCCTCCTTCAAACTGCAGGGAAAAATTGATTTCAGTGAAGAAGAAAGTTTTTTGCCTGACAGAGATTGAAGCTCTAGTCTGAAAACTCCTTCGAGTCTGTGGAGGCCTGTGTCATTTTCTGACAGCAAGATAATGCTGTTTAAATGGATTGTGACTTTAAAAAAATTACTTGACATGTAGATGTTGCCAGTTCACCAATACTTGAGAAACAAAGCATCATCTGGTCACTGCCAATGGTTAGGCAATTTAACACAGCATCAAAAGAATTGAAGCAGTTACCTGATTTCTTCGATATCTGCTGAGTTAATCCAATATAATTTCTGGCCAGCCTTAAAACAGAATGAGAATAAATATTGTAGGAATAAATTAAAAGGGACCAGTGAGAACAGATATTAAATTCTCCTCATCAATCTGCCACGGAAGAAAGATTAAAATAATTACAGTTTAAAAATTTACACAAGTTTCATTAAATCCTGAACAGACTTTTCAATAAAGGATTACGGCTCAATGACAATTGTTAGAGATGCCATCTAAGAGGCCAGATGTATTATCTGTATTTTATAGTAATGTAAAAATGTAATAAGTTTTTGTCACAATTAACTAATATCATTTGAAGCTGGAATATTGATTGGCAATCACACATAGCAACCTCAAGTAATTAACTTGGAGATTCTTCTAATAGTTGCTGGACATGAATACTCCAGGTACTTCGTCATCAGCCCCCCTGCTGACTTTTGCCTGGGAAGAAAGCAGACTTTGCAGACTGTTTTCTGCCCAGGCTCACAGAGAGAGAGAGAAATTGAGTGTTAGGTACATGCATGCTCAGGCCAGGTGTACTGATGTGGAGGAAGAGCAGTTTGTGTGGTTAAAGATTTGACTGTCTTTCTTCCAGAATCAGAATGGTTGGAAGAGTACTGACAACTTTCTGTTCACGACTGGTGTCTGCAGATGGCACAGTTGACAATGTATGCCTAAAGTATTGTTTGTGTTACATTATTCATCTATTTAGTCCTTTTCTGATGAGTAAAGGAAGCCTGAAATGAAAATTTCATAACTCTGAGAATGAAGTACCACAGATGTAATACTGGCATTTGCATATGTGTGTGCTCTAACTTGGATGACATACAGCTCATGGTAGGAAAATGTAATTTCTAGACCTAGAAGAATAACCCTGGTTTTGGAATAAAAGGACCTTGGAAAAAACTGTGTACAGTTTTGGTCATGGCAATATAAGAAAGACATTAAGCTATGAGAGTGTCCAAAGGAGGGCAGAAAAGGTTGAAGGGCCTTGAGGGGAAGCCACATGAGGAGCAGCTGGGATCATCGGTCTGTTCAGCCTGGAGGAGACTGAAAAGAGACCTCATTGCACTTAAAAATTCCTTGTGAGGGGGAAGGGAGGGGCAGGCACTGATCTCTTCTCTCTGGTGACCAGAGGCAGGACCTGAGGGACTGGCCTGAAGTTGTGTCGGGGAGGTTTAGGTTGTATATCAGAAAAAGCTTCTTCCCCAGAGGATGGTTGGCACTGGAGCAGCACCCCAGGGCAGTGGGCACAGCACCAGCCTGACAGAGCTCAGGAAGAGTCTGGACAATGCTCTCGGGCACATGGTGTGACTCCTGAGGATGATGCTGTGCAGGGCCAGGAGCTGGACTTGATAATCCTTATGGGCTCCTTCCAACTCAGCTTATTCTGACATTCTGTGACATATTCTTCCAGATCCATCATGTGAAGCCCATTTGCTTAGTCCTTGACTGTAAAGATTCTGGTTAGTTTTGGTTTTCTTGTATGATGCCAGGTTAAGGAAAGTTCTAGCAAAAAATACAGAGAGGGAAAGAACATTTGAAGACAAGAAAAATCACATTTCTATTTTTATGAAAATTCTTGGAAAAGCAACCTTTTTAAATTTTCAAAGTTAGGGGAAAGCAAAGTTTCAAGTTTGTCCTCTTTATGAGTTGACACAAAGGTAGGTTAAGAACTTGGATATAATTTTTTTTTCTTCTATATTCAATGGTCAACCCATAATTTTTCCTCAGGCAAAAGAAAACTATTCAGGTTGACAGCATTAATAAGTCTCGTTTCTATTCTTCAGGTAATTTGTTTTTCATTTGAGTTTCCTCTTGTCCTGCCTCATTCATATTGACTTTGCCCTTACAGGGAATATTTCCTTCCTATAAAATTTGGCATTTAAAAGTAATTTGAAATGCAGAGTCCCTGAAAACCAGAATTAAAATATTTTAGAACATTGCAACTAATAATTACAGTGTTAAAATAAATACGGAGGTTCAGCCATAAGTGAATCTAGTTTTACCATAGTGTTTTAATTTAGAACCAATAATTCTTACAAAGACAAACCTTGCTGTCTGGCTCATAAAGTAGATGAAATGAAACATACACAGCTGTTGTCACACTGTCATCTTTTTTCATTAATCCTATTGGAGATTCTCCCGTGTCTTTCTCCATTTTCATTATGATCTTTTTATTTCTCTATTGCTACATTTAATTGTTACAACAAAATATAATTAAAATTTAAGGAGAAGAGAAATAAGAGGTAGAAAATCCATGTTAAATGAGAAAACTTATTCTTACTGCTAATAAGAATATTTTCTTTTCCTCCTAGCTACCTGAGACAGCTTTTTTCCCCAAAGAAACAGACAACATTTTGAAGTTTAGTCCTTCAATTCCTCAAAACCACAAAAAATGTCCTTAACATCTCTATTCCTTTAATTCCCTTTTGTTTTTGTTGTTAGGCACAAAATCAAATTTCATACAAGAGCAAGACAACATTTTTTCCTCATTTGATCAAACTTCAGTGAAGTAATATAAATTTTGTGTGCTGTTTTAAATGTATGTGACAAAAATAGATGTATAGGTATAACCTTTAATGATATTGCGTAGTAATTAAGTATTCTATAATTTATTTTTAGCTCCTTACAAGACTGCAGAATACATTGAAGAATAACTGAATTTGGTATGTTTCTGACTTTTAGTGAATACTTATCAAGTTATAGAATCCTGATAAATGTAGTGTTGTGTATTTAAATCCACAATATTAAATGTATTTATTTGTTTAAAAGAAAATAAAAATGCAAAAGTGAGAGATGCATTTTGAGGAATGGTACTAAAAGGCAGTACAAAATGACACCTTTTTATACTTGTGCCTAAATTTAGTCACAGTAGCAAAATGCTGTATAGCAGTCAATTAATTAGGTTTTCCTTTTGTGAGTGCAGAAAGTAAAATATTTGACAACATGGAGTAATGAAGTGGTAAAGGGAAGATTCCCTTATTTCACAGTCTGTTGAGGCACAGCTTGGCCTGTGCTGGTGTGCTGAAATCAAGTGCAGGTTCTATCCCTTGTAAGGCCACACAGCTGAACCTAATTTTACAACATTGCAAAGACCGGAATCTTCACTTAACATCTACCACATCCTGGTCCCTTAATCTCTGTATTATATGGTGGCACCTCCCACAGAAAGAGTTCTAATATTCTCACAGAACCTCAGACTAATTGTTATTGCATGTCAAACATATGGAACCACAATTCACATTTACTAGTATTAGTTGATTGCACTGAATATATTTAATCTTGTTTTCACCACTTGATTTTGGTTTTTAGTGAAACTTTCCCTGGAACAAATGTTCTTTAAAACTTATTTTAGAAGTACTTTATCTTGTATCAAAATATGCTTTCAAAATCATACTCGTGAAAAAGAAAAATCTTTCAAAGTATCATACACTGTAAGAAAGAATGATGCAGCAATAAAATGAGTTACTGACATTCTGAGCTCTTTCATAAGTACTTTTCTTTACTCAGAAGATGCCTTTGTTCATAGCATCACAGACCTAATGTAGCTGGCTTCTCTGCACTGCTTTCCTCAGACCTTCAGGCTGAGCTGTTCATACAATCGGTCCCAAACGCACATTACTCATTGTGAGTCAGACCGGTTTCAAAGTTTAAACAGGACATTTTTGCTGGCTGAATTAATTTAGATGGAAATAGGTGAGGAAAACCTCACCCAAAGAGCTGAGCAGGCAGATTTTAGCAAGGTGATCAGTGCACTGCGAGAATGCCAAGCAGGACAGAGTAGGTTGGAAGGTGAGGCTGGAGGAGGGCAAGAGGATCAGCAGACACGACCGTAGCTTCACTGCTTGTTCTGTGCACTGGGAATTGCTCATGTGTCTCAGCAGGGTTCAGACAGTATTCTCCTATGAACAACCCCTGTTTTTGTGTTCGAGGTACAGAACAAAGTTGAATAGTTCCTAATTTGCTGGTTCTAGTGTGGGATGAAAACACAGTAAGGGTTATTCCTCACCAGCAGGAAACCATCAAGTTTTGGGTTTGAGTTCTAAATGATTAGATTATTTTTGGTTATGCTTATTGATAATCAGACACTCCTGCTATACCCTTGGAGTCTGGGAACATTCAAGCCTGGAGTCTGGATTTGAGGACATCTTTGATTTGATTCACACTTGCTACTTGTGTACTTGCTGCCAACATTGTTTAGATAATGCAGCACATCTGACAGGCTCTGTAGGAAAAGCATGTCAAACAATGATGCTTTTTGTTGTGGCCTGGCTGGAATGTTAAACTAGACTTTAAACTATAGTGGAGTCAAGAAAAGATTAAAACATTTTTTAACAAAGGCTTCAAATGCAGAAATTAAGCAATTTATTCCTTCCACATCACAACCCTTGGATTACAGCCAGGGTAACATTTACAATGTATTGAAGGAGCTCATTCATCCTTCAGATAAAGTGGGTTTTTTGGTTTGGTTTTGTTTTTAAAAAGGGAACATATTTGCAGCACAAAAATCTTGATCTGCCCAAGTGTGCCAGGATCACACTAGATGATATTTCTCAAAATTATTTTATTGCTCATGGGAATATATAAGGAAAGTATTACAATTTTTTATTGTATACTTCTAGTCTGTATCATTCAATTCTTGCATCTGAACACCAGTTACTTCACTGATTGCTTTGACTTCTGGTGTAAACCAGACCAAAGAACATCAGACAATATTTTTCATTGTGTTTCAAGTAAATGGCACTTTTTAAAAGACATCTAATACTATTTTTAAATCTTCAAGTCAGATCCCACAAGGACATACAAGCATTTCTTTTTTTTTTGAGAGGGAGAACATGAAAAAACCAAAACAAATTTTAAAAACGCAACAAATATCCAAAAACTATCCAGGACTTGTTTCTAAGAGATGTTTTAAAAACAATTCAGGAAAAAAAAAGAATCTTTCATATGAGACCCTGGTGGTTATTGCACACAGGAGGTGTGAATACTTGGGTCACTTCAGAGTGAAGCAAGTTTCAATCCTTTGCTTTCTGCTTCTGAGGACATTGTCTTAAGCATCAAAAAATAATATCATTGATGAAGGGAGCTTCATTCTGTTGAAGGTGATTGCTTCCACCAAGAGAAGAGTGAGGAAGATAGCAGGTAGCTCTATTCTAGCAGAAGTGAAGCTTTGGAGGAATGAGGCTTGGGGACCATTTTTTCTGTAAGAAAAATGAACTCAACTGCAAATTTATGATTGAATTGTACCACAACATGAGAGAGAATTCATGACATGTCTAGATAAACTAAGTGGTATTAAGATATAGGTACTTTGACATATTTTGTATCTGAATGATACAAATAAATCTGAACAGATACAAATATCTCACAGCTTTCCAGCTATATGCACATGCCAGTGGTTGGTCCAACTACAAGACAAAATTCCCCTATCCAAGGTGTTTACACACTGCCTCTTGACAGTCTTACAAGTATCCCTCTGGCATTTCCAATGCATCCCTCTGACACACAGCAGACCAGACGGGCAGTCTCTCCACCCAGAACTGCATCTGCTCTCTCTCTCCAGTAGTCACCTACCTGCTCCATCTTCAACTTACATTCAATGCATTTTTCCTGCTGTGAAGGTGAGCCACCAAGAATTTTGCATGACTTTTTCATCCATTCCCTTCTATGGGTCACTTTTTAGATTAAACACTATGAACTATATTCATAAAATAAACCTCACAGATAAAAACCTTCTCTTTAATAATTTATGACCATTCAGCTCAACATTTCTGTTCACAGCTGAGTCTTTATAGTAAACAATAGAGTTACTGTGGACCATAAAGCTCTGTGGAGAGGCCTCTGACATAGTAATGATGCAATATTTGTACTCAAAAGTCTGCTCTTTTTGCAACATCTTTCTTCATACTTTTTCCTATTTTATAAGTGCAAAAGAATATTTGCACTTGCACTGAAATCAATACCAAATAGCTTGTCGTTTGATTACTATTATTTAGTATATTTTATCCCTCATATTTGAGTGTCTAATAAAAGCTATTAGGAAAGGTAATTGTTTCTATAGAGAATAACAGCAATTCATGTTTGATAATTTCACCTGTAAATGGAATGAACAAAGTGATTAAGAAGATATAAATGAAATTTGACAGTTGTACTCTAGTTGTTTCTAAGTGTCTTATGTACATAGGTGAGCAAATAATGGGTTATTTCAGTCTGGTGTCTCACATATCTGCCAAAATATAAGGGAAGAAAATCAGCGATGACGAAAGCAGTACTTTTTGGGAAAGAAGAGTAGAAACTCCTTCCCTAATAGGATTTTAGGAATTCAAAACGTAAGTGTTATTCAGCCCTTAGTTTTTGTTCTATTACATGTTTCAAAATTATTTATATTCTGTATTTTTTGTTCAGTGATTTAAATTTTTTGTATTGTTTTTGTCTGACACAAAATACAAATGTTTTAATCAAAAATGTTGAAGCAAAGTTCTTGGTGGCACTTCAAAATATTCCCAGGTATATATATTTATTTTAATTTCCGTCAATTTTTTTACGGGGTTTTGGTTTCCAAAAATTTTTTGGCAAATTTAGTATTCATTAAAAACATTGCCCCACCTCAATTACAAACATAAGTACACCCACATACCACCCTTTGAGGTAGCAAAGTGTCATTGGCCTACTCCAACAAAACAAGATGCCAAATTATTTCTGAGGAAAGAAGAGAGACATGAGTTTTATCTGTTGAAATAAGTCAACAAGCTCAGCTTCCCACCAAAGGCCCTGATGCTGCAGACTTCAAGCTTGTTTACAAGTTTCTTGCTGTGAAGTTTGGTGCTCCCAGCAGTATGGCAGCAGGAGCCTTGTCCCACTGCAGACCACAGCTCAGACTCCTGAACTTCCTTCCATGTCAGCAGGACAGGGAGGATGGTACATACCCCAGTCTTGTCATGCTATGGGATTGGACAGCAGCCTGGCTCAGAATCTGAAATAATTTGCAGGTTAAACACTTAGGGACATATGGTTGTGTCTGTCTGTCCAACATGAGCTTCTCCAGTAAGTTCCTTTGGCCCCTCCTTTGACTCCTCACCTGGGGGAAGGGATGGCTGGATAGGGTCAGGCATCAGGGACCACAGCATCTACGAGCTATCTGCTCACAAACCTCTTTTATATATGCCTGTCACAGAAGGAAGGACAGAGGAAGGTCGAAGTACATCTTTGCCCAGACAAGAGAGTGGATTAAGTAAGAGAGATGTGTGCCTGGGGCAGAGGAATTTACTCCACCTCTGTACGCAGCAGTGAGCTGTGATATAGATGTTGGGTGGGGATGGCAGTCTTCTCTATCTCCCCTCAGATAAACACTGACATTGTTCTTGAAGTCAAAAGTAGAGCAAGAATTGAAACCTAATTGCTTTTACAGTAGGGAACTCGATTCTGTAGCAAGTGTGGGTTTCTGTAGTGGCAACTGCCATGTGCTATTTCACGGTCTTCTGAGGTATTGTACCAAAGGTAAGAGTTAGAAAAAACTGTCTATCCAGGCAAATGGGTATAAAATGCATGGACCATACTAATAACCAAGAAGAAACAATGCTTTCTATGAAAAATTGTCTAACTTGAGCATTGTTTGAAACAATCAATAATAGCCAGAAACGATAGTCAACTTTGATTGGTATTTGGCCTGACCTACCTGGATTTAGAAAAGGAGCTCAATTAGCTTCTAAAATTGAATGAGCTAGACTTATCAATTAGACTCATATATGATATTCCTGTAAATGTTTAAATACCATGAAATGATTACAAATTTGTCAGCAATATCAAGGAAATCCAATATTTTTACCAAATTCCAAATGATTCACCTTCCAGTGCATTAAATCCATGCAGGCTTTGTGATGTTTAGCAAATATTCTTAATGTCTCCTGCAAGTGCAAGTACATAATTTACAAGGAAGCATGCTGTTGGATTAAGCACAACACAAAACTTAGGCCAGCTGTCCCTCAGGACCATCCCAAGCACTCTTGTTTACAACAAACAGCTGCCAATATGCTAAAGTCAGCTTGGTGTTTATGATATATTTGTCTGATGTTTTGACAGGTAAATCTGTGGTTTTAAATTGATCATGCTGTGTGCTTCTTCACAGATGACTCCAGAGATTGATGGTAGAATATGGAGTATTTCACCTGTAAGGTCTTTGCTCTGTATCCACAGTAAGAAGTGCAAAATCTCCCATATTTCTTTTTATTTTCCCTGTGTGTTTATGGTGAGAAGACAGAAGGAAATATTTGCAGTATGCAACAGAATGTTTAATTACTTGCAATCCTGCATTCCATTTAAGGCCTTAGCTGTTCTTAGTTCTTACGTGAAGTCATATGTCCTACTTTATTAAAAGAGAAAGCAGAAATACGAGGAGACTCCACCTTAAAAGCCTCTGTCAGAATTCTATGAATTCTAAGAGCTCTGAACAAACCAAAAATCATAACAAGGATTTTACTGTCAAACAAGGAAGGAAAAGCTTAGATGAGATGAATTCCTTTCCTCTCTGTGATTTAACACAGTGGAAAGAAAAGGACTAAACAAGTTAAATAGCTTTGAAATATTTATTTGCTTTTCATAATAACTGCATGTATCCCAGCTGGAAACAATTATTGATGCTGGTGCAGACAACAAAGTGATGTGACAGAAAGAGTGGCTAGTTAAATAGAAAATTATAATAACAATGAGCAATGTAAACAACTAAATCAATTTCTATTGATACACCAGTAAAAGATCATACATGATATACAGATCTGGCTTCTTTGTACAGATTTTCTTAGGTGTTCTTGTAGGGTATAGCAAGTATTTAAAATTGTTCTCTAGAGTTCCTGACATGGACTAATAAAAGCAGCATTGCACTGAACTTTACAACATTTCTTCTATGAAAAGAGGCAAGTAGATAATACCTCTGCTTGCTGTTCCTCTAATATGTTCCTCTGTTGGGACTCAGACATTACCATTTCTTCCATTAAGCTTTGAGTCAATGTCTTTGCTTAATAAGGAAGACTTAATTGTTCTCCTGCGGTCACTGCTCTTTCTAAACCTCAACCTTGATTACAAGATGAAAAACTGCATGTAGAAAAGGATTGATGCTGCCAACACACTGGCTTTTCAGGGATGATGTAAGTATTTGACTGTAAAGGCAGACAGGGATGCTCAGACCCCAACAAAATGCTGTGTAAATAGTTAAAGATGGATACCAGCTGAAACAACAGATTTTCCTACTAATATGAAATGGTGTGCTTTAAAAAAAATCCATTTGAACATCAAAGTATCAGTAAATAAAAATAGCCCTGTAGATAGCACTTGTCTGCAGGGGCTTAAAAGCACTTGTTGGCTCAGATTGCCTGGTAAGAAATTACCACTTCACTTACACAATACCTGAACCTTGCTCTGTCTTCGAACTACCTCAGCCAGTTAATCACCCCTTTGTAATAAATGGCTGCCTTTATCCTAAAGGAGGCTTTGCTGTTTGTGATGAGTCAAGCACACTGTCAGTGACTGCAGCACTTGAGCAGAACATTTTTTTCTGTAAAAATTTATTTTCATGTTCTCAAAAAGCTAGTCCATGTAAGATTTTCCACAGCTGACCGGGAAAAAAGAAGTTCCTTGTTACTGTAACAAAAACATATCTGGTACCTTAGAACACAGCATACTTGGGGACATCTGAAGCACTTGCTTAGATGCACAGTTGGCTCTAGATTGGGTCTCAGCTGGCCTCATCTCAATAATCTTCATCCATTTCACTGAACTAAGAGTTCCAACCTAAGAGCGCAGCTAAAATATAAAAGCCCAGACTATCACACTACAGAGCCAAACCTTCAGATTTTGCCCATTGAAATCTCCCTCACATTTCTAATATCATCAGCACCGTGTAGAACTGAGTGCCTATTTTCTGACTGATTCTTTCAAAGAGAGAAAGGTCATCAGAACCAACTCAAATACAAACTGCATCTGTAGTGACAACTTGATACTTTGGTTCTTTTCCATAGTTTTAAATTTGGTTCTTATGAACAGGATTAAGTTGCATACAATCAAATATTGGAGAGCATCTGACAATCAGGCCAGAGAAAAGAAAGGCAGTGTTCTTGTTTTCCTTTTAATTCCTGTAAAGAAAAAAACTAATCTTTCTTGTTTTTAATGAAAAAGCTCCTTTTATGTGTGACAGTAGATTTCCCTTTCAAGAAGTCTTGCCTCAGTGAACCAGATGCTTCCCTGAGCAGTAACAGAAGCAGTCAAAGAGTCCTGCAGACTGTTCCTGGCTGTGAGTGAAAATGGGCAAGGACGGACACTTGTGTTTCAGAGAGTACTGAAACAACTGATTCTTGCCTCTACAGGATGAGCAAGGAACATAAGGTAAATAAATATTCAGATTGTCTTCAGTGAATTTAAATATGTTGGATGTGGTAGCTGCATTAAAACTTGGTACAAGTGCTGTTGGTCAAACATCATCCCTTTACAAAAATGCGTGTTGTGACAAAACACATACTTGTTATTGGCCTTGCTGCAGAATCCTCATATGCTTTTATTCAGAGTGGCCCAGATTTTATGAGGAGCTAAGCCATCACCAAACTCCCTTTAAGTTCAGTGGAAACTGACATCCTGAAATTATTTTAAATATTGTGCTTTATTGTAACTTTTTTTTAGGCTTTCATTTCCAAGTCATGTTTGAAGCTTTGGTACTTCTATGGCTATAAGGAATGGTTTGCTCCATTTTAACCTTTCACATTTTATTAACAAAATCAAAACCAGGACAATTAGATACCTCCTGATTTTCATTTATTTTAATATTAAGGGAATGTTTGAAATGGCGCAAGTCTTTGGGAAAGTACTTCAAGCCGTGTCTGCAGCAGCACTGGGGTTCTGGTCACAGACATCAAAGATAACTTGAAAAGAAAAAAATTTGAAACCGATAATTCTTTTCATTTTGGGATATATTTAAATAATTTTGTTACATATATATGAAAAAAAGGCTAAGAAAAGGGAATTGAGTACTGTTGAAAACCAATATTTTGCATGTGCAACTGAGCTATTCTCCAATTTTGTCTTCTTTGGGGAAGACATGAGAAATAAAACTGTACAGCAATAGTGGAAGATTGAGTAAGCAGGTATTTAGGAGAATACCTGCTGGAGAAACTTTGCACTGGCTTCCTATATGGCCATTAGAAAATTACTTATTATTTTGTTCTTGTTCCTAAACTCAGATTTTTCTACCCCAAACATTGGTGCACTAACAATAGATAGATGCAGATATTCCATGTCTTAAATACTTAGGCCAGAGTGCTTGCTGTCTATTGCCCAAAAACTGGCATGTTAAAGTAAAACATGGCAATAAATATATATATATAATATAATATCTGAAATCTCTCTACTGTTCCCCTTATATTGAACCTGAATAATGTAGCCTGATACAGATTTTTAAAAAAATAAAGGTATTATAGTATTGTCAATTGTCTCTGCACTCCTTTTGTTTGCTGTGCCTCTCCTCTATTTCATATTCAAAATACTTTGGATTGATATTATGGCTGAATTCATGACTCTCTTAAGGAAATTTTGCATTTGCATTAGTAAGTGCTCCATAGTTTTCATAACGAGACATAAAGAATATTAAGGAAAATTCTGTAATTCTGTTTTTCAAAATTCCCTGACAGTGCTGGGCTTTTGAAGGAGGAAGTTTTGAGGAGTTTGTGGGCATGAAAATTAATTGATAACTAAAATTAACATTTATCATACAAGGTGTTAGGGCTGCATTCAGTCCAAGTTTTGCAGAAGGCAAACATATGAGCTATTAGCAGCAAACAAGGTATTGGAGAAGGTGAAAAATAAGCAAGAAGACTGGCTGATGCTAGCAGATTAAGTCAGCAAAGACTAGACATTCATTTATATTATTAAAAAGCCTCTTTAAAAGATTAAAACAAATAATGACTTAGAATTTTGAGAAGTTATTTTAATTATTATTTTTGTACCTACTTACATAAACACTTTAAGATTAGCTACAAGGTCTCATATTACACAACTAAGAAAAGAATGGAAGTGTTTAAAACAAAGTGTATTAATACACTAATTTTTCTGCTTAGGCGGAATTTAATGTAATTTTAAGAGTGTCAGAACTGAATTACTATGCTTATCAAAAACTCTAGATACTTCCCAGTAAATCACAATAAAGGCATGAATGAAATATTTGAACAGCCTCACACTCTTGCTTCTTTATTGATTCTATCAAAGGTGTCATTGGCATAGCCACTTCACCTGAGCTGTATATTTTAAATGGAGGCTTCTGAAGACTGCTGAATACCAACATGTTTAGTAGCTGCGTTATGACAATTTTCACTTAAATCAGAATCATCTTGTTCTTTGGGGCTTGGACTAGTGATATCTCATTATTAATTCCACTACCAAGAATTAATAGTGAGACGACGGGAGCCATCAAACGGAGAACTCATGGGCACCGGACAGAACATGCACATCACAGGAACATTGATAACAGGCTGTGTTCCCAAGCACTGAGCTGTTGATTTTTCAAAGCTCTCTCTCTGCAACGACTTCAAAATCTCCCTGACCACTATTTAATGAATATAAAAGTAGGATTGTTTCTCACTGCATGTAACATTTTTCTCTTACCTACACTGGATTTCATCTGCCACTTAACAATTTAATCTCCCACTCTTTTTTTTTTTTTTGTCACCAGCCCTCATCTTTATTCCTCAAGTAATTACAGTGTTTATTTAGGAAATTCTCATGGGAGCCTAGGTTCCCTTCTTCTGCCTGAGTGCAGTCTGTGAAACAGCAGAGGTCATTCTGCCCCAGAAATAAAACAATTCAACAGTAATAAATGAGAAAGAAATCCCACTGCCTTTCTCACAGAGCCTTTACCTTCCCATGGCTTGCACACCCAGGGGTGGCCATTATCAAACAATTCCCTCTCCCTCTTCAGCTGTTCCACTCAAGTTCATGATTCAGCCTGAAGTGGTTTCCCACTAAATTTGTTTTCTCTTGAGTTTCTGCTCCAGATGCCTGTCTGCATATCTCAGTGCCATGAGATTAAAAAAAAAAAAAAAAAAAATTGCCATCAAGCCAGGAGGAGGTCTGTGTGCTGAGAGGGGCTGCCTGGCCACAAGAAGGAAAGACAAGAGAAATGAGGGAGTGGGTTCACACCCTTCAGATCTATAATCACAGTTCTTATGACTCCTGTGTCACCAGCAGTCCCTGACATCTCCTAAGAACAGAGCAACTTCCAGGCATGTAGGTCCAGCCATGCCCTTCTCACCCAGAAGATGACCTCTTAAAATTATCTGTGTGCTCTTTAGCAACCAAGATAGTTGCTTCAGAGGCAGTGGGGGTTTTTGGGTGGGGAGTGAGTAGGATGTTCTGGGTCACAGCTCTCCCCTTGCACGTGTTCTGCTAATAGGTCAAGGAGAAGTTGTCTCGCTCTAAACTTGTGTCTGGGGCTGTGTAATCCGAGGATTGTGTCAGCAAGGGATGAAGGTGTGAGGACGCAGCTTCAAGATGAGCTTGAATGGTGTCTATCACTGTTTTCCCATTTGCAATCAGTCTTGACATCCTGCACAAAATCTGTGCTCCATCTACTCAGATGAAGTGATTAAGAAAGGAGCTCACCAGCACTTTCCTCCTGTTCCTTGGATGCTCTTGCAAGAAATCCCGCAGAAGGATCCTGGACTAGTGCAGGAAACAACTTTGAGGGAAGGTGTGTGGAGTAACAGAGATGATAGGATCTGAACTTGCACTACAGCACAAGCTGCCAAGTTTGGCAGCTAGAGCTGTTCACTCACAAAGAGGAACATAATTTCTACTTGGTCATGACCTCATTCAGGTATAGAGTTTAGGGCAGTTAAGGTCATTCTTAAGGTGCTCTGCTGCTAGTGGCAGAGGTCAGAACTTAATGTGAACATGACAAATATTTCATAATTTCTCAAGAGTATTCTCTCCATCACCTTGTCCCTGTCAGATGATGGCTCCTTCTGCCATGACAGTAGTTTTCTAATAGCAACAAGATTTTGGGAAATTTTACTTTGGAGGCATATTTGGCAACACTCTCCTTCCCATTACCCCAGGGTTCCCATCTTTGGAGCCCTTACAGTGTTCAGGAAAGTGGTCCCAGTGAAGGGATGGATGATGAGGAAGCTTGGCCTCAGGTATCCTAAATGAAATCCTTAGTCACTTTAGGTACATCTGAAAAGGATGCTCCATGAGTTACATTTTGTGCTTACTCAGCAGACCATGATTTTAGATGCCTGGTGTGTTCTCTAAATGTCAGAACTTTCCCAGCAAAAGCCCTGGCATTGACATAACTCTAGACAGAAAAGAGTTTTCAAGTTTTGACAGTCCTAGATGTCATATAGGTTTCTTAGAAATAGCTCTGTCAGCCAGTTCTCTTACTCTGCTGGGCTTGTCTGCTGACAGAGGCACAGTTGTAAGAATAGTGAAAGGAACTTATTAGTGTAGGAAAGGAACTGATCTCCTTGTGATTTTAACTCCTCCTTCAACTTGTGCCTCACTTCACTTCTGTCATGATTACAGAAGTACTCTAACACTACCTGTGTTGAGAACAACATCTGGTTACAATAGACATTTCTGTGCTTGGTGGTAGGGGTCATACACATAGACAGACATGCAAGTGATGTCAAATAAGAATGAGAAAATTCCTGAAAGAAAGCAATTTCTGTTTCAGCTGCTTTTAATGGAAGACCATCATAGAGGCAGATTTCTTAACCATGAGAAATTAATTTGCTTATCAGACACAATCTATTAGCTGTGAAGTTTTGTGTAACTGCTTCAGCCATGCACAGCTGCATATGAAGTTATTTGCTGATTTTCCACAGTTTTCATTTGTTCAACAAACACAAATGAGGTGATCATGAACATCTTTATATATTGAATCAGCTTATCAGCCTTCAACTCTCTTTCTCTGAACAAGAAGTAAGTACTTGAATCCCACTTATTCTATAGAAAAGTGAGTTTTAAAAAGTGATAAGAAGCTATTTTTTTATAGGCAGGTATGATTCTGGAAAAGCTTGTCAGCATCTAAAGGTCTCTGTGTGATGCTGCACTTAATCAAGTGTGATGCTTGATATTCTGTGGCAAAATAGGAACTTTGGTTGAGTTCTTATCTTTTGTGACTGCACTGGGTGTGGTTAGGATGGAGTTTATTTTCTTCACAGCAGTCTGTGTAGTGTTGTGTTTCACATTTGTGACCAAAACTACGTTGATGATAACACAGAAATGTTTTAGCTGCTGCTGAACAGTTCTTGCACAGAATCAAGGTTTTCATGAGCCAATAGGCTGGGGGTGAACAAGAGGCTGGGAGGGTGCACAGCTGCAACTGCTGATCGAAATTGGCCATAGAGATATTCACCATTATACCATGTTACCGTTATACCATTATATCATGTTCAGCA
Organism: Rhabdornis inornatus; assembly: GCA_013397075.1. Lineage (NCBI taxonomy): Eukaryota > Metazoa > Chordata > Aves > Passeriformes > Rhabdornithidae > Rhabdornis > Rhabdornis inornatus. The sequence goes on along the minus strand of VWZS01007728.1, from coordinate 416,438 downwards.
ATAAAACTCAGGGAGTTTTTCCAAAGAAGCTGTTGCTCTGAGACTCGCTGGGCCTTGTTCTGCTGATGGGAGGTGGAGAGTGATTGTCTTTGCATCACTTGTTGGGTTTTTCCTTTTGTCTTTACTTCTTAAAATGTCTTTATCTCAAACTGCAAGTTTTTCTCACTCCTGCCATTATGATTCTCTACCTCCATCCTGCAAAGGGGGGGAGGCAATTGGCTGGGGGCTCAGGTGCTGGGGGCTTGGCTGTGGAAAGCTCACTACCATGATCCAAAGTAAATGTCAAAAATATTCAGTACGGCATCCCCTGCATTTCAGCTGTGATGTGAATATTTTGATAGTCCCAAACAATGCAAAAATATGTCTGTCTGACTTACAAGTCTTTGGTGTAATGTTTCCTGTCTGGCCTATAAGTCTTTATTCTTTCCCATGGCAGGAACTCCACAGGGCAAATGCATGGAACCCTCTGCCACACTGACCTCCTCTTTGACACGGTTTTCCAGAAGTGTTATGGCATTGGTGGTATCCTCTTGCAGAGGGGTTTCAAGGTGATTACTCAATTTTGTCCTGCTGAAGGAATATTTGTCAATTCACAGTCACTTAAAGAAGTAAAGGGCACAGAAAAAACCCCCATCTTTTCCCTCTTTCCCTGTGTTCTTTCACTATGTTTGGGGACCTTTGCCCACATGATCAAAGCTGCATTGCCAGTGAAAGGAGTCTGTGCAGGTGTAAATCTGTGTGGGGAAGGAACTGAGCAGGAGTAAGTGATGCCAGTTATTACAATCCTAACTAATTTTTTCCATTCTATATAGAACACGTGGAATCCAGTGATCAAGTCTGTGTGGACGCAATATTTACTATAGAGAACTTCAATAGAATTAACCCCCTTGAACACAAATAAACGTGAAACACCATTGATTTTACTTCACACAGTGAAGAAAAACAGTCACTTAGATTAATTTCATAACTGGATGTATTTCTGTGGCCATTCTTCTGCAAAAATTTACAGTCGAGCAATCTCTTCTAGTCCTAATTTACAGGAACACAATTTGATGCAAGCCCTCTTCTTTGTATCCATGCCAATGACAATTTTTCTTTCTTACAGTTTTAGCTCTTATTTTAGCCAGAATTCTACTCTTGCTGATTGGTTGAGAATTATTTGGCTTTCTCAAGTAATTTTTTCCAAAGGACTCCATCCCATCCACCAATGGTTCATTGTTCTACCTCCCGAATGATAGAGGCAGCATGAGGATTAAAGAAATAATATATCAAATTATGTGGCGGAGAAAGGGATATTCTGGCTTAAAACTGAATTTCATCTCCCTTGCTTTGGTCTGCGTTCCACCTCCAACCATAACTCATTGCCTCTAACCTCCGCTGCACACAGGGTGTTCCAGACGGTAACAGGGTAATGAGATACTCACAGTTCTCAAAGTGCAACTCTAGGAAGCAAAATGGTCCCAGTGCTCTAATGAAGGTAGGGCACGAGGCCAGTCTGGTAGAGAATTCATTTTGTTTTCCAAATTATGCCTTACTGCTAGTACTTCAGACCATATCAGAAAGTGGACTGAAATCTCCAAAAAGATTAATTGTTTCACTAAAACTTCAAATGAAGCCAACAATCCATTGGCACTTGTAAAAGAACAACAATCAGGAAAGCTCTGAATTCACCAGACATACAGTTTTCTACTGAGGTGTGAACGAATGACTATGACAGGGTCTCCTGAATTTTCTAACCAAAAAGTAAGCTGCTTTCTGTTTAATTCCCAAATCATGTATGAGTGCTTAGACAGAGTTCGTTGGTGCATCACTGACCATATCTGCCAACATACTTTAGCTGTGACCTGTAAAATAAAGTGCATTTTATATTTATTTGGTCACTGGGTTTGGTCTCCTCTGAATTATAAAACTACGTCTTGGATAAAATGCTGTGAGATTGTGCTGTGAATTTAGTCCATAAATTCACACCAATATTTGTTTTTTTATCAGTATTAGATCAGTCCTGGCAGTTTTCCGTAAAAATGTAATTCCTGTGACAGAGTAGCTGTTTTTATTTCCACTGAAAATAACAGAAAATTTTCAGTAATGGATGGGCACGAACCAAAATGCAGGTTCTGATCAGTTCTGTGCACCTTTTTGCTCTACAACAAATAATAAAGAATATTTTCTTTATTGTAGTTTAACAATCAAATTTAAAGTTACCTACAAGAGTGATAAATGGTTTCTGCAGTGTTCCTTTTGAGGTTTATTTAAGAAGATTTAAAAATTATTTCTTCTAGAGTATTTTTAGCAGATCTTGTGCACTCTACTTTTTCTAAGACTTTATGCATAAGTAAAAGTAGTATTCCATGCTGTGAATGTAATTATATGTGAGGAAAAAGTATATATTTAATTGTGGCTTGAATAACAGACTTTTCCATTTGTTTCACATAGAAGAAAAAGATTACTTTGGGAAGGACTTAACATTGTATTTCTTCAATTAAAAACAGAAGCAGTCTACAATTATACCTTAGATCCTTAATGGTCTTCTAGAAAATAATTAAAAAGCAAACAAACAAGCCTTAGAGGTCTGAATGCTCACATTTCCACTGCTCATGGAGGCTTTTGAATCAGGCAAAAAAAATTAGACATGTTTCTCACATAGAATCATAAAATGGCTTGGGTTGGAAGGGACCTTAAAGATCATGAGTATGGACTCCTTTCACTAGACCAGGTTGCTCAGAGCTCCATCCAACCTGGCCTTGAACACTGCCAGGAATGGGGCATCCACAGCATCTCTGGGCAACCGTTCCTCACCATCCTCAGGGTAAAGAATTTTTTCCTCCTCTCCTTCAGTTTAGAATGACTCCCTTTTGTCCTGTCACTATTAAAAGGATAAGATTTCACAGGTCCAAGCAGAACTGGGTCTGTGTAGGGACCAGATAATTTGCTGTGCAGGTTAGGAATGGGAAATGTTGATCCTCAGTACCAAGGGCCTAGAGAGGCCCTGTTCAGTAAATCTCATAGCTCTAAGATCTAAATCTTGTAGATCACAGATCCAAATGCCAGACACAATAGTGGCATTTGGGAGTGCTGGGTGGACAGTTTTCATTGCTGTCCAAGGACAAGGGTTTAAGCTACATGTCTTTAGCAATCTGAGACTTCTGCTTTGCCTGTGCCATGTCGTGTTCTTGCCTTCAGAAGAGAAGCCATACCATCTGCTTGGCCATAGAGCTAACAAATCTTCCAAGTGATGGAGATTTTGCCCCCACTCAGTTTTAAAACAGAACAATCTCATATTTTGAGTTAGTTTTTTCTTGCTGGCAGCAGAGGGTCTGAGGTGCTTAGCAAACTGCTTATGCAGCCTACTGGCCTTCTTCCACTGTTCCAGGGGATGGCTTCAGTGGCACGTTCTTCTGTCACTAGCAGTTGCTTACACATTCCCTGTGGTTGTGGCTATGAGTAGCAGAGAAGGCCTGCTAGATCCAGACATGGTGCTAGATAGTTGCATTACAACCCAAAAATCTCTAGAGAATTTAATTTGAAGCTTAGATTAGCCTAGACATACCCAGTGGAAATCAAAATCCAAGCTGATACTCTAGTCACAAAGTGGAGTAGGAAGATTATATGCATAAAAGAGTTGAAGCATATATATTTCCCTTCTTCCCAGAACATAAATGCCAAAAATGGAATCAATGATTTTCACCACTAATTGAGTTTCTGTTCTTTGTCTGTGGAGGTCAGAATTGTAAAACATCTTAAAGATGCTGTCTGGAGTTTTGGTTTAGCTTTCTCAGGGGAAAGTATGTTTTGTTTTATAAAAGTCTTTTAATTAGAGATCAGATCTTATCAGGGTGAATTCTGTGACCTTCTGAAAGACTATTTTAGCAATGGAAAATGAGTTACGATTCAGTTTAAATTCTCATATAATAGATGTGTCTTTGGTTTTGTCTGATGCTGAAAATAGCAGATCTGTATTATTTCCATCACTGAGGATCTTTTAATAGCTGATTTGCACAAAATATCAGCAACATTTAAGAGACCAATGATGAACAGCACTGAGCTGGACCTCAAAAGGCTCCTTCACACTTTCCTGAAGACTGTGTTGGCAGGTAAACCATTTTAATATACTTTTGCCTCAGTTTTCTGTTTGTAAAATAAAGTTTGTTGTATTCCATTCCTTGGTAAAGCCATTTCATATTCTCCAGTCAAAAACATATGTATTACTAAGTGAATGGAAAACATTAATTTTTCAAGGTATCTTTTGGCATTTGTTATGATGTTATGCTAGTTCTGTAAGACATGCATGGAAAAAAACCCCAAAGCACTGAACAATTAAAATGTTCTTTTTTCAAAGGGCCATCTTACCCCCAAATAGAATGTTATCAATTCAATAACTAAGAGGAATCTGAAATTCATCCTTTATGCTTCATTTTATGAATATTAAAAAAAAAATACACCATGAACAATATGTCCAGAGAGTCTCATAATTTTATACTTTTCAGAGTAAATAGCTGTATTTATTACCTGTTTTGAATAATTAAATTATTATCATTATTTCCACAGCAGAGAAAATGTGGAAAAATCATTTTGCAGAGCCTCTTCTAGATTGGCTAGTGTTCAAATGAAGGCAATCTGCTGTCTCTGGATGTTTCTGACACTAGACCTACATATATTTGTAGCTCTTCTGTGAGAAATGAGAGGTCAGGCATCCACTTTGATTATAACATTTAGTGGAATGACATTTTCATGGTAAATTTCAGTACTCAGAAAAAAATCTCATAAAAGAGATTGGTCACTTGCTATTTAAGCTGTAAATAAGAAGGTTTATTTTCACCTACAATATGAGCTGCCCATCCATTTTTTTTCCTCTGAGCTTAGTGAAAGCAGGTTCATTTATCACTTTGACTCTTTTGGCTTTTGAGTCAGCAGAGTTTGAACACCTCTTATATCTTTTTCCCCTTCCTATTTTTGAAAGACAGCCACAAATACTATACTGAGCACAAATAAAGACAGTCTTTCTCCTGAAGAGCTTTACAAGTAAACGCTTGGAAGGCTAGACATTCTAGGAAATCCAGATGTTTGGAAGGACTTGAGTGTAGAAAGGGCACTGTGTTGGCTGAAGCTAAGCATGAATGTTTTTACCAAAACATGCTACTAAATTTAGCCTGGGTGGCTCAAGAATTTTCCCTTTTTTACTCAGACATTTCTACTATTATGTTTCAGGGACCCATTTGGATCATAACCAGGGGCACATGAACAGCTTGGATACGTACAACTTCCCTTGTTCTCTGAATGGAGTTCAAAGTCCTGGAATACCTGTGTTTCTTACCTCTAATTAGGTCTGGAACACTCCTTGTAGTGTCAGAATGTGGTTTATGCCCATTTATTTTTTAGTGGCCTCCTAAACAAAATCAGGTTAGTGACAATTGAGTTGAGAATCTCTTTGGGTTAGTCTGCAGCCAAGTCATCTTTAGACAATCTTACATGTAGTGGTTGTGTAGCTACTACAATCCAGAAAATTCCTGTATTCCCAAATCCATCAGACTGCACCACTGCTTGGTTGCTCTTAAAATGAAACAGCACTCAATGGTTCTTGTGCTTTTGGGTTTTTTCCCCCCCATTCCCTTTACTGATCAAGAGCAGCTTTACAATGCAGGATTTGGGCACTTCTCTGGGCTTGGGCTGACCTCATTTCTCGATGTGACTCTCCTGCCTGAGGTTAATTTGTAATTCTCCTGCATTTGTACCATGGCATGGGGTGCAATTCACCTCTTCCTCACTGTAACTTCATATTGGTGCACTCCCAGTTTAACTCTGCTAGGATGTGGTCTGGGAAGTGAGATGTCCTCTCTAGTGTATATTCTTGGGAGCTCTATAAGCACAATAAGGGAGGAATATTCATTTGCACTTCAGAAAATGCAGCAAAAAATTCTGACTTTTTGGAGTATCTCTGCATTACTACTGATTAGTGAGATTAAAACTTGAATCCCTGATTTTTAAAACCATATTTAAAAAAATTAATATCAATGAGCACAGACTTAGAGAAGTACTTTTTAATTATGAAAAATCTGCCCAAAGTAAAGGATGAACTAATGGCTTATAACTTCTAAAGCACATTTTAAGGTTGGGTTATGAAGTGAAAAACCTTTACATACAGAGGTCTCGGAGCAGCTGCCATTTATTAATGTTTTAAACAGATGCTTCACTAAGCAACATATTTAATTAAATCCACAACTGTTGTGCTTGAACAAGACAGATTCTAACTAGAGCAAGCATAAAGCTGAATTCACAGCAACAATTAACCAGACTTGTTTGTACAGTGTGTTTTATCAAACAGGTAGAGTGGCTTTACAAAGACATTAATTTAAGTGTTGATCATCATTAAAATCTCTGAAAGCTGAAGATCATAGTGTACATGCACTCACTGGAAAGAAAATGTAGGTAGCTATTCTTTCCACAAGGTCTGATGCCATTTCCAATGGACTTAGTGGGAGCTTGACTGTGCTTCTGTATGTGTTGGTGATACATATATACATATATTTATTTATTTATTTATTTGTAATACTATACATGAATAAATAATTTGAATATGTATGTATAAATAATGTTTTTGTGAAGACCATAAACAAGTGTATGGTACAATTGCTTATATTATAAGCAAGTAAATAGGAACTATTTGCTCATGGCTTCCATATTCAACCTAAAGCCACAAACCCTGATTTCACCAAATATCATCCAGGTATAGGAAGGACTATAATTCACAATGACACCTTCACTTTCCTCAGTTCTCTGCCAAGGAACCTCGTCAGGTTCAAAGAATTGCTGTATTATTAACACAGGAATTTTACTGGTGTTGTATCTGGGCTAGGCTATTGACCTCAGTGGAGTTCCTCCAGTGTAAAGAGTAGCTGAATAATGTTAAGATCTCTGTATGTAAAGATTCCTCTGAAAATATCATGTAAGACTGCACACTTTCTTATATTCCTTTCTCTTTTCAATAGAGTGCCTTGGGAGAACTTAACTTCTTTCTTCTGAAAGGTAGTGAGGTATTTAACTTGTCCCAAGATGATGGAAATTTAAGGACTCTCTGTGAGTGGATTCTATGCTGAGTTTTATCTGTTGCAAGCTGAGATGTGGAGAGCTCCACAAAACACATGAACTGTCAGAGGCATTTCAGGATTTCTTTATTGCAGGAAAGGTTAGAAAGAGTTACAGCCATTATTCTTCTATGTACCCCTCATTCCTTAGTGTTTATGCATTTGTGGAATAAAGCACATGGCAATGCACATTTCTGTTTTTGAGGAAAACTGTCAATTATTTATTGTCAACAATTATTGTCAACATTTATACAAACTAGAACTGTCTAGTCTTAAGGGTACTAAATAAAGGCTGTGCAGATTCCTTCCTTCTCTGGCACAGACTCTTTATTTGAGTAGAAGGAAAAATATCTTAAGCTTTCCTGATTTTCCCAGGGCCTTCTAACTCCTCTTTGCCTCTAAATAATTCAACCTGTAAAAGTTTGGTGAAAGAATGAAAACTAAATAGCACTGTGAAGCAATCTATTTATATCTGACATTACCATAGTGCTAATTCATTAATAGAACCATTTGCATTACTTAATTTATTCAATATTCGGAGACTAGCCAAAGCTGGTAACATTTTTGCTAGCATAGTAGGAATTAATGATGATCTACTACTGTATTTCTGAAAAAAGGGATTTGTTTCAAAGCACTTTTTGCTACACAGCTTCATAATTCTGCACATAGAACAAAAAAATCATATGGTTAGTTAATTTACATATTTATTTTTTTTAAGCACCAAAGAAAACCAGCTTTTCTCCATTCCAGAGCAATGCCCTATCAGATTTTGCCACAGAATAATTGCATTGTCTGGTAAAATGACTGAGTTGTTGCCCATGACAAAAATCTTTGTTCTTTTGGGAACTTGTAGAGAAATTTTGCCCTGGGTGAAATTCTCAGTTTTGCTTAATCATTTGTTGTTGTTGATATTATCTGGTTTTATAAGAAAAATTCAGAATGTGACTGGTAGCAGTTTCACACTCTCCACAGCTCAATAAACTTTTGAAACATGGGATATTTTGATAGCTTGTGATCCAAGCAATAAATAAACTAAGATGCATAATTTAGTATTTTCTCAAACTGTTTACAAAGGTCTAGAGAAAGAATGGGCTGCTATTTTGCGGTTTTGACACTTTTCCTTTTAACTGTTAGGCTGAAAGAATGAAATAGCATGTATTCCAGAAGAGAGTTAACATGAGGTACCTTTGAACACACAGAAACAGGTGATCCAGTTCTCCTTTCGTCTGTCTCTCAGCTGTTTGTCTTCTTTGTGAAATAATATTAGAGTCAAAAAGGAAAATGATGAAAAGGTGTGAAGACTGCCAAGAGAGTTGCTATGGTTTTAAAAGCAGTTGTAGCCACAAAGACAAAAAATAAATCTACACAGGAACAACATTAGGAAGTCTAAGGAATCGTCAATAACAGTACAAGGGACGTATGTCAGCACTCTGCCTCACTGAGAAATACAGGGCACAGTCATAGTCTCCTTCAGATTTGATGGCAAAAATCCCATTTACTTTAATAGCATAGGATTGGAACTTCTATTCAGAACATGATTGTCATAATTATTTTAGTTGGCTGAAGTTCTTTTTTTCTTATTTCCCATAATTTGGATGTAAAATGACTTTTCAACAATAGATGTAGTATACCATAGCAGAAGTATTCTTGTTAATGATGGGAGATGCCAAAGAATTCACAGTCTACAGATAATTACTTCTTTCTACCTGCAAATATTACATGTAATTTTGTGAAGCAACATTTTTTCAAGTTATGAAGTATTTCACAGTAGCCCACTGGATGCCTATGCAGAGAACTGAAAGGTTATACATATTTTAGTGCAGTCTCTATGTTATTTGTAATTTCAAGAGACCTGTTACTCCTCTATTAAAGATACTCCAAATCTTATCCAATAAATTATATTTCACTGTACTATCCTAGAGACAAAATGTATAGGACACTTAGAAAAACAAAAGGTGTATGAAAGACCAGCTCAGAAACAGAAAAATATCACAGGTAGAAAAGGTCAAAATGGCAAACTGGCTTTCCAACAAGACTTACTGAAATAGCATAAAGGATTAACAATATAGAATTCTTCTGGACATTGGAAATATTATTAACAAAAAGTAATAATTTACTAAGACACTTGAAGAAGCTATTGCTTTTTGAACCTGTTGACTCTAGAACTAGTTGACATAGAGGTTATTATTATTCCTGTTAAAATTATTTTCAGTGCTATTTATTGATTATACTGCTCTTGTATATTGTCTGTAAACAAAATCTGTATTTCCAACTATTTTATCAATTATCATGCTGTCTACTTCTGGGAATTGGTTTCTTTTAAAGAAATTTACATTTCATAGAACAATAGCAATACTGCCTACAAGTATGATCAGTCACAGGTTGCTTCCTACATTAAATCCAAATGGAAAGCTTTTATAGGCACAGCTATTTGGAATAAAACTCTGTTCCAATGCCAAGTACTTGCTGACCTGGTAATTAAAGGGTCAATTGAATTTATTTGATTTAATTTTTTACTAGGAAAACAATTTTGATAATTTTTAGGTTTAGTTTTAAAAATTGTGGATAACTGCTGCAGTTTTAAATATACATTGAAGGACTATCTTTTTAGAAATACAGGGATAATTCAAAACATATGGGCCCTGAAGAGCATCTTTGTACACAACCTTTTCAAAACAGGTTCCATCAGTGCCATGTATTTGTGCTGCACTTTCCTGCAAAGCACAGCATGGTGAGGTGAGTAATTGAGGTGACTGGATGGCAGGGCTGCTCCAACAACTGGGGTGACCAGAGATCCTCCAAGAGAGAAAGGAACCTGCACACTCGGGCAAACCAGGTATTTCAGGTGCCTGCAAGACCTGCAGGACCTGGGTGCCCTGAGTCACTGAGGTGACTCAAAGACTGACTGACTTACCTTGGGTAATCCACACTCCTCTGGCTCTTATAACACAAACAGATGAACACAGAAACTCCTGTTTTCTGTCTCTGGACATCAGCTGCAGAGGTCACTGAAGTTCTGATACTTGTCAAACTTTGGAGGTCTAAAACTGCTATCCTTAACCTGCCTAAGGCTGTTTGGGATGGTCTCCCAACAAACAGCCCCCTAAAGATAACTGAAATTTTTCCGAGAGATAGGCTGTGAACCTCTCTGACAAAGGGCCACGGAGACACCACCTCTGACCTAGAGACCTTCTGCAGGAAAAAGGCAGGCAGTAACCCAGAGGCAGCAAGGGCTGCTGACAGTAGGCACAGTCCAAATGAGACCTTAGAGACAGCATAAATCCAAACTGCTGACATGGCTATTGCAGAAGCATTTTTGGTAGTGGTAGTAGCGCGGAAAGAGAAAGATATGATGAGTGGACACAACTCAAAATCCAATGCACTGTTTTGCTGTTTATTTCTAGCTATTTTGGTTCTGTATTTTCTATGACCAAAATGTAACATGGCCTAGGAAAGTGGTCCAAATGGTCTTTTGAATGAAACATAATAATTTCTATTTTCTCCAGCCAAAAGTATATTTTGCCCTGGAACAATAAATCTATCATTGTACTGATTGAAGCAGTAAATAGATATTGTAATCAAAGTGCATATTTATGAAGTGATAAAGTAACTGTCTCCAGAGGGTTGTGCCTCTAGCTCAGTACAACCCTTTTTTGAAGTTAAGGTGGCTCTGGAGACTGGACAGCTCTTTGATTTGTTTCCCCTTTGTTTTTTCAGTCAGTACAACAGAATAGGCTGTGGGCATGAAAAGTAATGTAGTGGTGAAAAACAGAGCAGTCTGCCCTCTAGTTTACCCTTTTATATTGCACCAAGCATTGCACTTAATGCCTAGTGCTCTTGGGAATTTTGCACTCCCTAGAAATATTTTTTATAAATATTTGTAACATCACTAGTTCTTTTAATCTTCGTTGCATTAAGATGATAAAAAGACTATTGTGCTGTATATATAACCACCTACTTTAATATAAGAACAGCTGCTATCCATTAAAATATTAAATATTTTTAATTAATTTTTTTTTCTCAGTATGGAGCAGGCATTGAATCTTACAACTATTAAATCATGAAGGACAAGTTTCCTCTATTACACTGTGGGATGTGTAGTAACACAGCAGTCAGTTTTAAGTGCTGCTGATCATCTCTAGGGAAATGTTAAACAGCCACCACTTTCACTGAAACCATTGATTTGTTTTGGGTTGATTAAGGCTTCTTACATCTGTCCAGGTTGTACATAGTACAGGGAAGTACTAGGTAGAAGCAAGGGAAGTGAGAATAATAGTGAAACATGCAAAGATTAGCTTTCCACCTGGCACTGTGAAGATTGGAGAGTTCTGTTCATGCATGCAAAACCCTCCATAAATTAAATATTTCTTTATCTTATTATCCAGCCAAAACTGAGACCCAGTTTGCACTTCTCCTCCTTTGAGTTTGAGAGATGTCTCATATGAAGATAAAATAAATGTTCTCTCAGAATGGCCTGTTGGTATAATTGTAAGATGGAACTCTTGGAACTGTAAATGTACTGAACTTTTTATTAAATACCTTCTTTCACAGCTCAGATGAGCTCTGTACTGAAAATTGTAATGAAATTCAAGATATGCATGCAAGGCTGAACAGCCTGGAGTGAATTTGGTTGTGCAAGAAAGGTTTATGATGAGGGAGGATGAGAATGAATTAACACTGAAATTGTATTATATCATTCTCTGTAGGAGGAGTATACTTTAATTGACCTGTGTACGAAAAACAAAGAAATGTTAATAGCCTTATTTACTGAAAGATATAAGCTGTATAATAACTTTGTCTGCTTCTAACATGAACATATACATTATATTCAAACACTTATGGTTACAATCTCTTTTATTCCTTCCCTCTTAACATAACAGAATCAATGAGGTCTTAAACCACACTGGGTGATACTGTGATAAGCATCAGGGTGTACCCACACTCTTCATCAAATATTAAAGGAGTTGAAGGCAGGAGTCTGGGATGACTTTTACACCCTGTGCAATCTACTGATTCCTCCAGGGTGTGAGCATGTCAGGAATATGGGAACTGAGAATCAAGTATTTTCAAAAGCAGGTGCAAAAGGAAGTGTATGTATGTCTGAGTGCTATAATGGCAAGAGGTCTTTTAGCAATACAGAGTTGAGGAAAGATACTGATAGTATGCAGTGTTTTATTTATATACTTGTCAGTGTGTTCTGTTCCATTTCTGATTTCTTTTCAATGCTGGCATAATGCATTTCAGAGTAACTTTTCCAGACATTTGTATATGAATCATAACATGTACAATTATTGGAAGGCTAGCCTCTCTTGCTTTTCCATTTCCTATTCAAGCAGCTTTGTCACTTTGCTGGGATGTCCCTCCCTTTTTTGGTTTTACCTGTGGCTCTGAGTTCATTCTGCTCTTCTCCCTTCTCTGCCTCCTCTTGTGCCACCCCTGGGCACTGCAGATCTTTGTGGTCATGGCTCCAGAGAAGTTCCAGTTCCCCCGTCTTGGTGCCTACAATAACATTAGTCCACAGGGAGACATGGAGATAGCTTTACCAGGGATTAAAACTGAATGACAAACAAATATTTTGACCATTACCTATAATGATAGCAGGACCTTCTGTGGCCCAGACAAAGCCATAGTGAAATACAATGTGAAGGCAGACAAATTAAAAATAAAAAAAAGAGGCTTCTTTATTCATGTTCTTAATGGCGTGGGTAAGTAAGTTTGGAGAGAACCTGACTGGAATTTTGGTCGATTTTTTTTTGTCAGATCAGATCCTTCAATAAAAAAAAACACAGCGTAGTTCATAAAGATACTGTAGCTCTAAGAGAAATTAATTTGCTGAACAAATTCTTAGGGCAAGGGCTTGTATTATTGAGAAGGCAGCGTGGATGTTCACAGCGGTCAGTTTAGCTTCAGCTATCAATCCTTCGTCGGGAAGAACCTGATGATGAGAGTTTAACAACTCTCCATTTCTGTTGTAGCCCATTCTTTTGCCCTACATTTGTCTGCAGGTTACAGTAACACTGTAAAACTGCAGTAAAACACAGTAAAACTGCAGGGACAGTGTTACTAGAAAAAAACTCATGTGTAAGAAATATTTTTCAGCAGACATAGCTATTCCTAACAATACAGCATGAACAGAAAAAACAAAGCTATCAATATCATAATTTCTGCTGGTTTTTCATAACCTTGTCTATACAGTCACAATCCTTACATTACAAATAACCCAGAGATAACTTATCTACACTTCAGTATACTATATTTTATGACCTAAATTTGCACATCAAAGGAAATGAAAATCCCCTCAAAACACTACCCAACAGTTTTTTACAAGGAAGAACCTTATCCTCCTTAGAAAAAAAACCGAACAGACAAGAAAACAAAACCAACAACACAAAAATAAAAGTCCCAAAAAATCTTTGGGCTATTTAATCAATTAAAAACTTTAATGCATCTCAAAATGTCAGATTTCCAGCCTGACACACCTGCATATAGCCAGTATCTTGTATTTAATTAAAGTACATATTCTGGAAAGGCATTAGCTGGAAGACACTAACATGGATCAAAGGCTCTGACTGTAAGAATTTAGACATGCAGATGTCTTCTCTCATTAGCTCATTTCAGTGACTCATCAATTAAAAATATGTGTTTTGTTTGTAGTAGAAGTATTTTCTACCTGCTGGTTTTACAGTCCGGCCATAGTTTCTTAATAATTTTATTCCAGTTCTGATATCTATAAACATATTAGTCTCTAATCTAAAATATTTCCTATTCCATGACAGTGTACACCATGATGTGGCTTATGGCTGGCTCAGAAAGCAGCTGAAATATGCATTTTGCTTTGGAATCTTGTGATAGCTGACCATAGAAAATTTTTATTCTCCTATAAAACCTTCCAAGAAATAGTAAGATTTGGGATCCACTCTCATTTCTAACTTCTGGGATCAGAGCTTCATGCAGAAACTGTATTTAATTCTCTTGAAGGTAGATTTGGGCAATAAGACTTATGAATCTTTTCAAGAATGTCAGCTTTTGATGTTTCCTTTTCCTTGTTCCCCTGTACCAAGTGGAGAAGAAATGACCTAAGAAGAAGTCTTTCTTCTCAGGTAAATGCAAGACTGAGTGGGACTTAAAATTCCTAATGATCCCAGAGAAGAAAGGAAGAAAATGGCTTGGTGGCTCTCAGCTCTGCAGCAGCTGAGGGAGCAGTGACCCCAGAAAGGGGTTTGCAGTGTCACATTTCTCGTCTGTGACTGCCACTGCAATACAGCTCTACTCTGGAGTGATAGTGCTTTGGTTATATGATACAGCTTCTAATCTATTATCAGGACTAAATAGCTATCTAATGCATTTTTTTGCAATCATTTACCATAAAACAGATTGCTCCACTTGGAAGGAGAATGGCATCATGTTCATTATATTCTCTGGCATATTGTAAGTTTAATCAATCTTTTTTCAGTCAAAATGTAAGGAGATATGTAGAAGTTTTTCTCAACTCTTGAGATGATTTTTAGAAATGTTTATTGTATGGTTTATCAATAGTCTTATCTATTTCCTGATATTTTCCTCCCTTCTCATTCCATGCTTTATTTCTGCTGTAATATTTTCATGAAGAAATTCCATGATGGAGTAATTCACTGAATACACAAGAAAAACATTAGTAATGTAAAGCAAATGCATGAATATTACATAAATTCCATATATTTACTTCATGCCCTGAGGATACCTTTATTTGTACGAGATAGTGTTTCATGAACAGTGTGAGTTCCTAAAGTATGTTTGTTGTTTGGTTGAACAGCTGTATCCCAGGATATTCTCAGATGAAACCAAGCAAAATACATAAAAACAACTCCTCAGGGCACCATAAACTTTTAAGGCCCAAATCCTGGTGTCAGCTATTCATGTACAACTCCCAATGATGTCAATGGAAGTTTCATGAACATATCTGAAAACAGATTATGTCCTTTATCACACCAAGGGAAAACATTAACCAACAAAGTCCTGATGAAATCAGAAACTGGAGCTCATAGGAGTGACCTGAGCACTGTCAGTCTCACCTCAGGCACTCCTTGCCAGCATTACCCTTTTACTTAGCAGTCAGAACAGATTTCTAAAAAAATCCCTGCTTTTCTATAGTTTCAGCATACAGCTTGGAGTGGATAAGAATCGCATCTAAAATATTCTGGTTATACTAACTTCCAGATGGGCCAGCTTTGCTCATTGGTGCAATAGAGATACAGATGGGGCTTTTGTCAGCACATGTTTCATAAACTGATGCCCACCAATTCTACCTGTAGGACCAGAAGAAACGGCCTCTGTTGTTGTTTCAGGGGAGGTTTGGATTAGATATTAGGGAAGATTTCTTTACTGAAAGTGGGGGTGTCAGGCATTGGAACAGGCTGCAGAGGGAAATGGTGGAATCACCATCCCTGGAAGTGCTCAAAAGGCATGTGGATGTGGGTCTTGTGACTATTGCTTAGTGGTAAACATGGTGGTGCTGGGTTAATGGTTGAACTCGATAATCTTAGAGTTCTTTAGAGCTTCAGTGATTATATGATTCATGGGCCTCTTTTCTTTCCTGTATTTCAGTGAGCTACCCATGGGTGCAGACAGCATCAGCTGCACAAGCAGGTTGTATGAATCTACCCTGCAAGCTTTTGGCATCCAGCTGGGATTTGGTGGTCAGTGTTCACGGGCAGTTACTTCTAGAGGCAATCTGCCTTATATTTGAGCTGAATCCCCCTCTCAAGGCACCTGGCCACCTTCATCTGCTCTGAGGAGAGAGAAAGGAACTAAATTTTAAACAGAGGCATCACAGTTTGGACCCTAAAACTTGGCAGTGTGAATCTAGAACACAACATTTACCACACTGGTTTTCTACCCCAGTATGAGGTACAAAGCAGTGGTGAAACTGCAGATGTACTGTAGTGTATGGGTATCTGAGCTGAAAATAAATGAACTATACATTAACTGCCTAAACCAATTGTAAAACTTATTTGAGCACTTGAAAGAGTGACAATCTTTCTGTTAGTCTGGGCTTGAACTTTTCTTGATGATGCCCTCTTAAATGCCCCATTTGGTTCCCTCTTCGGCAGAATGGAAATTCTAGTCCCTCATGTTAATAGAGCAATTGGAGAAACTGCACCAGGACCTGTGCTGAGGAAACTCAGCTTTAGTTGACAGCAATTGCTTACTCAGCAGTACATGCAGTCAATGCATTTTAACTAATTGTCTATTTATTTCTGCACTATTTGGCTGATGAGATTTTGTCATGAGACAGGCCAGATGTCACAGACATCAACACCTGTCATTAAGAGAGAAATAAATGCTGCAGCATCATGCCTTACCCCTGCTCTGGGCTTTTTAAAAATATCCTGTTGTCTATGCATATGGGCTCAGCTGTATTTTGAATGCTGAATTTCTTAAAAGAACCCATAACTTTTGTAACATGACTCCTAGGAATCAATTTTAATTTCCTAATTTAGCTGATGACAGACTTGGGAAGGCCTCTTCTAGGAGTCCCTTCTTATTGTGCATAAAGAAGGGAATGCATTTAATGTAGCCAGCCATAGAGCAATGTTTAAACATCAGAGTTTAAAGGCAGTCAGTGATAAAATTTTGTCAACACAGCCTCAGCTGATATGCAACACCATAAAATCAATTATCAGATTCCATTTTCTATCAAATTTCTTCCTCCTTTTTAGGCAAACTGCAAATATTGCATGAGATATTTTTCTTTATTTTGCTTAATTTTCCTAGAAAGCAGGCAGTGACATTGCCTCTGTCATAAACCTTAAGTATTCATGCATCAGATCATGAATTGAGGGGGATGTATGTGAAATTTGGGGGAGAAACCCACACTACCACTATTTACAGACACCTCTTGATGAAAAAAAAGGTAAAAGCCATTACCAATCAAGCATAACTTTATGGAACTGACTGATGGCACTGAGAAAAGAATTCACAAGATCAAGGGAGAAAATAGTTGCAGTTCCTGAGTATATCTAGTTTTGATTGAAAAACTTGAATATGCACATTTCCTTTTGAGTTCTAAAATCTGTATCTAAGAAGCTGCTATAGCACCAGCACATTAAAACACCTAAGCCATTTACATTAGTATGCAAACTGTTTATTCAACTGAATGTACTACATATAGGATGTTTATATACCTTGCTCTGTTTATATAGGTCGTGATTTGGTTTAAGCAGAGAAAAAACAGCTAAAACTTACATGAGACGGTGTGTTGATAGTCTGGGTTTTCTTTTCCTTTAAATCTTCCTTAAATAGGTGTTCCTCTAGCCTCTGTAGATGACTTAGAGCAGCAAACACACAAATGAAATAATGTTTTGTTTTCCCTGTCAGCCTATACCTACAGGACCTATATGTCCTAGAAGTAGGATGTTACTTTCTGTAAGTATCTCTGGTAATGCTGTGTCAGTCCAACATATGCCTTTGGCTGCTGACAGCTTTCATTTCTCTATCACTTAGAGTGCTCATCCATGACATAAAAATTCCCATCATACTGAACTCCATTATCTAAATGAGATGGAGTACAGACAGAAACTTTAGTTTCTCCTTTTGTGTGTGCAGCTTTTAGGCAGTAATGTGGGCACAATGAACTTACTGGAGCTGGGAGTAATGGTGTGAGATCGCTCACACCATTACTTTAGATGGAAATTGAGTCTGTGCTGTCTGCACTGAAGTCTTCTTGAGGCTCTACTTTCTGCTTTATTTTAATTCTCTTTGCCTCAAGGATAATGAATATGGAATTTTTCAAAGACCTTTCCTGCCAGCAGTCATTCCTTAGTCTCAGTTATGTAACACTGGGATTTTTGCCTTTTAAAAAGTTGTTTATTTATTTGCATTATTTTTCTAATATACTAATTATGAGCTACCCTGTGTGCCCTAACCCTCTGGAGCAATTATTTTAAAGCTGAAACCTAGTAGCAAGAGCTTTCATTTAATCAAATTTTCATTGTTCATGCATTCCAAATTAAGAGCTTGATTCTCTCCTATTCATTTATACATTGCAACTCCAGGCTTTTCTTTGTCAGTCAGCTTTGGAGTTAATTTCAGCTCTGATCTCTGTCAGTTGAGATTTTTCAGTGCTGCCATTTTATCAACACTTGTTCTTTTGAGTTATGATACCTGGGAAAAGTCAGACCCCATGACAATATGTGCTCTGCTGACACAGACAATGGAGATGGTCCCAGGGCCCACCACCTTGAAATGGTACAGCATGTCTCTTTAAAATGACAAAACAATGATAAAACAATGATAAAACAATGTGCCTACCAGATAATAATATTTCATTAATTAGTTTTACTGTCTGTGAGAACCCGGTCATACAGGAGGATTCCATTTCTGGAAGAAAGAAGTCAAGCCCACTACAGAACCACATTTAAAGTACACTGAACTTAGGGTTGTTATCAGATTGTGGCTTTGATTCAGACAATATGCACAGATATAAGAGGTAAGCATCTTATGAAGAATAGATAAATATGTATAAAAAAAAATTTTTATCAATACCCACAAATTGGTGCAAATGCAAGTGACCAACCTGCTTAGGAAAACAGGTCTTGCTCCTTGGCAAACATATTATCCAGCTCAGCTTCCTGACACTTACAGTATGGTATGTCCCAAACTAGGAAATTAATTGCATCAGGAGACATAAATGACTACAATCCCATCACTTTCGAAATCAAAACTGTGATTCACTTTGACTTAGCATTGGTTGAACATCTCCTTTTGTAAGTCACACCACACCCACTTATGAATAAAGCAGCATAATAAGCAATTTATAAATTATTCAGTTTAACTCTGTTACAAGGAGAATATAAGTTATTATTCCTACTCTTATATTCTTGAATGATATCCAGGGTAGAAAACAGGTGTGTGTTTGTGTTTATGGTAAAGGAGAAGGCACAGAGAGGGGAATGAATACAAGCTCCATTCTAAATCTACAAAATAAAGGTAGCTCTGACAATTTGCATTTTGCTTCGGATGGAATTTGAATTCTTTTTAAGAAATTGAATTTGTTATACTTGATAGTTAGCTGTACATTCAAATAGATACCCACTTTAAAGTTTTATAGAATTGGATTAAATGTGTCATATATTGTCATGCAAGAAAGCGAAATTTTGAACCGTCAACACATTTTATCCTTGTACCATGGCCTCGATATCCATTCTGAAGATGAATGTGGTTTAACAGATTGGAAATTTAACATATTGGAAGTTCAATTGAAGAAGATGGTGTGTAAACCCAATCTTTATCTTACTTTGTGAAAGACATATAAGTTTAGAGACACTGAAAAAATGTTTTTGTTTTAAGATGGCTAAGTTTCAAATTCCTTTACTGTTTTGCCTGCATTTGACATGATTCATGAATGTACAGTTTGATTCAGATGGATGAACAGCTTCCCACAACTAGGATTAAGACCCCTTGACTGCAGAAGAATACAACAGGAGCTGAACAGATACTCTACAAAGTGTGAAATCCATAACTTTGATGATTTAAATACTACTGGCCCTGAAATAATGAATTTCTCTTCTGCTGATTGCAAACCTTCTGGATTCGTATCCAGACCTGGACTACTTGTCTGGCCTGCAGGGCACTGACAGCCGAAGAAGGAAACAAATGCACAGAGAACAGGCAAATTAAAGTAAACAAAAAGGGAGAGGAAAGCTGGGTACACACCAGCTAACCAGGCATCATGGAAAGTAGAGTTCTTCTCTTGTTGGTACCAGGACTTGCAAGATTTATGATGGAAGAGTGCAGTGCATTCAGTATAGGATTTTAAATTCAGGGCTATGTCCTCATGGGAGTGGAAGCAAGTAATCATAGAGGCACAGACGAATGGCATAGCACAGCAGTAACATAAGTGCTGCAGTGTTTAGTTCCCAAACAAAGTGATCTAGAAGAGAATTCGTCTTGGCTGTGGTCCTCATTACAGGCAGACCAAAAGCAAAGGAGTATGGCACCTCGACAACTCAAATCCCTTCATTGTCAACAGATGTGAGCACAGCTGCTCACACAATACCAGTGTTGAAATGAGCACTCAAGCATGGGCTGACATGTGTTTAAGGCAGAACAGGACATAGCGAGTGTAGAAATCAAACTGGGGGTTGGGAGAACAACACTTTCTGTTCACAGAAAGACCAATCATATGTTTAACAGGTTCAATCTGTTCTCATCCTGATATAGTAGCATAACCACATGGCTTTTTTATCCTGGTGCAGTCTAGTCAAATGAAAGGGATTTTTCAAATTAGAACCATATTCCAACAGTTGCCTGTAATCCGTAACTCCATGTTGCTCTGTATGGAGATGCTTCATGGCTGTATCCTCTCTGTGATACACAACGTAGTTTTGGGTTAGAGGCAGGACAACACAAGGTTGCCCTGGCTGTTGGGAGATACTTCCACAGATTCCTTTTCCTCTGTCACAAGGGATTTGGATTTTTCCATTTGCAAGGTCTGGTTTAATAGAGTGGTTGTGCCCATTACTTTGTTGTAACAGAAAAGAGAAAAAAGAGAATTTATTGTGCTTGTGAGAGTTTTTAACTTGGGGATAAATGCTTTTATAGGCATTAAATATATGTAGATTTTTACTGAGACTTTCTTCTGTCCCAATACTACTCCTGATATTTGCTTTCCTCCAGCCCCTACCCACAATGGCTCCAGCCTTATACACTCTTGTTTCTGAGCCATCTTCCAAAGCAAAGTCTCATGCAGGATCTTCTCTCCTGATAACTTCATGTTTCTAGTTTACTGGGAACTGCTTCATCCTGCTGTGGTAAGAAATGCTTCACAATGAGCACACCATTACACTGTTAATATGTAGTAATCATAAAAGTGAATTTTTCCTATATGTCATAACTGTTCTCTGAAGATTTGAAAATATATAACGAACACCTTTCATTGCCCTGTTTTGCTACACCCCCTTCCCATTTGTAAGAACTTAAGTTATTCCCTTTGCAGATGGCATAAAAAATTTCAGTTACAGCTTTTAATATTTGATAAGCCTGACATTGTCTACCAAAATTCTTATTAAGAAATAAAAATAAATAGCCTGTCTCTCTGCATGATTTAACTCCCTCATTCATAAATATCTGCATACTTATGTTCTTGAATATGAAGCTGGATGTATAACTTGAAGCACTTAAATTTGACTTGTTAGAATGACTTTGCTCAAGGTGATATAACAATTAAGTGGCAGAATTGGAAACAGACCCAGGTCTTCTAGTTCCCACAACACAGAAAAATCACTGGCTCATACTACTTCCTCCCAGGGTCAATCTATATTTAATGTGAGCATTGTATCATTCAAAGAAAAAATAAATGGTTCCAAAGCTTAACATGCATAATTTAGTTTACACAAAATTGACACTTTTCCTCAACAGAATATAAAATCTGCACAAGTATTCAGCAATGCTGTTATTGCTGTAAAAATTAGAAGCTGAAATATAGTTGAATTTCAAAGGGAAATAATGTTGGGGCATATTTCATGGACATATATTAGTACAAAATTCAGAGCTGATTCTTCAACTTAGTTAATCACAAGCAGAGTTGCTTCTGATATAATTTTGGCACAATTTTCACCTTACCATTTTTCTATCCAAGTAATTCTTCTGAAGAAATCAAATTATTGATGAAAGTAATAAAATTATTAAAATAAGAGTTTTAAAATAAAAGTAGCCTATAATAATCTTTCTGATAAGAAATTATTTGTTCAGTTTTTCTAATTGGCTTCTGAAATTATATAAAACCATATCATAATATCACATATTTAATTCAGCTCATTGAAACTTATTCTACTAATCAAAGTTATAGCCAAAAATATTAATAAAATTGTAGTGAGAAAATAGCATAACCCTGGCTATATATGGCATTAAATTTTACCCATGCAAGAGTTTTCTCCTGAATCTGATTTTTTTTCCAAAAGAGATATTTCTGTGAATCTCTCATATATAATAAATAGAACTATTAAGTAAACAAAAAGCATCTGCCAATTATTCTGAGATATAGCTGAGAATCTTTCCTCAGACTTCTTGAAAAGCAATGTTCCTGCCACACTGTTAGAATACACATTCTGATTACTTAGGTTAATATATTTCAGAAGGTCTTTGAATTTTCTAGTTTTGACACGTTTGTTTAAAAAAAATGGAAAAATACCAACATGATTGTCAGTATTCATAATGACATGAAAATCACTTTCAGCTTGTTGAAATATCTGCTGTTTTTCTCCACTTTCAGTCTTTCTACTAAAACTCAGTGTTATCTCACCAGCTGAGCCTGAGAGAACAAAACAGGCTAGTAACAAAATGATGCCCTAACATTTACACTTCAAAGGAACTTTACAAAGAGCAAACTTCTCATGCTTAATGCCACTGATTTATTACTCCTTAAGAAGTCATCTTATGCCCCAATCCTTATTATTCATGGACTTGTGAGGAAACCCAATATATTCAAAGTGGCTCCAAGTACATGAAATAAATTGTAGCATCAAAGCTCTGAACTCAATGAAATTGTTCTATGCACAAAGTCATTATCATGTGTTTGCAGGGCAGTGATCTTTATGAGCATGTAGGACACTGTGATCTTGCCTTTGATTTCTCCAAAGGCCCTGCTAATTTCCAACAATACGCCATAAGACTAAAAGGATCAATTGATTATGTTGGGAGTTTCTAGGATCTGCAAACAAATGTGCCACCACAGAAAAGTAGGAGATTAAAGAGCTCAGATAGTAGCAAATTCAAAAATTGATCAGGGAATTCAAAAATATTATGGAAATAAAATTTTATTCAGTCAAAAAAGTGTGAGAGCAGATGAAATAATGGAATATGAAATAATGTCTTCAGGTTTCAGTCTGCCCAGGCTGCTACCAATGGGGAATTTTTTTCTTGACTTTAATGGTAGCAGGAGCAAGTTCTTTTAACTTTGGAAATTACCTGATCTAAATTGTGTTTGACAGTAGAATAAAGATCTTGTAGATATTTGACCCAATTATTTAATGCCTGTGGTGTTCCATTTACATGTCAAAGCACATGGGATACCACAATTGAGCGCTCTGTGGGGAGGATCTTTCCACTCTGAAGATAAACTCATGCTTTGCTCAAAAACTACCTTTCCCAGAAAGTGATATGTAAGAGTCAGTTTAATATGACCTTTTCTTTTTATTCAGCAAATAAGGGAAGAACTGAAGAGCTTAGTTAAAAAGCATGTCTATGGAATGCCAAACTCGTACAATAAAATGGAGAAGAAGACCATCCAAGAAGAACATGCATATATTTTGTGTATGTAGTCTGTAGCAGAATGAAACATTTGGATACTAAATGGAAAGGCAATTACTATTTAAACATGTGAGAAAAAAAAATTTGGGGAGTTTCCATCTACCTTTCCAGTAGACAGCTCTCAAAAGTTCACTGCTTTACAAGTGCATCATTGAAATGAGGAGACAAAATTATTTAAAATAGAAAGAGAGGTTTCTATTTTAATAATTGTGTCTCATTATTTTCTGAATATGATGCCTTCAAGAATGTATTTAGCTTTAAACAGAACATTTAAGTACATGCTGAGGTAAAGCCCTCAACTTTTGAAAGGTCCTTTATGTAGTTTCTGTTGCTGAGTTATGAAGTTGGTTTTCCTTTGCCTACATGAGAAATTTCAAAACTTAGTGTTGCATCATGCTGGAGAAAGCTGACTATCCGAAGTAAGAGTTCTGATTGTTTGTTGCTTCACATCTTCTTCACAACCATTCATTAGCATTTGTAGAAGTCAAATACATGATGATGTAAAGTATAGTCCTTTGTTTACACTAGCATGAGTAACTTGTACACCATTTTTACATATACTTAGCTAAAATTTAAACATAGGATTCAAAATACTAGACAGTGAAGGATCAGGATTTGGAATTGTAAAGTTTACTGGGACAAAGAGCTTTTGATGTAAATTAGTAAGATTATTTCATAAAAAAATTCTCATTTAAGGTGAATCAGAGGTTTCTAGCAAGACCTCAACTCCTTAACATACTTGCTAAAGAATAAAATACACTTCCAATACCCTTCAAAGGGCAACAGAACCGTTAATGAACTAGTTCTACATTTTGCCCCCCCAAAAATCAAAACACAAGGAGTTTAGAAAAACTCTTTCTGAACTTGAAAAATGTTCCAGGCAGTTCTCATACAAGCTGTAAAACAAAAGTTCCTGCAGTAAAATAATAGCAGAACATTTTTTCAGTAATAAGAAATAAATGTCAGTAATTCCTCAGCTTTTGCTTTAAAATGCTTATCTAGCTTCAGTTCAATTCTTAACTTGTACAGAATTTTTTCTGACAACTACTAGTTTTCTTTTGGAAGTCGAAGATACATATTTATTTCACTGCTTGCCCCTTATGCAGGTCCAGTGAGCTATAAAAATTCTGAGAGATTGAGCTATAAAGATATGGAGGGATAGATTCCCAGCTAGTTTTGATGCAACTACATTGATTTACATCTGCTGAGGACTTTTATTCCCCTCAGATTTTATTTCTGAGTGCTTTGTAAAACCCTACATATCATAAAACATTTGCAACAAACTATACATGAAAACATAATCTTTCTTATCAGAGGCAATAAAGATATCCATAGAATATATATATAATAGTATATAATATATAATATAATACANTCTATTCTATTCTATTCTATTCTATTTATTATTATAGCAGTGTCTGCTAGTCTCACACACCAGGTTGAATTGTCCAGGGATGAAGCAGAATTTGAGTGCAGAATATGCAGCCCTTTCAAAGGAAGCTGAGCGTGAGAAAGTGAAAACAACTCCCGTTCTGCAGACCCAAGGAACAATCCTAATGGATCTCACTCCAAGCATGCATGGCCTGAGCTCTTAGGAAATCCCAACAGAGCCTTCTACCAAACACCTGCTCGGCACTGGGGGAGCTGCCCTTGCAGCAGGGAGGTTCTGTGCCTGCCAGCTGGCTCCACGCTCAGCCCTGGACCTGTCTCATTAGTGGTGCTGGAGACACTGCACTCCCAGAGCTCAGGTTCCAGCCCCAGCCTCTGCTGGCTCTGTCCAACAGCTTGAACAAGCTCTCTTCTCCCGTGGCCCGGCCAGCAGAAGTGGAGATGCTCATGTCTTGCTGGGAAGTTGGGATCCCTGCTCTGAAGTTGTCAAGCACCTCCTGGACAGGCAGAGGCCAAGTGCCCTGCTGAAACAGTGCTGTCAACAAAACAGCATGCTTTAACAACAACAGCTATCCACAAAAATAACAATTCCACCTGAAGATGCCCCTTGCAAATGCTTAAACACTAAATATAAGTTGCAAATTATGTATTAAAAATAAACAAACAAACAAAACCAAACTCGAATTGTGCTCAATTTTGTTGTAACAAGACAAGTTTCTCACCATTTTCTCAAAAAATGAAAGATAAGTGTACACAATTATTCCTTCCTGTTAAGAAAATGACAGATTTGTAGGTAATACAGCTGTCTGCTTTAGCAATGCCTTTCACAGTTACAGCATGATTAGAGCAAGAGGCAGCAGGCCTGCCCTTACCACAAAGATGGCTATAAGTTGGACTGTTACAAATAGCCAAGTGCCTTATGATGTTTTATTAATGTGCTAGCACAAGAAGAAAACACAGAATAGACGAAAGAGCTGAGTCTGTTCTATTTCATGAGAAGCATGGGAAACCACCAAGCAGAAAACAAAGGACACCTCAAGCTCCCTCCCTTTAAAATATTTCCCAATTAAAATGTTAAGCAAATACCATTGGGTTCAGACTGTTTACACAAGGCTGGTCTTGTCAAAGAATAAATGCTGGCAGGGCAGACAAGAAAATGCCAAACTCTCTCATCTTCTGTATACCTGTACAAAACTGCATAATTAATAGGACAGCAACTTTAGACAGGCCCCAAGGGCTAGAACCACCAAATGATTTCGACCCCTCACTGTCATGCCTACCTCCAAAAGGCAGAACCTCTAATTTCTTTGCCAGTTGTTCCTTAATGCTACAGGTGCCTAAAGATTCTAACTGCCACATTTACATCAGTTACACTCCCCTAGTGCTTTTATGACTGGTGCTGTGCCATGCCTAGAAGTGCCTGGCCATCCAAGCCCAAGCACCAGGCAGGCAGCGCTCCCGAGTCACCTCACACCTGAGGCATGAGCAGCTGGCACTGCAGAGGCTCAGAGCCCTGCTCTCCCAGCCTGTGGTCCATGGCTGCTCTGGATGCTGCACACTTTCCATCCTCACAGGTTTCATCCAACCTGTCTGCTCTCAGGAGTCCAGCTCAAGACCCAGTTTGCTTGCTTTCTCTGGAGATGCTGGGACTCCTGGACACCATTGGGAAATGTATTTCAACCTGTAGTCTTAAGGCCAAAAGAATAATTTTAAGAATATAGACAAAAAGGAGGCTTAGAGGGACCACAATGCCAAGGCAAAAATTAGCTCCATCAGGAACATGGGAGAAAGATACAACTGCATTTATTTGCCCTTGAGAGAACCACACACTATAACAGGTAAGGTCTCTTCCTACAGCACTGCTGCTGCCATCTCAGTGCAGATTTCAGCCTACTCTTCATATTTCAGGGCAAACTGGTGTATTACAAAGGAATTTTGTGCTGGGTTGTACACTAATCATTAATAAACATATCAAACAGTACAGAAATGAATTCTCTGTGCAGCTACTCTTCCACCAATACTTGATAGTTAAAAAAAATCATTATAAACTATTAACAGTTGAAAGATTTTCTTTAGATTAAATGTAGTGCTCTCTTTACTAGCCCAGGAAATGAGGAATGCTGACAAACCCTAAAATTCCAGGGCTGGTAAGCAGTTACAAGAGATAATCAGAATTTAAACACCTTAGCTTCTGAATATTCATACAGCTTAGTAAATATTATGCATTTATTAAAAATCTATTGCCATTCTTCCCAGAGGCAGAGGACATACAATGCCTGGCTGGTTTAATCAGCTTCCCTATAAATGAATGCTTTCTTAAAAATGCAGAGTCAGTATTTCCTCTCAAGACATCACTGGGCAAGCTGACCTCTTTAAACGCTGTTTATTATAGTAAGTCTGTACTGGCCCAGTAGCCCAACTCTTTCCTTAGACAATTAAACTGTGCATATAATAGGTTTTCCTTGAAGGCTCTGTGGAAGGTTGAGAATTATAAGTGGAGATCTTAACAGCATCTTTTTGCTGCGTTCTGTGTCTCATTCCCAAATCAATTCTTTTCCCCCAAGATGTGTTCCCATGTCTCTCTTGCTGTGTCAGGTAGAAACAGAATCTAATGGCTAGGTACTATGCTCGTCTCAGCTGCTTAGCTAATTTCATTAGAGCTAACATTCAGTGATATTTGCTGTTGAACTATTTAAGGAAAAAAGCCAAGAGTTTTGGGATGTTTCACCAAATTTTTCATGCTTGTGTCAAAAAATAAGTTGTTTAACTCGATTGTCTAGTTTCTGTGTTTTATCTCAGCAATAAAACAAAAGGGATTGCCTGAAAGTCTCTTTGTAAAATATATCAAAAGAGCTAAACAAAACAAAGAACTTGGTATTTTCTTCTAGTATCATAAATTAATTCAGTATAAAAGCAGAATATTTACATCAAAGGAGCACTAGCTTGCATCCACAGGGTTAGATTTTCATATTTGATGGCCTCCATGTCTAACCTAGGCTTTTAAAAAAGCTTAATTTTGATTCTCTGGGTAAAGTTAACACAAATTCAGTGAGATATTTTAGTAGTACATACTGCTATTACTAACTTATTTAAAAACACTTGTCTGCAAGTCTAAAGGGCAACTTTTAGCTCAAAAGCTTTAGTGTTCATCAGACAGGAAAACAGCACTTTTTAAGATACATTATTTACTTTGAGAAGATAAATTCTTTCTTAGCAAATGTGGTTACCATTCTTAGCAATCACCAAGGTATTTGGATGGTCCAGTTCTAAATGTAACCCTATAATTCTCCTTATTAATTTGTTCTTGCTTAATTTTATTTTACACCTTTATCTTTGCATCCTCTTGTCTTAAACCTGTCTTCTTCAGGTTTAAATAACTTGGTTTCTTTAGAAATAATATCTACTAGATATTAAATCTGACAACAAATATTTATTTGGGTTTTCTTTCAGATTTGTCCTGGCTTGTTAGAAAGCATCCCAGAATGAGTCAGAGTGAAGATCAGGGTAATTTGAAGCAATTTTCTTTTATTATGTCTGGTTCTTTTATGGGAAATCCTTTCTTTGGCGGGATGTGCAGCAGAGCCTTGCATTTCTGATTAAAACTTTAGCCTAGACTGGTCAGTTCAGACCTCAGTCCAAGATTTTAGATTAACCCTTTTTGCTTTATGTTGTTCAGTGAAAATAATAAAGTTTCTTACTGCATATGTAATCAAAAGCTTAATAAAAACGAAACAAAGAGTGCATAATTATTTTTAGTGATATCAGATTATTGCTACATTTTTCTTTCTCCAGTATTTAAGTTATCTTCAAATTTAATATAATTTTATTTTATTTTATTTTATTTTATTTTGGGAAGGCTCAGTCACAAGACTGGTATTCTGACCCTTTCTATGGTTATGATACAAATTATATGGTTATGATACTATGGTGATACAAACTATTTCCCTATTTTTCCAAAGATGAAGTTATTTTATCCATTAATTATTTTTCAAAGAGCAGCTTAAGAAGCTCACCAAGAAAGAATGCCTCACAAGTAACATATAAAATAAAATAAAATTCCTATTCTATCCATTTGCAACAGCAGAAAAGAAAAAAAGGAATAAAATCTATATATCTTGTTATGAAAACAGTTCTGCAACAAATGGAAGCTCAAGATAAAAACAGGTGCTATTTTTCGTATCTATTAGTTTTTCTATAGCTAAAGCCTGAAACATATTTTATTTGGAATAAAACACATTTTATAAAGCACTTTCCCCAAACTGCAACAATCAGCCAATGTATCCTACATACATTTTGTCTTTCAACAATTTGCAAAAATACTGGCAGAATACGTGTAAGAATCTTTTCCATTATTCTGAATATAAAGGTAGGATATATGCTTGAATTAGCACTCAAATTACATCTTCTGTTTCAAAAGTGCTCTGTGCACAACATTCAGGAAACAGAAATACAGCTCAATTCCCAACATTAATAGACTGCTGTCCAATTTGATAAGAATTAGAACTATTGTTTGAGCTTAGAAGCACTGACTTCCATGGAGCCTGGATTTTGCTCATATTTTTAGTAAAATATTTTTTTAGAGCTTTAAAAATCCTGCTATATAATGTACTTTAAAAATATATGAAGAACAACCATTAATTTTTCACGGTCTTCCTCATATGAGTATCCCAGCTATTTGGCTGTGCACACAACATGTCAGAATTGGGGTATTGGAAATATTGTACAATTTGCCATTCTACCTCCAGAAGCCTTCATAGCCAACCACATCATCATATTTTCTATTTTTTCCCCTTTTTTGTTAGTATATCAGTCTGCCAAGTCTCTCTAAACTTCCTTTTCAAAATTTTTTGTTGAATTGATTTCTTATTTACTTCGTGATCTTTTTCATCTTCTTTTGCAGATGGCTTACATTTTCACATAGTGCTATAAAGGACTTGAGAGTTGCATCTTACTCATTTGTTTTGTCCTCTAACAGCATGTGGCTTTCAAAATCTATGTAAAAAGGACACACTTGACCTACTTAATAGCTCTGCATGGGCAGATGATTATAAACAGAACTATTTCAAATCAATTCATGTTTTAATTTTTGACTTGCATTTGCTATTTAAAAAGACCCAAAACAACAGACTTTTAAAAAACAAAGGACATTATAGGGCAGGGTTCTGATTTTTGTACTGATTTTGCCTGCAGCGTCATTGACAACAAATTGTTGTTAGGTTTAAAATTACCAGTTTGCATGAAATATCTGCATATAATGCACTACTACTGTTGCTTGTCCTGTATTAATCTAAATCCTGGAAAAAAATCAGTCACTTGTATTTGCACTGAAGATGTTGCAGTTGGTACACAGGACTTGAACATGGCTGCACTGTAAGATAGAAAGAAGTAGAACAACTCACAGGTTTGTGCTGCACATAATTAGGTGGTCGCTGTTTGATATGTCCTAGTGACAAAAGACTCATAGTTTTTTAATTGTGAAAATATTAGTATTTCCATGTGATTATGTAGAAGTTGGAATTCTGTAGCAATTTAAACAAGAAAAAGGGAGAAGGCTGGCAAAGTTATGTTGTGAGAGTTCTTTCAGCCTAGGTGTTGAGTGGAAGAAATGATGGAAGTACTTATGAGAATGGAAGAGAATTTGGAGATAAAAGCTGGAGCCATCAGCAGAGCAGGCAAGATTGTAATGAGTAAGTGTGAAAAGGAATTAGTACAGAGCATAAGCAGAGACTGTGTGGCTTATAACCCTAAAAACAATCACAAGAAAAAATGAATGTGAGATGAAACTAATAAGAGATTGAGTTAAGTGACTCAGAGACTATAAAAAGGGAGATGACATAGTCAGAGGACCAGGTAGGAAAGATCATCTTGATGACAGCAGTCTGAACTAATTGAAGAAGCATAAATTAATACTTTTAAAAATTGGTTAGGTCTCTCACACTAGGAGTATTTGTTCAATTTAATTATAAAATTTCTCACAGAAGGAACCTAAAATAATTATATAAAATAACAGGATATTTTCTTTATCTTACCTGCTACTTTTTAAAATCCATATAATATCATATTTCAGAAAAACTATGTACAGGGGGAAGTACAGGACTGAAACTTGATATTGGTGATCTCTAACAAATTATGCAATATAGCAGAGTTCTAAAAATATACTTGTGAGCTTGAGGGTTTTTTTAAATTTTTGATCAACCCAATCTAATATTTTCTGTTTCCTATGTTATCAAGTTGTTCTAGTCGTCAAAGGCATACACGACAGTGTTAAAAATGAATTGAGGTAAGTATTTCTTTTCCCTATCTCAAAAAACCGAGCAATGGAAACATGCATTCCCAAGGACTAATTGTCCCAGTTCAAAATGCCCTTCATAATTCCCAGAAACTACAGAATGCTACATTCCCTGGATGGCCACATCTCTCACAGTTGCAGCCTCCACCCCAAGACAATCTCTCCACCTCAGCTTCCTCTCCCACTCAGAGAGATTCTCAGGCTCCTTTTGACAGCCCCCACCCCAGGTCTGGACTTTTGTCTTCCTTTTGCTCCTGAGCCCTTGAAGTTCTTGCCAAGTCTGCAGCCCAGCCTAAGCCAGCAGGCTGGTTGGCACCTGCTGGGCTACGCTGTCTGCTTCTTTGCCTTTTGGTGATGGCTGTGTCCAGATTTTTCCTGACCACAAAGATTTGATTCCAATTCTAGACTTTAATCTTGTCCTGAAGTAGTAGGAACCCCATTCTTTTTGGCTGGATAAGTAATTTCTCTTTTCTGCTTGGACCCAAATTATCTTTGCCATCAGTATAATGGTTAGCAATTCCCACGGTATTAGTGATGGGAGAAGTGAAGTCATCACTATCATGAAAGGTAGGTTGTAAACCAATACAGAATAATAACACTGGGTACAATGTGTAGTTTACACTTATTGGAACGACTGTTTGTCTTTTGTATTTTTAGCTTAGGGATAAAACCACACCCTGTCCTCCCTCGCCCGCCCCTTTATGGGCAAACCCAACAGAAACTCTGCAAGTTGAAACTTATGGAGCTTCCTAGCCCTTCCATAATTATTTTTATCCCCAGTGTAAAGGATGATTCAGTCATCGGTTCTCTGAAGAAAGACAGAGATAAAGAGAGAGAGAGAAAGAGAAGAGTATGCTGAATTTCTGTTGGAAATAATCCTTTCCACGTGAAGTAGGAGTGGGTATTAGAGGAACAAATGTCCAGTGGAAGCTGGAAGGGGGATGCTTTGTGGAAAGCCCTGAGGGAAATAGGCCATGCCATTATCTGTGGCAGAACAGAGATAAGTGTTGTCACCAATGCTAGTACATGAGAAATATTTGGAAAAAAAAAATCTGTGCTGTGTTGTTTATACTTTTGGTTTTCCTCTTTACAAAGGTAGGAGCTGGTGCTAGCAGTCATAGGGCTGGCACTGAACATAGAGATACCCTTTGCTCTACTGTTTTTGAGTAGAAGGGGGTGGAAGAGGGTGAATCAGTGAGTAAGGCGCAATGCAGTACAGGTCTGGGGAAGGCTGATGTTTGCTGGAACTGATGTTTAGAAGAAAGAAGAAAAATCCCTTTATTCAAGAGACTTTCACTGAATAGTGCAGCAAACAGCAAGCACCTCCCCCTGAGATATCTGTGGCAGGAAAGAAATGTAAAGGACAAAGCAAATGAAAACTTTGACAGCTGACAAAGTGAAATAGAATTAGAGATTTTGAGTTTGCTATAAAGAAAAGCCAGAACAATATAGTGTCTAGAGCATGAACTGTACCTACAGTACTCTAAAATGGCCAATCTCCCTGAAAGGGATTATCAAAAGTGACTAAGAAATATTAGCTCTACTGACAATTTTGTGTGTCTTTCTGTTTCAGAAATGTAATACTGAGGCTGAAAGACAAACGAGATGAAATTTTAATTATTTTCTAAGGTTTGAAAACCACTGCAACATTTCTACACTTGTCTCTAGCCCTGCAGGCTCAGCTGCTCCAGAGGATGTGTGCCACAGAAGGTTCTCAAACTGCTGCCTCTGGTGGACCCCTCAGCTTCCAGTAACAGGTCCACAGAACCAATAAATTAATATTTTGCATAAAAGAAGGAAGACAATCTACTTATTCTAAATTATTTTTTCTTGGTCAAGATAATTCCCAATAGAAAGTTTTTACTGATCCAGGAACTAAGTGCAAAGGACATTAGACAGATAATTGAGAAATTCAAAAGAAAACAGAAAACAGAGAAATTAATAAATAAATAAATAAAAATTTTTTAAAAAGCTGGTTTGGTAAACTTGGAGATGTGTGTGAAAACTTAATGTCTTAATCAGCTTATTACAGTTCATACAATTTTTATATGTGGTGTTAAAAATCTGTTCAGAGAGTCAAGAGTGACTTTTATGGAAATAGCTTCTACCTTTGGGATCTGACTGACACAATTTGTCCCTGAAGGAGGGACAGTTTGCATGTAAATTTTCCTTTGGATTATTTCTTCTTGTTCTTTTAATCTTGGAATGTGGCAGACAGTCCCTTGAGTTCTATCAGATGTGAAGTGGTTTTCTGGCTTTACTTTATCCCAACTGGCCCTCTTCCTTGAGGAAAATAAATATTGTGCGTACTGTTTATCTCAGTAATGATTGTCTTCAGCTAAGAGCAAATTAATTTCTGTTTCAACAGTGAGGGTATGGTCCACCTACTCAGTGTTGTCTGAAAAAGGCCATGGCAATTTCTCAGCAGACTGCAAATTCCCCTTCCATGTTCTATCCCTGGTGCAGGAAACCATCTACTGATCTTGGGATATGCCTCTTTTAAAAAGACAGGTCATTCCCAAATGACACAGCAGTGAGGTACTATAGGGAACTGGACCAAAATATCAGTGAATTAAAATTTGTATTTCACCAGTGGGCTTGGCCCAGCTGGGTAAATCATTGTTTCTGACTGGTGTCAGCATGTCCAAGGAACCACCAGCAGCAAACACAGCAGATAGTCAGTCAGCAGAGGGCCTTGCATGAGCTCTGGGACAGGCATAGCCTCAGTTTACTTGTTGGCTCTACTTTAGCAGGGTAATTATCAGAGCAACAGTGGCAATTAGCATGGAGCCCAGCTTGAAAATAAGGGTATGGCCACACATGGCTCCACACTCAACAGCCTCTGTACCATTAATATGGAATAAACTTTTATGAGATGTTGACCATTGTTTGAAGCATGGCACAGAGAGTAAGGTGGGAGAATACAGAAACAAGAATGCTCCTTTTCTGAGCTAGTGCTGGCTTGTCACACATGAAAGTGATTATGCATATCCTGAAACCCACAGCTCACTGTTGGTCATCCCTTGTTTGGAGAAAAAAGGGTTTTGTGATTGCACGAGAGGAACGGAAGACTAGTGACAGAAAGAGGAAAAAAGGGGCCTGAGGTTGACAGTGGCAGCCATTAGTAGCTTGGCCATGTTCCCCACATATGGGAAAATGCCTGAGCTATACCAGATATTGGTAACCAGCATGGGGTTCTGAGATCCCTGTGATTTAGAGAAGACGTGAACATGAGTCTATGGAGGTGAAGTCTAGCATGACTCTAGGCCATGGCTGTCACCTCAGCTTGTCACACACTTTGTGTGACCTCTGCTGAGCTTCCTGCTTCCTCTCAGCCAGTTTCATGATTACAAACTTGTCTAATTAAGCTGATGCAGTAGGACCAGTGTGGATGCTGAAGGGCAGTGAAAGGTAGGTCACCAAGGTGGAGTCATGAGATGATTACAGTGCACAGAGGTCAGGCTTTGAATGCCAGCTGACAGGGAGGGGTTGAGAGACCTCAAGTGTTCTTTGTAGAGACAGAGCTGCTTCAGTGATGTAGCAGTGGGGACTGCCCAGGAGACTCTGGTGATGACATGGATGGGGAGTTGCAGTGAGTTTGCTCTCACTTGTGGGAGCTGAAGATACAACTTTGAGAGAGTTATGGGAACCTAAAGATACAGCCTTGCTGGGCAGAGTCTGAACACAGCCTTCCCCAGCCCCAGAGCCATACTGAACAGCAGAAAACTCTGATGATGCAAGGCTTAAGAACTGCTTTCACAAGAGATGCTGAATCACCGTTTTCACTTAGTGTCTGTAGTGGCAACATTGGTTAGTGTGACCCCAGATGGCTCCCGTGTTCTGGGCATCTTCACCATTCTTGCTACTTACTACACTTAGCAGTAAACTGTATTTTAATACCCAACCACAGCAAAGTACTTTTATGTTTTCTACATGTGTGCTCGTATTCTGGGTAAACTAGCTCTGACAGATAGAAATGCTTTAGGTAAAAAATTTGCAGAAATATCTAATTTATTCTCCAGTTATCCTATTTTCTTCATCAAAATTCTGTTCCAATATACTTTAATTTACATGAGCTATGTGTTTCTTCAGGAAATTAGCATATTATGGTTTCTCTTCTATAGTTGTAACTAATAAGAAAGAAGAATCGAGGAAAAGACTGAAGCTAAAAGCAAACTCAAACTAAAATGAGAACCAGGTTAATGATAGGCCTGTTGGCTAAGGCAGAATACAGCAGATGAATAACCACATCAACAAAATCTAGCTGTTTCTTCATCTATATTTTTAAATGTTTTTAATACTTTTAGTGTTCCTGCAACTGACTGTGTCCAGAGGCTAGACCTTAAAACTTGATGGCTGCAATACTCAGATTCGCTTTTAAATGCTCTGCTATCCATGGATATACTCAGCTTCTAGGTTGTTTAAATGGACTCAACATCAATAGGACATTTACACTATCCAGCAGAGAGAATGCTCCTTTAGCTAGTTTTCCTCCATGGAACAAAAAGACTAAAAATCATCTTGCAATCTTGTTGTGATCATTGCTATTCTACTACTGCTTTTTTTTCCCTGCTATTTTCATGAGGCTCCTCTTTGGTTGCTTTCCATTCTCCACGTTCCCTTGCCCTAATTTTATTTCTTCTATTACAGGGTTGCATTCTGTTTTAACCAATGTGTCAAAAATTTGCTAATGAGTACCACTGTTACCATGAAATTAAAATTTCAGCAAATTATTTAATTACTGATATCAATGTCATGACATTTTCAGGATTCTAGGTGAAATTGGACAACCATGTCTTAGTATTGGTTTCAGAAATAGAGGGTTTATAAATCTGATTTTCAAAACATAAGTTTAAGAAGATATCCCTGCACCTCTGGACAGTATTTGACAGTTTGCTGCAGATTTACACTGTCTCCTTTCAGGGTATGCATACATACGTCTTAAAGCTACAACCTTCCCAAACTCACTGTCCAAACTCAGCAGAATTGTGGTCTACTGCTTTTGTCTACAGCAAGGAAATATTTTTGCCTTCTGGATGAAGCTAGAATAAAAACAATGTTATAGTAATGATCAGATGCTGGAAGGGATCCAAAATGATAGTAGCTCTTTGGCCTGGAAAATAAAATTAAGGAACACATAGGTGAAGAATGCATGCAGGACCAGTCTTAAGTATCCCCTTAGGCTGCATTGTGTCCAGGCATGGTTGAGCAGACTGCTTTATCTGTGTGTATCAATAAAAGCTACCTGTTTCTAATGTGGAGGCTGAACTGCAATAAACAATGCAGAACTTTCAAAACATACAATCTCAGAACCACAATTTTCATGTTTTCTTTTCTTTTTTAATTGCTTTTGTTGCATTTTAGAGTAAAATGAATGAAGCACAATCTACTACACCACACATAGTCATAATATCAATTTTTTTCCTCATTAAAAGTAAATCTTGCAGCTGGCATCATTAAGCTATTGACACTCTGCTCCAGTGTAATTACCTTTATGACTCTGTTGGTAGTTTACCTTTTACTTAGAATGGGAAATACCTCAAATAGTCTGGTAAATTTTACTACTGCAGGTGGGGAATGTCCAGTTTAATGGCCCCACTGTATTACTCTTTGTTATTCACACGTGCCAAAAAATACACAGGATATAGATGGGGCTGAGTTAATATAGCTGGAATTTCCTAACTTTTAAAATACTTGATCTTGTGTCCTTAATATTGTCAGTGAACCGGCGGGGGTGGGAGGACTGGGACAGCATACTTCCATTTTGGCAGTAAACAGAAGTTAAGTAAGTAGTTGGAGAATTAAAAGCAATTTAATCTGACAGGTAATAGGACAGACATCCCTAACAGAGTCACAAAAGTGTATATAGATGTGCATACATACTCAGCCTCACTCATCTCATAGTCAACAAAATGTGATTCACAAATGTGCTTTAAATGGCAAAAAGTGGCATTTGTGAACATGATGGTCTGTGTTTGTCAATACTTCATGTTTCACACAAAGGTAAGTCAATAAAACACATTTTATGAGGCTGATATATGGATTGTAACTGTGTTCAGCAGACAAGATAGAGATTTGAGTTAGTTCCCACCAAAAAGAACAATCCTCCAAATGAACAACTGATACCTCAGCTTTATCTAATAAGATTGACATTTCTGAGGGTTTGACTGGTTCAGAAGGCTAAAGAAGGCTCCAAAATGTAATTAGAAGATATTAGTTGCATCAGTTTCCCTTTTAACAGGGTACAGCTCTTCATGCAGATGTCAAAAAAACCTCACCCTGATATGTTTTTTTGACTCTGAGTGCCCAGAGGTGCATGGCCAGCCAGGGGAGGCATGCCAGGACAAGCTCACTGACTCAAAGGAGAGGACTTGCAAAATACCCTGGGAATACAAGAATGGAAAATATCTAGGCAGGAAGTTCTAGTAACAGTTTGGTCAGAAAGCTGTTTTCAAGACCTGTTCATGCAAACCATTCCCTATTTTTTTTTTCATTTTATTTTAACTCCTTCTCTGGAATTTGAAAAGCATAAGCCATTTCTTTCAGCATCGTGTTATTTTCCACCACATCCCAATAACTCTTGTGTTTGAGGAGGTTACTGATATATTGCTCATTTGTCAACAACATCCCTAAAGGATTTGTGAATATCACAAGGTGCTGAGGGTTAACAGTTTCCTTAACCTCCATGTCTCAGTTGTTTCTAGTTCACTGGTGCACATTACATCTGGCTGGCTGTATACTGGTGGGAGATGCAGACAGATGCAGTTTTCTCCTGTTTTCCCTAGCTGGCCAATGGAGTTGGATCTCTGGTCCAAGCTAACAAGGCCCAGCAAAACCACTGAAGGCACCGCTACTGTGATGTTCTATCTCTACATATTTGTCAAGAGTTCAATACAGAGGAAGATTTAAATACATTTTTTGTCAATTCAGGATTGTATTTTGGTGCAGCACACAAAGCATTTATTGAAACAGTGTCTCCAACAAACCTGCCAAGGCCAGCGCCTCGGTTTGTGTCTGTGGGCGAGCGGTGGTGATAACAGTGGGACCTGTGTGTGTGCTGCTGGCTTCTCTCACCCTTGCCTCACTGGCAGGGTCATGAATCAGCACTTCGGTACATGAATGTACTGTTCAGCAAGTCAAATTCTCAGCTCAGTCTCTGTACATCTGTTGACTGGGTACAAGTATATGTTCTAGTGCCCTTTCATATGTTCTTGGCACAGATGCATTTTGTTGGCATGAGCATTAGGCTGAGTTTGTTGGCATTTTAGGAAGTAAATCTGATTTAAAATGCAAACAGAACAACAAATAAAATAAAGCAAACAAACAAACACACCAGGATAGTCCTCCCACAGCAGAAGCTGTGCATGGCTCACAGTTTACAAACACAGGCTTAGTCGTCCTGCCCTCTGTCTCCCAGGTTTACTCATCCCATCAGGGAGTGAATATGGAGTTTCAAGGGAGTAGCATTTCATTGCTTAGATGACAGATGCTTTCTGTCCAGAGGGCTTCTGCCTGATGAGGAGCTGGAAGATGTCTCTTCTGCACTTCCCTCAGCATGCCCAAAGACTTAAACAGCCCAGGAAAAGCCATTAGTGAAAAAAGACTTTTCCAAAGTCCTAGGAAAATGTATTTTCTCTAGTTTATCCACTAACTTAATTTTCTTGTGTCCTTTTATTTTAATGAATCACAGAATATGTAAGAAGTACAAAATTATGGATATGCTTAAAAGCAAACAACAACCCACTTCAAAAGCCTTCAGAATAAGTTTCTTATCTACTCATGAATTTTCCTACATGGGAAAACTTTTACATGCTTTTTGAGGTGTTTGCCTTGATGATGTGCATTTAGCAGTGCTTGAGACCCATACTTTATCATCAGAATGATAGCATGCCGAAATGACTAATACACCTAACACAGAATTTCATGAAATTACATGTCAGACAGGCACTATTAAACATATGGGAGATGCTCTAGGGTACTGCTGTATTGCAGCCCAGTAATGAATAGCTCAAGTGCAACCATAGATGGGATCTTGAGTAAGAGCACCTTGAGGAGAACAATTTTTTTTAGTGTTAAAGAAAACCCCAGCAAACAAGTTCTGCTACACAAAAGGACAATAGGTCATGTTCAAATGTCAGAATATATATTAGGTGAGAGAAAAACTCACAGTATGTAGGCCATGATTTTTTGAAATAACAGTCTTTTATATCATCAAGTCCACTGGTCACCTTAACAAAGGTCAGATAATCAAACTTGAAACTCTTCCCCATATTCACACATTTACTACTTATTTGCTGTCCAGATGCTCAACAAGTCATTACAGGGCTTTATAGGAAAGAGATTTTGTAACAATATTTTGATATAAAAAAGAATAGCAAATGTCCAAAGAACTTGTAATTAGAAATTTTATCATTTGTCACCATTCCTGCCCTTATATGTTCGGGTTTTTTTCTAGTCTTTATTACAGTGAAGGAAATATAGCAACAGTATTCATGGCACAATAGAGAAAAACTGCCCGTGAGAAAAGTCAGAAAACCCAAAATACAATATTTGGAACTTGATTGGGGCCTCTGATTTTTTTTTCCTTATTGACTTCAATTATTTTTAACTTCTTTTTCTTGTGTTATTAAAATCAGAGCACACATAGAATAGTTTGCTGTCTGCTCTAGCTCAGAAAAATATGAAAGCACAGCCTGTACTGAATGATAGAGTTGTGCTTTAATGTCCAGCCATGTGGTTTCTCCATGGAAAACTAATGAGTTAAAGATGAAATTCCTCTTCTAGTTTGCATATATCTTCTTGCAAGGATTCTGCTGAGCAGAAGTATAATTGGAGACTCTATAAAACTGAGCCTTGTACTTTTTAATCCTAATATCATAGGCTATGAAACATCTTTCTTCCCACAAAACCACAATGTTTTAGGTCCTAGACATGTTTAGTTATGGACATTTTTGAAATAAACATTCTCAAAAATATCAGGACCATTCCCCTGAATTGTATTTAATACCATCTGGAAATAGAGGAAGGTAAAAAGCAGAGAAACAGAAAGATATAAAACTAATGTCTCAAGGCTGAAAGAATTGTCCTGAGTTTCTGTACTAGGGGCTTATTCAGCTCTTATTGAATCAAAAGTAAAATTGAAGCAGAAAATAGAAGGGAGGTTTCCATTCATACTTCCGATGCTGTTTTCACTTATTAAACTCTGTTCTGAGTTAACAGGAGTACATTCACAGCAGTCTTCCACATGAACTGCGTCTGAAATTGTGTAAGCCATATTCAGAGATGTACTGAAGGTGTGCAGAGGCATTTCACTTGTATTGTAGTATATGAATGTGGACTTAAAATACATTATATGACATAGTGGCTTAGAATACCTGTGATGATTTTAAAAAGTGATGAAAACTGAAACTATATCCTTGTATTGCCCTATTTCATTGCAGTTTAACCAAGGGAACAGGGAAAAGTCCCATTCTCAAAATATTTCTCTACAGAAAGTATAGAAATGTGTATCTGGACCTTTTGAATGAAATTTAGTATCAGTAGAAAATGTTTTGTTGTTATTGCATATATGTGTGAAGTACAGCCAGTCTTTGGTTTTAGGCCAGAGGTCTTTAGAGAATGGACATTCTGACTGCAGTTGTTAAGCATTTTGCTCTTGGTTTCTGACATAACCACCAGGCTGCTCCTGCAATACAAATAATAAAGATGGTTTCCCACTGAGACTGGGAGCCTTGGTCACATGCAGATACCGTGGAAGAGGTAATTCTTGCTAAAAGCTTGGCATTTGCACAATCAGAACAAAGCAAGTTAGGAAAAGGGAGAGAATGTTGAGTTATTAAACTGTCTGAAATGAAGAACAAAAAAATGTAAGCTGGTATTTTTGCCTTCCCTTTTGACTAACTGAGCAAACTCAGTGATGTTTTCCTGTAAACAAAAATAATTTTCCTGTAAAGCAAAACAACTGGCAATACACAACTAGTTACTTCTGCTACTGTAAGCAGCAGTTAATGGTAGTTTGCAATTCAATGGGGTTTTTTTACAAGATTACAAGGAAAAGGATGCCACCTTGATAAGCTGTGACACACAGCTATTTTCCATTAGGTTGATCCTTTCAGCTTTTGCAGGCAGAATTCACAAGTTACCCTTCCACCCCTACAGCTCACGTAAATCCAAAATCTGCCCCAAAGATTAGGAAGATTTGCTTGACTTGAATTTTTAAATTAATTTAAACACTATTGTCATATTGTATAACTCCTGATGAAGACACTCTTTATCCAGAACAAGGATGCTTTTCCTTCCATGTGTATTGTTTTTTTGGAATGCAGACTTCATCCCCAGGAATGACCCTGTAATGACAATGATAATATATTTATTCACATCTAGTCATATTTGGCAAATATTTTAATATAGAAAACTCCTCTATGTTTGGAGAACATCTTTTGACATCAGTTGAATTATGTTAAGGATTGTCTAGATGACAGCATCAGCAGTAGTGAAATCTAAGAAACAATTGGAATAGGGTAAGGTATATTAAAACACATTTTGTGTTTAAGGAGAACGAGAGAGTGTACAGTAGAGAGACTTTAGCTTAGGAGAGTCAAGTTGTAGGCTGAAGGGAAGGTAACTGAGATGCAGGGTATTCGGGTTAAGATGCTTACAAAGAACATGAAAAACTGCCTTATTGATGTATCATAACATTCCTGTGTGACCTTAGCAATCCACAGGCCAAGTTTTCTAAAGAATGTGAGGCAGATAACTCCCTGTTTTCATATATAATTAGTTATAAAACTACTATAGTGTGTAGCTACTACCATATGATTAATTACCTTAATTCATGAATGCTTCTCAAGTATGAGTTTCAAGTGTTAGCATTAAGTACCCCTTCATTTTAAGACCCAATCCTGCAAATATTTATTAGTGCTTGCTGTCATAAGTCATTGCTCAAAAGAAAACATTAGCTTCCATGGAATTACTTGTGGTGTTGAGTGCTATCCTAGAAGAGAATGTTTCCCTTTTTATTGTTGACCTTTTATTTTAGCTCATACATATATAGATCATTATACATGTATTTCTATATGTATATACACATAGACATGTTTTCATAAAATTAATGTTACAAACCATTTTCTTTCTATGTATTCCTTACTGTCTTTTTTAAGTTGTGGGGTTTTTTTTCTGCTAATGCATCCTAATTATGACTCTTCAAGACACAACTAGCAAATAAAAATGCCATGTGTTCTCTTATCATAAGTTTGAGCTGGTGAAGAACATTAAGTAACTCAAGTCTCATGGTTTTAGGACCAGATGAGCATGAATAAAGCAGTTCATTGCTTTTTCTTCCTTTTTCCCCCCTCTTCTTTTTTTTTTTTTTAATTCTTTTAAGTCTGCATTTTTAAATTCTGCAATGCTGTTTTCCAAAGCTGAAATGCAACCCTGAGGCCAGTTCAGACACGGTGTGATGCAGGCCAGTTGAATTGACTGGTGGTTCTACTGTGGATGAGTTAAAGAAGGAATCACCCGAAGCAATGGTAGCTCTCAGAAGGGGGCCTGTCCTTCAAGAGTTTAAAGCCTTTGAAGAGAGATTTCCTTTGAGCAATGTGAAGTCTTTGTGGTGATGGGAAACATACATTTGTAATTACAGAAGAACACAGTGTACAGTAGGAATAGTATAAAAACATGCGATTTACAGTGTCTAAGGAGAAGCTTTGATGTAGAGGGCCCCACTGACCTAGTTTGCTGCTGAAAGCCCTAGAAACATAAGTCTGACTGACTACAGTTATAGGGATGCAGGCTGTGAACAACATCCTTCTGCCTCTGCACTGCCACTCCACGCTAAATGAATAATCTTTTGCAATACTGACTGTATGGTAACACTATATGAATATAAAATAACTGTCTTTTAAAACATTAATAAAGTTTGCTGTGCTTCTCTGGGGAAAATGGGCTAAAAAAGAACCACTGGGAGTCAGCATGCTGGCTGGGGGAAAGACTTATCTCGGAATATTTTTTATGGAAAAAAATATTGACAAATTTCATGCCAGGGCAGCCACCCTTTTGGAGCGTGTGGGGGGAGAATAAAAAAGGATGCTTATCTCTGTTAACAAGAGACAGAATGCAAAGCTCAAAAGTGATACTGATTCTAGATGGTTATAGTACCAGGGTCTGTAAGAAAGGGTCTGTTTGACAGCAGCCAACCAGCCATAAAGAAGAGTGCATTTACCTTCAGGGTATGCACTGCTGTGAGCAAATCTGATATGAGAACCAAGACTAGGTATTGCCCTCCACAGGAAGAATGGGAATAGTGAAAGATAATTGAAGGAAATGGGCTGCCATGATCTCAAACATCCTTAAAACCAGCTGTGTGATGTGGACAGTACCAGTGCTCCAGCAGCATCCACCAGTTGTCCACCAAGGGAAGAGTTGCAATTCATGGGTCACCTGACATAGGTGGCAAAAACCCTGGGAAATCACACAGGTGAGAGAGTCAGAAGTGTTTCATAATAGTCTCTGAACTATTTTAAAAATGAAAAATAAAGTATTCTTTATTCCATGGATTCAGGCTGAGATTTTTAGTAAATTCACCTCAGTTTTGTGTACTAATAGGTTTGGATGGCTACCTCCAGACCATTTCATGATTGCTCTGAATTTGGATGCTGAGTTGAGCTGAGGTGGGTATCTGGAGGTTTGGTTAGTGACCACATATAAATAATATTGTGCTGAGGTAGCACTTTCTGCCTTATAATCACTTTGCCTGTGGGAGAGGGCCAATCTGAGGGAGGTCACTGAAATTAAAGTGGAAAACTTAATTACATAAAAATAATATGGGTGTGTTGGGTGCTTTGATGGACAAGGATGATGTAGGAAAAGAAGAATATAAAGCAAGGGCTATTTATAAACATTACCTAATGGGAGTAATAGACAACAAAGGATAAATCAGTGACTATTAAGCAGTGTTTGTGCCAGCACAAATACAAACTTTAAAAAGTTCAACCTTAGACCTAGTAAATATAAGGTACTGGGGGAGGTATGAGGGAGACCCTGGGGATCTTGCTGCCTGTAATTCAGCTGTTGGCTAAGACTCCTGTAGTCACCTCTGACTCACCAGTCACTGACCTGATCCTAGAGCAGAACAAGCCTAAGGCTTTTCTAGGTTTGCAGACAGCAGTGCCCCAACCACCCTCTGAAGCTTCACTGAAGGACCTTTGAAGCCTGTG
Source organism: Rhabdornis inornatus (assembly GCA_013397075.1). Classification (NCBI taxonomy): domain Eukaryota; kingdom Metazoa; phylum Chordata; class Aves; order Passeriformes; family Rhabdornithidae; genus Rhabdornis; species Rhabdornis inornatus. The sequence continues at coordinate 372,180 of VWZS01007728.1, read as the reverse complement.
CATTATGCCTGCTCTGCCCCTGTAAATATGTCATCAGCAATAAAATAAAATAAATAGTGAAATCAGCTTTTCCAGGGTCAGGTAATTTTTATTTCAAGGTTGGCAGGCCCTTATCATTTGGTTAAACATGCTTCAAATTTGGATCTGTTTCAGAGAGAGGAGTTGCTCTTCAGATATCATTTCCAACCCATGACCATTATTCGGATGACTTGCCCATGCCTTTTCCAGCTCTCCTTCACAAACATGTCCCTGCCTGAGTTTACTTTCAATTAAGTCTGAAGGGTCCTTCTCAATGTCGCCACTGTCACCATTCCCACCAAACATTTGCCTTTCATTCCTAGCTAACATTGAAACGTTAATGGTTGCTATCTTGCTCTCCTAGGTGAGAAGACATCCTTAACCCTTTCATTTTTAGTAAACAATAGAATCTAAAGGTGTAGAGTATTTTTGGCAAATATAAACTACATTTTCCCACTTGACTTATCTTCCTCCTTTAGAAGATTGAGCTGGGCAAGATCTGTTTAACTTGGAGTACGTGGAAGGCTGGGCCAGTGTATGAGCAAAGAGTGGTATTGGAAGTCACCCACATTAAGTGAAATTTCATGTGGTTCTTATTTATAACCACAAGAGACTTTTCCTTTCACAAGCAATTAGCTGAGCTGAAGGTTGAAGTCCCTGTGAATTTTTAACAGAATTGCCCCTGGATCCTTTAAATTTCTTCCACCCTTTTATAAAGTCCCATCCCAGCTAGTATGCTGCTAAGTACATCTGTATTTCTGGGAATAGCCACTGTACCTGTCAGTGGTATTGGTTAGAACAATATGGTCACAATTACAGCCAGAGACGAGATCCTCTCACTTGATCTCACAAACAGATCTCTCCTCTTTATTGCACTTGTGGGCCTTAACCAAGGCCGCACTCACCTCCACTCAGATGCAAGTTTGAGACAAGCTTTGCTCATGCCCCTGCACCATTACAGCCTGTCTGCCTTGGTGCCAATGTCCCATGATTGATGCTGAGAGTGGAGTCAGCTAGGCACTCTACACTGCACACTGGCTGCAGGTAGCTGTGCTGCACATGTATCCCTAAAGGCATGTGCTAGGTCCTGAAATTCTGTACCTGGGTCAGAAATTGTGCTTGGGTTTAGCTTATCTCATGGCCTCAGCAGCATGGGGTGTGTTCTCGGTGGAACTCAAAAGAGAATCCAGAGTACAGACTGACCAGCTGTTTCTTAGCTTTTTACCCTTCCCCTGACAAAATACCTCATCTTGTCATGCATACATACTTGAGATCTAACACATCAGTCTTCAGAAACAAGAATACAGTATAGGGATTCACATCTGTCTTTGGAGGGATCTGATTTTAAGCATGCACGATTACTTAATAAGCCTTTTTCTCCACAAACACAAAAGTGCATGTTTCAGGAAACCAACAAACCAATTGTGAAGACACAACATGGCTTTCATGTTAACTCAGCACTGGGGAGAATTGAAGGTTTGTGACTCACTCAGAATAGGTGTGAAGAGTGTTATAAGAGCAAAGAAGAATCTAACCTGTATAGTAAAAGCTGACCACTGCATGACCCAAAAACAATTTCAAGGAAACACCCTTTTAATAGTCCGTGATTCTGTTGAGAAACAGCATATCTGCCCATCTGCCCATCTGCATTTTGAACTGAACATTATGAAAGAGAAACTGCTCCAAGGCCCACATAGGAGTGCTATTTTATACCACGTGTTTTATCTTTATCATTTTATGTAATATTTTTAGCAACATGAACTATTGATCTTTATCACTAGATACCAGAAATTCTCCAAGTGTGGCCATGTACAGAGGTAGAAGATTATGGCACACTTTATGAGGTGACATTACCTACCCTGTTTTATGTCTGAGGAAGCTGAGGAACAAAAAGATAAGTAAGCTCCAAAATCTTGAGTTACTTTTTCTGCAATGCAGGGTTTGTAGGTTGTAAACTCAAGTAATTGAAAGGATGATTGAGGAATGCTTTATTTAAAATACATGAATTATTATTCACAGCCTTAAAAGAACCCCAAACCAACTCTATAAAAGCTCAGCTGGACTAAGACTTCTGAGCTGATTAGCAGTTTCAAGTGTCCCAACTGAATATGCCCAGTTTGAATTCTCAAACTGGTTGCTCTTCAGGAAAAAGCTCTAAAGAACCCTCTAGCTGCATAACCAAAATGCTGATGCAGCCAAAGCTTCCGAAAATCTGGGCCTAAAAATAGCCCTTATAAGAATCAACCTAACCTTCCCCTGCCTTATTAGTGTAGAATACACATTAACTCTTTTTGTCTTTACATCCCCTCTCAATATCTTCCTGGGCACCACCAGGAAGAGCACCACAATTTTAACTCCATGGGAGGTAGTTATTGAAACTCTTCAAGGCATATTACAGTGCAAAGAGCTCAGGTGTGCCCAGCTCTGAGCCCCACAGCACAGCTCTGTAGTTAGTGACTGCAGTACACAGCTTTTGGGTCTAGAGCTGATGCACTGAGAATTAATTTGTGTGTCTGCTCAGCCATGGTGCAAATGTGGTCTTTGTGCTGGTGCTCATATGGTGCTGTTTGAGGCTATTAATTGCTTTCCTTTGGAGCCTGTTCCTGTGATCTAGGACTGCAACCCTCTGCAACCACTGATGAAGCAGCAAGTCCAGGGGACTCTTCCATTCACAATAAAACGTTTATTCTCAAAAATTTGCTTTTTATAAAGTGAGGAGACAGAAGACCCACTCCAATGTAGTTTTCTCTTTCTATATCTTTTCCCGTGGGGCTTCACACAAGACTTTATTGGAAGAGTTTTAATTTTATTGGGATATTTTTCTAAGCCGCCCTTAAGTAATCCTTTTGAGTTCATTCATGTTCTCTGTGGTAGGGTGTTCTGTTGCAATTACAGACATACAGCAAAACAGTGAAGAGCTGAAAATAGAATGTACAAGTCGTTTTTCTCACTACAGCTCAGAAGGGAGGCGACAGTCTGTGCCACTGCTTCATGGAGTCACAAGTATCACTCTGGTTCCCCCAGCAAGCCAGGACAAGTGCTTACAATGCTATTGTGATAATGTCTGGAGGCCCCAAGTAAAATCAAAGCCTTATTTTGTTTGCTGCTGAACAGCTTCTACTTTGAAGAATTTTTAATCCAAAACTTGAATCATGCACTCACAGTAGTACTTCTTTTGTGAAGAAAGTTGTGCTCCAATGTGGGGGGGAAATAAAATAGAAAAATCCAACATAATTTTCTTTTATTATATATTATTTCTAGTATTTGGGGATAGAAAACTAAGGTGCAAAAGAACTGAAAAATTTTTCCAACCAAATCTTTTATGTTCTAGTCCAGTGCTGATCTACAAAACTATCTTATCAGCTGCACCTTTTGTGATTTTTCTTGTGTAAAGAGCTTGCTTGCTAGCCAGAGTAATCACTATATTTTTCCTGTGCTCTCATTTTAAATCTTTCTTGGGCACACAGAGGTCTGTAGCACATCTTTGCAATCTGGAGATGTCCATTCAGCCACCAGTGCAACCATTCTTCCCTTCTGGCTAGCATCTTTCTCTAGTCCTTAAGTAGAGCTGCAAAATTCAAACACACCAATAATGTTTTTCAGACCACACCCTCATACACACCTTATTTCCTCACTTTACCTTTTTCTGCTCATATTTTAGTGCATTGTCCTACTCCATTACTTTCCTCATTTGTTTCCAAATCAGCCTTCCAAAACCATACTCTTGACATTATCCTTCCAACTATTTTTCCTGTTCCTCCAAGTGCGTGTCTTGCCCCTAAATTACACATCTTATCCCAGCAGCTTTGCATAACACATCTCTCAGGCCTCCTGCCTGACTGAAGAGGATGCCAAGACACCACTGGAAATCTCAAGGAATCACAAATCCTCTGTGCACAGTAATTCTGTGTTTCTGGAGACTGCTGCCGGTGCAGTCCCCAAGAGATAAGAACCTAGAAACATCTGTTTAGCTGGGATTACATTTTATCCTATGTGTTGCTCCTGCAACACATAAGCACCAAAATCCAGTGCTATACCAGCAGTGCCTGCTGTTCAAAGATGGTTACCTCCATCAATAAAAGTTTGCAAGCATCTCTCCATACTTTAGCTGTTGGTAGATTATTACCTGCAGGACTAAAGGTACACCATTGTTTATTAGATAATGTATAGAAGTACATGCTCTGCAAGCATGTACTTCTATACATTAGCCAATAAATAATGGTGCTGTGCCCAGCACAGACTCTCTGGCTGGTTTTGCCTTGCTTCTCGTGGCAGTGGCTCAGTTGAAGCCTGTGTTTTCTGAGCACAGTGAATTAATCCAGCTGCTTTCCTGCGACAGGCCTTAGGTTGTTTCTGATTCATGTGAACTGTGTCTGCCCTGTGCTGTGGCAAGACTGAACTCAAGCTGTTCAGCTCTCCTACGTGACATCCTCACATCCAGTTTTGACATGCCTCTCTAGAGCACACACCTCAACCCACCCTTCTGTGTTGTAAGATGTCCCAAAGCTCCCCAGCAGTGCAATGGCACTAACTCCCTTACTTGCCACAACTCTATTACATTTTGAGCCAAGGTCACTATGTAGACATAATGTAAGGACAGAGTGAGCCAAGGAATGGTTTGACTCTCTCCTTCCTTGATTATCTCTCCCCATAGAGGTCCATAACCAAAAGCAGGAAGGCTATTCCAGGTTACTCATGGGTGTTAACTTCAGAAACTTGTATCCAGATGCAGATGATAAACACCAGATGGACTGCCTGGTATCCTGAAGAGTCCTGGTAGCCTTTCTTTGACTGTGGGGCAGAAGAGGTTCAACACATAGTGGAGATCTCTGGAGATTCATTGTTGCCACACTTTTCAAAAACTTACTGTAGTTCATCAAACGTACTGAAGCTTGCTCTTTTTTGTATCCAGTTGAATTAGGAGTACCTCCAAAAATGGAGATTTTCCCACCTTTCTGGGTCTCTGTTTCAGTGTTTCACCACTGTCAGTGAGAAGCATTTTTAATTTCTTTGCTGCATCTTGTGCTTTTCAGCCTTTTCTGTGCACTGTCAAGGAATTCTCAATCTGCAACTATCCATTAGGAAGTCGAAAAACAAGTTAGATGCTCCCTGAATGTTCTAATTTCCAGGCTAAACCCACACAGCTTTTCATATACCATGTCCTTTCATGTCTCTGGTTCCTCATATATTATATGAGTCCCCGTAAATATCTTTCTGACTCTCTGCCAGATTTCATTCAATTTGTCTGTCAGTCTTGTACTGCCCGAAAGTGCAAGTAAGATTTGAAATGTGGCCTCACAAGTGCACAAAATAAAGGAATAATCTCTTACTCCAACCTGTTGGCTACAGTGCTGCGATACAGTCCAGTGAGCTGTTGGATTTTATTTGTAGATGAAGGCCACAATTTTTGGCTCACATTCAACTCCTTGCTTTTCAGGTCCTTTCCTGTCAAGGTGCTCTGCAGGTGGACAGCCCTCCACAGCCTGAAATGTTGTGTCTCTGTGTGCAGGACTTTACCTTTGTACATTATGGACAGCTGCCTGAAAACAAGAGAGCTGCTTTCCAGCAGCCACATTTTGTGGTAGACATTGAGGGTAATCAGCAATGGATAAGGTGTGAGGACAGATCCCTACCCTTCAGAGGAATAGGAGACATCTGGTTTAAGACATGTGCTGAAGAACTCCTTCCAGGGATATGTATGGGACTCATACTTGAGGTAATCCCATATCCTAACATGAAGCCATTTGGATTCAGTCAGATTTGACCAAGTTGCAAACCAACACATGGGAGAGCTGAGACTCCACAGAAGCCTGAACTAATGTGACAACAAAAGAAGTAGGCTTAAAAACCCCAGAGAGCTACGGCTGCCTCTCAGTCACTGAAGCAATCAGCAGTAACTTCCCAATAGATTCTTTGCTTCTCCTGGATTCTCTGCAGCATTCCAGACATGCGTCCCAGCAGCACAAACCAGATGTGTCCTTTTGCTTGAGCAGTAAAAAAATTATATTGCAGGCCTCTTGTTGAAGCCCAGGGAAGATGCACCCTACTTTTATGAGCTTTGATGCTTCTATTCCCAGTAAGGCATATATTTACTGAAAAATCACTTAGTGTTATGACTGGACAAAATTAATTGTGATTTAGGTTTGGGTATTCTGTTCCTTGAACAGTACTGAGTAACTTATGCATTCACTGTGTATTCACTGGGATTGAGAAAAAGTGTTCTTAAAAGTATAAGATTAATTAAAACACCTTTGAGAGACTTCCTTCCAGACCTCAAAGAATTCACAGAAATGAGAAATAATTACCTACAGTGATCAGCTCTCAAAATTTTGGTGCACTTATTAATCTCTAATTATTATTACAGCTTATGGGTTTCTACAGAGTCTGACACTGCAGGTCTCTGTTGACAAAAATAGGAACTGAAAGTCTCACTTTTTTCCCCTTTCTTGAGCATCTGCATGCTCCCTGTCTAATGGCTTGTTTTCACTACTGAGGAAGGTTATATTTTCTCCCTCTAGGAAAAAAACCAAAAAAACCCATATATTAAGTCTTCCTGGGTCAGCTCTGATTTTTATGACTGGCTTATGATGAATCCTGAATACTGTCCTCCTGCAATTAAAAAATGCAAGAACAAGGCGGAAAAGGTAGAAAAAGAAAGTTGTAATTCTAGCATCCCAACAAACCTTAGAATACGCTGCTAAGAATTGCTCAGCTCATCAGAATCAATAAAAACTTGACTTTTATTAATGTTTGCTCTTAAATTTTGCTTCAATTACCAGCAGCCACATTTTATGGTAGACTTTAACGTGCTGTGTTAAAGTATTAGAAAGCTCATATTTATTGTATTGCTCAAAATTAGGACATGAACCAATTTCCATATTCAGTATTCATAGTATTCAAGGCTATGAATGCGCTACAGAATTTTCATCTAAAACCTCACTTTGTCCATAACTATATTTTAGCCCTTCCACTGCTCCATTGCACAATGTTTGTCCTTTTATAGCTTGGAGTATGCAAATTTCCTGTGATCATTTCAGATGGCTAACATCACTGATGTGATTCTTATTAGCTGTATAATTGAGGAATAATTGTATCTTTGAATACATATTGCATATTTAGATCAGCAGACGGGCCATAACCATTTCTCAGTGATAGACTTACCTGGAGAGGCATCACAGTATTCCTAGTCACTGAATCTTAATAGTGTTCCTAGCCATTGTGAGCTCATTGCAGTGTTGGATTCTTAGCTGGCAAATCCTATAAGAAAAGAAAAGAAATTACCCCTTTGATATGTGTTCTCAGAATTGTACAAGAGGGGCTAAAAAAAGCTATCATTTGTATTTAAAGGAAGGTGATCAAGGCTTTATCATGCAAAGCTTATTAAATGAATATATGAATTTTCTCTATGTTGATCCTAATTTATATACATGTGTGTGAGTTCAGTAGTTGTTCAAGACAAGTTGAAATGTTCCTAGAAAGCTGCTGTACAAAGAGTTGATTTCCTCCTGATAAAGGAATTTTTACCAATCTATTTCATTTCAGAAAAGGATTTAAATGAAGTAATTGGATTTGACACAATGGGAGGATTTCTAAGTAGAACAGGTGAAAATATAACTGGCAACAATTAAACATTAATTATCCGCAGCCATCAACTGGTCACCAGCTGTTCTGAACCACATAAAGAAATACACCCTACAAGGGAGCAGCATATGCTATGGAGAGAAGCATTAGTAAAGACTTCAGCAGTGTGAGGAGATATGCAGAAAGTTCAATTCTAATCCAAGTCTGACCCTGTAAGTCTTCCTATGAGTAGGTATATCCTACAGATTCTCACAAAGTAGAAGAGAATGTCTCAAGTTGGAAAGGACCCACAAGGATCATCAGCACATAATGCTGAATCTTCTCTTTGTTTCACCAGGGCATAATCATTGTGAGGTGCTAAATTTAGAAACACTTATTCCTGTTTTACTGCAGTCATGGCTTCAGTGGAATTGCTCACATTAACAAGCTGCTAAACTTAGTTTTCCTTGTTAGGCCTGTGTTTGTGCTCAGCTGAGGAGCAGAACCAGCAAACCAGTGGGGCTGTGAGTGGGGACTTTTTGTATTTGTTTGCTTTTTTCACACTGGCAGTAGAATGAAAGCATTTCCAAGTGCCTTCTCAGTTCTCTTCTTTTGTCTGATTGCCTTTTATCCCACATTAATTAATATAATTGCTACAATTTCGTAGTCCAGTGGAGACTAACTAATGATACTGGAGCTGAGTGTCCTGTTTCTGCAATAAATCAAGAAAGCAGTTCATATAATGCAGCCTTCCACTTCTTCCCACCACATCAAATTAAAGAAGATAAATATTTCTTTTTCATGGCTTGGGGTCTGGTGGCTAGATCATTCCCCCATGACTTCAAGGGAAGGGTTGATACAGTGCTTACTTCTGCCTGGGGAAAATTCAGATCGAAAACTTCAGCTCTTTGAGAGAGTATTCAGTGCTCTAGTCTTGGGAGGAACAATCTCTACAGCTTCCATTGAATCTGTTCCTCAGTGTAGAAATTTGCTTTTTTATGGTGCCAAAAAAACAGAAGATAAGAAGGAATACAAATAAGTAGCTAGGAAAACTTCCTAGAGTACAGCCAGCCCCTTGCAGGAGTAGGTCTAGTTTTTGTTGAAAAGGAAACAAACCAAGATACTATCCCTGCAACAGAGACTGGCTGGGCTGCACATGATTAGAGGAAACCTAAACTTTCTGTGTTCCCAGAGGTGGCCTACAAGATAAACCCCTGAAGGAGGTGGAGACCAGCTCTATGAAAAACCAACTCTTCCCACCAGAAGACCACATTGTTTGAAATGACAAGAGCTTATCCCAGCAATACCTGGGAAGAGGATCTGCTGGTGCTGCTGCCTCACTTCTCGTGTGAGAGGCTCGGAGCTGACCAGCCCATTACTATCATTGCTTTCCCAAAAAGAAGGAAAGAAGGAAAGCAGGAGATATGAGAACAGGTTTTTTGTGAAGGGCTTTTGGCATAGCTGCCCAGCCTGCTCACTGCAAGTTAAAATGATAATTTGAGGTGAAATAAAGTTAAAAAATCTGTAAACTTCAGCAGGTATAAAGGAAAAAAAAAAGAAGAAGCGGAGGGGATCTGGTTAGATATCATAGTTTCTCAAATCCATAGGTATATAGTAACACATCCACGGTTTACAGCTGGACTTATTAACAAAACTCTGGAATGTTCTTACTTTTTTTTCCTGCTTTCTTACAATATAAAGGAAATGGAGGGAGGGACAAATGAGACTAAATTTAAGATGTCACAGGGTAGGGAGCTGCTTCTTCAAAATCAAAACAAATTTCAATATATTTTCAAGAAAAATAGCCTGATTCTTTAAACATAAAGATTATAGAGGAAAAATGGCCTTCATATCCTAAGGTCCACATTATGACAAGACTCCAGTACTATTTACCCTAACTGTCAATGCTGTAAGCAGACATGGCTTGCATGCAACATATTCAGTCAAGATGATGTCACGCACAGTTTTATATTTGAATTCTTTGTGCTACACTATAGACTGTTTTTTCAAGGCACAAAAGTTTAAATTGACTGGCATATTATTGGGTAGAGCTGAGAACACGTAAATATTCCACTCCAAGGTAAATTCTGAACCTGACTTTCAGCCAAGTGCATTTCTGAAGTGAGGCTTGCCTAGAGATGTAATGTTTACCATTCCTTTTCAAGTCAAAAAGACTGTGATTTTGTAGAGGGAAAAACCAGACTTGCCACGTATTTGATTTTGTATTTTTATAAGCTGGCACCTTACCTTAGGCAAGAAGAATCCTCTTCCTTGTTCTGAATACAGATGTCTAGGTTAGAATTGAGCTGTCCAGAGTGGTATCCACAGCAATCTGTAGGGAAACAGCTGAAGTCAGCAGGCTGAGGTGTTTGGTGATAGCCACTCAGGGAACAGTAAAGATGAGGAATCAGCCCCTCCCACATGCTGCTGCTCACCAGGAATCCATAAGCTGTGGTCCTTCGCTTCCCCTGTGAAATGCTTCTGGTTCTATTCTCATTGATGCCAGGGGTTGTTAGTAAAAGTGCTCAGATACTGGGAGGCAACTTAGTTGTTAGTTCTTCCTCAGCTTAAAGTAATGAAAACTCAAATCCCCCAGTTCCACAGAAAGTACTTACATGTCCAGCCTATAAAGTGTTGGGGAGAAGAAAAGAAGGACAGCTGAGGAATGTAGAAAACATTCCATGCCCTGAATGATCCAATCAGATGATCCACTGGGCTTTACTCTGCTCAGTGTGGATCTATAAGGCAGAATGGGATTTTATCCTATGCAGGGGGCCCTCATCCATTCTCACAAAGGAGTCAGGCGGATTTTGTTCAAAAAGAATTCATCCTAAATATGTTTGGAATGTGTTATAATCTTAAAAAATAAATTAATTAAAAATTCAAGACTCATGATGTGTTGAGAGGGTATGAAGAAAAGTGAGTACAGTTTTTTTTAATTAAAAAAGACAGTGAAGAAGGAAGGACCCTGGACACTCATAAGAAAAGCAAGCTTTTTTTCATGTAGGAAGAACTTCAATCACTAGGCTGTACTATGTGGCATAACTGACAGCTCCCTCTTTCCATCTAATGACTTCTAAATTGTTGTACACACATGCAGCTACTTCTAGGAAGAGTGTCTTACTTTCCATTATTCTGAATAAATTCTTCTCACCTTCAGGAAGAAGGAAGAAGTGGATGTTGAACTCTCCTTTAGCTGAATCCAGGTCACCTAATTAAAAATATCTATAGAGAACAAGAATATTTCTCCCTCAGGTCTCACACTTCCCAAGCAAAGATTCCTATATAAAGAATAGCAGCGGCAATTGCTATCTATGCAGAGCCTACTACAACTGGTGTGTCTTGGTTATGCTTTGATAACATCCTCGGAGCTAAGCCCTAGAGAACTGTGGCAAGATGGGGGGAATTGAGAAATGCTTGATTTTGGATTTTGGTTAGATTTTAACAGGAATTAAGTACTGAGCTATTCTATTCTCTCAAGGCAAGGAATTTGGAGTGCCCTTGCTGTGTCACTGCTTAAGAAACACAAAAAGTAAAGCTGTTAAGGATCTAAGATGCTTCCTGGGATACGTAACAGGAGTTTTCAGAGGCACTATTTTAGGTCTAAGTGCTTAGATTTCTCTAAGTTCTATTTATCACTGCTGCAGTGCATGTTCTTTACTCTCACTTCTACCAATATGGATCCATATTAAGTGAAAGGTAATACACATATAGGATTAAAAAGGGAGGTTAATTTGCAAAATTTATGCCATTGATGGTCCTTCTTGAACCATTTATCACTTGATAGTTACACATTCAAAAGGGTATATTGACTTTTGTGATGTGTCATACTGAACTAGATCAAACTGGTTTCATTCAAATTTATATTTGTCTCATCAAATAAAATTTACTTACTTAAACTTCCTCTAAATATTGGCCTTTTAAAAACAGGAACTTGTCTTTGAATGACAACAACCCAAATCACTTTTTCTGAAGTTTATTGATAGGAATATTAGGAAAAACTTTTCACAAAAAGGGTGGTCAAGCCTTGGAGCTTGCCAAGGCTGCCCACAGAAGTAGTTGGTTCACCATCCCTCGAGGTATTTAAAGGGTGAATAGGTGTGGGGCTTGAGGACACAAGTGGTGAATTTCACACCCACATGTTGGGAGAATGGTTGGACTCCATGATCTTAAGAATCTTTTCAAACCTAAATGACTGTAACATTCTATGATACCATGACTTACTCTGCTTCCATAGTACCTATTTCTTCTAATATTAGATGTGGAAGTTGGTATTAAGGAAATGAAGGACCTTCCTTGTTATGCTCACCTACTTGGTTTTGTCAGTTCTGCATAGATACAAACACATTTCCATCTGCTCTAGGGGTTCTATTATCAGTCACATATGCTCTGAGAAATACTTCTCATATTTTAGCGCTAGATCTGATCAGATAATTCACAGTGAATAATTAATTTGAAAAAATTTAGACTTTCCTTTGTTTGTTAGTTGTCCAGGAGTTGGTTTTGATATTCTTGAATTTATTCATTATTCAAAAGCATTTGCTTGATATCTTCTATGAATAACTTAATGAGGAAAGGTTTGCTTGTGTACGGTGTGACCAGTTTGACATGAGTACTAAGAGCTTGGTGCTGTTGCTCAGGTTTTTTAGATACCAAAGCAATATAACATTTTTCTACTTCTTGACTGTGTGAATAAATTGAAGCTGTTGTATGTGAATACTTATATGCAAACGTTCAAAATTTGCTTTTCATAACAAGTAGTAGACAGCACAGTAGTGCTGCAACTCTGTGCATCCCTAAAGTAAATATTTCATTTCAATACTTCCAGTAGAGCAAATAGGGTATTTCCTTCCAAATGCAATTTAATTTTTGCTCAAGTGGGTCTAGATAAGGGGGTATATTTAGGTAGCCAGCCTGTATTTGCTGGATGTCTGCTCTTTAACTCCATAGCTGGAAGAAAAAACAAACAAGAGTACTACTGCTGTTAGAAAATAAGATATTGTTCTGACAATTTTTTAAAAAATTCTTTCATCTATCATCATTGCCAGCTTTTTATTTCAAAATATTCTTAATCGTGTGTCTGTGAAAAGTTAAATATTTGACAACAAAACATCTCGAACACTGGCTTCTTATTGGAAAATTGGAACACTTTTGTATGAAATACACAGTATTTTTTAATTTATGAAGTACAGTATAAAAAAATAGGCAACAAATATTTAAAATGTATGTTCATAGAAATCTTCAGAATTTAGAGTCTGATAAAACAAATGGAATGATCCAATGGTAGGATTGTTTATCTGTATTTTGAAGCTGATTAAGCTAATTTCTCTTTCTTTTAGTAAAAGTTACAGAGGCTTTATCTGCAATTAGATGCATTAAACCCTTCTGAAACATTCAATGCAGAAAAATAAGAAGAAAAAGTACAGTTGTTTTCTGATTTTTAATGTAGTTTAAAGCATGGTAAGCATGAACTTATTTTGAATTTTTGTTCATCATGACACTTGCATAAGATTGATGAAAATGCATTAAGCAGGATATATTTATCTTCCTTTATATTCCTTTGGAAATGTCATTTATGTAGCACCAAAACGCTGTGTTTTACTTAGACTGCTGCAAATTCGACATGTAACTGACAATGATGTCTAAGCACTATGCAGGGCTATTAAAGACGACATAGAATGCACAAATGTATCAGTATATGAGGGAAAAGGTTGGTGAGATTTTAGGAAAAATCTAACATCACTGGCTGAAAGTCACAAGTGGAGTTATGTGAATTAAACAAGGGTGAGAAAATACATCAGCAGCAAGACAAAAATCAAAACTCTATGAGGCAGTGTATCAGGTCTAGAGTAATAAAAAAATGGGGAAAAAAAACCCCAAAACACAAATTCAGGAAACAAATATGTATATATATATGTGTGTGTGTGTGTGTGTGTGTGTATATACATACATACTCCTATGTATAGGAGTATAACAGCCTATTTCACATGTGTGCGCAGGTTTGAACATTCAATTGGGATTCGAGATATGAGATTTCAGATCACTTGTGGCTGTAAGGGCTTCTCATCTCCATCTCTCACTAGATTTCAATTTGTCTTGTACTTCAGACCCCTAGAAATTTTCATGTAAAGTGCAGAACCCTACATAAGAAATTTGAATCCTTTAGTACTGTGTTGTTAGTTTTTATTAAGTATATATGTACCACCTCTTAAAAATAATCCACCAATCCTTTTCATCCTCCCAGTGCTTCACAAAAGGAAATGGAAATTGCATGCCCTAATTACTAGAAGACACAGATTTTTTGAAAGACACAATTGTCTCAGCCCTTATTGTAGAGTTTGACCAAATAAGTAGAAAGAAACAGACATTAAAAGGGCTAGGGGATACAAAAAAAGACCCAGTATCTGCATGTGATTAGAACTAGGCATAAAACAAAGTAAAAGTAATCTAGCTGGTAATTCATATACATTTCTACTTTCCTAACTGACTAGAAGTTGTAGAAACACGGGAAAAAATTTTATTAAATAATTTATCTCACATTTGTATTCTTGAATCTTGCATTTGGGTTATCTGTGTTGCAGAAAGGTGTGTCCTCATTTGTGCTTTCTGTTGGAACGAAGGAACAGTTCACTCTCCTGCTGATAGACATGGACATGACAACACCTGCCTTGGTGCCTCCTGGTCTAGCCTGCACCAGTAAGCTTTCCATTGCAATGAGCTCCCTTGTCCTCATTCAAATTATGTCTTTTCAATGATTTTGCAAAGAACTTACACTGAGGACAAATTACTTACATTGCAGTAATGATGGCTATGACTGAGAGCACTATGAGAGAAAAGAGGATGGTGATAAGCACTGTATTGAACCATGTGAAAAAAAAATGTTCTTCTCCCAAGTAGGCTTTGTTCACATTTTGCCCAGGTTTTAGTTTGAAGATTAACATAACTTCAATAATAGTAATGGTAATTTAATAGTAATAGTAATTCAAGTAATAGTTTTTTGAATTTTTGTCTGTGAACTCATCTACTTGGTTTTGCATTGCCCCATTTTGTTTTGCTTTTAGCTTTAAATTCTTTCTTGTCTCTCTTCACAACTTGCTCTGCTTTTGTTTCTCTTGTGACACCACAGTGGCAGCACAGTAAAGCCCCACAGAGATCTTGCTTCAATTCAATTTGACTCTCACATATTGCTCTGTTTCTTCCTGAAATTGTATTGCCATTTTCAGAAATGACATGGCAATATTTCACTTGAGTCTCTTGCCATTTTAAATGGACCTTCATGTATTTGCATTAATGATATAAAACCAGATCTAATGGAACTACAGTGTGGAGAAAGGTAAAATTAAATTATTGTAGCTTATTGTCTGCTGTGCACTGAATTGGCAGAGAAAATAAAATTGTGGATTGCTATAGCATTTATAAAAAATCCTGAGGAATCAGTCCTAAAATTATCATAGAAATCTGTGTATGCTGATAAACAAACAGCAAATATAAAGTTACTCTGCTTGTCTCTGGGGAAAAGATAATGTTGGTGTGGTGGATTGGTCCTGTCTGGACACCAGGTCCAAAGTTGCTCTAGCACTCCTGTCCTCAGCTGGGCAGGGGAGATAAAATATAACAAGAGGCTCATGGGTCAAGATAAGGGCAGGGAGAGATAATTCACCAACACAGGCAAAAGAGATTTGACTTGGGGAAATTAGTTTAATTAATTGCCAATCAAATCAGAATAGGGTAATGAGAAATAAAACCCAAATCTTGGAAACACTTCCCCTCTTCCCTTGCTTCCCTTCTTCCTGGGCTTGACTTCACCCCCAGTTTTCTCTACATTCTTCCCCCCAGAAACACAGGGCATCAGGAAAAGTAGGCTGTGGTCAGTTCATCACATTTCTACTCTTCCTTCCTCCTCAGGGGGTGTTCTCCTCACACTCCTCCCTTGCTCCAGCATGGTATGGCTCTCGTGGGACTCAGCCCTCCATGAACCTCTCCAGTGTGAGTCCTGACCATGGTCTGCAGCTCCTCACAAAGTGCTCCATCACTGGGCCCCTTCCACAGGGCACAGCAGATGGGTCCAGCATGGTCCCTAAAGGGTCACAAGTCCTGCCAGCAAACCTCCTCCAATGTGGGCTCTCCTCTCCATGGGGCCATAAAAGTCCTGCCAGAGCCTGCTCCAGCACAGGCTTCCCATGGGATCACAGCCTCCTTTGGGCATCCACCTGTTCCAGTATGGATCCCCCAGGGACACAGCTGCCCCACCATGGTCTTCACTATGGGCTGCAGGAAAATCTCTTCTCTGGTGCCTGAAGCACCTCCTTCCCCTCCTTCCTCATTGACCTTGTTGTCTGCAGGGCTGTTTCTCTCAGATGTTCTCACTCTTCTCTCTTTGGCTGTTATTGCACTATGTTTTTCCTCGCTTTAAATACATTATTCCAGAGGCACTAGCATTGTCACTGAATGATTTTGGTTTGATCAAGGCCAGTGTCAGGTCTGTCTTAGAGCCAGCTAACTCTGTTGAATGTGGGGGAAGCTTCTGGCAGTGTCTTACAGAAGCAACCCCTGTAGCCCTTACCATGTAAATGCAATATAGCTGGTCAAAGGCATAAAAAATCTGCATGCAAAGATTTCAAAACTATTTTGCAGTTTTCTCAAAACATGGCTGGTTTTCTTAGTCTTTAGCAAACAACATATGAACTTTTGAAGAAGTCTGACTAAGCCCTTTTGCAATGTTTTAAAAATTTCAAAAATTGGTGTATTGAAATAAAATATAAATAAACAGGAAGCACCATCAACTGTCTGTGATTCACATTTCTGAGCAGACAGCAGCATTGCACAACAGCTTGAGATTGGAAACAAGAAGGCTCCTACATCCAGATGAACTTCATGGGGATTTCAGGCATAATATAATTATTTCATATAATTATATTATATACTAACAGAATATAATTATGCAAAGCTGGAATTTTGTCAGGACACTGTGGTGAGCACCTATGCTTTGTGAGAAGCTTATGGGGATTTTTAATTACAATAAGTGGTCAGAATCTTATTTTGATGTCTCAGCCAAGAGATGAATTGATACTGAGCTACCAGACTCTCAGTACATGCCTGGGTAGTATGAAAATAACAGAACCATTAGACAGTTTGACTCACCTTTTAGTGATGGCAGAATGGGCTGTATCTGAAATCTGGAACAACAATTAAAAAATACTGTTGCTCTTCAACAGAAGAACAGTGATTATAAGGGATGTAACTCTGCATTCAAGATTCTTTCATTCTGGGGAAAGATATGCATCTGCTAATCATGCAGATATGTTATCTGTTCACTTCAGAAACACTTAAACAACTGAGCATCTCTCCTTAAAAATTACCACAGAATGGAATAACTTTTAAGAAGTTATCATGCTGTGGAATGAGTCTTATGATATGAACTCATTATGAGTTGTAGAGCCTTCACTCAGCAGAGTGGATATTACACTGGATAGCTGAATACCCAAAAGTTTCTTAACTGGTTCACTCCTATCTGTGTAATCTATCTATCTTCTCATGTCACACCCAGCTCTACTGCATCTGAATATCTTCCAAGTCTCTCTGGGGCAACAATTTTTTTCATTATTTTTGTTAATATAATATAAACCGGAGGCTAAAGTATCATTATTTTATTGCTACCCCTGAGATATTTTTGTCAGATGTTAATTCATAATGTAGCAAAGTTCTTTCAAAAGAACAGAAATTAGAGTTGATGCTTTGGGAAAATGGATTTGAAATGCCCATTAGTAGCTTTTTAGCTTTTCTATACGAGTTGTGTTAGACATTTCTAAAAACAATTTAAAGGATTGCTAGGAGTCCTACTTTCAGAATTTCTAGCGGGTTTTTGTTCCTTTTTTTTACTTGGGGATGCTAACATCTTGACCAAGATCCTGGACAGAGCAAAGGGTACCTGATTCAAAGCTCAGACTGACACAGATTTAATTTATTTTGATGTCCCATATTGATAGCTTTCCTGTGAGTGTACATTAGGTTTGTAAAGTTATGGTAACTGACTCAGATTAAAGAGAGTCACTCTCACTGAGTGGTGCCTAGATAGGATTATGAATTGAGGTGCCCTGCATATTTTTTGAAATGTTGGAAGGAGAAAGAAAAAGAGAATTTCTACTCTGATTTTTGTGTAGCTACATACACAGATGCATATAACAGGCAATGGCTCTCAACATGAGGCAACCTGATAGCCAGAAACTTTAACTCATGCAAAAATATGGTCCATAGACAAAAAGTCAACTTAACTTTAGCAGAGCTGCTACTGGCTTCACTGTAATTAAGTGCTAATCGTAGGGGTATGCAGTTTTGCAAGGCTGTAAACCGGTTTCCTGAGCGGATAAACTCGGAGGTCAAAGGCCGGGGAGTTGGCTCCGTCGGGGACCAGGATCGCTGCCGAGAAAAGCAGCACACCTGTCCTGTTATTGTGATTAGGAGACAAATGTGAATAAGGCCAGTAAAACAAAGTAACCTGAAAGTCTGGAAAATGTACTGACATAATTGTACAGAAGGGCATGTCGTGCACGCCGTGAGCAGGGAGCCAGGCTCTGCTGGGTCCCACAGGACAAGGAGTCTCACAGGGCTCTGGGGCCACTGCCCCAGAAAAGCTGCTCCAACTTCATAAGGCTATATTTTCCAAGCTATGAAATGAGGATATTATTTAGTAAACTTCACAGAGGGGTTTCCAAGTGCAAATAACAATTTACATACAGCTCTTCAGTATAAGAGGATGGAAAGTTTAACCTATAGTAAATAAAAATAGCAGCTGTTCCACATTTCAAGCTATACTGTGAGTAGGAATTGCAAGAATAGATTCAATAAAAAAGCCATAAAGTTTCATGAAAAAGGTGGGAAAAAACCCTTTGGGAGTAAGTTAAAACAGCCATACTTTATTCATGGACTAGGAAAGAAAGGGAAGGAGAGAGGTGCTGTGCTTTTACCAGCACATTTATCAGTAAGTAACTGTAGTGTTAGTAAGCACTGGGAGGGAACATCCATCCCAGCATAAAATGCTGGGAACTGACACAGCGAGAAGTATGGGTATATTGTTTCTGCATCATGGATTCCAAATATTTGAGGCTCATTTCTATAGCAGATAGATTCATATAGTTTCAAAACCAAATCATTTTTTGATGCATAGAGAATTTTGTATTAGCAAAAAAGAAGTAACACTTCCCCAAAGACCAGTAAAAAGGGAGAAAAACTCCAAACCCAAGAGCTGCTATTTCTGCACATTAATATTCAAAATACTCCTGACATATGGAGAAATAATCTTGTCAAACTTCCTGTCACAGGAATAAATGAAACAAAGAATTCAGTTATTTTACAAAGGCTGAGATGCTTCTAATCATAAGCAAAAATATGTATATATGTAACTTCACATGCAGATATTTGTTCCAGCAGCAGATGTGGTTAAAACATTTAGCGATATATCTGGAGAAATGAGAAATATGGACTGGTTTGGGGGTCTAAATGAATGTAGCTTGCCCCCATTAGCCCTTGCACTCATCACAGGACACCTCACAAACCTGGGCAGCATTTTCACATCTCTATGGCACAGAGATCCTGCAGACAGCCATCAAGAAAGTCAGAGAGAAGACCCCTCCTGTCTGCACAGCTTATTTAAAAAAGTATATTTCCCTTTCCTCATACACTGGCGAATCTGATAGTGAAATGATATCACAGAAGTTGCATTTATGGTCTGATCCCACCTCACAGTCCCTGTGCCTTGCATAAATGGTGACTGTAGCCTTGCAGTGCTCATCCTGTGTGCGTTCAAGGTGAGGAGATGATCGTGTTTCTCACGTGT
The DNA here is from genome assembly GCA_013397075.1 of Rhabdornis inornatus. NCBI lineage: Eukaryota > Metazoa > Chordata > Aves > Passeriformes > Rhabdornithidae > Rhabdornis > Rhabdornis inornatus. The sequence continues at coordinate 352,769 of VWZS01007728.1, read as the reverse complement.
ATGGTATGAATCTTACCAGTCTATGTAAATACCTGACAAGGAGATTAAAGAAGACGGCAGCAGTCCGTTCTCAGTTGTGCCCACAGACCAGACAAAGTCAGGGCGCAGAAATGGAAATAATAGAAATTCCACTTAAACATAACAGACTCTTTTGCTGTGAGTGGTCAATAGGACAGAAATAAAAGTACGTGGAGTATTAAGGATACTTTGAAGAACCTTGGAGATGTTCAAAACCTGACTGGACACGTCCCTGAGCTCCCTGCCCCCACTGACCCTGCTCTGTTCTGTGGGGTTGGATGAGGCCATCACTAGGCTGCCTTCCTACTTCAGCTGTTCTGAGACTCTGCCAAAATAACCAGCAGCCTTACAACCAGCATGATGACCCTTCTGTTTGAGCAATCTACCTGTACTTTTATTTATGAGGAAAATAAACTGTATGACTTTTATGTCCCCTAGACAGAATATATGTATTAATGGAAGACAGCAAATTGGTTCGTAATTAGACCTTTATTTTAAAATATTTTTGTTACTGGATTTTTGATGGTGCAGAACTAATTTATGCACAGTGACTCTCCAGTCACATATATCACTGCTGCAATGCTATATGGTTACTACAGAGGGATTTTTTATTTATAGATCCCCAGGGACATTGCAGATGCACAATGCAGTTAGACCTATTTCATACAACCCTAGAAATTCACACTGGAAAAGACCTTAATCCCAATGCAAATTAGCCTAATCTGTCAGATGAAGATCTTCAGGATCTCCAAATGGAGACTTTCCCAGGCAATCTGCTACTGTACTTGGAGGAAGCTTTCCCTCACAGTAAAAGTCAATCCCTCTTCCTGTGATTATTTTATCTATCCTGGCCATGAAAAATAGGCTCTTTTCAACAGTCTTTCATGTATTTGAACGGATGATGTCTCTTTTCTTGACTGAACAAGGCCATGTTTTCTAGATTTGTGATTACTCTCACTGACTCTCACCTGGATTCCCTCCAGTTAGTCCACATCTTTCTTTAATTTATACAAATTACATAAGAGAAAGGTCTGGCTTTATAGATGGCATTCCTGCACACACAAGGGTTTTTGGGAGTTGGGGGGACAAACCAGAAACACTGTTGGCTTTTGGAACAAAACCAAGCTTCAAAAATATTACAAAAAATTGCCTTAAAGGGGGAAAAAAAGTAATAAAATATCCTAAAGGTCTCCAATCCTTGTTCCCAGAGCACTTCTAGTGGTTTAGGGTGCTACTACTTTTGCCAGAGGGTTTTGCCTGAGTAGCAGTGTTGGACATACTCAGAGAAATTAAATCCAGATCAAGATGCATTTCTAGTTTAACTTGTTGCATAAGACCCCTGCATCAAGCCCAAGAGTTGCTGTTTGAATGAAGCATCTTTTAGAAAGACAGCCAATCCTGATTTGAGAACTCCCAATGGCAAAGGATATACCAGATCCCTGCACAAACTATTCCAATGGTTAATTGCACAACCTAATTGCTAGTTTGAATTTTTTCAGCTACAGCTTCCAGTCACTGGACATTGTTATGCTTTTGTTTCTAAACAAAAGATTCCTCTACTAACAGAAATATTTCTTCAGCTGCTCACTGTAATGCAGCTGTCTCAGATGTTAGTTCATTTCTTTAGACCTCTTTTATAACATTTCTAATTTTTACATTTTATTTAGCATCTTCAGAACTTGCTTCATTACTTGGGACATTGGGGTTCAATAATCATCTAGTGGCACATCCAAAAGTAACTCTGAGAGACAAAACTTTTGAAGCTATTTCAGAGTGTTTCAGATCAAATCTTTTTCACTTGGAACCCACTGTGTGTGGATTTCTTCAATCTTGTGCAGAACCTCCCTTGCACCAACATCTTCCCCTTTCATCCAAAAGTAAGGCAAGCTGGAAGTTCAAGCAAGCAACGACTTGACAGCTCAAAGTTCTGTGTTAAATGAGTGACTGAAGCAACTTAGTCTGTGACTTGAGGTGTTCTTGAAATATTTGTTTGCTTCTTAAAACGATGTAGTAAATTTAATTTAATTGTCTTGAAAATTGTCCATATAGTCTTAGCCATAAGAAAAGCAGACAGAGCTGAAGCCATCTGTCCCCACAGAGGTGTGGGGAGGTCCTGTTCAGAATCTGCACTTACAGTTTTTCATACAGTAGTGGCACTGAGTTGTGGCTTCATCATGAGATTATTTTGTGTCTGGTTTCCCTGGAAACTCTGAGCATAAACAGCATATGTAGGCCTTTTGTCAGCTGAGAATTTCTTGAGAATTGGCAGATTATACAACTAGATACTGCACATGTGCACATTGACTCAAACATGGATGTGCAATAAGATGTTTTTATCCTGTGTATTTTGAATTTAACAGCTCAGGCATTACAAGTGTGATATTTACCAGATGTATCCAGCTTCTGCATCTGTGTTGTAGAGTCAGTCTGCTGATGCACAGTAAATTTGCCACATTTAGAATGTATCTTACAAATTGTGTGTTCCTACTGACCATTAGGGTTCCTCAAGACCTGCACTGGGTGTGTGCCCTGAGCACGGAGGGCATTGGCATTTTGCACATGGGGGCAACTCCACCTTTGCTCTATGGCAATCAAAACTCATAATTCATAAATTTCATTTTGTAGAAAATACTTAAAGAACAAATATCTTATCTTACTTTGTGGTTTTAATTCAAACTGATTGATCTGAAATGTATTTTATCTCCAAGGTGCTATTGTCCTTTTGATTAATTTTTTTGAATTTTAAGATAGCATCTTAGTGAAAACAAGTAGTGTTAGCACTGACAGTTTTTCTACCTCTAGGGTTTTTTGGTTTTTTTTGACTTAGCTGTGCCTTTTCACTGTAAAATCAGAGGAAATATATTAATGTTGGCTAATTAACAAGCCATTCCACAAGTCCTGAATTGTTTAATTCCACAAGTTCCAAACCATTGCACCCAAAACAGAATACAGACATTTAAATTGGTTATAAACACTTTCTCAGACACTTTTTATTGCTCTTTTACTGTTTGTAAGTGTTACAAGGCAAAGTGAGAAAAGTACTAGATAAGATCACCTATTCCTTTTTTGCTACTATCATTCTTTAAGGCTATGTTAGATAGCACTTCCTTCTAGCAAAGCAAAAAGAATGGGACCATCATTACAAATTTTATCGCATAAAACAAGGAAAGGAAGGAATCCAAGTACTGTTGAGAGTAGGCCATATGATGATAAGCATCTTCACTATCTGTGCCATACATCGTTTGCCTATAAAATTGCTTTGATCTAATACACAGCCTTTGATCTAAAGAAATTAACCATCTTCCCTTCTTTTGATGAGACAAAAGGTGAGACTGTATAGCCAGCTTTAGTGCAGGATGCTCTCTTAGCTTGGTTCACTTCCCATTTTGCTCCCAGAAGGCCCGTGTGTGTGTGCTGATTCACTCTTAGTCTGTTCTGGAGCAGCCAAATGTCTCCTTTACAGAGAAGCAGACAGTTCACTCCACAGTCTCCTCCAGGTGGAGTATTCAAGCAATGCTTACTTTGGGTCCCCTGACTCCAACAGTGTAACACTCCAAAGTCTTTCTCTACTTGTGTCCTGCAACATCGGTCCTTGGCATCAAAACTGCCATGTGAATGGCTGCAGCAGAGCTTTGCCATTATTTCAGGCACAAAGGGAAAAAAAACTCCATAACATTGACAATTGCATTTCAAGACCAGTGGAGGATTAAAGTGTATCTTATAGTTCATCACTTAACAGTGTATGAGCCAGAGCACACCAACTAGAGAGACAGGACTCGGGATGCAAAGACAGCTGCCAGGAGCAGCAGTAGCCAACAACAATTACATCAAAACAATCAACAAAAAAACTCAACCCATCCAAATATATATGCAAATGAATGTACTTAAATATTTGCATGTGGGGCAGAGGGGAGTTCTGGAATGTCTTGATCCATGTAGAAGTTCTTCCCTCACCAAGATTTGGAGCAGGACTCCAGCACTACAGCATTGCACAGGGCTAATGATTGTATTGATCCTGTGACTAGAAATGTGTTTTTTCCTTGTCTCTCCTCTGCAGAGATTATGTAGCTTCTTAGCTGATAACTAGTTTGGTTTAGGTGAAAGAGTACAAGCTTTCACTTTTTACATTTTCTATTCTATTTCTGGTCTCTTCCTGCCATCTGACTCATAATGACTGTTCACTCTTCTATAGTCCCTTCTAGCTGATGTCAAAGTGCAAAACAACAAATACATTCGACTGCATGATAACAAAATGGGTTGTTCCCAGGATGTGTAACTTTATCTATTTAATTAAGTAGCAATTAATTTGAATATGTACAGTATATTCTCTCATCATTACAGGATTTGTAGGAGCCAGTGTATTACCCAGCTGATTGTCATTCTCCAGTTCAAAGTGAATGGGAGATCATAGGACACAGAGGTAGCTGAGAGTTTTAAACCAGATCTCAGGCAGAAATGAACATTTTTGAGGAGAATTATCTCGTTGCACTCTGAGAATAAGTGAAAGATTATTAGAGATCATATATTGCTGAATTTTCTGATTTGAGGCTGCCTGTGTATACTGGTTTGTGTAGGGATTTCAGATGACAATTGAACATTCATAATCAGATATCCTGGTGACATCCAAAGTTTCAAGTAAGCTCCACAAACAGAACCTAGAGTATGGACTGATTTAATTTCTACCGTCCTGTTGAACAGGAGTATGATGTTTTTTATTACATTTTTATATAAAACAGAAAGAAAAGCTTAACAGACATGAACAGGTTCTTATGTAGAGCAGTTAATGAAATGTAGAAATAGTCATTTTTCTAAGCTCTACTGCTTAGTTTAACACTGTGTGACCGAGTATAGTTGTTTGCTTAGTTAGTTAACTTCATTATCCAGTATACCTTATCAGCCCATGAATGTTTGCAGATTTCACTTAGGGATTAAGAGCCATGTCCAAATGACATTCCCACTGATGTCCAAAGTACTTTTGTTAAAATAAAATATGTGGAAATTGGCAAGAGAATAGGGAATAAATATAATGGATTTTTTTCTTTTTTCTTTTTTTCTTTTTTTTTTTTTGAAAGGTAAAAGGATGCAGAGTTTAATAGATTTTAGGTATGTGTTTTATAGATTAAACCATTATATACATTTTGAAAATGGCTTTCATTAATGAGCAAGCTGCTCTTTGTACAAATTATTCAATGGTAATGCTAAAAGTCCTGATAAGACCTCATCCGAAATGCTTTCACAGTTTTGAATATCCCTCTATTTAAAAGATAAATCAAAGCTGAATATGGTGCAGGAGGAGTGTTTTCAGTCCTCTGGTCCTCCCTGTTACTTACAATGAAGACACCAAAAAGGTTTTGTTTCGATTTACCTGGTAAAGCAACAATTGAAGAAAGAGCTATAAATAAATCAGAAGTATAAGAGCAGACCTAGTAAAGAACTGTTTAGACTAAGGAGCAAGTACAAAAAAATTAGGAATAAACCGGCCATGAATAAACTAAGAATGAAAATTAGAAGATGCCTTCAGATCAAAAGAGTAGTGAGGTTTTCATTCCCCTGTCCAATAAGAGTGGTAGGATATGGCCAGGCCTCCCATTGTCCCCTGGCAAAATGCATGGCCAACACCAGTGTCCCACTGCACTTCTTCCCCATTATCTACTTTATGCACCCCTAAAACAGTGTGGTTCAGGTGAGACTTCGGCTCTGAAAACTTTGAAAATCTCCACACTTTCTTTGGTTATTCATAGGTTACTTTTGTATAAACCATGACATCAATAAAAAAAATAGTACCTGAAACTTTGCATTTGTTTGCATTCATGTAGATGTTGAAGTAGTCTACAGATCTGGGGATGATCTCTGTGTTGGTCTCAAGTTAAAAGAATGTAATTTTTATTTATGCCTGTACACCCAATAGTATATCACCAAAATCTCCACCAAATCGTATCAAAATCTCTGGGTTTGCTATGTTCACATCAAAATAAATGTATTGTAAACTGTATAAACTAGAAGATATAACGCCAAATTTTAGGGTTTTTTCCAAACATGTATGGTTTTCATATTTATAAAGATTTTATTATAGCTTAAGTTTGCTTTGATTACCTTCAGTTCCTAACTCAGCTCAGATACCTTTATCATCTTTCAGGTCTGAACAATTATTATAAAACAGCCTGTCTCTGGAATAATCACAATGTAAAGTATATTTTTATGTTTAATATAAGGAAATTATGCGTTGAAAAGTAACGAGACATATAATTAATAGCAAACCTGGCTAATGATAGCTAAAATACATCAAAGCATGCTCCAGCCCATTGGCTAGTATATATGCTTTCAGCAAGCTGACTTCCAAGCAAATTAACTTCTTTTCTAGCTAGGGATCTCCTTGAATTTTATAGTGGGAGATGCTGATTGAAGCTTTGATTCATTAATAAAATGATAGATCCATGTCATTAACTCATGTAGCTGATGCATAAGTTGATGCAGGATCTTCCAGTTATAGTGTTTTACTTGATGACTGCCAAGCACGTGGTATTCTCATACGTGTTCAAATTCAGTCATAGTTATGGAGTTTGTGTCATTTATTCGGGACATGGGTCAAGGACTTACTGTAACGCACAGAGGCTCTTTTCGGGAGTTACCTTGGCTGTAGATTTCTCAGACGTTGTTCCCATTGGTTTGTTTTATTCATCTATCAGAAGCAAAATGAAGTCTTAGATGGTTTGCACGTAATTTTTATGGACCCGTGAATGTTTGTGGCCAAAAGCCATTGCAAGCCATGCATTACATGGACCTCATTTAGTGAAGAGAATCACTAGGGTCTGCTGCCTAGATTCTACCCAGTGAAGTAATACGGAGCTGAATTACAGCTTATCCAGCCTAGAATTAGATTGGGATCTTCAAAGAAATCACAGGGAGCTCAGCATTATAAAATGTCTGCTCATATTCCTACTTTTAAAACCTTCACTGTTGAGTTTACTTTGTAGACCTGAATCTGGGTGAGGAAATGATATCAAGAAAATAATTACTGGCAAAGCTTTGAGAAAGACCTTGCACACGTCTTCATTTGTTTATTAAATTCTTTCCTGATTCCTGTCTACGCTGTGGTTAATTGCTAAGTGAATCATCAGGATAAAGCTACCATTTTTTGCCTTATTATCAAATGTTTTGAAGATGTCTGTACTGTTCTGTCCCCCCTAACTCACTGGGTCTTGTATATTGACTGTTTATCTCATGAGGATTCAATGACATCATGCTTCCTTGCCCTGGAGGGTTGGACCTAAACTGAGTAGAGAAGAATTACAGGGTTTCAAGAAGTCCTCTGTTCAAAGTGTCTTCATAGCCATGAGTCAACATTCCTTCAATTGATGCTGTATTTTCATAGCATTGTTCAGCTCTAATGATGAGAAGCTATTGCACAATTAAGATAGATGCAGTCTTGTTTCCCTGCTTACTAATCTGAAGAAGCTGTTTTGCTTTATGTTTCACCTAACAAGAAGTGTAAGGTGGAGCTTTGAGAAGATGAGAATGTGTTCGGACTCATTTTTTGATGGAGTTTTTCAGATGGCTCTGAAATCATATGTGGCCATCATCCATTATTAATAGCAAGTTTAACTATTATACCAACTCATTTCTCCATCAGCTGAGTAGCATTTCAGTTAGATGCTTGTACTGAAGTACAGAGAGGGAAAGTATCACTACGTCTTACTACATCCTCATTTTTACACCTACTCAATCAGAATCACTTAGTTCTCCATTTCTGCCTCCTACTGCCCTGTAAGAATTGCAGTAAAAGTTTTTTCTTAGGTTATGGCCACCTGTCATAACTCACTCTTTCTTCTCTAATTCTGAAAAATGTAATTAAATAGAAATAAGAATTACTTGTGTTCTGACTTCAGTCTAAACATAGTATATTCACCTGCATTACAGCAACCAATTTGTTACAGATCTGAAGACATTTGTATCACTTCTGTTAAAAGGCAAACCGCAGTGCCTTTGCAAAGTAAAGCAATAATAATATCTCTCATTTCCACAAGTCTAAAGCTGAGGTCACAGCTAGACACTGATTTTAGTTTTCCATGATAACCCAAGGTAGAAACAGTTGTGTTTCAGGAGCTGGTTTATGAGCAATTCTGTCTGACCCTACAGGCAGCAATACTCATCAGAGAGGTACAGCAGGAAACTTCACCTTGCTTGATACAAATCAACATGCCATTCCTAAAATTGTGCAACCTAAATGCTTGATAAATACAATGATGAAATTAAGAATGGAACATGAATTCCTTCTTTTATGGTTGATAAAAGAGTCAATACAGCATGCCAGGTGACAGACAAGGACTCTACATCCCCAGAAAGGGAATTAAAAAAAGAAAAAAGAGAGGCACAGGACAGGACAGATTCTTAAAGACAATCCTTTGAATCCCAGTGTATGGGCCATGTCAGAGGCAGGGAAGAGAGAAGATGCAGAGCAGAGGATGAGACATATACTTGAGGCCCACAGGGATTTAGGATAATGTAAAAGGCCATGGCAGAGGCTGGGAGGAGCCGTATAACTTACCTGGTTGGGAAAGGCAAAGAAGAAATAGTCATGGCTTCCTATTGAGGATGTGGGAAATTGATCTTGTGCCAAAGCATCTTCTAGTGACTTCCAAAAGCTACATTAACTTCATCCTCCTCGTACATGCATACACTCTCTATCACAAGTGGTTCTTCTCATTTTGTTTGGGTTTTTTGGTGTTTTTGTTGTTTGGGGGCTTATTTTAGTACACTAATTGTTTTTCAAGTTAGATGAAAAGAGAATGTCTCTGTTCATGTAAACACCGAAACCTGCTTTCCTTCTGTACCAACACAAATGCAGAATTACATTGACACTTTTCACATACAGGAATTTCTGTAAAAGAGACTACTGCTTTGGAAAATTGAAGGGAATTAAAAATTGGATAATTCAAGGAAGAAAGCAGGCAGATAACCAGATGACCAGGCCAAGAAACTGGTTGCCCAGTCTGTACCGGGCCATAGCAAGATCCTGCTCACTGTCAGATTTCTCTAAACTACTATGTCTCACTAGCTTTTAATCCCAAGAAATGACTGCTTTCTGATGGTAACCTAGGTCATGGGAAAATGTTCTCAATAAATTGAGAGCACAGACATGTATGCAAGGGGGAGTTTGTATATGTATCTGCAAGAAATGTCAGTCACTCCCACTCAACCCAGCTTTGCTGTCCTCCTGCTGACTGCAGGAACTTGTAAGTTTGGTACTGTATGAGCATCACTGTTTTTGGTGGTGTAAAATGAACAATAGATGCATCTAATAAATATGTGGAATTTGATTAACATTGTAAGGTCACTATTTTCATCAGACACAGTTTCTGCCCACCCTCCCCCTCCTGAAACCATGTCCTTGCCACAAATAGAGTTAAAAATTGTTCACCTGAGAAATGGATTAGGACAGCATAACGTTGCTTCAGCTGCTGCCAGGTGGGAGCTTTTAGTTGCAGCTAAAGAGTTGTATCTTGTGAGCTTCACGAGTCTTTTGAATTTAGAGAGAATTCAATAAAGCAACTGAAAACTACATATGAAGGCACAGCAGAACCTCCACAGCAAACCAAGAACCAAGGTAAAAATTTCATTGACAGAACAAGGCTTTTCAGGTTTCATCATGGTACTTAGTCTGGTCATTAAAATAACTTACACCTTATTGCATGGGAGGCACTGCTAGCTACTGGCTTAAAGACATGATTATATTTATCCTTTTGCATCCAAAGTGTACAATCCCTGCCTTGAACTTCCACCTGTACTAGACCTGACTTCTTACAAATCTCTGCTTCCAACTGTTCAACTATTCTTGGGCTGAGGAATTGAATTATCCATGCAGAAGGTGCCATGCCAGGATTACAAATGCATTACCCTCTATGCCACAAGCTGGGGAGCATGACTATTAAAGTATCAAAGTCAGAGATTTTTATGAGAAGAATGAGTCATAGAAGCAATATGTTCTTTTCTTTCTCACTAAACAAAAGAAGAAAGACAATGACAAAATAAAACCATCCCTCCTACTAAATGGTAACATCCAACAGTGAAAACCTAGTCAAAAATATCTTTCTACATGTTCCCTCCCTGTCAGTGTATGCCACTGAAGTGGCAGGAACCACCAATATGACACTTTATGTAAAAATTCTCTATTAAACTGTGCTGAAAATTTGGAAAAAAAGACTACTATTTTCTGCTGTTCATTCATATAAATTTGGTATGTCTCCCATTTATTACTGTTCTCATATTTTCTCTTTCCTGTAAAAAAGTAATTGTTTATATATGGATATTTATTAGAAGTGAAGTATTTCTTCTTTATCTCATAGCCTTGAAAAATAGTGTGCAACAATCCCTGATGGCATGATCAAATTTGTGTATATACTTTTATCACATCAAAGCAAGTGGAATTCAGAAAAGGATTGAGACTCACAGATGTTGAGAGACACAGGGCTATAAAAGTAAGATGAAAATAGAAGACTGAAATTATAAAATTTGCAGACTCACACCATGCTGGGCCGTGTTAACAGAGCCACAGATCAATGTTGTGATACTAACCAATGCTGACCACTGAACCTACATGTTACACACTATTCCTTTAATTTAGAAGCCCAGATCCATCTTCATCTTCTGCAAATCAGCTTGCTATTGAAATGTTTTTCTTTTTGCATTCAGACATCTACCTGCTCACAAAGTTTCTAGTAATTTTATGCAACAATTTACTTTTTCAAACCTACAATGGACATTGATTCAATCCTGCATCTGCAACTGTCTTCCCACAGCAATATGTGTCTTCCCACACTACTGCTGTACTATTTGTTAATATATATCTCTATACAGTGGTGATATTAATGTCACTATTTCATTTTCTGAATATGGGTTCTAAAGCAGGTGTGTAAAATGGAAGGGTTTATGGACCCTCTCTCTGGATGTGTTCATATATGTTCTGGATGTGTTCACCACAACATTTCTAATGCTGTTTTACGGAAAGTATAGCATATACAGATTACAGAATGGCAATTTAAACCAGGATATGTTTAAATAATATAAGGGTCCCAGCAAAGTCATTTGACTGAGTGCCCCGTGTGCAAAGCATGTGACTGAGCAAGAGACCTTCTTCGCAAATTCCTTTCTCATTTGGAATGGGCGTGGCAAGGAAAGCATGTGTGACTGCTTTGGCAAAAACCTGTCAGCCAGATGAGCTTGGGATGGCTGTATTCTTTGGGTGGCAAAGCAATTGAGTAAACTATGCTGGTCATCCTGAATATGTATCAGCATGGCCTTTGTACCACATCACACAGGCACTTCTGTATTGTCCCAAATGCAGCAAGGAACACAGGCCATTATATTTTTTTGAACAAAAATTTTTAAAATTATTAGTTAATGCAGGATTTCCTTGTGAAAAAGAGTTGTTTCACAAGAGACATAGAGAGGAAAATGTTATTTTAAACTTAATCTAAGTTTTTTTGGCAAAACAGTGTATTCACAGCAAAATACGGGTATTTAAAAATTAGTACATCTTAGTACAACGTCCTTTCTATAGGTCTTTAGTTTTGCAAGCAAGACGTAATGAAAATTTCATTTTTATTTGTGATGATGATGATGTGAGAAAAAAGGAATCAGGAGTTTTTTCTGAAGCCCAGAATTGGTGTGTGTAGACTAGCAATTATAAGGAAAATAAATTATAAACCTCATCAAAAAAATACAATGTAGAAGGTGTCATGAGAAGAAATGAGTAGTTCATAATTTGATTGCCCATCCTTTCACAAATTAGATGCTGCTGTACAGCAAGAGCACTCTGAGACAGACAGCTCTGCTCTTGAGACACAATGGAGCTGTTCACAGCCCAAGTGAGAGCCCAGTTCTCCTGGGCAGGATGAGCAGGGCGTGCTCACCAGGCAGTCCCTGGCAGTGGAGTGCACACTCACGAGCCATGAGAACCCCCTTCCTTGCACAAAACGTTTGATGTGCTTCTCTAACTTTCCTTTTGGAAACATGCAGCTTGAGAAACACAAAATATATTTTGGGAAGGGAAGACACATTTTTGGGAATGGCTATGCTCCCGGAAGTGATTCAGGGGTTAAGAAAGGTAAAAAAACCTGATCCATTTTTTAAAAATGACAGGTTCGGAACTTTGAAAATGCCTGTGCTGATTTGTTAAATTTTGATGATGTACTTGAAAGAAGTGTTCTTGTTATATTCATTATTACAATCCTCCTCACTTCTTTATGCTCTTCTGTCCAATTTTTTACATATAGGTTTCACAATGGAAACTCAATTTATGGTTGAGTTAAAGGTAGAGCCCAGAATAAAAAGAAAGAATTAACCATACTTAATATTATTTTGCTTCTGAAAGCTTTTTAGCTTAAATTAAAGAATGCGTCTGTATTTTTTTAGACTTCTTTTATTTAATTGATCTTTCAACAATGTTTAAGGGCAAGATCAGGGCTGACTCCTTCCTGTCCTGATGGTAGGGATAAAGGTACAAAGTATGCACAGCAGTTGTTCATAAGGGGGGGCTGAAAATCGTGAGGAGCAATGGGTTATAAAAGGTTACATGAATCCCAGGATAAACAGCTCCTGCCTAGTGTGGCAGCAAAAGAAGCCAGTTTCTTGAAAAGGGGGATAGCTGGGACACGCTGCCCACATTTAGGAGTGTTCCTGAGATCCAGCAAATCCCAGGCTTGATCTGAGCATATATAATACATCCTATATTGGCTATAAAATCTTCTAGGCTTTTAAGCAAAGCCCTCTTACTTTCTCACCAACTCACTGTAAGAAGCCCTTTCTAGTGAAGTCTTACTATTCTATAGGGTCGGTCAACAGTGTTGGGTTTTATATAAGCCTTTGAAACTGTTGTGTTGTTCGAAAAAGGAATTTTCTTAAAATGGGTCTTCTCATTTAAAAATCTATTGGTATTGAATAATAACTTTTTTTTTGTCCAACTAGTTTTTACTTTTTCTTGCTTGTTATAGCTTTGCAAAACTGATATTAGAGAGAGAAACTGGGTTCTGTTCCATCCTGTACATTTTCAGCAGAATTCATGAAAACTTACAGTCAGCTGTGAGAGAACAAATTTGCAGAAAATGCCAAATTTGCAAGTTCCATGGAGAACTTTTATAACTCTAATAATATGTCTACTTGTGTGCAGTACAATACACATTTCCTGTAAAATATTCTTCAAGACTTTCATGACAGAGGTATCCAGACCGCAGTCCTGTCCTTGGCAGGCATCTTGTAAACTTCTCTATACAGATGTGGGCCACTCCTCAGGAAGAAGCAATTCTAGGGATTTTTTTCAAGGAAGTTTCTGAAAGCTTTTCATGATTGAAAAAGAGATTTCTTCATTATAAATACATACATTTTATCAAGAACTTAGCAGGAAAAGGCATGTCTTCAGAGAATTCTGTTCAAAATGAAAATAAATTCACTCAGTATTAGTCAGGACATTGGCATGGCCTAGAAGATACAAATTGAAATATTTTCTGTGCTGAAGTCACGGCATAAATAAAATGCATGAGCAAAAGCCATTCACAGCATTTTTACACATCAGGTGAGTGGCTTTGCTGCCAGAATTTTTTTTACATAGGTGTTTGCCAGTTTCACATGGTAGACAAAACAAAAGCATGTAAAAATTCATCAGTTCTGAAGAGAATGTTCTGACTTGCTGACTGGGCTGCTGTAGTTGTTTTTTCCCAGCAGCTGTACTCCAGATAAACTCTGATGTTTGCCCTGTGACAAAACTTAGTAGGAGGTGTTACTTCTCAAGTACTGGAACCATTTCTTCAGCAGCCTATGCTCAGCTCTTACTTTGGGCCTTTCACTCTGCCCTGATTGATTAACGATGCACAGGACATGGCATGGCACCTGTAAGACCAGCGAGATCCTGTTTCACAGATGTTGATTATGTATTCACAGTATAACAGAAACTGCTGTAAATTAGCTGTCTGACTATTAGGTAGCTAAATTTAAAATTTGCTGTTTTGTGACTATATTTGCAAATGTCCCTATGGGTAAAACTCACCTTCCACATGCACACACTTCAACCTAGCCTCTCTGAAGTCCCATTCTCATTATGGGGAAAAGTCCTTCTCTAACAGTCACTCCACAATCCGTTTTCTGCTCCCCCATGTCATTTGAGCATCTGCTTTGCTGACACTGCTGGACTTGAAAAATTTCAGTATCAACTTAGTTAAAGGAAAGTTGATTAATATTTCCTGAGAATATTATGATCACTTGCCATCTAGATGTCAAATAGCAGAGACAATATAGTACTTTAATGTTTCTTAATGAAATCTTAAATTGTGGAAGGAAATAGAGCCTGATTCTTCCTTCTTCCGAGATGAGACTATGTCCATGATTTCATTTGGCCTCTGTAACTCCAAACAGTATATCTCTTTGTGGCCGGTTGACCTTGGCTGGACACCAGTTGCCTACCAAGCCATTCTCTCATTCTCTGGTGTGGAGTTCTCCAGGAGCTGCAGGTGGATCTCTGCTCCTCCATGAACTTCCCTGGGCTCAGGGACACAGCTGCCTCCCCATGTTCTGCACCAGGGGCTGCAGGGGAATCTCTGCTACAGCACCTGGAGCACCTCCTGCCCCTCCTTCTCCACTGGCCTCGGTGTCTGCAGAGCTGTTCCTCTCATGTTCTCACTCCCATCTCTTCAGCTGCAATTGCCCTGTTTTTTCCTCCTTAAACACCTTATCCCAGAGGCACTACCACTGCTGCTGACAGGCTCAGCTGTGGTCAGCAAGTGGGTTCCATCCTGGAGCCAGATGGCACTGGCTCTGTCAGACATGAGGAAAGCTTCCAGCAGCTTCTCAGAGAAGCCAACTCTCTAGTGCCCCCATCACCACAGCCTTGCCACACAAACCCAATACACTCTTCATTCTAATCAAACTCTCTTTATTCCCCTTTCCAATATATATTCCTAAAAAATTGTCTCTTCAGGTGAGAGTGCTGCTCATCAGCTGCTATGACATCTCACCCTCAGTCACTTGGACGGTAGCTGCAGTAATTATGAACTATTTGGTTCTTTAATACCATTAGAAATATTCTTTGCTTTTTAAGTACAAAACATATTTAGCAATAAAGTAATTGAAAAGCAGAAAGCAAAAGGTTTAAAGGTTTATTTTAAGAAAAATTTACTCCTTTGAAATATTTTCCATACCATGTTTTAAACACGGAGTTCTGTTGGAACAGACCTATTTCCCAAACAACTCTCCTTTCCCAGTCTGTGTTTGTCTCACTCAAAATATGACTTACCTGAAGTTTCCTCTTCAGTGTTAACTCCTTCCAACATTTTACTGCATTGACTAAAGGGAGAACAGCCCATTATCCCTCTTATGTTCTGGTCTCTGTTTATTTTGTCTAAATGCTTCTTTAAAGGGTTTATAATTCCAGTGTCACTCTCTGGCAGTTTACAGATCATGCTACAATTTTCCAGGCATCACTCAAAAATGTAATATATTAGCAGAGAGATCAGCTCCATCACATACCAGATTTGGCTCTAGATGGTGAGGTACCAATTTCTGTACCACTCTGCCAAATGGCATACTCCTGCTTTCCCTACACACTTTCCTGGCAGTCCTAACTGGCTTTTCCTGCCACTGGAAAAAATCTCCCTTTTTTTCAGTGTTTGTAAGAAGTAAAAGTACGTTACATAAGTTTTACCAAACAGACTTTTTTTTTTTGTAAAGCCATAAAGAAGAGTATGTTTATTTGGCAATGAATTAAGACAGCTAGAAGAAAGCTATCAATTTTAGCCCTTTCATCTGGCTCTTGACAGAAGAGATATATCCAGATGACAAGATATTCTTTCTTCCTCATATAGAAAACATAAGGTTTACAATATGTACATGGAAAAAAATGTATTTAAAATCCCAGGCTAGTGTGTGAGGCAAATTAGGTCTATCCTTTCAGATGCTTTAATTTGTATGTCTGTTTTCTGGAAACTTTCTGATGTCAGCTAAGAAAATGTTCCAGGGTTTGCTTGTGTGAATGCACATACAAGTAAATGCCTCTTGAATCATAAAATTAGTCCTGTACACCAAACATAGTCCATACACCTTAGAAGCCTCACTCCTGATTCTGATCTCATACCACTGTTACACCAACCCAACCAAGAGATCAGAAACAAGAACAAGAAATCAGAAATTCCTTGTCTTTTGACAGTAAGTAGCTTAAAAAAAGAAATACCATGAGTCTCAAAGGAAATTATCCTGATGGACAAGTTATTTATTGGCAAAACTGCATTATTTTATGGCCCTGATCCAGTGGACAACTTAAGCATGTGCTTACTTTTAGCATGAGAGTATTCTCATTGGTTTCAATACAACTTCACATATTTAAAGCTAAGCTGTGTTTAAGTGCTTTGCTGGATTGTGGCCTGTTTCTCCTGTCAGTAACAGGAACTTAATGGAGATTATAGCTGCTATGGAGATATGATATAAATTCAAACAACTGAAAAAGATCAGACTGCATAGGACTTTTGAGTTCTATCAACCTTTTATGTATTTTAGATCAGAGGACACTGACTCTCAGAAACTGCAAGTACAATTTTCTTATTGAATGAAATTTATTTACTTCGTCACAAGTATCCTGGAAAGTCTCTTTATTAGTAGGCACTTCCAAACTCAACATTTATGATCATTTTCATTGTGGAATAGCTGTTCTCCTGGCTGATCTTGTAACTCATAAGGACTGAAAGATCTGGAATGAGACCAACAGGCTTTGTTTTGGCATCTATACAACATAGTAAAAATTTTCTACCTCCTAGTTTATCTTCACCTCACAGGTGTATACCAGGTGTCAGTTATGTCTTTCTAGCAAAAGAATATTTCTTTATGAGATGTAGATTATTTTCTGTGTGAGATTTAATACATGAACTTTTCAGCTGTCTCCTGTAGTGACTTTAAATGCTT
Organism: Rhabdornis inornatus; assembly: GCA_013397075.1. Lineage (NCBI taxonomy): Eukaryota > Metazoa > Chordata > Aves > Passeriformes > Rhabdornithidae > Rhabdornis > Rhabdornis inornatus. Next base: position 335,813 of record VWZS01007728.1, on the reverse strand, counting down.
TAAGCACTTGGGTGAGGTTTGCAGTTTGAGATTTGCAGCTTGCAGCTGTGCTGTTGGGTGGCTTTGTTCCTATGGTCATACTGTTATCTCATTTGAAAAAGGGCTTGAAGGTGGACTGGTGAGCACTGGCAGATTTTCATTATTATATTCTTTATTATAATGTGGTTTACAATTATTAGAAAAAGCAACACCAATTCACTTGTACTTCCTACTTCATCTTCTATACATTACCTCCCAGGGTCATTACAAACTGAAGTTGTACAGCTACATAAATGTCTAAAAAGTTGTACAAATTACCAGGTACTGTTATCTGCCATAACTAAGTTGCTGAAAAGACACATTCCCTTAATGATCATAGTCATGAAACCTCAGAAAGATCAGTGGATTCAGACACCAAGAAGCACTTTTCAGATAAATAGGAAAATGCACGTATCACCTCTGGTGGTTCCAGTGTACTTCTAAAGTAATATTACACCCTATATACCAGATACACAATACATGAGACCATGTAAAGTGCCTGTGCAGTACTGCTGTTCTATTTCTTCTACTCTGCTGCCAGATTATCTCTACATAGTAATATATTTTTCTGGGAAGGTTTTCCCTGTGGTCACCTGAATTCTGTCATACTTCAAAATACAGCACACTTAGAAATTATGTGCAGTTGAGAGGCAGCTACAGATATCTTATTTCTAATGAAAAAGCCTTCTGTCTCAAGCTTTTGAGGCATACAAGTCTGGGTATGCCTGAAAAATTAGGCCACTGTGTGGTCTGCACAAACTGCTGTCTACTGAACAGCTTGGGGCCAGATTTTTGTCACTGCATCAACTCAGGTAATGAGTTTTCAGGTCTTGGCATACATATGACTGGACTGAAAAGCTGAACCTGTGCTGTTGTGTTAGTCCAAGTGTGGCATTCATCAGTATGTTACTGTGCTTCATGTGACCAGGTCACATAATCCTTCTTCTGATGCATTAAGACAAGAATAATCCACCCCTGTTCACTGCTCAAGAAGTTGTCTGAGTGTCTGGGTATGTGAGGCTGGAGCTGTGAAAAGGCCCTGAAGAACTGTTACATCTCCATGCTTTTTAGTTGTGTCCTCATTGACAGATTTGGGTTTTTAATATGTCCCTGTTCATAAGTTGAAGACATTGCTAAACTCATGTTTGGTGAAGTGAAAAATTAGTAGTAAGTACCCAAGTCTAAGTTTACTCTGAAGTGAAATTAAGTGGAACCTTAGTTCTTGAGTTCTTTTGGGAAATGTAGCCCCACCAGGCTTCCAGGCCACCTGGCAAAAATTGGCCCCTGCGTTCCTTTTTAATACCAAAAGCTGTAATCACACAAGATATCTTTGTTGTCAACAAGGACAAAAGGGAGACTCAGCACTACTTTTTATAGACTTTTCAACTTGGCATGCTCATACTCCACAAATCAAACTGATGGTTTGTTGAAAAATGTATTTTTGGTGTCTATAAATCTTGTCTCACAAAGCTGTTGATACAGGTAAAATTTAGGGATGGAACAGGAAACCTGGTGACTGAAATGTCCTTCTGATCTTCAATATTTGAACATCATTATTTTTTTTCATCCCTATGAAACTTATTGACAAAAAATTTATGGACTTAATTAATGTATATTAAAAAGTATATACATTATAGATTATTTGTAAGACAGATAAAGCAATACAGCTATACCTAAAGCAATAGCTGAAGCTATATGCTTTATAGCTTTCTACAGGTCTTGAGAATAATGGAGTGCTCAAAGTTGCGATAGGATTAATATAAAATATAACTTGACGGCTTGGATAAAACAAACATAAAAAAGTTCACAATACCACAACTTTTTAATAAAGACAGTGATAAAATATTTTGGCTATCTTCTTTTGCACTGAAGAAAAAGAGTGCCAAACTCTAAAGCACAGGCCAAGAGTTACTACACTTAAGCAAGAATACTTTTCTTATGCAGAGTATATTCCACCCATGACAGCATCAACTGAGAACAAATGGGTTGTGCGAAAAGCAGCAACGAGAGAAGCAAAATGCAATTCAAAATATAATTTAGTTTTCTAGAAATTTTCATGGTATGTATAACAAGTAAAGGAAAAGCATTAATCTACAAAAAGGGAATGAGATCCTAAACTACATATGCAGGAGTTTCTGATTCAGATATAAATTTACCCAGCTCTTAAGAAAAGAAACTTTTAGCGAAGCAATGCTGAATTCTGAATAGAAACACTGTCTTAATGGCTTTCAATGCCAATTTTAACTGACGAAAAATTATTCTCAAATCTATACAAATGTGATAAAATAGTTCTTTAGCATCTGACAAAAATTGTTTTGGGCATCATTGAGTAAAGTCCAAGAGTGTAGAGGATTCCTTCAAGACATTGCTGAATTCTCCCGCTGGGAGCATAAGCTGCATACATTTGATAAACTAATGTAATGAGCAAAGTACTTGATGATCAATTTCTAGTAGTATTAGTGATTAATAACCCCTAAAGATTGAATACATTTATTGTAAAATTACTGCAGATGAGAAAGGACCAATAGCTCCACATTCTACATGCATCTTACTGTCTTTTTCCCTGTTTCTATTTGTGTTTTGATTAGGTGCTGGCAAATAATGCAGAGATCTGCCTCACGAATATTTCTTTGCACTGATTGCATGCTAAAATGCTGTATATTTTGCAGAAAATCTCCACAAAGTTTATGCTAGTATCTGAAATTTTTGTGAGAATATTGGTTAGGTTTTTAGGTTCTTGACAGAGCTGAGCTGTGAGATTTTCTGATGAAGAAATCACAAAAAATTTAAAATAATTTTGTTTCCTTGGATGTTGCCTACCATATTGATATTTTCATATAATGACTAAAAGTATTGATAAAATTGCTAAGATGCTTTTGAATTAGTTTCCATAGTTGTGGGTATTGGTTAGCTGCACCATTTTACTCCTCGATGCAGAGAATTGTCTCCAAACTCCTTCCTATGTGCTGTTGAGACCTGTAAAGCATAATGTAGGAAATACTGACTTTTGTTCATTTTTGTCTTAGTGAAAAATGGAACAGGATGTAGTCTGAATTACATACTTTTATGGTAATGGTTCTGTGAGATAAATTATACTTTGTCTCTCTTGAATGAAACCAGATAGTTACTTATATAGTAAGGTGATTGAGTTTTTCTTAAGAATATGTGGCCAAATATTTCGTTGAAATGTCTACATTTTTCTACTTTTCTATTTTTGTGTTCCATAAATGATCAGGCATAGCTTCACAAAAATCCTAATAGCAATTCTCCATATTATCTTCATAATAATAATAATCTATACTCATAATACAGTCCTGTCTACATTTTACAGGTAAAATAGGTTGCAAATTTGTCTGAGTGTTCCTCAAGCCTTCTACAAAGAGAATAGTTGCAGAGAATAACTGCTGAGAATAAGTATCAATCCTGTGTCCTTGGGAGACCTCATGGACCTCCATAACAGGATTCATCATATTGATCTTTAATGCATGGAGTCTAGAGGGTGTTTTTGAGCCGGCTTTCTAGATTCCCCATATATTAAATGGCAAGAACTGGGCATGGGAGTTCAGCAGGTAACTCACATGAAAGTAATACTCAAAATAGGCAGAACTGTGCCTAGAACTGCTACTTTCCTCTGCTGACTGGAGCCAATAAGATTTTTAAATTTAGACTTTGTATTTAGATCAAACCATATACCTCTATTTTTCATGAAATAAATTTCAAACCTGTCCTCCGTTGATGAGCTCTAAAGACATGATTAATGCAACTTGTACATAGATAGAAATTATATTAAAATACTTGATATTTTATTATCATTATTATTGTTATTATTAGAATGTTTGTTTGCTGATTCTCCTAATTTGTCTTTGTTGCTTGGAGATATTTGGATATATTGTTTATAGAGTATGTCATAGTATTTCATCCTATACTTTGCATATATTCCTTCTGGGCAGATACTATATTGTCAGGATCTGTTTTGTCTCTTTCTGTTCTTTTCATATGTCGAAGTACATAATGAAGAAAAAAGAGGAACTAAGTGCAGAGAGCATGCCCTCTGAATGGATAGCCATGAGTCAGATGTGTACTTCATGCAGATTCTGCAGCTTATTTTATGATAACCTTATGACAGGAAAACAATTTCTCATGTACATACAATTCAATTAGAGTAATTCTATGTTTGAATTATTCCTTTCAACCTAGTGGATATGGGAGCAGTTATACTTCAATAGCCTTTGTGAACAAGGAATGGCAATTGATTGAGTACAATTCAAGCACACTTAAAGGTCTGAAGAGCATTTTATCCTACTGTGCTCACACACAGAATAAATAGAAATAAAAAAAACTCACTATGCTCAGTGAAACCTTTCTAGATCACTTTTCTTGTTTCTCATTTAGGAACTCATGGAAAAATGCATCTCTTCTAGTTGTACCTCAAGGGGATGGAAAGAAAGAAAGTGATTCTGGCAAAATCCTAGTGTCACAAAAAGAAAACACAAAATAAAAAAGAGTTTCTCATTGCAAATCATTGTATTGAATATCACACAGCTTCTGGGTTTGAAATACCAAAGAAGCAGCCACCTGTAGTGTGCTGTGATAGCCTGAGTAGGAAGGGAAATATTATTGTGTACTGAGTTGAATAGTCAGCTAGACAGTTGCCTTAACATACTCAAGGGTCCTGTACTATCTGTTCACTGTCCTGATTGCACATCCCAGTATATCCCAGCCTCAGAGTAACCACACCAATCCTGTAAGCTTCCAACCCAAGACAAGATGCGTGGCAAGGTTTTGGTAATGGGGGCACTACAGTAGTGGCCTCTGTGAGAAGCTACTAGAGGCTTCCCCCATATCCAACAGGATCAATGCCAGCTAGTTACAAGACTGATCTACTGCTGGCCAAGGCCAAGCACAGTGGTGAGTGGTATCAACATATTAAAGAAGGGGGAAAGAGCACTGCAATAAAAGCTGAAGAGACAGGAGTGAGAATATGTGAGAGAATAGCCCTGCAGACACCAAGGTCAGTGAGGAAGGAAGGGGAGGAAGTTCTCTAAGTGTTGAGGCAGGGATTCCCCTGCAGCCTGTGGTGCAGAAGATGGAGAGGCAGCTTTGTGCCCTTGGCAGTGCACAAAGGAGCAGAGATCCACCTGCAGCCCATGGAGGGCCCTGAAGTAGGAGTGGGCCGATGTACTTGAAGGAGCTGTGGAAGCCATGTGGGCACTGTCTGTTCCTGAAAGACTGTTCCTTGAGGAAGGGACTGTGTTGGAGCAGTTCATGAAGAGCTGCATCCCGTGGGAAGGACTCACACTGGAGTCCGTGGAGGACTGTCTCACATATGAGGGACCCACTGGGGCAGAGGACGAGTGAGGAGTCCTCCCATGAGGAGGACACAGCTGCAGTGGGGGAGAAGGGGTTTTAAGTTTGGAGATAATTTTGTATTATCCTACCCTGATTTGATTTGAACTAAATTAAAGTAAGTTTCCCTGAGTTGAGCCTGTTTTTCCCATGATAGTAACTGCTGAGTGATCTCTCTCTGCCCTTATCTTGAGCCCTGAGCTTTTTTTTATATTTTCTTTCCCCTGTCCAGCTGAGGGGACTGACAGATCATCTTGAGCTACAGTAGGCTCATCTGTTGAGTGAGAATTTGGACATTATTCTACAGCATACGCTTTTCTTAAAGTTTATCATAAAACTAGGTGCACTCTACTTTTAAGAAGAAGATTGGACCTGCGATGAAGGGAATATGTGGGTACAACTTCACTCTCTCTGAAGTCCCAGCTCTCATGATGTAGAGTAATATTTGCAACAACTTGAAGGATGTGTTATTAATGAGGATAAGGACCTGTCTAACACCTGTAGTGTGTCTGCAGACCCTACTACAAGATCTAAATGTCGAAATATCTTAGCAAAGCTTTCCCTCTGCAGTCATACTTAAAAAAAAGGTGGTGATAATGTTACATCCTCTGTTTTCAAGAGGTATAAAAGGAAGCTCTTTCTCAACTATGCACATAATTAGTGATACTAGGAAAATTCAGAAACATACCTGGGTAACCATTTCTTGCTGTAGAAAAGCATACAACCTTGCTGAAGTTCAGAAAGTCATTAAAAAGGTCTGTCTTTGGGTTTGTGGGTTTGGTTTAAGGCAGCTGAAGCTGACATTGTACATCTACAGGGATATAGGACCCACAAGATTACTACCATCTCTCTTCTCTGCAGTCAGCTGCTCCAAAAAAACTTTCATTTTTTCTTTACGATATGGATCTAAATGCTGCTGCTCTGTGTGCATAAAAACAACTCCATGAAGACTTTCTAAATCTATCCTGCCATTTTTGTTGGCCCTGTGCACTAATATATTCAGGCTGCTAAAATGCCTTCCACTCCTCTCTCTGGAGAAAGTGAATTGCTGCTTCCGTTATTAGCTCTGAGAAAAACATCAAAACTACATCTAGTCCTGAATGCAGCATCATGTTCACTCACAGGATTGAGCAGCCATGCTCATATTACACTCTCCTGAGCCCTTCATGTTGGCTGTCCATAAACTAGAGGATTTATTTTAAGCAGTCCCTGCTGGTTTTCAAAGCTCTTAATGCCAAGGGACCTGGTTTTTGCAAGACTTCCTCCTCAAGCCTCCTCCCTGTGCATTTCCATGAGCTGACACCACATACTTCTGAGCTGTGCCACTTAGACCCACTTGCAACACCAGTATGAGCTTTACCTCCTGCTGCGATAGCTCAGAGTATGCATTTCACTTCTCTAGACTCTCTGTCTTACCCCATGTGATCAATAGTTTTCTCCATTTGCAGTTGTTCAGTTACTAATGCACCTCAGTATGAAGTTAGATCCCTAGAAGGAATCTCAGGGCTGGGTATCTTGAACCCTGAGACCCATGAAAAGCGTACTTAATTTTGGAAGTTTAGCCAATGACCATATTTTATAGTTTGTAACAGCACAGTTCTTTCATACTGTATGACAATAAAATGTTAAGTATATGTATGTGTATGTGTGTGTGTATGTGTGTGTGTATGTGTGTGTGTATATGTATCTACATGCATCAAAAATACCAAAGAGCATCTATCAAGGGAGAAAATATAGTAGTGTCCAAATTCCTATCACTAGTAATGAGAGAAAACACCCAACCCTGAAATGCTCCTCAAAAGCTACTGTATAAAGATGAGCAATATTTAGATAATAATCATCTAGCAATGTTTGTTTCTACACTTCATAATATGTGATTTAATCAGAAAAGGCATACCTGAGGGAGACTGTCTGGAAAACTCTGAAGCCGTTAGAGGCTGGTACCAGTGAGCTTCTCATGTTTGCAACAAATGCACATTTTAAAACTTGAGAAACACTTGCAGACAAGTCATAGACTTGCTGAGTAGACTGTCATGAGTTTGGAATTATTCTGCAGCTAAGAACCAAAAATATGCAGCACTTTCCCCATCAGTGTATATTAGCACAACTGCAGAAGAGTTAAGTCCCTTCTGGTTTTTCTTTCCATACTAGTGCTGATGTAGTCAGGTCACAGCTCTGGGCTGTGAAAGCCCTAGGAAAGTGTCACTATGCCACCAATTTATTTGCATACTGATAGTTCCAAGCTTTGAGTTCTGGTCTTCCTTTTATATTAGATTCATTTCCACAGGTTGGTGGAATCAGCCTCACAGTTAGCCAAGAGGAGTGCAGATCTCACTGAGAGATCCAGGCACAAGCATATTAACAAAGCTCTCACACCACTGCTAACTTCTGCTGTCCCTGACTGCTACATACAGTTGCTCACTCCATGACTGTTTCAAGGTCCAAATTCGCCATTGAATTTAGTGGGAACAGAATGAGGCTCCTATGCCTTTTAGCCCGTGGCCTGTCTGGGCTGCATTGAAGCTGCCTGCATTCAAACAGCCTGGCAGCACTCCATCCTAGGATCCCTGAAGCTTAAGATCACTTCATTTTTCCTCTCTTTGTGAATCAGAAGTAACTATTTTTGAATGTGTTTTTAGTAGGAAACTTTCCATAATATATTTTGAATTTATATACATCTATATGTTTTTGTGCTATATTTCCTTATAGCATGATACTCTTGAGGAGTCTTTCCTTGGCTATTCTTTGTAATTTTTTTTTCTTTTTTCACATTTACTTAGCTTTTTCCCTTCCCATCCCCTATCTGCCCCTATCTTGGTACAAGATGACTGAAAAAAGTGGTTTGGGGTTTTTTTTTGTTTTTTAGAAGAAAAAACCCCACCCCTGCCTACTTTTTCAGTATTTGACTAAACAACAAAAAGTCTGCTCAGCACACATAATAAAAGCACTGAGATAAGTTTTGGAGAACTCACTTTAGATGGCCTCAAAAGCAAAGAATAAGTAAAGATGTGCCAGGATTGGATTACCCGCTGCTACATCTACCCACAGACTACAAAGACAAAAAGGCCTTCTTGTGCTTGCGGGTCACCATATTAACCCACAAGGTTCAGTCAGCAAACACGTGTCCTTTTCAAAAGCTGCCCTTTTCTCAAAGCTGTGGTTTTTTTCTATCTGTGGTTTTGAGCAAAGTAAGCAGAGCTCTTTGCCAGTATTTCAGGCTACCCATCACACTAAGCATCACACTAAGACATCTTGTCAGAATTCAGCCATCTCTGTGGAGCTGGCGGGTACTTCACTGAATTTCACAGAAGGAGGTACATTTTTTTTTTTGAGCCAAACCATACATCACATCCCTGCTAGTGAGTTGGGACAAAAAATTCCTAGGTACTCTGTTTCTTTTTGCAAAGGGGAAAGGATTTTAAATGGAACCCCCTGCCAGGTCTCCTACTTACAGCTCTGTCCATAAGTCAGGAGTAGTACAATATCTGCTGCTAATCCAGAAGCAATATGCTGCAGTCATTAAGGTAGTTACTTACTACTGTGCTGATGAATGCACAAAAAAGAACAGAAAGGAAATTTGGCAGAGCAGATGGTGGATAATGATAGTGACAGTGAACAAAAATACTGTCAAGCATTGTGTCTGTTGGGGAGCCCATTCCCCAATGTAAATATAAAGTAAACATGACATAGGTATTAGGTAATTTTACAATCTACTGTTTTTGGCAGCTAGTTTGGCACTGGTCATTGTGTCTATTTTGGGGATCAGCTGTATGGTCCCAGATTGCCATTTTTCCTCTGCCTTTCTTTCTCTTAAATTTCCTACAGTATATTATCACTTCATTTTAGTTTCGCTTATTTCCTCTGACAGTACAGCAGGCCAGGCAGAGTCACTTCCTCCCTAAAACTCAATCTGTGTGAATGCTGCAGAAACCTTCCAAATGAAATGCTTTATTGAAACATGTACATATTCAGCTACTCACCTTCTCAAACATCTTTTTCCTCTGGGTGCTGCATACACTACGGATGCTTGCCCTCCTCCAAGGTGGAAGATCTTTCTCTCTTGAGAGGTACCCCACCTGGCATACATGGCACTTTAAAGTGCAATTTGGGATTCAAAAAGAGCTGAATTCAGGAATTTTCATTTCCAGGGC